>OZ010711.1:31298645-31935976 GCA_963932345.1 Ophion ventricosus | reverse complement strand
CTGGGCTCATTACATTAACCGGGAACGAGACAAGGAGGTGAAGAATCCAGGACAAGAATCGCTAATAAAAAGGTATTCGGACGTGCTAAGTAGCTACGTTGATGTAGTAGATTGTAGTGCTGCTTCTCTACGGCAAAGTACCCTGTTCGCTTCACCGTTGCTCTTCCCACCGTTCGACCGGCTCATCTTTCTTTACGCGGCTCCTTTTGTCCTGTCTTCTCTCGACCACCTTTCGGAAAAACCTTATGTTCTTGTGCGTCTCCCCTCTCTCTCTCTCTCTCTCTCTCTCTCTTTTCTTTCTCACAAAAGAGACGGCTTCGTCTCCGCAGTCGATAATCCCTTCTGTCAGCGGGTTCATTGGTGCTGCCCCGTCTCCTCGTCCTCACCGATTGCGAGCCACTTCTTTTCATCCTGCGATCACTCCTTCTCCAAGCGGTAACCGAAGCAACCGCAGCGAAAGGAACTATCGACTTTTCTGAAGACCAATATCCCCACCGGGCACCAGCACCTTCTTCTTTCCCCCTCCTTTCCCTGCGTTCATTTTCTCGCCCGGCTCTCTCTCTCTCTCTCTCTCTCTCTCTCTCTCTCTCTCTCTCTCTCTCTCTCTCTCTCTTTTTCTCAATGCGAAGTACCTTTTCAACATGTTCAAAAAACGAGTCCGCGCGGTTTTCGATCGCGTAGAATCTACCGCTACAAGTCCCTAAAGGGTTGACGAGTACCTACTTGCTGAGATGTACAAGTACTGATCATAGGTGAGAGATCCACTCTGAGCTTTCTCTCATTTTAGCTGCGCACGTGTACGCTCCGATGTTATCAGATATACATACCAACGACGATCAGACATACATTCATTGACGTGCTTGGGTCAATTTGTATGCACAAAAATATCAACCATATAGACGGCCCAGGTTATGGTACATCTATTTTTTGCGTTTTGTGGATCACTAATTCACATGCTATATATGCCCATCTATGGCTTATTGATCGCAAATCCCCCTGCTAATGATCTATGGTTTCTGGATCGTAAATCCATCTGCCAAGGATCTGCAGGTTATAAATCGCAAAGCTGTCTAGTTTTGATGATCTACAGTTTTTGGATCACAAGTCCACCCACCGAAGATCAACATCTTACAGATCGCAATTCCATGTACAACATCAACATCTAAAGGTCATCAGTTTATTGATGCTTTCAACGCCAGCGAAGAAATAAGTCTATCAAATAGGTTTATGAATAAAAAACAAAACACCGTGCAGCAATTTAATACGTTTAGGAATCTGAAGGACCTACATCCCCGAGGACTTCATCGCTCCCGTAGTAGATAACACGAGTTTCGCGGTTGGTACTTTGAATGTAAGTGTGCACGTATGTACACGAATGTCATTATGCACCCTACCGGTTAAACACACTTGCGCCTTATGAATCCGCGGTATGAGTCTGTACTAGGTTGGCTGGTGTTCCCGAGTTTCGTGGAGAAATTTGCCGCGAGCATCAACCGAGAGTCACCGAAATATTTAGCGCTATCCCGGTGCTGTGTTGCGGCCCGTGCAATTCGATGCGGTGGCAGAAACAGCGGTTGCCTCCGTTATTGCCGTAAAGTGCGATGATCGCGCGGAGGAGACGAGATCCCTGCTACGAAGTCACGAAGCACACGTGCATTCCTTGATCGTACTACACGTATATACGGTGCCCACGAAACAAAGGTTTGACAGAATTCGTACAGCGTGCCCGGAACTTGAACGACCAAACTTTTGGATAGTATGTGGCAAATTGATACGGTGAGGTCTGTTCTTCAATGATTGAGACACTTTTCGTCATCAGCTGTTCGCAATGAGTACCCTTATAATATCCTCATGTCCATTCGTCCGTCTATGACATCGGGCTGCCCCCTCACCCTCTATTCTGACAACTGTTTGTTCAAAAAATCTGTATGAATTCATCTGTAGGACAATGCTGATTTAATGAATGAGCCATGGAACCCTAATCGAATGTATGACTCGAAACGCACTTGACCACTTTTTTTGGATTCCTTCAAAATGTCCTGAAATATCAGCCTTGAATTTCGGGACACCCGGTACACCGAATGAACCCTCGTGTACCTACATCGCTTGCGCGAGATTACAGCATCTTACGACGCAAACAGTAACCTCAAGGGTGCATCCAGGACTGACTCTCGAGAATTCGGATGATTACAGGGCGTTACGTGCTTTCGAAACTTGCCGCACCTCACTCGAGCGTTTATACGTTTCCACGGATCGTTCCCCGTCAAATTGCTCACTGAAGATTCTGAACCCTTCTTCGAAATTGCCACGGATGGATTTAGCATAAAGAGGCGTAGAGGGATACAGCTAAACTCGTCGCTTGAAACTCAGTATTTCGCTGAGAAACGAAACGACTCATTGGAAACTATTAGACCATTTTCCCGTCGGACAGCGTTGGTGATTGAACCAATACTTGATTGGGTGATCACTCAGCGGCGAACAAGCTTGCGCCCTAAGTAACGAAAGGGAGGCAATTTTACTGGGCGGAAAATTGGCAGGGCATCCCTAATACAGTTCGCGGCCTTCAAGGGATATTTGTGGATTCCACAATAGGGTTTTCCGTAAAAGAACCGGACCGGGCTCCTATTAGGGAAGGTAAGTTGACTAAAACTACGGTCTAAGTATGGAGACCAAGTAAGGGCATTTAAGGGGTGTAGTTGTAGATTCCCTAGTAGCGATTTCCCCAATACTACCAGACTTTGCTATTATAGGAGCAAATCAGTATAAATTGCTTGACAAAAGAATTTGTGGCATAATAATTATCGAGATCGATTAAATATAATAATCAAACTATGCGTTTAGTAGACAGCTATGATGCAGTGCGTTCATTGGAACAACGCGGGATCGAACGTATCGAAAATATGCGACAAAATTCTAAGCCTCAAATGTATTGAAATAACACATTTATTTTTCACAGTGCACACACACACGCACGTACGCATATGGCTGCAATAATTTTTATAAGGCACCGTTGAGGCAATTTCAAAGGCCCTGGTTATTTTGACTTCAATGGCCCCCGGAAGCAAAGTGTGACCGGCCACTGTTGGCCCATGTGAGGCTTCTAGACTGGGGCCTCACTAAAGTTAGGGAAAATTAAGATGGGCCCGATCAAAACCCAAACTCCATTCCCCCACGGGATCTGAACGCAACTAAAACTCAGTAAAAAATTACAGTTACCCAGGGCCCTCGTGAATCTTTTTGAAATAATTCTCGATCCTCCAATGATCTCTATTCTTCGTCTCACATCAAATGGACATTCAGAGGTTCAAAGATTTCAGAACTTCAGCTTGATCGAATGGCACAAAACTTTGGATTTTTCGGTATTACGAGATGACCTGCCTCGTCACGGTCAATTGTCAATGAATGACAGGTCCAAAGTACATTGTACTCTGTTCCATTGTGTAGAATTTTGACCTCGCGCCTGGCTCGTTATACGAAATTTCACGTTTCCACGCCTTTGACCTCCCCCTTCGCCTTTGTTCGAGTACTAAACAACTCCGTGACTACACAACGCTGCACCCAGCCTTCATTGTGTGGTGTACGGGATTGCGAATGCGCAAACACAATGAGGCGCCTTTTCTCCTCGCATCATACGTCCTACTCAATGAATAAGCTGTTAACGAGAACAAGACGAGGGCACTTTTCAGGAAGGCCGTACAAGCGTGTGCACTTGTTCGTATCCGTGGCACAAACGAACCCCTCTTGTATGTGAGTTTATCGACGGCAGTAGGAGGAGGACTGGGTACTCTCGGTGCTTGTGCCTTTGCATCTGGCCAGCTTTTCGAGTGTACTTGACTCAGTACAGATATAATAAACAAATTGTAAACAATGCGCGCGTTGCCTCGGAGGATGTTCAATGCCCATACCCTCGCGCAAACCACATTTTTTCCCCACACCCCTGAAAATTTCGCTTTTTTAATGTCGAACAAATCGTTCTTCGAAATCTCAAACAACGTTCGTATGAATTTTTTTAAATATTTACTAACCACCAAATGTCCTCTTTAAAAATATTTGTACATTAAGAAAAAGTAGTAGCGTATCGTTACTTATTTAAAATGCAAAAAAGTTGATTTCTCTTTTTTTTGCAGTAAAAAAAATTACTGTTCCATTCGATACCAGGTGGAATTGCTGATTCTTTGCGTTTTTTTTTTAATCGTGAAAGAACAATTATATGACACTGTGTTCTCCATGCTATTGTGATACTGTGACAATTACCTTTGCCAGCAAATAGACCGTGGTTACGTAACCGAGAACGACGATAGTGAGGAAAAACGATATCGATCCCCTGGTCCACAATCTCGAGACACCGATCTTCCGGCCCTCGATCACGAAGTAACGCATACCTAAAAAAATATTTCACCTCGATAATCAATTTGACATATTCTGCAACCATTTTCCACACCACTCTTTGTCTCGTCGAGAAAAAATTATATTTGCGGAAAACTCGTACTTTTCGAGCAAGCAGAGGATACAGGGAAAGAAATCGTGTTTTTTTTGTGCTCACCGAGGATGCAAACTGTGATGAGACCGACCGTCACGACGGTCAGTAACGTCAGGATGAGAAGATCGGACTGCACGTGGCGTCGATTACGAGGGTGGCTGATCCATATCCGCAAGGACTCGGACCTATGCCCATTCGCATGTAAATTTGTATACATGTATGCACGGTGCCCCGATACGATCTAACGCGAAACCACGTGATTCCCCTGGAGTAAAAGCTTAAAAAAAAGTCCGTAGGCCTTTTTTTCTACATTCGATCGTTTAAACTAGCTTCAAAACGTCATAAATCTTTTTTTTAACATTTCGAACGGGCTCTGTCACGGGGCGTTAATTATAAACGTGTTTTACACAAATAATCAAATTCTGCCTGATAGAAAAGGAAATTCTCTAGCCTGAAAGAAAAATCATTTTGACAAAATGCATTTTATCGAGCAAACGATTTTTTCGTAGCGAAGTTTTGTTATACAAATTCCTGCCTCGGAATCCCTGCTTTTTTTTGCAGATGGAAAATCAAGAAATTCTTTAGCCTGGAGAAAAAAATCATTTTGACGAACTGTATTTTATCGAGCAAGCGATTTTTTTCGTAGTCAAGTTTCGTTATTCAACTTCCTGCATCGAAGTCTCTGCATTCTTTGTTTTGGTGGTAAACATCCGGAAATTCTAAACAAGCTTGATGTATTTGGGAATATCCAACACGTGAGATCCATCACGTGTACACGGATAATCCTTGATCAATCGAGAGGTTAGGTCATTATGGAACAGGACACCATGGGCAAATTGGATAGAGCACGAAAGCTTCTTCTCTCTCTCTCTCTCTCTCTCTCTCTCTCTCTTCTCTCTCTCTCTCTCTTCGTCTCTTGGTTCACCTCTATTAACCCTCTCGGCATTCCACCTAAATTCCCACATATTGTAACCCCCCTCGTCGTTTTCAACGTGACCGTTCGACCTACTAATGTCCCATGATAGAAACGTGCTGAGTTCCTACGTTAGCAACGTCTGTAAAAGGCTTAAAATCGGCGAGAAGCAAATCGCGAGGAGAGTTCTTTAATTAACCTGAATTACTTGACGGCCTACTGGAAAAAATTATAAATTAAAGTACACCGAAGTAATTAGCCACGTTAAATTGTTGAAAATTCAAGAAAAATTTACTTTTCCCATTGAATTCATTATTGATAAATAAAGTTGCCCACGGGCACAGGGAAAATGTGAAAAACCTGTGTCGATGATATTACCAAGTTTCAATAGTATTCACCATTGGAAACTCAAATTGTCGTCATGCTTGTTAGTCGGCGAGCCAGTGCCCACACATCCCAGTGTTGGCCCAGGCCAACGCTGCTTACCACGAGCCACTTTCACTTGACAAGCTGCCACCGTTCTCAATCGTACGAATGACAAAGTTAGTAAAGGAAAAAAAACAAAAGGTACTGCGGACAGTGCGGGAAAATTACTCCGGCGGTTTGAACGTATCGTTTGAAATTTTGTCGTTTGTCGTTTTGTTTTCCTTTCCCGACGATTTTAAGCCGCGCGCTTACGGAGCTTTTATACTTATGGGCCTTGGACCACGGGCGAGTCGGTATCAAGGGATATCGAGCATGAACAAATTGTACGAGCTCTTACCAGCCGTAACGGAGAGTTTCGATGGCGTTGAAGTGGTAACGGCACAGCTCGCAGTGGCTGCGGCAGGATTGGTTCAGCCAACGCTCGAGACACGAGAGATGAACGTACGCAAGGCTTCCTTTGCATCTTCAGCGAGGAAAAAACAGACCGGATCATTACTTTTAAATGTGTAAATTTAAAAAATCGAAAGTAAGAAGAATTTAAGAATGAAAAATTATTTTAAAAAATGTCTAATGCAAAAAAATAAAATGTTACCCTGAGATGAAGTTCGTTTTTCTATCGAATTATTTAATTACCTAATCAATGTAATCGCCCTTTCATTTGATTAAATAGTTTTTAGCCTAAGCTAACGTTATTTTCTCTATTTAAGGGGTAAAGCTACTCCAGCCCTTTAAAAAGTGAATACAAATTATGAGCAATTTTTTTTTAAGAGTACAATGAAAGCAGTAAATAATTGAATTGGAAAACTTTATTATACATAGTTTGAGTGTACAAAAAAATTTTTTTTCGTATTTTTTCAATTGAATATGTCGCCGTCAGAGTCCAAAACCGCAGAGTACCTTTCGCGCAAATTATTTCACAACCGGAAAGATTTCTCTTGTAGTTTTCAACCTAGAAGAAAAAGCCGAAAAGACCTTAAAAATATATATACAAAGAGCTATGGAACTGCGTTCGAAAATTAGAAAATACCTTTTTTAATAAAGGTAGTGATTTGAAAGAAAATTTTCATTTTTGAGCAAACAATCACACGAATAATTGTTTATTAAAATAAACGTTAATAACCAATCGCAAATTTCGTAAGTAATGCCATGGAGAATGCATCTGAGAAGATACGTTCAAAATTTCAAGTGAATCGATGCATATTTGGCTGAATTACGTTTTCGACCAGTTTAAAAAACATGGTTTCGGTAAAAACACGTTTGAATTTTGAATTAACTTTTAGCAATAGAATTTTTCGATCTACCTGTAATCTGCAATCACAGCACCATAAATTTGGCTTTCCAAATTAATGTTGTCCTCTTTCTTTTTTTTTTCTGATAAATTGAAAACCGTCAAGTAGCTTTACGCCTTAAGAATCAAAGAATCACATTATTTTCTCCGTCCGGACAGGACCAGTTAAGACCGGAAGAATACGTGAACCCAATGCTTTATAAATGTCCCATTAAATATTTCGTAAATTTGGAGATTGCACCATGAATTACTCAGCTTCCATAAAATTGAAAAACGTCAGCTTACGGATCCCTATAACGATCCTTTGGATTGTGGTAACTTATTGCCGTAATTGAAACATGAATTACTTGTGCCTTTTAACAATGTATCAAACGTGAAACACTTATGAATGATAAGCTTGTGCCCGCGGCTTCATCCGCGTGGTACTTGGCTTCAAGCTATTATAGGGCCTTAGGGCAGGGGTGTTTCTGAACCGATAACAATCAAATCGAAAAAGACTAAATAATAACGATTCATAAAAAAATAAGCCTCACCAAAATTGCTTAGTTCGAACAAAAATAACTGATCAAAATCGATTTTTGCTTACAAACTTTTACATCCTATTTCATCTTTTTAGGGGTTGATTTTCGAAAAATCCTTTGTTCATGCACCTCCACGTCC
This sequence comes from Ophion ventricosus, assembly GCA_963932345.1. Taxonomy (NCBI): domain Eukaryota; kingdom Metazoa; phylum Arthropoda; class Insecta; order Hymenoptera; family Ichneumonidae; genus Ophion; species Ophion ventricosus. The sequence goes on along the minus strand of OZ010711.1, from coordinate 31,928,209 downwards.
GTCAAGAAATATATCTTCCGAATTTCATTGAGATCGAAGCCGGAAATTAGATTTTCCCATAAAAACTTCAACACCCCGTTGAATCCCTAATTAGGGGTTGTTTTTTTAAATCCTAAAGTATGCGTTTTATTATTTGTTTTGAAGAAAATTCATACTAAGTTTCAAGTTGACACACGCACGGTATACCATTTTTCATACAAACTTTTACACCCCATTGCACCGCCTTAGGAGTTGATTTTCGATTTTCGTCAGTCGCGGAACTGTTTTATATGTATCGATTATATGTTTAGATTATAAAGCATATTATACTTCGAGGTAGGGTAAACTGACCAATGAATGGACGGGAACCAGTGAATAAACGAAAGCATATTTATATTTAAAATAAGTAACCAGTATGAATTATCGATAAAAACTCTAATCACTATAATTTAGAAAAAAAAATCACAGGTGCCCTTAAAACCATTTTCTTAGTTTAATATAGTATTTTGACGGCACACGCAATTTTTTTTTTTTAGTTTCTGGTAGGGGAAGGTCGGGCGCAGTGTGTTACTTTTTTCTATCGAATTTTTACTCTGACCAAAGTAGTCTAATTAGAAAAAAAAAGGTCATAACCGATTTTATAGACCTTTGGGCGTACAATAAAGCTACCATATTTTTTCCAAAAAGATTAAAAATCCTAAAATAATGGGTTTGAAAAAAATTTGCGGATCAGCTCATTATGCTCCACGGGTGGGGTACAATGTGTCGGATAGGTGGGTACAGTGTGTCAAGTTCTGCGAAACGTAGGGTACAAAGAGCTGATTGAAACTCTTATATTTTCCTAATATAGATAACAGATTTTCATACATACCGATAATTTCACAACGGGTATTATTTGACAATAACATTGGGAGCCGACTCATCGTGCTCAACAACTCGATGACAAATTGTGCTCCGCACAACTGCCCCACAATATTCGACGTTTTCCCGGCAAGTGAATTTTTTTTGAGGCTCAAATTGATTTTGTACTTTTAATAATTCTTCGTGATTTGCTATTGACTTTCTTTTAGGCCAGCCGAAACTTAATATAAATCACGGACAAACACGAAAAATGTCGAACTTCGCAAGTTACAAAACTCCGAGAAATCACATGGGGTTGACAGTTGCCCGTGACACATTGCGCTTCTTCGGAGCGTCGTCACTTCTTTGTTTCCTCATTGGGAGTCGACTCATTTTGCCTCACCACTCGGTGACACATTGTACCCCACTAGTAAAATATTTGATTATTGATGAAAAAAACTATTAATTAAACTACGAATGGAAAAACACAAGTCACTGAGTGCATCATAAATAAGAAAACTATCGATTACGACCGAAAACCGGAGCCGCAATAGAAAGTGTCGTTATATTTTATGTATTCCCGGCGAAGGAATTTTTTTTTTCCAAGCCTCAAATATATGTTTAATCTTCAAGAATCCTTTGTGAGCTGCTAACGACTTTCTTTTTGGCTTGACGAAACCTAATATAAATCGCGGTCCAACAAACAAAAATTTCTGAATTTACGAGCTACAAACCTCCGAGAAACCGTGCCTCCGAGACACAATGTGCCCCACTCCCCTCTACTTGCACTCCGCACAACTTCGTTACGATACGACTGTGCACAGTAGGTGTTCTGAAGGCAAAAACAAAAGTTTTTGATGAGTTTTGGGGGCAAGTATTACTTTTGTTATTTAAGATAACATCAATCGTTGATTTTTTTCAACGATTTCAAATAAATTCATAAAAACAGTTCAGAATTAGACATGTTTGTTCACTGGTGCTGTATTCTAACCGCTTTCCAGTGAGTGGGCGTATGGGCTCTGTTCGGATAATTCTCAAAGCAGAATGAAACATTTTACTGATCTTCTGAAAATTGCAAAATTAATTACTGATAAGAATTGACGATGGACAATTCATAAAATGTTTTTATAAAATCATATCATTATTTTTTTTTTACACAAATTAATTTTCTGTTTCTCTGTCGAAACAAACTTTGGTAGTTTTTTGAGAATGTCACGTTAAGAAGAAAAAAAGCTTTGCGTATTTCCTACGAAAACGCAATATCAAATATAATACTCATATGTATAAGAATATTATAATTTCTGTGCAACACAGTGATCTCTAAATCCAGCATTTAATAAAAATAAATAATAAATCGTTATCCTTTACAGAGTTTAACTTACTATCCATTTACTGGTGTTCAAGTGTCAATTTACTGGTATTTTCGTCCATTCACTGACAAATTAGTCATTTAAATTCTTATTTATCAATTCCTCCAATATTATTTGTTGAAATTACTTCGATTATTTTTTTCTACTATCATAATAATATCTTGTGTTAGTTATAGCAATTAAAAAGTTTGTTTTGATAATATGTTCAGCTTACAGTCCATCTGAATCCTATAGAGTCGTTGTTCGTCCATTCACTGGTCGTTTTAGCCTTTGACGTTGCTGCCCTGACGTTTGGTCCCGAATAGCCTAACTTTTACATCCACCAGAGTGTCAACTTTTCACTTCGAATTTTACGCAATTGGCCTGCGTATCAATCTTAAGTATTCACATTCTACATTCACAGTTGAAATTAGAGACTATACGCCGCTTTCGCTTCGGTCGAGAAATCGCGATGGTCCGGGAGGAGAGGTCGCTTCGATAACATTAGTCAAAGTTTGGTTGGATCTCGTATCCTCATTGGCAAAGGACACCAAGTATTCCGACTGGGAATTCCCTCCGACAATTTACGTTACTGAGGGCCAAAGCTCCGATAATCGTAGAATCTCCTGCGCACACGACACTCAGGGCCTATTGTGCAATGAGAATTTGCTGCGTTGTTCATACTGCCTTTCAATGTACAATTGGCCGATGCAAATCCCTTTCCGATTATACGGGAACGCGGATATTCTGCCTACTGAAGGCCCGTTTGGGAACAATATCGAGACATTACGGCATGCTTTCGTGAAATTGTTTGGCACGATGACGTGCTCGGATTTCTGATTTACACGACGATATTTAACAACCTATTATATGTGTATATATACAGGTTTACCCGAAACGTGACGTCCAATCGGAAAATCTAAATGGTTCCTCATTTCAATGATCAATGGATCATCCTCATATGGGTTTTGCGATCTTTTTTTAGTTTTCCAGAAAGAAACACTTTCTTTTATTTTTTTTCTTTGTTTATGTACTTACCAACAGATGTCATTCGCAGTTGTTTCTCCACTCGCACATGCCTCAACCAAATGAAGTGTCGTCTATTAATCGTCTATTAAGGTAGTAGTTTCGCCAAAGCCATTTTCTACAGATTTTTATTAATTTCATCCATTCAGGACACTATTAAGTGATTAGCTGCAAAATTTCAAAAGGATTCACCTTTTTGTATTCGAAATATTGGCAATTAAAGATTGCACGGTTTTACACGTGTTCTTATGGGGAGCAGTGGAAAATTTCACATTCCACGCAATAACTTCGAAACTTTTCTACAGATATTTTTTTTAATTCTCAATTACAGAGGAACATATTACGGAGTGGTTAAAAAAAAATCTTGAATTCTGACCGTCTAGTTTCAGAGATATAGCGATTTAAATAAAGCAATGTCTAGCGACACTAGCGCCAAATATCACGACAAAAATTCGCTGGGCTTGCGACGTTGTTGACGCGATCTCTGCGCTTACTAGACTACAGTAGTGTGTTCATATCCGTATCCGCAAAGTATCTACGCATTAGGAGCCGGAATGGACAGTCGGATACAAAAGTGAGGGTTAGGCGATGGAGGGAACGTTGCTATTTTTGGAACTCTAAACATTATATTAGGCGTTTTTATTATTACTATATAAGTTTTTACATCCCGATAAGATATACAACCTACATTATAAGGATATTTCGCAATATTTGGAAATTTTCATCGATTGAACGGAGAATAAACTTTCCAACATGACTGCCGTGAGACTACTACCTTAAGGCGAAGTAGAAGATGTACCATGTGACATATGAGTGCGAGAGAGATAGCTAAAATTTTCGAACCGAGATTTCTCAAAGATTAATAATTTCTAGGGCAAAAGAAAATCGTCAAGCTCTGTGTCAGGATGTTCTCCGGAGCCTGATGCTTTGTTTTTGCGAAAAAACCTTAACCATTTATGAGAAAACTGGGTTGGAAAATTTGTGAGGTTATGTTGACCTTGTACATGCCCTTAAGGCCACTCTAGGATTTTCCAAAAGATTATGGGTGTGAAAAATCCCTAAGTACTCGATTTTCGAATTCTAGCGCAACCCCTCTTGATTCATGTCGTGACTTTCTACTAACTTTAAACGGGTTTATCTTAAAACTACATTTTTCAAGTCGGCCGGACTCATAACTCAAACAAATTTCAACCAATTAACTTGAAATTTTTACTGTATATTTAGAATTACATTTTCTGAGGCACTACGTTGGATTTTGTAAATTATATTGCATAGTTCCTTTTTTATAAACCATTTTCTGACGATTTTCTCATGGCATTTTATACTTTTTGTTTTAGAAATGCGCCATTTTGACAAAAAACAATATATCAAAAAAATCCTACGTACTTTTATAGCTATTCTTATATATAATCGAAAAAACTTTAGTGTCTCATCATAACTCAAAAATTATAGGAGCTGTTGTTCCGGCCGTTAACCTTCCAGAAATAAAGGCGTCATCGAAATAATACTGCACAGTCGCTATTTTGACATGGATCGCTGTGAAAAAATAATTTTGTATAGTCAATTACGTGTATAATAAAACCCCTATTTTGTAATTCCGATTTATTTTACGGTTTTGCTGAAAAAAAATCACAAAATATGCTCTTCTTTTGGCCTCTACAGTGGCCTAAGGCCTTAAGTGAAAGCTGAAACTTGTGCCGACATTTTAAAAAGTATCAATCGAGATTCATGACCTATAATAAGTTTAATTAAATATATTTTGAACATAGAAGAAAAAAAAACGTGTTTTCTCGATGCATTTCCCCTTTTTCTGTCCGAAAAGGCAAGAACGCGTTGCAAACTCTCGAAAAGAGTGCGCCATGTGCCGAGCGAATGCCATAGGAGAAAATGTGTGTCGACAGTAGTTTCCGAAATTTCGTTGTGGAGTTTTTGATCTCCAAGATGCTCCTCGCTCCGGTCGGCCAGTTACTACTGATGTCGATAAAATCAAGGCTTCAATCAACTCCGACCGACAGTTGACGACTACAGAGGTCGGACATAACTTCCACATTAACCAATCAACTGTTTCGAGATATTTGCGGAAGCTTGGAATGGTAAACAAGCTTGATGTTTGAGTGCCGCACGAACCGAGCGAAATTAATTTAATGGAACGAATTTCAACTTACGATTTGCTGCTCAAACGCCATCAAAACGAACAATTTTTAAAGCGAATGATCATGTCGAACAAGATCATGTTCGAAGTTCGGGGAGGCTACTCAGACAGCTGCAAAGGCTGGATTACGCCCGAAGAAGGTCACGCTCTGTATCTGGTGGGATTGGAAAGGAATCGTCTATTATGAGCTGCTGCCATCCAACAAAACAATTGATTCGACCAAGTACTATTCACAACTGGCCAAATTAAAGCGAGTAATCGACCAGAAGCGGCCCGAATTGACAAAACAAAAGGACGTAGCATTCCACCAGGACAACACTAGACCACACGTTTCTCTGATACCCCGGCATAAATTATTGCGGCTTGGGTGGGATATTTTGGTGCACCCACCGTATAGTCCAGACCTTGCACCTTCAGACTATCAGTTCCCTGGAAGTCCTCAAAAATCACTTGGATGACTTCTTTACCCAAAGATCTCAGGACTTCTTTGAAAGAGGAATAATAAAGCTCGTGGATAATGTCATTGAATCGAATGGAACATATTTAGTTGATTAAAATCCCTTGGTTTGGTAAATATTTTGCGTGTGAAATTTACTCGATGTTCACTACGGAATTCTGCATAGACCCAATATATTGCAGTCCTGTAGTTCGGTAGAAAACAATAGCATTGTATGATACTGGAGTTGAAGGTTGGCACTTTTATACTGTCATTATCGTGCCCGTGAAATATAACACTCTACCTTCTATTTTTATTTCTTATTTTTATCTCTTTTTGTTTATCTCCTCTCTGGATCAAATCCTAAAATCCACGCGAAGTCGCGGGCAAAAGCTAGTATATATATACATATATATATATATATATATATATATATATATATATATATATGTATATATATATATATATATATATATATATGCATACCCTGTTTCCCTATACCCTCGAAATAATCGAGCGATAAGTTTGGCATAAAATTGAACTGGTGTGATCGTAATAGCTCTCAATTAGAATTAAAATATAAAAACGTTATGAAAAGTAAGGAACTTAGCGCAGTCTCTGAGAAAGCGTCCATGAATAGAATGTCATTAAGGGGTTACGTGGGTTTGAAAATTTAAAAAATCCATTGTTTTTAAATTTTATCATCTAATAGTACAATATGTCTAGAATATTGTCCCAAAGTTTTAAGTCAATCGGAGCAAAAGTCTAGGAGAGAGAGCCTTTGGGAATTCCCCCTGTTGGGAAAGACCGAAAGCAAAACACTATTTTTGAAATCGGTGGACACGATTTCTCAAAAACTAATGCACCGATCTTATAGAAATTTTGCACACTTCTTCAAAATAGCATTGACTAGTGATTGAACGAACGTTTTTTTTCCGATTACAACTAATTTTACAAGGCTATACGTAGTGTAAATTGTACCAAAAATTGAAATATTTTGCATACAACTCTGCCAAAAATTCAAATTTCAATTTTTTTTTTAATCATTCGTTCAATCACGAGCTATACTTATCTACGAACAGGAAAAAAATGGTTTTCTTTTTATTTTAAATAAAGCTATAATGAGTTATCCTGACCACCACGAGGACACTTTTTTTTTAGGGGTCTCAGGAAACCAGGTCCCACCGGCTGAATTTCCCAAATTTTCAGATGAAATTTTTTTTTTAATATTGTTGAAATGTTGCTTTTTTATGTGCTTAACATTTTGAATTAAATAATTTATATATTATATTTTAAAAAAATAGAGAAAATATACGTTATTTTGGCTTCGAAACCCACGTAACCCCGAGGGGAAGTACATGTAGCGTCATGAAAAAATCGATTTTTTTTTACGCAAAACTTTAGTTAAACATCGTAAGCATACGGTCTGGAATCGCTGATTAACCGGTATATCACTGAAATCATTAAGTTTTCGTAGTTCAAAATGTTAAACATGTTTTTTTTTCAAAACTACATTTTTTTAATTTTGCAGAAAATATAACTTTAAAACAAGTCGCTAAAGCTTTAAAACTTTAAAACAATAACAATATTACCTTGAACTTTTACGTACATCTTTGTGAAAACCACTTTTAAAAAGTACTTCTTTATTGCAAAAAATTAACGAAAATTTTGTGTATATTTTTTTTCTGAAGCGTGCCAATATTTTAATTTTAAAGTTTAAAAATGTTGCTTAGGTACAAGTTTGACATTTTGATGTAAAAATACTAAAAATTCTTAGCTTATATTTTACAGATCACTATTGAAGTTGAATTTCCCTGAAAGACCACGCCATAACGTCACCATATTGCACTATTTTTTAATGAAAAAAAATTATTTGAACAATTCAATTATGGAATAAATTGTACCTAAAGTTTCATAAATGTAAAATGTTTTTTTTCTTTTTCAAAAAGAATTATCAAAATTGGCTATTGTTTCGTCGTCTATATAATATTCTCCCCTTAAGAAGTCCCTCGGCTGTGAAAAGCTCTCCGTTCACCCGAGGGAAAAGTGACTGCGTCAGAATCGGCTCGCAATATTGTCTTTGTTTTCGTCGTTCACAAACGCGCGAGATTTCAGTAATAGAATACACTCCAGGACAAATTATATTGTTTGAATTACGATGGATATACGCACAGCGGGAGAGAGAAAAGGGAGGAGAGAATGAAGAACCCAATTAAAGTAAGCGACTGGAGTCGTCTCCTGAACAAGCTCTTGAGAGGCGCAAGATTAAATTCAAACCGGAAACACTGCGCTCGAGATTGCGCAGTAAAGAGTATGCTAACTGTGTTATTTTATTCGATTACGTTGCGAATTTCGCGCTTTCTGCAGGAAAGCGCTGATAGAGGCAATGAGATTTTTGTCGACGATCGAGCCAAGAGCGAATATGGCTTTGAAGCACACGAGACGTCAAAGGCCAACGTTGAAGTTTGCATCGTTGGAGCGCAACGAAATTTGTTTTTTTTTCTGATCGCAAATTTTTTTCTTTAGCGAGATCGAAGCTACGATAACCTTTTTTTGAAATCCTCATTAGCGGCCTAAAATCTACCTCTATCGAAAAATACTTTGGATAACAAAAAAAAATGGAAAAAAGGGAATAAAAACGAATTTACGTTGCATTCCAACGATGTAAACTTCAACAGCATGTCAAAGGTCTATTCGTCACTTTGAGATAACACCGGTGTATTGAAAGAATATTCATTTGAGGATGCGGAAACTTTGAGGTTAGATATCATTTGAACTTTGTCGCCAGCCAATCGTTCAATCTTTTTATAGTCAGGAAGCATAAAGAAATATAAAGAATATACTGATTTTTTTTTACCCGTCGATAAGTTCTGTAAAATTTCGAAGTTCAAGTGAGGCAGTATTGTCGACTAGAATTTTTAAATTATTTAATTTTATTTCTCTATACACCTTTCTGAATAAGTTTGCGAAAACGATTTACTCATAAAATTATCTGAGTTACAAAAATTATGAGGAGTATACGCTCGGGGTGAGTGGTCGAGAGGCAGCAAACTTCAAACGCGTTTTTCTCGACACTATTTCGAGTGTGTTTGTGTAGAATTAAATTTTTCATTAGTCGAAAACGTTATAGTAGGGTGTATTGATATTTTCAATTATATTTTTATTCCATCTACACCAAATCTAAAAACTCACGACCCTCCGTCATTCATCTGTAAGACATTTTAGTCACCTTAACGATACCGTTGTTTTAATGGCATTAAAAATTGCATCGTTGAAATGCAAACGATTTTTTTTCTTCAGTTTTCATTTCTTTATTTTTTATCATTATCCAGAGCCAATTTTTTTGCGAACTGAGGTCATAAGCCTTCAATGAAAATACGTGCAAAACGTTTCAATGATTTTCACAGCCTAAATCGGCCGAAAATAATTGAACAATTAAAAAGTAATTCATTTTCGTTGCATTCCAATGCAAACTTTTATTGTACATCATGTTGTTTTATCAACGTTGAAGCTTCTGCAAGTTTCACTGTATCGTTTTGAACAACAAAAAAATTGGCAATCCAAAAGTAATTGATGCGTAAATGCCCTAAATGTTGATCGGCTTTGAGACGAATTTGTATTTTCCTTGTAATTTCGAAAATTGCGCTTCCTCGCTCCTCGGATCGTACATTTTGAATTGCCTCCGACGCGTGAACGCTATTAAATTCGGTATATTATTTTACTCACGAGTCTCTCGGATGCGCCGGGACTTGAAAGTTGGGCTTGCATTATACACGTCTATCGTGAATCTACTACGTACTTCGGCACGGAACTTTGTGACTCGCGACGCCGTACACAATACCTTTTAATCTGTATTATTAATTATGAACGTCTCACGGGACTCGTCTGATTCGAGGAACTTCGATATTATAGTTGAACGTTACTTTTGTCGGGGCAACTTATTAAGAGGGAATCAAGCGCTTATACGCCCGGCCTTGCTCCCTTTCCCTCCTCTGTACAGAGTACGTCAATTAAATTATGGCAGAAGAAGAGGGAAAAGTAGTAGTAAAAGTAAAAAAATAATAGCGAATAAATAAATGCAAGGAACAAACAATTGGTGAACAGCATTAGTGCCGGGCCAATACTTGGATGGATGATCATTTTGGGGCACCCAACTGAGTATTTTCTGGAAAAAAAACTCATTGTCGGATACTCTTTCAACACATTTTCATAAGTTATTTTTATAATTTGGATTTCCAAGGATTTTCTTTTTTTTAAATTAATATCGCGATCTAAAATTTTCCGGGAATATCTTATTGAGGTACTGATACGAGTAGGTGAATTTACCTACAAGGCGAAATAAGAGGTTCCTTGTAACTGTTGGTGTGACAGATTCGACAGACGCAAGAGCCGGAAGTCGCCAATGGCAGACACTGCGATAAACGATTCGCCGACGACTCTTCGATCGTAGTATCGTTTGAGGAACCTTCGTTGATTATAGCGTTCTCCAAACCCGCCGATGAAACAGCGACGGCCCCGCGGGATATCGGCTCGCCTTTAAAAAAAAAATCAAAGACGGACCTACTAATCGATTTCCTCCGCAACAATTTGTCGGCTAATTTTTTTAAACGCTTAAACGGTAGGGAAGTGCAAGAGAGATGTATCTATTAAATCGGAAAATGGCGTATGGAACTTCTCTAGGATGTTGCCATTGATAAAAGTAGCGGAAAGTAAAAAAAAACATTATTTGGAATATATTTTCATTAATGTCGAGCACGTTCGATGATTCGATGATATGTAACTGAACCGGTGAAAATACTAAAAGGGATCAAATATTTGCTGAAAATACGAATGAGGGTGAATTTCACTGACATATGATACACACGTGACCGTTTTAAAGTTCGAAATAAAAATTATTCAGTACACCTACGATTGATTGAAAAGCTAATGCATAGAGAGCGAATCAACATTTTTTGGTTAACGTTACTGATAAAAAATAAATAAAAACAAGCTCAATGGGTGCTCAAATAATTGGCAATTACCGTTTTCATAATAAACACAAATTTATTAAATACGAGAATAATTTGTGAAGCTTGGAAATCGAAATGTGGCGGGCAAATGGAAAAAACTGTATTGCTCACTTTTGGAGCACGACCTTAATTGCATCCCTCGGTGTAAAATCATTGAAAATTTCACGATCTTTGTATTACGTACCGTATCCACTTGATTGAAGACATATCAAAGTTGCGACAATATTGACACGTGAACCAAAAGGTTTTCCGCCCGATATCCGAAAAAAATTAATTTCGTGCATCCTATACTCATTCAATTATCGTGTATAACATATATTCATTTATCGTTCGCCCTTTGTGACGGATGTGCGGCTTAATCGTGAAGAATTGGAAAAAAAACACGCTTTTATATCTTTCTCCCGATCCGTGAAAATAAAAAATGAATTCATGACGAAGAGCAATCGCAAAAAAATGAACAATAAAATGCACTGCTCCCGAATACTGAACACCCATTTTTCTAATGAAAGTGATATTTTTTTCTCGAAGAGAGCTAAATTATTTCACTTTATACTGACCTGTCATCGTACTCGACATGTCACGAGTCAACTTGAGCAGCGACCCATTCGAACAAATGGTTTACAATACATGTATTGAAAAAAAGACAATTAAAAATTGATGTGTTATCTGTCACACTAGAACGCCAGGGGAGATATCTTCGTTGTCACGAAGGAAAAATAAAATACGCAATCCCACGTGAAATTTTCCGCGCTTTCCACTCACTCACTTTCTCTCTCTCTCTCTCTCTCCCTATTTATCGATGTATCGATCTATGTATGTATCTTGTGTTACCACAACCAAGTTACAAAAACCGATGAAATTGGCAGCTTTCTCATAACACGCGTGATCTTTTTTCCTTTGTTTTCAATGCCTATGTGGATCGTTTTCGAAAAAATACGGTTTACCCTTGTGATATGAAAACGTGATTGTGATATTTATTTAGCGACATCGTTGTATATATATATATAGATATATATATATATATAGGGCATTTCACGCCAAAACGACCACTTTCCGGCCCGACCCCTTTCCATTTGGCTGAATCTTTAATATGTTATTGTTTTCATCTTAAAACGATTGTATGACTTTTTTCCAATTTTTTCACATTTTGACAATTACGTAGCGAATTTTTTAAAAAATTGCCCGCTTTTTTATTTAAATGCTCATAACTTTCTGAAAAATGGACCGATTGAGATCTGTTTTTTTTTATTCTTCCTTTTGAAATGTTCTTTATGAATTTTTTTTTTTTTTAATATTCAAAGTCATCTTCGACATGATTTTTTAGTTTTTTGGGTTTGTTTGGGTTTGTTTGGGACGAAAACTTTTGGGCGGTACTGTTTATATATATTTATAGACTACATTAAATGGACGTGTAGTGAAGATGAAGACTGTAAACAATAAAGATTTTTTTTTTTATTAAATGCTAGATTTGACGATCGCTGTGTTGCACAAAATTATAATATTCGTATACATGAGTATTATATTTGTTATTATGATTTCGTAGAAAATACCCCAAGTTTTTTGCATCTTAACGTGAGATTGTCAAAAAAAAACAAGAAAATTATATTTTGTGAAAACTTAGAAAACGAATGAAATGATTTTATGACAACATTTGATGAAATGTACATTATCAATTCTTGACAGTAATTAATTTTGCAATTTTCAGCAGTAGTGCTAAATTTTTTACTCTACTTTAAGAATTATCAGAATGGAGCCCACATGTTCATTCAATGAAAAGAGGTGAGAATACAGCACCAGTGAATAAACATGTACAAATATCACCGAATATATATGAAATTAATAATAAAAGTAATACTTACCCTCAAAACTCGTAAAAAAAACTTGTGTTTTTTCCTTTAGAACACTTACTGTGCAGAGCCGTATCGTAACTAAATTGCTCGGTGTGTAAGTTCGATATTAAAATAATTCGATATTAACCTAAAAAATTGGTTTCAGCGACACCTGTGTTGATTTTTGCTCAATTATAGTGATTCGAGTTTTTATCGACAATACATATTCTTGAATTATTTTAAGTATAAATTAACTTTCATCCATTCACTGGTCGACGTAGCCTAGTATATAAAGTGTGTCTCAAAATGACCTGACATTTTAGTTTTTTAATAAAACGTATTATTTATTTGGAAAGTACGAATATTTTTTATTTTAATATAAGGTACAAACATGGAGCCAAATGACCGCCTCGTCCTGTTCGCAAACGATCACTCTTTTGATGAAATTTTCAATAAAATTTTGCCATCATTGCGGACTAATTTCATTAATGGTGCATCCAATTGCTCTCTTGAGCTTCGGAATGGTCTGTGGATCATTGGCATACACTTTTTCTTTCAGATAACCCCAACAAAGAAGTCCATTGGCATCAAATCGCACGATCTTGGTGACCAATTCACATCGCCGCGGCGCGAGATAACACGACCATGAAACTTCGTCTGCAATAACTGCATTTTTTCTCACTGTATTTTCACAATTTCTACGTATTGCTCGATCGTGTAATTCTCCATGACTAAACCTCAATACTTCCTGATGCCAGTTGTCAAAGATTAGTACTCTATGTTCGCCACAAAACAAAAGGCGCGCAATCAAAAATGTCATGTCATTTTAAGACACCCTTTCACAAGCAACGTAGCTGCACCTATACAAATGTATGTTGAAGCTATGTATATTAACGTAATTGGCAATATCATTAAGTAATCATTGCGAAATGAGATGAAACTAGTGTTCAACAGCCTGCTTTGAATACTCGAAGCAATCACTACGCATTCATTGTGATACAATTGATCCAAGCATCTGTAATTAAAGATTCGAGCAATCGATGTGCACCAAGTTTCGTCGCTATGAATCCTATTTCTCGTGAAGATCATAATTTCCAAATTGCTATAGATAATCAAGAGTGAATTCCTTCGACAACCGTAATGGAGGAGACCAATTGTGATCGTTGATGCGAGATCAATTATGTTCCGCGCAAAGCAAATTAGAATAATTGATGGTAATAACTTGCCGCTCTCAGTGCTCGTGTTTCGCGCGAATCGTAGTGTGCCCCTTTGATACTATTGCGATTAAATTCAGTGATCGTCGACGTAGGCTAATTCATTGTTTGATACTTACGTGAATTATTGGACGACAAATTATTTGAACGGGAATTTAATTGTTGGTAAACAATCTTGTAGCTGTAGGCTGTTCGACGTGAGTTTCTTTGTTTATCGTCTAATAATTTTTCGTCGTCGTGACCGATTTCTCGCGTGACCCGATTAAATCGATTGAAGTTGGTGAGATTGAGCCCAAGGGAGAAGAGCCTTGGGGGATATAAGAAAGGGCCCGCGCAGTGCAGGAAAGTCGACAAAGTTTTGGAAAAGTTATTTCCTCTGTGACAGTCACGCTCCACTTTGATGCTTCGTAACCCCAGGATTTTATTTTGCCACATGCAAGTTCACTACTGACGCTGAAAAAGGGGACAGCGAGGACGAGCGAGAGGAAGAGGGAAAAAGAAGAGAGAGACAGCTTCGCCGGCAATGTGACAAAGCAGCATTTCCTTCGACTGTACCAAAGTCTCGTACGGTGACAAAAGTTTTCAACCCTCTTGACGCCATCTCCAGTCGTTCAATCCCCGTCACGTTTTATCCGGATTTTTTCGCCAGACGAGACTTTTCCACATTACACACTCCGCGCACATCGCGACAGGTCTTTTCCATCGGGCCTTCTCTTGACCCTTCTCGATAGTCGAATTAAAGTGAAAAAATTTGCCGCCACTGCGATTCGCAGGATTTCACGAAAACGGCAAACATTACGAAATTATTATTTCTATAGATATTAAGGCCTTAGGCCACTCTAGGATTTTCCAAAAATCGATTGTTTTTTATTAAAAATATACCTTAGTACCTATAAAGTTATATTCAAAAAAATTGTAAGTTTGAAAAATCTCGAAGTACTCGATTTTCGAATTCTAGCGCAACCCCTCTTGATTAATGTCATGACTTTCTACTAACTTTAAACGCATTTATCTCAAAACTACATTTTTCAAGTCAGCCGGACTCATAAATGAAACAAATTTCAACCAATTCACTTGAAATTTTAACTGTATATTTAGAATTACATTTTCTGAAGCACTACGTAGGATTTTTTTATTATATTGCATAGTTCCTTTTTTATAAACAATTTTCTGACGATTTTCTCATGGCATTTTATACTTTTTGTTTTCGAAATGCGCCATTTTGACAAAGAACAATACATCAAAAAAATCCTGCGTACTGCTATAGCTATATATAAATATGATCGAAAAAACTTTAGTGTCTCATCATAACTCAAAACGTATAGGAGCTGTTGGTCCGGCTGTTGACCTTCCAGAAATAAAGGCGTCATCGGAAAAATGCTACTCAGTCGCCATTTTGACATGTATCGCTGCGAAAAAATAATTTTTTATAGTCAATTACGTGTATAATAAAACCCCTATTTTGTAATTCCGATTTTTTTTATGGTTTCGCTGAAAAAAATCACAAAATATTCCCTTTTTTTGACCTCTAGAGTGGCTGAAGGCCTTAATCAACGAGTGCGGAAAGCTCTGTTTTCCGTTTATCAGTATATTCAGAAAATATACCATAGCGACTAGTAAACTGTTCATTCATATCTATTCATTGCAATATTTTTAAGCAACAACCTTAATTTTAATTCTCCCAATAATGTAATTTTTTTTCTGGTCCAGATCCAGATGTCTTTGGACAATTCTTTTTTTCCTCGCTATCAATTCGTCTTCTATAAAAGGCCCGTTGAACGTTTCTTCGTGGCTACCCAAGCGAGTTTCTCGCGCACTCGACGAAACGTTGAAACGAATCGTGTGCAGGCGGTAAACCGCGTGAGCAAAGACTCGAGCTCGTGAGTGTTCTTTCGCTAATTGAGTTGATCTTTGACGCGTCAGGATGGATTTGACAACTTCCAACAGCTCGAGTGTCGTTCATCTTGTGGCCCTTCTAAGTGCAAAGGAGAGTTGCACACTTGCTCGAGGGATCGATCGATGAAACTGAACAAACTGCAAAAGTATGCACTGATAAGACTAATAACGTGAGTCCCGTATACAAGGTGAATTTAGGATAAACAACCATCCCTGAGGTCGGAAAATAATTTTTTCCATTGACCTTAAATTAATTAATGATTTTTTTGGAAATTGAAAAAAAAACGAGAACATCGATACTATGGGAAAACGAAGATCTCGTCAGAAACAATAGTATTGCAAATAAAACAAATTGGAAACCGAACACCATGTGGTACGTCTGCCATTTTTTTTTATCCCATCGTAAATTCATTTTTGCCAATTGGAGAGAAAAAAGGCAACATTTCGAATATCAATCCAATGGGGAAAGGGGAGATATCAGAGATGATACCGCGTTGCGTAAAGCCTGCGCTCTCGGTCCCCCCGAATTCGGAGCGTCTGATTTGTGCCATACATTGGCCCGGGCACCCGGCGGCACACGAGCAAATTAATTAAATGTATACACCGCGTATACAATAAATTGAAGAAAATAATAGATTCACGACTACCATCGCGATGCAGACCCAATTTCCAGACTCTATCGATCGAACACTAATTCTTCAATGGCGCATAGAAACCAAATGAAATTCCTGGTTGTATCCTCTGTTCTTTCAGGCCGAGGCGCCATCACAAAAAGGAGCAAAACGAATATTGTTCAATTAACGAATTCCCATAATCGCTGAAAGTTAATTAGCCCTCGCTCGCGTTTCTCCCACGCAAGGCCATAATTTTCATTTCGATAATCCGACGTTTCTTATTACAAGTCGTTATTAATATATATTATTAGATTGGTACCGCAGTTTTACCCGAGTAATTAGATTATCGATTAATCGTTCGTACACGAGGCGACCGATATTTTTTTTTTTTGCGAAGTTCTTATGAAACTAATTTTTTTTTTTTCGTAAAAATGTGAATTTATAATTCCTAATTGATGAAAAAGGAAGAATGCTTTGGAGATAGACGCGCAATTTTGGGCAAATTGGCCGTGCACCAATGAGGTTGAAATTTGCTTCGTTAGAATGCAATGAAAATCAATATTTCTCAATTCCTTTAATTTCTCCTGGTAGATTTTGCCTATGAAAATCTGTCAACCATTTTTCAAGATCCTTACTTCGTGATCTACAGTATAAATCTACAATAGAAAGGCAATCAAAATGAGGTCATTAAGGGAGGAAATACACGTAAACGACGGAAACATAGACAATTTTGATCATTTTTTTTAAACAAACAAAACGTTTTACTTTTTTAAAACTTGGGGTACAATCTATTACATAATTAAACTGTTTAAATAATTTGTTTGATTAAAAAATATTGCAAAACCGCAGCATTATGGCGTGGTTGTCCAAGATTTTGGCAGCAGTTATCCGTTTGTGGGAAATCCAGCGACTTCAATATTGATCTGAAAAATATAAGAATACGGTTTTTAGTATATTTTAACATCCGAATGCTCAACTTATACCTAAGAAACAATTAAAATGTTGAAAATTGAAAAATGGGTCACTTCAGACAAAAAAATTGAAATTTTGCTGAACATTGTTTTCTTTTGCAATAAAAAAGTACTTTTTAAAAGTGAATTTTATAAACAAGTGGGTATAAGTTCAAGGTAATATTGTTATTGAGTTGTGTGTATTATTTGAGCACGATCGGTCAACTCGTTGTAAAATTGTTTCCCACAAACTTAAAAAATGTAGTTTTGAAAAAAAAAACGTGTTTAAAATTTCGAACTATGAAAACTCAATGAATTCAGTGACTTCCAGACTAATTGCTTATTTTACCACCGTATTCTTGAGAAGTTTTACGTAGAAAAAAAAACCGATTTTTCAATGCCACTACATGTATTTTCCCCCTCAAAAAATAAGAGAACTTTTATTGCATTCCAATGATTCAAACTTCAGCACCATGCGCTTCAAAAGTACCGCTGCTCGACACAGGAGATTTCCACCGTCGCAAGCTGCCCTTTGTTGTTGGTTCAGGGCCTTGAAACTATCGATACGTGGTATAAGCTAATAATAACTAATAATATTTTAATTGCTAAAGAATAGCCTGGTAGTGAAATTTTGTCGGCTCCGCAATATTATCTGAGTTTGACGAGCATTTCCTATGTCGAAATAACTACCCTAGAACATAGGGTAGAGGTGTACAAGCTGATTCCATGGGGTAAGATGATTATTTTCAATTGCGACGAAACTACTAACGTTATCTAGTGGTATTCTTTGGTAAAACATAGCGCCCGACACCCCCCCCCCCCCCCCCCGCTAGTCAAGTCATGATGGCGGTATGAGCGATGCACTTGTTTTGACGGAAAAAAATAAAAATTGTGACCTGTTGATCTAAGGTAAAGTTGACTTTAAGCTTAGGGAACTTTTCTTGTTTTTTGGTTGGCGCGGTAACAGTGGCATACTTATAGGTCATGTTACCGAGCAATAAATGAAAAAGTTGAATTTCGGGCAAGATGATTCCCTTCTAGGTGTACAAGATGATCCCTAGGGATCATCTTGTAAACAAATAACGTACTTACTTTATTTTTGTTAAAGGTGATGCAGCGTAACTACAAAAGTTGGTTTTGGTGGTTTATTTTTTAATAAATAAAATTTAAATTTAATTTAATTTAAGTAAAATAAATAATACATTTAAATAAATGTAAGTTTGTTCATTTTTTTTAGATTGTACGATAAAGAATTTTTTTCCAAGATATGACGTTGATTATGAAAGTTTGTTGTCTTAATTATATAAAAAGATTGTCTATTTATGTTCAAACTACATTATTAATGTATATAATTAATATCACAAATAATAATTTATATACCTAAGTAATTTAAGACTGGCTGTAGAAGACTGGTTTAGATTAATTCTAGTTGGGTGAGATAAAGCTTATAATATTTCTTTTTTGCAAATTCTCATTTATATTTATCTAATTTTTCCAAAACTAAAAAAATCTCCCAAAATAGGGGCAAGATGATCCTTATGTAAGGTTTTAAAAAAACCAAATATTTTCATTAAACCCCTAATAAATAGAATATTTCGCATATGCCAATGGTAAGATAAATAAATATGCCAGTAGTCAACGCTTGCAGATCTTAATTATGTTGAATATCTTTGAAATTACGAGCATTCTCCCTTAGGGGGATCATCAGGTACACCTTCCCCCTAATTGTAATAACGAAACTTTTCAAGTGCGCGGTTGAAAATGCAATAATAAAACTTTACCGTAACATCCTCTCGGCCTCCTGCCTCACGAACATACTTGGAGCTCGTTACGGCAAATGCGATAACGTAAACCTCGGCGATAGATTGCCAAAGATACACACCGAGAGCTAAACATGTATACGTATAATCCGTGGGATCGAATCTCAAAGCTTGGTCGTTACTACTCGAAGCATTACGTGAGGAGCAATGGCAAATGAAGGATTGAAACTCTCTGTCGAAGGGATTGGCAAATCGGAAAATGTAAATATTCACCATCTTCGAAGTGTCGTCACAAGACTTGGATAGTAAATACAGCGAACATCCTGATGCTCGAACGCCTCGTGCCCAAATTAATATTCCGATTATCTGTTCCACCACTTCAATATTTCTATTTAATTTTATAAATTACTCCCCGGCAATTGGGGCAAATTTTTACAAAGTTATCAACCTCTGAAGTAATTAATATTGGTTTATCATGCAATTGTTAGCCCAGGATTGCATGAGTAGGCAAAAAGCACTAGTATTTGAGCAACCCACTAAGATCGATTCAATGATTCAGCCTGCTATTGGTTGAACGCTCGAAGCAACTGGAAAGTAACTAGGATGCTGCTGAGTTTTCACTGCCCATAAAATATCACCCCAAGGTGAGTTTTTTACGCACATCAAAAAGCAACAGCATCCTAATAACTTACTGACTTCGATTTAGTGGTTCAACGTGCTGGTGGTCCAACGTTATCAACAAGTAGTAGGTTACTAGAACGCTGCTGTTTTCATACTGTCCATAAAGTGACACCCCAAGGCTAGGGTGACATTGACATCCAAAAGCAGCAGCATCCTAATAACTTGCTAGCACGCTAAGACTAGCACTGTGGCCATGAGCAACAAAGAGCAACAGTATACTCGTAACTAACTAGCATCAATGAAGGGATTCAGCGTGTTGATAGTCCAAGCGGATTAAAAAGTGGTAAGTTACTAGGGTGCTGCTGCTTTTACATCACTCATGGAATGTCAGCCTAAGAAGATGCATTAGGCTGACAGTGGCATCAAAAGCAGCAGCATCCTAGTAATATACCATCATCGGTTTAGTGATTCAACGTGCTGATAGGCCAACGCCACGACCAAGTTCAAGCTGAATAGGATGCTGCTGCTTTTTTAGGGGCCGTGAAATATCATCTTAAAAAATCAAGTATGCTGTATGATATTATATGCAAAACTCTATAACCGTTTGAGTTCGGGGACGGTGTGATGGCAGCAATAGAACGCTAATATCGAGGTGATAGCGAGACAAATATGCACCGGACCTTGGTATAATTATCTGATATACGTAATGACACATGCACATACACGCATATATATATATATATATATATATATCTATGAGGACAGAGAATTCGATGGATTGCGGAGGGCCAATATGCGGGTATGCGATCAAGCCTATGTGTCTCGTGCACTAGTGCTTTAGAGGCCCAGACATTGTTACGTTGAAACAGCAACAGAAGCACACAATAGGTATATAATCGTATTATAGCTAAGAGCACATTGCAATTCACCATGGCGAAGAGCAAATTGCTAATCCAAAGCCCATCATCATCATATTAATCGGAATCTGTGAAACGGCTCCACCACTACATCTACACGTTAATTAATAATCTTTCGTGTATCCGATAAAATCTTCACCCCGCACTCTCTTGGCCACGATCTGACGAGAATCTTCCGCCACCCGATTAAATCGCGCTTAATCATATTCCATGGAATCAAAACGCTTTTTTCCAAGTCAAAGCGGATCCATCAGCTTTGAGTTGGAAAAATCGCATAAATTTGCATTGTTCCCGGTCCAAAAGAAGCGGCAAGCAGTGTGTTCGTTTGTTCATCGTAGTCTGAAAAAACTCCATGGCTATTAGAGAGTGCATAAAAAACGCTTGTGGATAACATTGATGGATCTTAATGACGAAGATCGATACGATTATTCTGATACTTAGTGGAATCGCAAATGTAACGAGCGAGTAAATATGGAGGTTGATGTTTCTTCGAAGGGCTGAATTATTCCGATGATTTATCATCGAGGGTTGTTCCTAGCTCTGTAAGCACAGGCAGAAGGGAGTCCACCCGAGCTATACCCGAGTAGAAATTGTGCTAGCCTATCTGAGTTACGTCCTAGTAGCTGGCTCGCCCAATTGAGCTCATACGAATTGACTAATGGCTGCCTCGCTGTGAGCCATTCATATTCTAAATTTTTTGTTATCCATCCCTTGTCTATTCACTTCCCAATGGATTTTCACTATCGATGCTGATGCGTTACAATAAAAATTCCACTTAGTAACCAGCTTGTACAGTACTAGCCAACCATAGTTACGATTAACGAGGTGAGGATATGTGACTACACGTACTATCATCTAGCGAATGACTCAAGGCTGGCTAGACAACTTGTGTTTCAGATAGCGTTGCGAATGAACATAATTCTCAAGTGGGTATCTCGCCTAGCCAACACTAACTAACTGCGGCTATGCACCCCTTGGCTAGTCACTGCCTAGCCGAACTTGATTACAGATGTCGCTACCTTATGATAAAAATACCACCTAATGACTAACCCGTACCTGGCTAGCCAATGATCGTCACAAATGGCAAAGTGAAGTTATGTGACTACATGTAGTTCCATCTAGCGATTGGCTCATAGCTGGCTAAGCAATTTGAGTTGCAGATGGCATTGCGAATGAAAAAAAAATCCTCGAGTGGTTATCTCGTAATGACCTAGCCAGCAGCTAGCTACCTGCGGCTGTGGTCTCTTTGATTAGCCACTATCCAGTGGATCATGATTAGTTTATATAATGTTTATATCATTATTAGTAGTTTAGATAATGGATAGCATTCGTTGCCGTAACATCGTGCTCATTAATTCGTCACTAGCCAGAATAGATGTTTGGACAAATACAATTTGAGGTTCCTTAATTCTGTGTAAATATAGCTCTCAATGCAAAAAAAAAAGTAATGAATCCGAAAATGTTATTTAGATTTGTCAATCCACCCATATGGTAATACCTTAACTTTTTGCGTATGTAGACGACGCGAAATGAATAAATTAACTAAGTAGAATTGGCTCAGTGGACAGCGTCATGGAATTATCATCCAGAGGTTCCGGGATCGAAACCACCTCACACATAGCCACCTCATATATTTTCAAATGAATAAATCAATATATTTGCAGCGCAAATATCATAATGAAGATTGGCAGATGATGAAGAAAATCGTAAAATTGCGCAGTGATATAAACTATGTGCAAAAAAAATGTTTACACATTATCTAGAGAAGAATCATTATACATCTGGGTGCTATTTTTTTAAATCTATTCACTACCTAATTTTGAGTACCTATTCACTACTTATTTTGAGTACCTATTCACTACTTAATTTTAAATCTATTCACTACTTAATTTTGATTTGAAATATAATTTTACTAGTTCAGGGCTAGGCAGTGATGAGTTGTATTTTCGATTCGGGTAGTTTTGATATTGCCACGTCGAAACTCGAAGCAAGCGGAAGGGATAACATTGGCAAGAGATGGTCAGTCGGACTGAGATAGGGGGAGGTATGTGTATTCGTAGGGCATAAGGGTCAACGATGCTGCGTACAAAGTTGCCCTTAACTCGAGCATTCTCTGCCACAGCTAAAATACACGTTTCGACGGGCCACCAGCTTCCCGTATACACACCAACAATTTACCCCTGTATATCCTGGTCCAGAGTCATTGTCTGTGTGTATGTCCATGTGTACGTAGATGTTTCCCGTACGAGGTGAGAGAATGAGAAGAAACGAAGCGAGAGAGAATTGGAAGCCCGAAGCGAATGGTTCGCCTCCTGGTATCTGAGTCCAGTTGGACGAGGAATTTCTCTCAAAAAGTTTTCGATACCCGAGGCAGACAGTTGGAAAGACACTGCGAGAGGATTCGCCACGAAAGCTTTCCGACATTTACGTCTGTCCGTATATATACAGAAACTCGTCTACACAGACACATATCGACGTTTGCTTTCCAGCACTGACCGCCTTTTCACGAGAGCTCCAAACTTCGACCACTCCTCCCTCCCGCAGGCTATAGAAGCGCCTCATTCAACGGACATAAGGACGCCGCAATTCCAGTTTCACAAACGGATCAAAAGGCTTCTTATATTTCTCCGTTAATCCAAGAGAGACCCCGGTGCGAATTTACGAAATTGCGGTTCGCTTCGCGAAATACGCGAGTCAAAAAAAAAAGAAGAAAACAATAAAGTAAAAGAACCTCCCTGCTCTGCAAAACGAGCATTCCGAGGCTCCGGTCAGGGACACGAGAGGTTGATGAGGTTAAAGAATCGTTTGGCTCCATTTGGGTTTAGCTGTTCTCGAACTTTTCATCGATCCACCGGACGAGCCCTTGCCTAACACGTGAAAAATCCTGACGTCCATCACAATTGGCAGCGAAGAAAATAATCATCCTAGTAAATCTTGATATTCCAACATCGATGATGTTTACGCGATGAACGATGTTTCGTTCCACCCTGACGAGGGATGCGAGCTGCTTTTGATAAGATATTGATATTGCTTCCAGGCAGGATATTGATTTTTCTCTGATTGCGAATGGCCTTTAATCCTTCGGGTCCATTAAGTCCAGCTTTCGTAGATATGGCGAAGTCGGTTGGTAGTGGTTAGCTTTATCGGGAAATGGGGTATTAAAGAGTCGAAGGGATTAATTGAAACGTTACTCGGTCTACGCGAGGAGATTTCTTCCAGATTCAAACTCTTCGACTACCCCCGCCGTACACCAGCGAACTTTGCTTTTCTCTGATTATATCCTCGGAATTTTGTTTTCACGAAGCACTGTGAGCTTTGTGGCGCGATTTTTCAGACCCGGTTACAGGAGGACGAAGTTGCACGTGATTCAGAGTCGTACACACAGTTTCAATCTGGAATGGGATGAGATCGTTGCGCAAGGATTTCTATCGGCGCGCAGCTATACACCGCCACCGTTGAAACTTCTTCAATACTTCCGAGAGCGCAATCCCCGCACCCGAGATGCCCTCTTCCTACCGCTATACGTATATCGGCTCGGGAAAACTCCGCGACGGGAAGGGCTAAGTAATGCAAAAATGTGAAAAGATTTTCCTTCAACTGTGGAACGCCACGGAACGGGAGAATATCTCGGGATAAAATGGTGCGCTTTGCCATCGTGTCGTGAACATTTTTTATCAGCTTCGCTATTTCTTTTTTTGAGTCATTATTATTATTTTTTTCATATCTCAACGATACTTGCGTACGAATCAAAATTTCTATGGTAAGATCGTTATTTGTAGCTTTTAATTTATTTACCGTTTGAGAATTTCTGTGAGTGCTATTTTCATGATTTGATGGACATTTATAAATACTGAGGACGTAATAAATTTTTGACGTTACCGCAGTAATATCCGGAGTACTCTCTCGAAATGGGCGGAATACGAATGTTCGTAAGCTGCGGGTGAAAAAATATGCATTTTTTAAGAAGCATTCGTCCTTTCGTGGCGTTTGAGTAGAACGTATAAACGAAAATGGACCTACAATGATCTGGAAACTTTGGAAGTAGGATACGGAGGCTCCCTGTGGAAATCTCAAAGATTCAGGCCTCCCATACACTATTTAATCAAATTTAATGTGCGAGAGTGAACGAAAGGGGCGAATCTACTTCATAAAACAAAATAAAAGTCCTGAAACATGTTTTAAAATAGTTTACGAGCCCGGACATTATTTTGATAGAATCACTCTTTTTGTGAAGACAGTAGTGAGACAGGAGGTTTCTCCGGTGACCAGTAGCGTCTCAGACTTGGCCGAGTATTCCGATGGGTGACTGTTTAGCAAAAATCGCCTGCAATCGTCGCAAAAAATTCGAGAATAAGACCATCGTCTCCTCATCTTATCGCTCTAATTACTTCTCCTTCATGTCTGCCTCCCTTTCTCTCTCCCTCTTCCTTATCAGCCAGAGGGAAATCGTGATTCTGCAAGAGGCAGAAGCACTGCAACGAAACCACGAACGGCGCGTTTCCTCGGCTATATACGTTATATTTTACGCGCTGGAAAACAAGCAGTTAGCATAGGAATTGCGTTTGGACGGTGCTCGAATGTGGAAGGATCGTAATCTAAGCCGGTAAACGGGGCGCGTATAATCCGGCAGGGTGTAAGAGGCGCTGATATCGGTGCTTGTCAAACGTTGGAAAAGTGAGTCAACGAACGCGTTCTACGTACACTTATCCGAAGGATATCTATCTTTGTATCAGACGCGTTTATATACCCATCCGGAATGCACTTAAGTATGCGAAATGTAGGTATGTGTGTATATAATATATAAATGGTGTCTTAAAATGAACTGACATTTTGTGGCGAACATAGAGTACTAATTTTTGACAACTGGCATCAGGAAGTATTGAGGTTTAGTCATGGAGAATTACACGATCGAGTAACGCGTAGAAATTGTGAAAATGCAATGTGAAATAATGCAGTTATTGCAGACAAAGTTTCATGGTCGTCCTATCTCGCGCCACGGCGATGTCAATTGGCCACCAAGATCATGCGACGTGACGCCATTGGACTTCTTTGAGGTTTTCTGAAAGGAAAAATGTATGCCAATGATCCACAGACCATTCCGGAGCTCAAGGAAGCAATTGGACGCACCATTAATGAAATTAGTCCACAATTATGCCAAAATGTTATTGAAAATTTCGTCAAAAGATTGAACGTTTGCAAACAGGAACGAGACGGCCATTTATCAGATATTGTGTTCCACACGTAACCTCAATGTTTGTACCTTGTATTAAAATATAAATAATCGTACTTTTCAAATAGATAATACGTTTTATTAATAAATTTAAATGTCAGGCCATTTTGGGACACCCTTTATATGCGCCCGAGCTACTTCGACTATTAGGTTTCCCTTTGTGAGCACGTAGGACAAGTCATTGCAAGCAAAACGCTTTTTTTTCAAGGTAGTAAATAATGGCCCAATAGTTGCGTGGAACGTGTAAGCCCAATCGAGTGCGGCTTCGAATTCACCTTCACACAGCTGCAGTTTTTGTCTTAAAGTTCTTTTTTTCGGAAGAAAATTATAAACGCGGCGATCCGGGTTGCAAATCGATAATATGATTGGATCATTTTCCTTTACAATTTAACAATAGAAGTACAAAAAATTCGCACGTGCGCAATTATAACATGTTATTGTTAACTCGGTGTTGGACTTTGGAAGCGAATATCTCGGCCAATTTTTGTCGTAGGACATTTAAAAAAAATGTTATACACATATATTTGATAGAAGACCGCGCGACGTGCTAGCGCACGTATATAAGAATATTTCTCATCCACCGAGCGTGTGGAGTAAAACGTGCCTCCCGGCTGACTTTGGACGTTAAAGGACGCGTGGAACTGCATGAAGGAAGTTTTTCAGTAAAGTGAGAAAAGTATGGCGGGAGCTACGCGAGGCGAAGATTTGCATTTTATTCGCCTCGTACGGCGGCGCGATGGTGCACGAGAGACGAGAGTGAGAGAGTTGCGAAATCGTGCGAAAACGCCGGCGTAGTCCTAGGTGTGCACCAATGAAGGCCGAGGCTTGAAATACCGTAAAAGGAAAGTCTAAGGAAAAGAGAAAGCTGGCAAAGAGAAAGAATTACGAAGATGATGGAAGGAGAGAGAGAGAGAGAGAGAGAGAGAGAGAGAGAGAGAGAGAGAGGGAGGGAGGGAGAGAGAGAGAGAGTCAAAGGAAGATGTACAACTGTTGGAAATTCTTATGGTTCCTCAGCGTGGTGGCGGTTCAATTGCAAACTGGCAAAAAGGTTATAGGTGATTGAAGAAAACCCCCACCGAGCTCAGCATCCGGTTTCCTCCCTCCTATATTTTTTTTCTCTCCTTCCCTAATCTCGTTTCTCCTTTCTTTTTATATACCTTTTTCTTTTTCCGCTTTCTCTTCTTTCACCAGATCCTTCTTACTCCACTGTTCCGCCCCCATCGAGCGTACCCTCCTCGCGTGATTCTTCCCTCGCGCGCTCGTCCTTCGACCCAATAAAAGTGAGCGCGCGCCAGTATTTTCTGCGTAGCTAAATTGGATTGGCACTTTATTGGCAATATTCGTTTGGGTGGCTTCACGCCAGCTTTTCCACCGTTTCATGCTGTATGCAGAATATATATAGTGATTTATTTATATATATATATATATATTCATAGGCATGTCCAACTACATGTACACAGCGATACAAGCGAGGTCGTCTACGTGCGCGACGACCCCCAAAAATCTCACTCTCGCGCGTCTGCGGGCTCTCCACATTGTTCGGAAGATTCACGGATTCATCGCGTCTATTGCGTGCGCACCAGAGAACGAGCGCGGGTTCGAATCCACGTGCAGACCAATGAATTTTGTTTCTTAAGGGGGGAAATGCGTGTAGACAACGAAAAAATAGCCAATTATAATCATTTTTTTTTTAAGGAACAAAACCTTTTACATTTAAGAAACTTGAGGTACAATTTATTACATAATTAAATTCTATAAATGAAAAGCGTAGCCTGCCAGAAAGGTTTTCGCGGCAGTTTTCCGTTTGTGGGAAATCCAACGACTTTAATATTGATCTAAAAATATGTGCCAAGGATTTTTAGTCTTTTAACATCAAAATGCTGAAGTCATAACTAAGAAACATTTAAGAAGTTGAAAATAAAAAATATGGGACACTTCGAAGAAAAAAAATTATATTATACACAAATTTTTTAGTTCTTTTTTGCAACAAAAAAGTACTTTTTAAAAGTGATCTTCATAAACACGTAGGTAATATTGTTATCGAGATGTGTGTACAATTTTAACACGATTTGTCAACTCGTTCTAAAGTTGTTTCCCACAAATGTAAAAAATTTAGTTTTGAGAAAAGCATGTTTAAAGTGTCGAACTACGAAAACTCAATTATTTCAGTGAATTACCAACTGATCAGCAATTCGAGGGCCATTCAATAGTTCTTCAACTTCTAGCATTTTAGGTTAAAAAAAATCGATTTTTTTTATGCAACAAATATTTCAAAATGACGTCGTTACGGCGTGGTCTTCCAGGAAGGTTTTCGTGGCAGTTCTTCGTTTATGGACAATCCAACGACTTCAGTATTGATCTGAACAATATGAGATAACGATTGTTACTCTTTTAACATCGAAATGCTTAACTTATACCTAAGAAACGTTTTTTTAAAGTTGAAAATTAAGAAAATGGTACACTTCAGACAAAAATTGAAATTTTACACCAAATTTTCGTTCTCTCTAGAAAGAAAAAAGTACTTTTTAAAAGTGATTCTCATAAACGAGTAGGTACAAGTTCAAGGAAAGATTGTTATCAAGATGTGTGTACAATTTTGGCACGATTGGTCAACTCGTTTTAAAGTTATGTTTGCCACAAGCATAAAAAATGTAGTTTTGAGAAAAACGTGTTCAAAGTTTCGAACTACGAAAACTCAGTTATTTCAGTGACTTACCAACTAAGCAGCAATTCCAAGGTCATAGTCTTTCAGCTCCTAACATCTTACGTAAGAAAAATCGATTTTTTAATGCGGCTACATGTATCTCCCCCCTCCCCGGTAAACATTTTTTTTCGGTGAAAATAATGAACAAGGCTTTGTAAATCGACAATTCGATGAAATAATTTTCGTTTATTATATAATACTTGACGAAAAAAAAAGTTTGCGCGTAAGCAACTACTGTCCCATTGTTTACTAAGCGTCGAACTTTGAAGGCGAACATCACGGCCATTTTTTGTCGTACGATATTAAAAAATAAGCGATTTGCTCGCAATGACACATCCTATAGGCTGACCAAGGGAATCCTGATAGTTGTGAATCACCCTGTATATATAGATGTACGTACGTGTGTGTATACAAAAGTATATGCGCGAGTCACGATATCATTCTCGGTCATTGATATTTCAAGATTCAGCCTCCGCAATGTGTCGGCCTTTCCCAATGTTCACCGCGATCGATCGGTGACACGTGCGCCTTCGTAACTGTGCACGCTCTGTGATGATACTTGCCTTTTTTTTGACCGGTGCAAAACAATGAGAAACGATTTTTTTCCTATACAAAAAAAAATCCCTCACCTCTGACCGATTGTGTGTACGAACGATGTGTGTTTATGTGTGTGCGCGAATGTGTGACAGTGCATGAATGTATGTGCAGTTTTTTTCCTCGGAATATGGACAAAGAAGAGGGGCCAAATGAGAATTCCGTTGAGCGACGAACAATCCATATATTCATTCACATAGCGTATATGTGTGAAATTTTTGTGAGCATGTGTGCGAATACATATCTATATACGTATATAGATATCTCCATTTTTTGTATCCATTTGCAGTTCGGCTAACTAAAGGCGAACGTTTCGTACATTTTTTCGCCACGATCGGCAGCAGCTACCACCACCGCTCTATCATCGATTACGAGGACACATTGCTTCCGTCAATTTTCACAATTTGTTTATTCTCTATTCTCTCCTCGTTTTTCCAACAGATCCTTTAATAAGTTGCCGCAGTAAAAAAAATCGATATCCTCTTTGGATTAGGGCTAATTGAAAAATCGATAAAATATTTACATTATCATCGTTCAGTTTATGTATGTGTTTTTATTTTTATTTTTATTATTAGATGTGTGCATTCGTTTTAAGGGATTTTAAAGAAATGGTGTAGCCAGTACTATATCGCATTGAACCGAATTGTTACTAATTTTATGTCAAAGCATCATCACGTGGCTTTAGTTTTCCGTATCTCTTATTTTGCCGAAGTGTAAAATACATTTTTTGAGCGTTGAATACGTCGAAGTTTGTTCCAACAAAATGCAATTCGCGGGAAGCTTGGCTTTTTTGCTTCCATGTGAAGAAAAGTGCTGTTAAAAGTCAAAGAATGTTGTCGGAAGCTTATGGTGATAATGCTCCATCGATTTCAACGTATGAGGACTGGTTTCGACGCTATTAAAAAAAAAGGTGATTTTAACACGAAAGATAAGGAACGTCCAGGCCAGTCGAAAGAATTGAAGATGAGGAAGTGGAAGCTTCGCAAGAATAACTTGCAGAATCATTAAATGTTGATCAACATCAAATGTTACCAACAACAATTGATGCAATTGAGCCGAGCATTGAAAAAAAATGGCCGGATTACGCGAAAAGACTCGACAAAGTGATTTTCCAGCACGACAATGCGCGACCTCATGTAGCGAAACCGGTCAAGGAAACGTTGGAAGCGCTTAACTATGCTGTCCAACCGTATCCGCCGTATGCTTCAGATATTGATCCTTCCGATTACCACCTATTGCGATCGATGACTCATGGCTTGTCTGAGCATCGCTTCCATTCTTATGAGGATACCAAAAAATGGGTCGATTCGTGGATTGCCTCTAAAGATGTATCATTCTTTCGATATAGAATCCACCTGTTACCAGAAAGATGGGAAACAGTAGTGGCTAACAATGGACAATATTTTGATTCATGAATTTATAACCATTTTTTCACAACAAAGCCGTAAGTTGACTTTAAAAAATGGCAGGACAACAACTCCATTGTTTATTTTTCTATTCTCAGACTATATTGGACATGAATAAAACAATTGCAACGTAGAAGCTCTTGGAATAGAGATGTTTCAGAAGAGAGATATTATGAGATGAAATTGTCGGAATACAGATGTTTTGGATGTCACATGAGATTTTAAAGAATACAGATATTCAAGAATAGAGAAGTTTTCGATACAAAAGATTGTGGAATGGAGATATTTGAAAGCAGTAATATTTCAGAAGAGTGCTATTGTGGCGTAGTGATCTTTACGAATAGAGATGTTTTGGCAGAGAAATATTGTAGATATGCGATATTTTGGAATAGAGATGTTTCTGATTAAACCTGCTTCAGAAAAGAGATATTTAAGAAGACAGATATCTGCGAATAGAGAAATAAAGAATACAGATGTTGTCCTGTCAAAAAAATACCATCAAATTAATACACGATCCCAATACCTTTTTCTCATCTTGACTCTCCTTGGTGTCCCCGAGGCTCGGGGAGAGACGGACATCCGACGCAATTTCACGTTAATCGGGACTAATGACGATCAATTATGATGACAATCGATAATCAATCAGTGCGGTTCCGATTAGCACGGGGCCAATATCTGAACGCTAATTAATAACGTGAAATACCGTGAGCGTTTATATATATATACGTATATGTATGTTTTCAGCTATACATATATACATATACGGGGGGAAGAACAATTCGAGCTCATTATATCTGTTCGATGTTGACTATCAGCACCCCCGGTTGCTTTGAGAATGGTCCTTGAAATTTTTCGACAGAACGGCCCTTGAAATAACCTTTATGTAAATATGCTTACATTTGTCTGAAGGTGAATTTGAAGACATTCAAGCTTACGTAATGCAATTACGCGAATTACGTACGGGAATGAGATAGGCTACTATGAGGACGGTCCTCGAAGCGAAATCCGATCGAAATAATCTTTCCTCAGATATAGATATACACACGTCGGTTCTAACGCATACGAGCGGAGGATCTGATGACAAACGGCGCCGAAGCAATTGGAAGCAATTGGACATTGCCAAGATATGATCATCGGCAATCAGTCGATGATGCTCGTACCTGCCACAACAGTCTTGAATCTTCAACGAATTTTGGTTAACGATCGAGCGATAATTGCAATAACCCCGAGGGCTATATAGCGTGATAAATCCACTGAACACGACGCATACATTCAGAGCTATGAGGCTGCTGTGATGCTTATTAGATGGTGCTCCCGGATGATATTAGGAATCACGACACGTCATCCACGCGCGTGGGATCCGTTTGTACTTGTATCCGAAAAATAAAAATGTGTTGAAGTGAAAACACTGAGACTTCCAACATCCCATAGAATGTTGGAAGCACTCTATGAAATCAGTTATCTGTTAGACGTAAGGTGTGTAATTTTAGGAATCAACACGTTTAAATGCCATGCACAACTTAAAGCAACGCACTTATGTGTGTTCGGAGAATTCAAACGCATTTGGTGTGTATTTTCGAACACTTGATGTGCATTAAATTTTAACACGTTATTGCTGTCTTATTCAAAACATGCAAAACATGTAAATCCAGATATTTACACGTTTACACTGACATTAAAATTCTTTTGTTATTAACTAGATGCGTCTATTTGATTTTTTTTTATTTGCATTAACTAGATTGTTCGTGAATTCAAATTTTTTTCTATTGCTTTCCATTAGTAAAATTATTTATTTTAAATATATTTATTTATTCAAATCAAGATCTATTTAATATCGTGTAATAAGTAAATATTTTATTTATTCCTAATAAATCTGTGATTTGGTTTCATCTGGTAGTATAAGACAAATGAAACAAACGGAAAAATGATACACGATTCAGTCCCTGAAAAATCTCATGGCTTTGTTATCATTAGAAAACTGTCGTAACATTCTGCCGCTGAAGAAAGGGGTTAGTCTTTCTATAGATAAATCGTCGCGCCTGTTAATAAAAGGCACGAATATAGCTTTCTTTTTTTCTAAATAACAGCCTTGTTAGTGAAAAAGAAAACAAAAGAGTATAACTTTTTTTCACCGCACTTTTATGCCAGTGTCATCTAGGACAGTGGCGCGACGTTTGTGTGATGCCCGTCTAGGAGGCAAAAGTGACTATCAGGAAACCTTTATTGAGGAAGGAAAATGTTGCTAAGAGACTTAAATGGACCAAAGAACATAAAAATTGGACAGCGGATCAATGGAAGAACGTGCTTTGGACCGATGAGTCCAAGTTCGAACTTTTTCGTTCTCAACGTCGCCAGTATGTCCGTCGTCGGCCGAATGAAGGCTTCCTTCCAGAATGTGTGGTGCCCCCAGTGAAGCATGGTGGAGGTAACATGATGGTTTGGGGCTGTTTTGGTGGTAACAGAGTCGGAGATTTAGCCAAAGTTGAAGGAATTATGGATAAAAACGTGTATCATAGGGTTCTGATAAGACATGCAATACCATCTGGAACACGAATTCTGCATCGTGGGTTCATCTTCCAACAAGATAATGACCCAAAGCATACTTCTTTGCTGTGTAAAGACTATTTGAAAAAACAGGATCTCTGGTGCTATAAAAATCATGGAATGGCCACCTCAGTCCCCGGACTTGTCTCCGATTGAACTTTTATGGGAAGAGCTCGACAGAGCGGTACGCAACGAACACCCCACAAATCGGGAAGAGTTATGGAAGACCCTAAGGATTCGTAGAAGAAGACTTCAGCCGAAACGCTGGAGAAATTGATCACCAGAATGCCCAGAATCTGTGCGGCGGTTATCAGAGCTAAGGGTCGTCACTTCGATGAGAAGCTATTATAGCCAAAATTGAACTGTACGAGGCAACTTATCATATGTTTCATTACTAATGTGCACTAATATTTCGTACTATATTATGTCATTTTGTTTTTTTTTGTCATAAAAATTGTGTATTTCCTACCTGTTCTCAGACTTCTGACAAGCACTGTATTTAAAACAAATAGAGCCGTAGTAGGCCGTGAGACAAGGAAAAAGCCTATTTGATTTAAATACATCCTATTCAAATTAATTTTTTTTTTGTAGTATGCATATCAAATGTGTCTTAAACAAAGCATTTATGTGGGTCGCAGTAAAATTAAGTACATTTTGTGCGTATTTGTAAATACTGGATCCACATTAAGTACATGGTGTTTTCATAAAGTAATGCAAGTGTTGTCGTGAAAAAAAATTATTCAAGATATAGTTACAAATGTTAAGAAGTCTTCCAAGTACTCTCCTCGTGCGTCTATACATTTTTTGTCGTCGCGGCGGCTTGGATCGCCTCAATGCCGTCAAAACGGTATTCTTTGAGGGCAGTCTCAATCCTCGGAAACAAAAAGAAGTCTGCCGAAGCCAAATCGGGACTGTAAGGAGGCCGGAGCAACGTCGCCAAGTTGTGCTTCGCCTGGAACTCAGGACGCGGAACTGGACCGTGTATAGTTGTTCGATCTTTTGCTCCATCGGCCGTCGTGACACGGTCTTTGAGATGAGTTTCACAAAATCAACTATAGTGACGCAACCACTGCTCGGAGCAGACTGACCTTGGGGACGTTGTGAAGCTAAGCGTTCCTCCCCTCTAGCCCAAGCCGGTCCGGAAGCGCTGCGACGTACAGTCACTTCCCAAAGAATGATCCCGGAATTGCAGCATAAGCAATGTCTCCATCCACCAATTACACGTGCGAGCTCGTACTCGACGGGGATATTTGTACGATACTGAAGAACACACACGCGAATCACTGATCAAAGCTGCCGTGTAAACAGTCATGGGCTATGTCTGACGCACGCACCCGCAGGCACTAATGTCACGGGGGGGCGTAGGGGGGGGGGGGAGCGGCAATGTATTTCGCAACTGGTGTATATAAATTGAGTCCCTGCGAAGTGCAAAAAAGAATCCCCCTCACAGAATGTTCGCCATTGCGGAGTGAAATTTGCGGTGCACCAACGTGCAGCGCTATTCGAAAGGCTCTTGTTGTGTCCCGATTCACCCTTGCACTTCCCATTTTCTCTCTTGCTCTCTCCCATGCTCTCTTTTCCTCTCTTCCCCTTGCTTGCTCACCCCCTCCCTTCCTCGCTCTCGAGCCCTCTCTGCCGCTTCCTCGATCTCCTCCTCTATATCTCTCAAGCTTGAAAGGCGCACTTTTTTGCGCCCAACGTCCCGTGCTACACCAATGACCCTCAACTAGCGCATTCATTCAGGGTTTCGACCCGACAGTGTTTTACATCGACATTGCAGCGTAACCAACTCTCGTATACTCATCCTTTACGTTGAATAGCCGAATGGCTATCGTGCCAATTATCGGGATTAGGTATCGCTTTGCTCACCGCTCGTGGAAAGAAGTTTTTGCGATCCCGACCGCGCGCCAATGTCCCTTTTAGCTGGGCATAGGTCGCGATAGGGCGCGAGTACCTACTAGCAGAAGAAAATAGCACTCGACGAGTTCAACTACTGCGTACCGAGCCATTGGTTCATTGCACGTGTGTGCTAGAGAAAGAGAGAGAGAGAGACAGTGAGATATAGGATTAGCGCAATGAACGTTTTTTTATAATTATGATATATACGTATAGAGAGGGAGAGAGAGAAAGAAAGATACAGTCTGCTGGACAAGAGCGTGTACAGCGAAACTCAAAAACTATTTAGGTGAAGGCATTGAAAAAAAATGCACATACACTACATGATATAAACCGTAATGCTTCATTATTAATAAGTGGTCCAGTCTCCTCCACTATTAATAATCGTCTGGCATCTCCGAGGCATATTTTCCAGTAATTTCATGGCATAATCTGGTGACAAAGATCACCAAACTTCCAGATCTTTCCAGGTCTTTGGTATCCATTAATGTAGT
The DNA here is from genome assembly GCA_963932345.1 of Ophion ventricosus. Lineage (NCBI taxonomy): Eukaryota > Metazoa > Arthropoda > Insecta > Hymenoptera > Ichneumonidae > Ophion > Ophion ventricosus. The sequence goes on along the minus strand of OZ010711.1, from coordinate 31,892,749 downwards.
TAGACTTGGAATGATTGATGAGAGAACGTGTCCAAAAAGAAGCTTCGTCCGAAAAAAATACGTTATTCCAATCGCAATCCAAATTTTCGTTCACCCAAGTGACTCTTTTTCCGACGTGTTTTTCGGACAATAGCGGTTCGTCTGGGACCACGCTACTTGCTCGCGTTCGAATCTACTCTTTAACGGTTTCCAGGAAAAAATGTAGCCGTACACGGTTTTGTCAAGCAGACTGTGCAGAGAGAAGTATTTATTTCGTACTGTAGGGCCCCTAGGGTCCCCTCAGTACACTGTGCTAGACAGAGAGCGCGCGCGCGCGAGAGAGAGAGAGAGAGAGAGAGAGAGAGAGAGAGAGAGAGAAAGAGAAGATGTATAAATTAAACGATACGTATAGAAAACAAGAACATGAGTATAAAAAGACAATAGTTAAATCGAAGTAAATGAGAAAAGATTAACAAGCATCGAGGAAGAAGCTATATAAATAGAAATAAATAACAGCATCACAACCGATAAGCAGAAAAACAATATAATTAAAAATAAAAAGTAATCAGAGAGAGAGAGAGAGAGAGAGAGAGAGAGACAGAGAGAGAGAGAGAGAGAGAGAGAGAACAAGGAGGAAAAGAAAGGAATCTTTAAACCCTCTATATCTATGGATCCCGATCGGGATATGATGCAGATTTCTTAGAATCCTCATCGGATTCCAGATGGCGCTCACTACGTAGCACAAGGCGGAGATTTGGTGGCAAATAAGTATTTCAAATACGTATTGAATATATTTTTCTTATAAAATTAAATAGATATATTCTTAAGGCCTTAGGCCACTCTAGGTGGCCTAAGCCACTCGAAGGCTAAGAAAAATCGATTTTCCAAAAATCGATTTTTTTTGTTAAAAATGTACCTTAGTACATATAAAATTCCATTCCACAAGATTATGGGTGTGAAAAATCTCTAAGTACTCGATTTCTGAATTCTAGCGCAACCCCTCTTGATTCATGTCGTGACTTTCTACTAACTTTAAACGCGTTTATCTCGAAACTACACTTTTCAAGGGGGCCGGACTCATAACTCAAACAAATTTCAACCGATTCACTTGAAATTTTAACTGTATATTTAGAATTACATTTTCTGAGGCACTATTTTTGTTTTAGAAATGCGCCATTTTGAGAAAAAACAATATATCAAGAAAATCCTACGTACTTCTATAGCTATTCTTATATATAATCGAAAAAACTTTAGTGTTTCATCATAACTCAAACATTATAGGAGTTGTTGATCCGGCCGTTGACCTGCCAGAAATAAAGGGGTCATCGGAAAAATGCTGCACAGTCGCCATTTTGACATGTATCGCTGTGAAAAAAAAAAAAATTTTATAGTCAATTACGTGTATAATAAAACCCCTATTTTGTAATTCCGATTTATTTTATGGTTTCGCCGAAAAAAAATATGCCCTTTTTTCGCCTCTAGAGTGGCCTAAGACCTTAATTCGAACGATCTCCACTTAATTTAAATATAATTAATTAGAAAAAATAACCCATATCACTTTTGTCCAGGAAATATAATTCTTTCAAGGTATATTGTTTATTGAAATTTTTAAATTAAATACAAAGGATTTCGTTCGAAATTCTGTTATTAAAATATATAAGTTTTGACAGTTATACTGTAGCACCAATTTTGACCTAATCTTTTTCAGATGCTTGAATAAATGATTTCAAAAAACGTCCAGCGTCTCCAGCTGATACGGATCGGTATCTCCTGGTGATTTTCACATTCATCCCTGGGATCCGATTCGATATCGAACTAGATCTTGTTCTAGAAGTTCGGTATTCTAGCCTTGATCCTATGCAAAGTTTCTATTTGGATTCTGATTAGAGTCCTTAATAGTTCCGGATTAGGATCGTGGCTGGAATCCGATTTGGGAGCATTACATTTCGCTCCCTGATCCGATCCGATATCCGAGTGAATCCCGATTGAGAAACCAGAATTCTAGTCCGAATCGGACTGTATCCATGACAATATTTCTCCACGGATGTCGGAAAATGATCGTTCTCGTGAAGGTTACTAGACCGTTGTCGTACGATTTTACTTGTTTGCGGACGCTGCTCGATTGAAATTATATCGGCCCTCTGGTATAGGCCAATATGTTGCTACGATCACTCCGGATCGGGCATTTCCGCCGATGCCCATTCCGCCTCCTTTCTCCTCGCTCTCTACCAGATCCCTCTTCTCTCCTCTGCCAGGTCCCTCCACTCTCCTCTCCATCATCCTTCTTCACATCTACACCTTACATCTTTTTCCTCTTTCTTTTCCTTCCTGCTACCTGCGCGACGGAGCGGTTACCCATCCGAGTAACGGTCCGAGCCGAGACCGCTTTGATATAAAAAATCTTGATATAAAAAAACTCTGCCGTTTTTCCAAAGAGAATTGAATAACAAAATTACACGGAAGCACTGTGCGTCTTATCGAAATATCCAATATCCATTTTCCCCCCGGATTCTTCGAAGCTTCAACCAAGCCCCAAATCCCTCTTTTTCTCTTTCGCAAAAAAAAAAAAAGAAGATATTCACCCCGTGGGATTCAGTGGAGCTTGCCTCGTAATCGTTCCGAAGGCTACAAGGAAGTGAAAACGAAAGGATATCTCCAGCAGGAGAAAGGCAACGTTTGATCAATGCGCCGGAAGTTTGATAGTACAATCGAATTTGAGAGTCGAATTGTATAGATTTGCGGGGCAATGAGACGAGCCCGTGTATACGGGAAATAGACGAAAGAGGGAAATCCGCTCGCTCGTTCGAGTTGACGCGTTCGATAATACCGAGATCTTGGATGCGAGTATCCGGAAAGCAACGGCTATAGCATTACAGAATAAAAACCGTGGAAGGGTAGAAGAAGAGTGAAGGGCGAAAACGCGAGAGAGAAGTTTGAGTGCGATAAGAGAAAAAAAAAAGTGCAACCTGTTTTTTTTTTTCCAATTGATGTTTAGCCGGCTTGATGATCGGCTAGAATACTTGTCCCTGACACACATATATACATATATATATATATATTGAAAAAAAAGTGTCAGTCGAAAAACATCGTAAGCAGGTATCGAGAGAGAAAGAGGGAGCGTGAGTTATTCATGCCAAATCCTCGAAAATCTGTTAACACGCTAAGCCTGACTACGTGAATTTCCAAAGCTTTTTGTACCACTCCTTTATTCACGCTGTTGAAACAGATTCAATTCGGGAGAGGTTCCAGACCTTCAGAGAGTAAGATTTTCATGTTTTTCCTTACCAAACCATTCTGCTCTTTCCCCCTGTCTGGCCCTCAGCCCGCCCCCTCCTTTCCAGTCTCTCTCTCTCTCTCTCTCTCTCTCTCTCTCTCTCTCTCTCTCTCTCTCTCTCTCTCTCTCTCTCTCTCTCTCTCTCTCTCTCCCTCTCTCTCTCTCACGCTCTCTTTCTTTTCACACTTTTTGCCAATTCTTTTTCTTTCCTTCCTATTGTTCTTTCCGGTGGTGTCGAATCTTTCGCTCATTTTTAAAAGAAAACATTGAGCGAGATTTACCGTATGGTTTAGAACGCTCTCTGAAAAGTCTTTGACTCGCGTGTGCGTCGCGTGTCGAGACGTCTACTTGCAGAGTATCACGCTTTTTGCACTCACTTCTCATCGCTACGACATGTCGACGCTGAGACGTTTCGAGAGCTTTCTCTCCCTCTGGAGATCGAATTTATTTTATCCTTTTGCTTTCTATCACCTCTCTATCTCTCTTGCTTACACCTTTTTCTGTCTTCCTCCCTCTCTCTCTCTCTCTCTCCTTATATCTTTCAGGCTTCGACCTAGACGAGAATCCATTTCACGCTCTCTACTCTCGTCTCTGTCCAAACATTTGTACCAGCCAGAATTACGTGGAAATTTGGGTTTCGTAGTTAACCGCCAGGTACTTAAACTTCGATCAAGCCCGTAGTTCTACGTCAGAAAGCTTAAGTTGTTCTTGTACACAAATATATTATGTACTGTACTTTTGTAAGTATTCCGAATGAAGTGAATCAAAGATTTCATAAAATACTCTAATAAAATGTAGAGGAATATAATTACTATGCAGATTATAGTTGCAACATTAATTATAATGCAATATTATGTAATATAATATAATATAATATAATACAATATAATATAATATAATATAATATAATATAATATAATATAATATAATATAATATAATATAATATAATATAATATAATATAATATAATATAATATAATATAATATAATATAATATAATATAATATAATATAATATAATATAATATAATATAATATAATATAATATAATATAATAAAATATAATATAATATAATATAATATAATATAATATAATATAATATAATATAATATAATATAATATAATGTAATGTAATGTAATGTAATGTAATGTAATGTAATATAATATAATATAATATAATATAATATAATATAACATAATATATACATCCAAAACAGTTTCAAGACTGACTGATATATAGACAACACGTAGCCTAAACCGCTGAAGATAAAAACATGAAATTTGGGAGATATGTTCCTTAGAAGGTCTAGAAATGCACTAAGGAAGGATTTTTCGAAAAACAACTCCTAAGGGGCCCAAATGGGGTGTAAATGTTTGTTTGGAAAATTGTATTCCTTGCGTGTATCAATTTAAGATTTGGTATAAATATTCTTCAAAACAAATAATAAAAGTCTTATTTTAGGATTTAAACAACCCCTAATTCGGAGTGGAACGGAGCTGTTGAAGCTTGTATGGAAAATCTGAATTTCCTGGGTTAATCACAATTAAATTCGGAGGATATGTTTCTGAAAGGGCGTAGAGATGCACTAAGAAAGAATCTGCTTTTGGCATGGTCAACTATATGTAAGCTGGTCGAGAGTATCAAGTGCCCAAAACTCGAGTGTGCTTCTCGAAGACGATAAATCATACAATGTTTTCTACAGAACTATATTGCAAAGCCATATAGTTTGTTTGGGTTTGAAGGTTGTATTGGAGTCGAAGGTTGGTTATAATACTATTTAATTAATTACCACCTCCTACCTCACTCAGTCAGTCTACCACTATGCCTGAGAAATATGACACTACCTTCTTTCTTTATTACTTACTTCTTTTTCTCTCTTTGCTTATCTCCTCTCTGGTTCAAATCCTAAAGTCCACGGGGACGGAGTCAAGTGAAAAAGCTAGTATAGTATAATACAATATAATGTAATATAATATAAAATAATATAATATAATATCATTTTAATATAACCCATGCAGAAATATCGTCATGGATACAGTCTGATTCGGACTAAGATCCTGGTTCCTCAATCGAGATCCAGTCGGATATCGGATATCGGATTTTTACCCCAAAAAAGTAATTTTTTGGGGTAAAAATTGTCGAGAAAATAGTCAAAAATATGGAAATTTGATTAAAAAGCCTACATAATTTTTAATTTTATACTTTTTTATATTTTTATATGTATATTCTTCCCCTACACATGTCAATAATCGAAAAAATATTTTCGATTTCTGTTTCAGATCGATAGAAAAAAATCAGACAAATATAGCACTTTTCGATATCACGCAAAAGACGCCTAAAGAAATACCTTATAACGCCGGCATTTTGTTCTGTTTAAAAAAAAAATTAACACTTGAAAGTTGAAATAAGATAATGTCAAAATTTTGAAATGATGCGATTATTTTAATACCTTTAAAAAAAATCCTGAAAAATGACTCATTTTCGGGCGTCTGGAGGCTTTTCCCTCCTTAAAGTATGTACTCGCCAAGATTAACGAAACATCCGATTGATTTTTGGATTACAGGTATCCTGGATGCGAAAACGTGACATGCACATACTGAGCGCGGGCATATCGACGTACACGTCCGACATGAGATTTCAAGTAATACATCCGGACAAGTCGGAGAACTGGACGCTGCAGATAAAGTCACTGCAGAAGAGGGACTCGGGTACTTACGAGTGCCAAGTCAGCACGGAGCCCAAGATGTTTCTCAACTACACTCTCAACGTTGTCGGTGAGGTTGCCAATTCCACACACACACACATTCTCTGTCCCCCCATATATATGCCCGTGGCTTTTTTTTTAATATGCGAGAACTTGACATAAAAATCCGCCGATATTTTTTTCGCAAAAAAAAGCCATTAAAAAAATCATACGCGTGAGCATTTGCAATCGACCCGTTTACTCGTAACAAATGGGCACATCGCATTTTTGACCTCGATCGTATCGCAAGCAGCTTTATCAAATAATTCACCCTCGTGTGAATTTTCTCTGCGCTTGTGAAATACCGAAACAAGTGTATTGGGAATAACGCGGCAAAAAAAAAAATTGAAAATATATGCAGCTTGAGGCGATTTATCTGCGATCACCTCTATCGCAAAGTAAAACAGCCCCTCCCCCCTGCCCCTCTTTCTCACCGCCTGTGGGATATTTACACGAGGAGGAAGGGGAGCAGAGCCGGCGCCATGTTGGACAATTTAACGCTCGCTATTCACCGCTCAATTTACGTCCCTCTCCATTAATCTAACTCGACATTTCTCGCACGATCTCTCACTTCGCTCGGTAACACGCAAAGCTTTCATCCAGTAGCTCTTGCGTCTCTCGGTGTACCGTGATGAGTCGTTTTCTCGCTTTCTTTTTTTTTTCTTCTTTTAGTGGGAAGCTTCTGCTTAAACGCTATTACATACCGAGGAAATTCTCCCTTTCTCTCTCTCTCTCTCTCTTTCTCTCTCTCTCTCTCTCTCTCTCTCTCTCTCTCTCTCTCTCTCTCTCTCTCTCTCTCTCTTAATATCCTATATGTATTCGGAGCTTCTCGAGCATGCAATGAAAATTGGTTCTTCAACGCGGATGAATCGACAAACGGTATAACGAGCTCTCGTCACCTCTCGAAAACGACGATCCCTTTCAACGCAGATTAACGTGCCCCCGTTTATGTATAAAGTGTCACAATTATAAGGTGGGCTGTCTCGAATACTGTTCGAAAAAAAATATAGCATGTTTTTGTGATCGGCTGCATTTGCCAGAACAATATTGGACATTCGGGGAAAAAATTAAAATTCCATTTTCGAATACAACGGAATGAAGATAATTGAATTCCGAATACGAAACATTCCCGATAAGCGTTTTTTTTTATGCTTCGCATAATCGAGAAAGAAATCATTTCAAAAATGCATTTTAAAGTGGATCAATGAAATTCAATTTCATATCGAAAAAGTTTTTTTTTCAGCCGTGTTTCGTATTCGGAATGTCCATTCTGCTGAACTCGAAATGGAGTTTTGATTTCTTTTTCAAAAGGCTCAATTTTTTCTGGCGAATACTACTCATTACAAAGATATTCATCACAGAAATACGTATGTTTTTTTTCCGAAAAGGACTTGGAAAACCATTAAATATCATATTTTTCGATCTCAAAACCTCCTCGCCAGACCCTCAAAAAACATAGACCACCTTATAATTGTCACACTGTACATATATATATATATATATATATATATGTGTGTGTGTATGAATAAATTTAAAAAATAAATTTAAAAAGTTGATTTTGAAGACATTTGCCTTCTGAGTACTCCCAAAGCGCAGTGAAGCCCAATATCTTCGATATCACAATTTAAATTAATGGAACGACATTTCTATAAAGTCAATTAGTAGTTCACCCGTCCTCAAAATCAAGGATACGTTTGAAAATACATTAACCCTTCGCGGTCACACCTACTGGCTATAACACGCTGGTCACAGGGGGGTCCCAATGACCCCAGCCATGTTTAAACGATTGCCGCGTTGGCTGTATCGTCCCGAATGACTCATAGAAATTCAGAATATTAATTTAAACATTCTAGCATGTGGCATTCTCGGTACTATATTTTTATCGAATTTCAAAATGGCGAGAAAAAGTGAGCAAGGAGTCAATGCGTAAAAAAAGCCCTTTTTTACTAAAGAAAACCACAACTTTTGAAATTAAAATTTTTTTTTCATAACATTTTAGAGTGATACTCTTAAGATATGATAGTTTAAGGGGAAAAATAGCTACATAGTCGGCGTTTAAAAAAAGGTTTTTGTTCTTATATCTGAAGGGCCATTTCGGAGTGAAATAAAGAACGATAATCATGAAAAATGAGTTATTCATTATAAAAAGTGGCCGCTAACAACTTATAGTAGTTTTGGCTTAAAGTTGCTCTTGGGGTCATTTTGACCCCGGGTGACCACGGAGGGTTAAACAATGTCCTCAAAATAGTCAAATATGCTGAAACAACTACCATAACACAACGGGTTGAAAATATTCTTCCGCATATATATATGAGATGTCCATACGTGGTGGAACCGGAAATAGGCCATGAAAGACCGCGCTTCCCGGAAGAACGACGGAAATGCGTAGAAAATGAGAGGAACGGTGTCCACGATCAAAAACTAAAGGAAGCCACGTGTATGTGGGTGTGTATATATAATATATTTTATATGTATATATGAAGCAACCATTTTATATGTAGATATACCTGTACGTATGTAAAAGGAAGGAAGGGAGAGCTTTATTATTGTCGACAGGCGATGATCCTTCGAATTGTGGACACGTCTCTTCCGAGGTTATTGAACAAAAGCTCGACGTTAGGCTGAGAACTCATCAAATACCATCTGTGTCTATATATGTGTGGGTGTGGGCATGCGTGAGATAGATAAAGCGAGGCTATTTGTGTGTGTGTGTGTGTGTGTGTGTGGTTTCGAAAGTCAATGGCCCGCCTTTCCTCGATCCCGGTCACGTGTCTCGTATCACGCTATCACCTCCTTAAATCCCGATTCCAGCGTGACTTGAAAGTTTCGCTTATTTCAGCCCTGCCTGGCAAGACTGGCGAATATAACTTCTGATAGAGTGGATGGGGGTGGTGAAAGAGAGCGGTGAAATGGAGATGACGCAGGTAGGAAGGAGATAGAGAGAGAGATGAGAGACTTTTTGCCAGGTGTTGCATATCTCCTCCATGGATGTAAACTCTCAGTCATCCCTTTACAACTTCGTGGTCTTGTTCTTCTTCTTCTTCTTCCGGTGCTTCTTCCTTTCTTTAACGGCACAACGTGATATCGGCTAGACCACTTACTTAAGCGCGTTACACTAGTCGTACACTTTCCCGCAGCCTGCTTATCGAGAGCACGGTAGGTACACGAGCTTCATGGAGGACCACCCAACATACGATGGGATGATCGTCGTAAAGATCGTCACAAGAGAAAAGACATTATGAGATACCTACGTCGCAAGAAATGTTTGACCATTTTTTTTCGCGCGTCTTCGCACAGGATTCAGAGCTCAGTATTTTACACACAATTTGTACATAATCTTGACGAGTTTGAGTTTTTGTTTTATCGAAAAATATTCATAAACAATGAAGCTATTATTGTTTGAAGAAAATACCGCCGTTGCTGCATTGCCATTCGGTGTAGATGGTTCTAGCAATTAGGGTGATCGGAAGTGGAAAATTTTATGATGTACTCTTAGTATAACAATAAAACTTTCGTATGATCGGATACTTTTTTGAATTTTTGACAATTACATTAAGGACAAGCTGCAGAAATAAAAAGTTCGATTTTCGACAACAAGAAATACACATATCAAAGAATCATCAAGTCATATAATGGAAAATGTTGTAAGCTAGAATCATTCTGAATTTCAAGTAAATCGGACGAATAGATTTTGAGATACGACAAAACGAAAAAAGCCAAATCGTAGTGGGACGGTTTTCCGTAGCGCCCGTCCGTGATCTGACCCTTCACAAAAATCATCGTAACTCGGTCAATTTTTTAATTTTTCACAAAATCTTTGTTGCACATTACGTTTTAGACCCTTGGCAATTACACAAAGAAAAATCATATTTTTGAAATTTTAAGCTTTCGCCCACGTTGTCAATGCATCCGATGAACTTTGACTTATCGTCACAAGCTGGTTACTCATCAATTATATGGGAACCAGTAATGGCTTTGATTTGGTGAATGGATTTGATGAACGAGTTTATCTATGTACAGTCCTGAAAAAAATCATGTACGCATTAGGCAATGGACATTAAATAACAAAATGCATACTCAAATGTATCGAGTGTAGTATATAGAACTACGTTCACTGTGTTCTCATAATAATATAATAATTATTCCTACACCGCAGTGGCTTTACGAAGCGGAATCGTGGATTTTTCATTGAAAAAACAAAACGGGAAAAATGAATAAAATAAAATTAGGATCAAAATAAATCCCAAAATTGACAATTCCAAGTATACGTATCGTGTTACGGTGAAAAAAAGAGGGAGGCCTGCGGATTTCTGCCATCTCTGCAAAAAGCATTGGGCATATTGCATCGAAGGGCTTGAAAAATAAATAATGCCCGACCGGATAGAGTGCTCATGCATACGTGTATACGCTTGAATGTATGTATGTACGTATATACGCGAGCGTTTATGTATATCCATACAAAGGGTAGGGTCACGATATAAATATACACATGACTGCCCATACGCCTGTAAAAGATAAATAAAAAAAAAGAACAAAAAAAGGGAAAAAATAAAAACGAAAAACGTATCGTATTCATTCGCTCGTGAGGTTGCCACCGGTCGCGGCATTGCAAATCCAAAACGAGAGGCAATAAAACACGAAACGCTTCGATCTGCGCCTCCAGGCATTGTATCCCGCCACAAACTTCATATATTTATATATGTATATACATATACATACACATATACATACGCATGTGTATTAAAATATGATATTTTGAAGCCATTCCATCGATGTAACGCTGACTATCAGTACATCTTTTTATTTTCCGAAATGGTCTTTCAGTTTTTTTTTAAAATCGAATCGTCAATTTTGGAGGCCGGACGGTTTTGAACATTGGGGCTTACGTCTTCAAAATCATATATATCCCTTATATATATATATACACGCATATATATACAACGTGGCCGAAAATGCGTGATCTTTTTTAGTTTGGGAGAAAAAAGCATTCTTTTTTTTCGAGTTTTCCTGTAGGATAGAAATAGGTTATTATTTATTTTTTTCCCTTTTTTGTATGCAGTTGCTTGTTAGAAGTTTTTTGAAGCAATTGGGAGTCATTTAGCGTAGTTCAAGTATTACAAATACTTCCGAATCCAAGAATCCAAATAGAAACTTTGCATAGGATCCAAATAGAATCCTGAACTTCTAGAACAAGATCTAGTTCGATATCGAATCGGATCCCAGGGATGAATGTAAAAATCACCAGAAGATACCGGTCCGTGTCAGCTGGAGACGCTGGACGTTTTCTGAAATCATTTATTCAAGGATCTGAAAAAGATTAGATAAAAATTGATGCTACAGGCTAACGGTCGAAACTTATATATGTTAACCCTTGTTCGGCACTTTTCAGTGGAGAGACGTACTCGGCACACTGGGGTTGTTTGCACCCCTGCGACAAAAACCGTTATTATAAATAAACTATTTAATATTTTTACTTGAATTTTTTTTTGGGACTTCTTGAAAGCTTCTTTTTCAATGTAGTGTAGGTTATATAGCCGAAAATTTGATTTGAGCATGTTAATAACATTAAAATTGCGAAAAAAAATGATAAAAGGTGATTTTACAAAAAAAAATTCATCTTTTTTATTTTTCTCGATAGAAAAGGCTAAAAATTTAATTAAGTCTTCTTTTGATGTATTACAACAAGAAAAAAAATAGTACTTGTAAAGTTGTTTCAGAAAAGGTATTTATTTTGAGAAATAAAGGTAGGAATTTTGAGAAAAAAAAAGCATTATGCTCCAGCATAACGCTATTAGCCTGAGGCTATAAGGGCATCGTCGAACTTCCACCAGATGTCAGGCTAGACCCGCTTCCGCTAATTTTAAGTACTTAAAATCTATGAAATATGGTCGTGGGGTGCAAACCACCCCAGTGTACCGAAAAAGGGTTAATAACGGAACTTCGAACAAAAATCTTTATATTTAATTTTAAAAATTCGAAAAAACTATATATAGACCCTGAAAGACTTATATTTCCTGGAGAAAAGTGATATAGGTTGTTTATTCTAAGTAATTCAACTTAAATTAAATGCAGATCGTCCGAACTAAGAACATATGTATTTAACTTCCTAAGAAAAATGTATTTAATATGTATTTCAAATTCTTGCCACCACGTCTCCGCCTTGGCCTACGTAGTGGACGCCATCTGGATTCCAATGAGGATACCCCTTCTACGGAATCCGTCATATCCCCATCGGGATCTGTTCGGAACTTAGGTATCCCTAAGAAATTTCTGCACGGGTATCTCTCAAACTGTTGATCAGATCTAAGAAATTTACGTTATTTTTCAGTTGGTCATTTATCAACAATATATTAAGACTACGCGATGTGTAAATTAAGTAAAGAGACTGAATTTTTTCATTTTTTTTTATTTTGAATAAAATTACAATACAATATTGTCTCTCTTAAAATAACTTCTTTGGGAAGCCACACAGCGCTAAAAACTCGTTGCAGTGCTGGAACTCGGATACTCGAATAGCCTTCAGCTGGTCGGGTACAACCGTTTGAATGTTTTCGCGTGTCCGAAAGTGACGTCCCTGGAGTTGATTTTTCAATCTCGGGAAGGGGAAAAATTTACAAGGGCTCAAGTCAGGCGAATACGGAGGCTCAGGAGCCACAGGAGTGTTTCTAAATCCAGTCCAGGCACTTCATAACGATAACATAAGTAAAAAAAATCGCGAGCAAAGTACATACACAAAAGAGAACAATAAAAAGTGCTTTCTTCTCGAAAACTGAAAAAAAGATCGTAAAACATGCACGAGGATGATTCGGAGGGGTATTGATACGAAGGATTTACATTTTCTTCTTGGGCTTCACTTTTCGAACCACCCTGTGTATGAGGCGTTCACCCTCAACTTGCCAGGCTTACTTCCCGGCGATTTTTCACTGGAATTTTTTTTTTTGAATATTACATTGCCCATTCAAGCGAACCTTCATGATTTATTGCACAGCTTTTGCCGCGGTGCGTTCTTGAGGTATGTTTTTTTCTTTTTCTCTTCTTTGATTTCAAGTAGGGGAAGGTGGGGCACAGTGTGTCCCTTTTTTCTATCGAATTTTTACTCTTACTAAAGTAGTCTGATTAGAAAAAAAAGGTCATAACCGATTTTATAGACCTTTGGGCGTACAATAAAGCTACCATATTGTTTGCAAAAAGATTAAAAATCCTAAAATAAGGGGTTCGAAAAAAATTGCGGTTTGGCTGATTGTGCCCCACGCGTGGGGTACGATGTGTCAGATAGATGAGTACAGTTTGTCAAGTGCTGCGAAATATTTTTTTTCCAAGCCTAGAATCAATTTTCAATAATCCTTTGTGAGCTGCTATCGTCTTTCTCTTAGACTTCACGAAACCTAATATAAATCATGGTCCAACACATAAAATTTCGGAATTTAGGAGCTACAATCCTCTGAGAAACCGCATGTGGCTCACTGTGCCCCGTGACACATTGTGGCCCACTCTCCCCTACACGAAATTCTACACGCGCGCCCGTGTATCTATCGCATTTTCGTGAACTTTTTTTTGCAAGTTACACGTTTGGAAATTTGTAGATTTTGGCATTTCATTGGAGGCAACATCTTAAAACATTCTGGATATTTTTTTCTTGCAATCTGAACGCAGTTTTATCGGTGCTCCATTTCAGGCGTTGCGTACCTCACACGTGGTTGTCCGAGAACGTTCGTGGCGGAACGCGAACGCGCGTTAAAGTTTTACGTCGAGGTAGATTCCCCTGCGGTTTTTCACAGATACAACAGCCGTGACGCCCGCGGCGGCTGACCAGCGATATTTTTATCGCACCAACGACGAAAAACCGTATCAGTTAAATTCACGTGTTCTCATGCGCTCTCTCCCTCCCTCTCTCTCTCTCTTCCATCGACTATGCAGTAGAGCATGAGTAAATATTCACCTATGTATATGAATACAGGGTGATTCAAAACTATTACGCTTTCTTTGGTAAGCACATAGTGTGTGTAATTCCGGGCACAACGCTTTTTTTTAAATGTCGTGCGATAAAAATTAGTCACCCAAGTGGTTTTTAAGGACGTCCAGGGAACTGAAGGTTTTTGTTACTCAAACTATTCTGTAGCACCCGTGACAAGTGATAGTTTGAAGGTGCAAGGTCCGGACTATACAATGGGTGCACCAAAACATCCCACCCAAGTTGCAATAACTTTTGCCAGGTCATCAGAGATACGTGTGGTCAAGTGTTGTCTTGTTGGAACACTACGCTCTTTCCGTTTATCAATTCGGCCCGCTTCTCATCGATTGCTCGCTTTAATTTGGCCCGTTGTGAGCAATACTTGGTCGAATCAATCGTTTTGTTGGCTGGCAGCGGCTCATAATAAACGATTTCTTTCCAATCCCACCAGATAAAGAACATGACCTTCTTCGGGTGTAATCCAGCCTTTGCGACCATCTGAGCAGCCTCCCCGAGCTTCGACCGTGATCTTTTTCGACTGACATTGTTGTAGACAATCCACTTTTCATCGCCAGTAATCATTCGCTTTAAAACTGGTTCGTTTTAATGACATTTTAGCAGCAAATTGCAAGCTGAAATTCGGTCCATTAAATTCTTTTCACTCAGTTTGTACAGCACTCAAACATCAAGCTTATCCGCCATCCCAAGCTTCCGTAAATGTCTCGTAACAGTTGTTTGATCAATGTTGAGGTTACGTCCGATCTCTGTGGTCGTCAAATGCCAGTCGGAGTCGATAAAAGCCATAATTTTATCGATATCAGTAGTGACTGACCAACCGAAACAAGGAGGATCTGGGAGATCAAAATCTCCGAAATGAAATTTCGCAAACCACTTCCGAAACACACTTTTGCTTACGGCATTCTCTCCGTACACGGCGCATATCTTTTTTTGAGTTTGCGAATCGTTTTTTGCGTTTTCGGAAATTAAAAAACGCGAAATGCAACGAAAATACACATTTTTTCCTTCCATTTTCAACATATAATCAATCTTCCTACACGTAACGGAGCGTGAATGGTACTTTTTTTAAAATGTCGACACAAGTTTTAGCTTTCACTTAATATCCCACTATGATTGACGCATGTGCGAGCAGAGAAACAACTTCGAACGACATCTGGCGGAATTTCGCGACGGAATTATGCATACACCCTATATATATATAACGTGCCTCTGTTTTTATAATTTTTGTAACAACAAACGCTATTTTCCATCACAAGCAACGGTGTTTAACACTTCCAAATAGCCAGGAAATGTACACTCCAAATGAGTGTACTCTACTCCAGAATTGCTGGGTACCCGCGTACATGCATCCGCATGAAATAAAAATCGTACTCGAACGCACGAAATTTTTTATTTATTTATTTTTTTTCTTTCAGATTATATTTCCAATTTGCCGCTACGTAATGGGATTTTTGCACCGAAAATGTATAACGGCAACGTAATTGGGCTCGGACGGGTGTATTGGTGGCGCCAGAGTTCTCGCGTCGATTTACGTTCGTTCGCAACGGCATGGGGCAGCTCGCGGGCGTGAGAACAGCTCGAGGATAGCCGGAACTCGTTACTTTCGTTCTCCCTCATCATGGGAGCTGCCGCGCTCGAGTTTCGCGTGTACGCGATCGAGCATACAAAAGTTTTAACTGCACTTTGTGAGAATGAGTGGTGGCGCGAGAGGGGGAAAGGGCGGAGGGGAAGAGAGAGAAAGAGAGACGGATGCTGTGATATAGCGGAGAAAAGGGCGCAGAGAAAAGGGACACGATACGTAACGTGTGACGAAAATTCGAGAGAAGAGCGAATGGCACGGCCGGCTAGGCGGGGGAGGATGGGGGGGGGTATGTTTCGAAAAGGAACAGGGGATGGTTCGTGAACAACGCGAAGACTTTGTTTTCCTCACGATCACAGATTCTTCTCGCGGTACTTTGACTTGCGAAGTTCCTGCACACCTCCATCCCCAACCCTCTCCCTCATAAGTGTCGCAACTTTTTCCTACCGAACGAGAAATTACGATATTCGAGGCGGGTACCATAAAATTGCGGAAATTTCATCTCTCGTGCATATCTCGCCTCGGATGTATATTCGCGAGATCGAATCTTTTGGTCTTTCGCCCCCTCTCTCTCGCTATCTCTCTCTCTCTCTCTCTCTCTCTCTCTCTCACTCTCTCTCGCTCTCCCTCCGGCTCACGACCCTTTCTACCGCACAACCACGAATATTTTCGCCCCTTGAAGATCGAGCCGAAAAGCAATATGTTTTATGAACGACACGCACCATTCGAAAAGTCATTTCCCGACTAATATCTACGCCCTGCTGGATATACAGGGTGGCCCACAAAGTGACGTCTAAAAGGAAAATCTAGATGAACCGTGTCAATACCTATCCGAACCACCCTTATGTACATTAGTGGAAATAATTCTGTACACTTAAATTCTTTTATTTTCAAATTCGTACTTTGTATTTTTTTATTAATAAAAATTAAATTATTTAGAAAACTTAGCATGTGCAAACATTAAGTATATTAGAAACATTAGAGATTGAAATAAAAACATTACAGTATCATTTCGGCGTAGCGGAATAAACATTTTCTGCGTATATATAAAAGAATCATTATTTGTATTTAAGGTATTACTTCAATTTAAAGCCTTAGGCCACTCTACGATTTTCCAAAAATCGATTTTTTTTCTCAACAATATACCTTAGTACCTATAAAATTATATTCCAAAAGATTATGGGTGTGAAAAATCTCTAAGTACTCGATTTTAGAATTCTAGCGTAACCCCTCTTGATTCATGTCGTGACTTTCTACTAACTTTAAACGCGTTTATCTCAAAATTACATTTTTCAAGTCGGCCGGACTCATAACTCAAATAAATTTCAACCGATTCACTTGAAATTTTAACTGTATATTTAGAATTACATTTTCTGAGCCAGTACGTAGGATTTTTTATTATATTGCATAGTTCCTTTTTTATAAACAATTTTCTGACGATTTTCTCATAGCATTTTATACTTTTTGTTTTAGAAATGCGCCATTTTTACAAAAAAACAGTATATAAAAAAAATCCTACGTACCTCTATAGCTATTCTTATATATAATCGAAAAAACTTTAGTGTCTCATCATAACTCAAAAATTAGAGGAGCTGTTGGTCCGGCCGTTGACCGTCCAGAAATAAAGGCGTCATCGGAAAAATGCTACACAGTCGCCATTTTGACATGTATCGCTGTGAAAAAATAATTTTGTATATTCAATTACGTCTATAATAAAACCTCTATTTTGTAATTCCGATTTATTTTATGGTTTCGCTGAAAAAAATCACAAAATATGCCCTTTTTGGCCTCTAGAGTGGCCTAAAGCCTTAAGGATGGACCGTTGGGCAAAAAGTTCGTCCAAAATAGGCGAATCGTGGATTTACAAGTCTAGATCATGTCGTACATGTTTATCGTTGCAAATAGCCAATTTAATAATGAATCAATAATTGAAAATCTGAATTAATAATTAATTAACACTTGGAAACACTTCTACATCTGTTTCAACTGTCCGACAAAAAAATTCTCAATTTTTAAATGTTATAAATACGTTCAATTTATCTTATTATTATCAATTATAACCCAAAAACTCATTATATATTGAGTTTTCCAATGATTTCTATCAATTCATCGTTAAAAAAGACAATACCAAGGGCTATTAAAGGCAAAATAACCAGGGCCTTTAAAATAGCCTCAACGGTTCCTCATAACACATTATTGCAGCCATATGCGTACGTGTGTGTGCACTATGAAAAAGAAATGTGTTATTTCAATGCATTTGTGGCTTAGAATTCCGTCTCATATTTTGACACTTTTGATCCCCCGTTGTTCCAATGAACGAACTACATGCGTGTTGGTTCAAGGCATCAAAGCTCATCTACTAAACGCATAATTTAATTATTATACTTAATCGATCTCGATAATTATTATGCCACAAATTCTTTAGTCAAGCAATTTATACTGATTCACCCCGATAATAGCAAAGTCTAGTACTATTGGGGAAATACCTACTAGGGAATCTACAACTACACCCTTTAAAAGCCTTTACTTGGTCTCCGTACTTAGACCATAGTTTTAGTCAACCTATGTACCCTACCATTCTCTAATAGAGGCCAAGGCCGGCTCTTTTACGGAAAACCCTACTATGGAATCCACAAATAATCCATTGAAGGCCCTGAATTGTATTAGGTATACCTTGCCAATGTTCCGCACGGGAAAGAGAAAAATAAATAATCTATGCTGCAGGAAAGCTTGAAAAAAATGGGGGGTGATTTGGATAGGCATTGACACGAGGCATCTAGATTTTCCTCTTGGACGTCATTTTTCGGGCCACCCTGTACATATAGGCAAGCACGCGTTAATGCATCGATATATTCCAGTGGCGAAATCCCCCATATTTCGTCCCTATTCAACATTCGAATTACTACACGCAACGCGAGTGACAGGCTGAATAATAATCGTTCCCTATTCACGTCACATGCGGTTCGTCGGGAATAGGGGAAGCTATACAACGAAGAGCTTCGAACGAAAAAGGATACAGTCATTTTTTTCGCTACGCTATACCTCAATCGGACGTTGTTGCTGGAGAACTTGAAAAAAAAAGTTTCGCTAAAACACTCAAATATATACAACCACTGCCATGGAGCGCGAGCCATTGTGCTGCTAAACGGTCGCCCAACCAAGTATCGGCCCAGACAGCTTATTCACTACTATCAATCAATCAGCGGAACAATTTATTTTCCGCATGATCTTGTCATTTGTAACTAACGGGGAGTTTGTTTGTTCATTCTTCAAAGGACAGCGAGAGCAATTTTTGGAAATAAACGTAACTAGTCTGGCTGTGATTATTTTTTTCTCATGCGCGTAATTAATTTTTGCTTGCCGTAAACATCACGCGTACCTGCGTCAATTTGTATTACGAATTCTTCCAATCTACATTTTTGCGTGAGGGCACCCTCTTTCTCCCCTTTTTAAAACTTTTTCGACGTGGTGAAAGAAACATTTGAGGATAGGAGGAAGGAGAGGCATTTTGCATAACGACACCCTCGTTATATCAAACCAAATGAACGAATGCGTTTCCTCGTGGTTTACGCCTACGAATACAGGACTAACGACGTTCACACGCAACTAAATTACGTAACGAGATATAAAAAAAGGAAAAAAAAAATATCTGGCTAGGTCGTCAGTCGAAGGACAAAACGGACAAATAGAGGAAATTAAATTCGGCAAGAGAGTGATTGATCATTAGAATTTATTGTGCCCTAGTGAATCTTTCGGACGAATAAGAATACGAGTTTCGAAATTACGAGATCAATATAATTAGGTAATAGATTAAGAAGTTAGACCACTCTAGAGCAAGGAAAAATAAGCATATTTTGGGAATTTATTTCAGCGAAATAATAAAATTAATCAAAATTCCGTGCGCAGGTATTTATTATATTACTAATGAATTATTCAAAATAATTTTTTCGTAGTGATTAATACCGAAATAACGACTGTACAATATTTTTTCGTTGACGCCTTTTGTTCGGAAGGGTTCACGGGCGGAAACATAGCTCATGCCATTTTTTGCCAAAATAACGCATTTTAGAAAAAAAAACATTATGAATTTCAGGAAAACATCATCAAATAATTGTTTACAACAAAAAAATGAACAATATAACGAAAAAATCGTACGTACTTCTTTAGAGAATCTTGTTTTCAATCTATTGAATTGAATTATCAAATTCATTGGGGAATATTTTTCGAGTGATATTTTCACCCAGTTAATAAACGTGCTTCCGAGAAAAACGCGTTTCAGTAAAACGCTTAAAAGTTTTCAGTATTATAAAATCGTAGAAAATTCTTATATACCGCTAATCTGCACTGCCTGAACCATACAACTGGCCTTTCACATTGATGTCCTGCTCCCTGTTTTTTTTCTGAGCCCTCTAAAGCTGACCCGTGCCTTTTTTGTAGCTTTTCACTCTTCGCGGTCACAGATTCTGGCTATAACACGCTGGTCACAGAGGGGTCACAATGACCCCAGCCATGTTTAAACGGTTACCGCGTTGACCGTATCGTTCCGAATGGCTCATAAAAAATCAGGATATTAGTTTGAACATTCTAGCATGTGGCATTCACGGTATTACATTTTTATCGAATTTTTAAATGGCGAAAAAAATCAGCAAGCGGTCAATGCGTAAAAAAAGCTCTTTTTTACTAAAAAAAAATCATAACTCTTGCAATTTTTTTTCATAAAAGTTTAGGGTGATACTCTTGAGATATGATGGTTTAAGGGTAAAAAGCTCCATAGTGGACGTTTCAAAGAAGGTATTTATTCTTATATCTAAAGAGTCATTTCGGAGTTAAATAAAGAACGATAATCGTGAAAAATGAGCAATTTATTATAATGCGTGGCCGCCAACAACTTATAGTAATTTTGGTTTAAAGTTGCGCTTGGGGTCATTTTGACCCCGAATGACCGCGGGGGGTTAAGCAAAAAAAAAATTTTTTCGGTATTTCCAAAATCATGGAATGGCACAATCCCTTAAGAATTCTACAAAACGGCGATATAAGGAGATTATGAATGTATAAAACAATTCGCACAAGAAAGTATTTAAAAAATGCTAAAAATATAAAAACCTAAGGTACAATAACATCAACAAACAAGGAACCACTTGACCGGGAAAAGAGAGAGAGAGAGAAAGAGAGAGAGAGAGAGAGAGAGAGAGAGAGAGAGAGAGGGAGAGGGAGAGGGAGAGGACGAGAGTGAAAGAGAGAAAGAAAGAAAGAGAGACAAAGAGCAAGAGATGGAGAGAAAGGAAGAGAGATGCATCAAGGATAAAAACATCGAAACAGCGAATACGCACGCGTAAGTCCGGGATATTGGAGGACGTTGAACTGCAACTGCAAAATACAATTGTGATAATGGGTTCAAATTGTAACCCTTTCGAATCTGATAGGGATACACAATGATGGGAACGCAAGATCAAGTGCATATACAGTGCGGGAGGGAGAGAGAGAGAGAGAGAGAGAGAGAGAGAGAGAGAGAGAGAGAGAGAGAGAGAGAGAGAAAGAGAAATCCGCTCATACAAACAATCCTATACACACGAGGTGTGAAACAAGCACCGGTATCCGAACTATATGGTAGGGCTTAACGGCCGGTCGTTAGTGTCGAAGAGAATCTCTGTATGGAATGAGTACACGCGGGTGGTATGGGACGGAGCACGGGGGGTACGGCGGAGAGATCGGATGCCACAAACAGCTTCGCATAAATTATTCTCCTCGAGCTCCATAGAGTCGTTAACTGCGAGCAACGAGAATCCCACCATTATCTTGCTAATATCGAACGATAACCATGATTTTTGTTGTTACGAGACCCCCTCCCCCTCCCCCCCTCCCCTGGCCCATATACACGCGTGCTATATTTTCCGTATTCGTCCCTCGTATTGCGAAAATCCCGAAGCCCTGTTGCAATTCGTGCCACAATCGCGAGAACACATCGTAACGAGCG
The DNA here is from genome assembly GCA_963932345.1 of Ophion ventricosus. Taxonomy (NCBI): domain Eukaryota; kingdom Metazoa; phylum Arthropoda; class Insecta; order Hymenoptera; family Ichneumonidae; genus Ophion; species Ophion ventricosus. Next base: position 31,871,230 of record OZ010711.1, on the reverse strand, counting down.
TAAAACTATGAGTTCTACGTTGGGAGATGACATCAACATGTCTTGGGTCTTGAAATAGGATCATACGATTTCTTAGCGGACTATTGTGTATTTCTGGAGTGCTTCGAGGAAACCTGCAACTCTGTTGAACGATACTTATTAGCGGAAGTTTGAGTTGTGACAATATTTTTAGGTTACTTATTTAGTTTGAGGCGAAAATATGTTTGTGGACGGCTACTGATTTGAGATATTTGAATGACAATTGAACATGTTGATAAGTGGTTCGCAATAGGTTTTTCAGTAATGCAGTCTGCTTGACATGAGCGTGTACGTAGAAACTCAGAAACTAATTGGGAGAAGGCATTGGAAAAAAAATACACACAAACTACACGATATAAACCGTAATGCTTTATTATTTGTAGGGTAGACTCGGTAGGGTTCTAACAGTTTTTCGTTGATCGCCCATAACGTTGAAATTGTGGTATGAGACGTGCAAATAAAATGCTTTATATTAAAGCCTGGACATATGCCTTCAAATCGAAATCACAATTAGGTGTCCATCTCTTTAAGAATATGAGATAAACCTCCTTTTGTAACAGGGCTGGGGGTCAATTGTAACACATCCAAATAACACTCAGTGTATGCATTGTAATCACTTTTGAAATAAAAAAAAACACGTATGCTACACAGTCGCTTGTTTACTAAGCTCTAGAGTTCAATAATTATTCAGAAAATCACCCAATACGCAAACTGTTATATCACCGAAGTAATATCAAAAAGAAATTGATCAAAAATGCTTACTTTTAAACGAAAAAAACTCAATGGGCCCCTCTGCGACCGTCAGTTTTGCGGGAAGTGGCAAGGCTTGCAAGACGTGCATCTTTTCCGTTGTATCCCTCTCCCTACCACTTATACTTTCCTGGATATACGCAGTGTTTCAACCGTATCCCGTTACAACCGTACCCAGTCTACCCTAAGTTGTCCAGTCGTTTCCACTATGAATAAACGCCTGATATCTCCGAGGCATCGAGGCATACTTTCCACTAATTTCATGGCATAATCTGTTGACAAAAACCTCCATATGAGTCGAATCTGTCAGAATAATTGCTTGACGTTCCAGATCTTTGGTGTCTATTGGTGTGTATAGACCAGGTATGATTGATCGGAAAACGTGCACAGAAAGAAGCTTCCCGTGCAGAAATATTGTCATGGGTACAGTCTGATTCGGACTAGGCTCCTGGTTTCTCAATCGAGATCCAGTTGGACATCGGATTAAGAAGCGAAATCCGAATCCGGATCTATTACGGACTGTGGTCAGAATCCAAATAGAAACTTTACATTGAATACAGGCTAGAATCCCGAACTTCTAAAACATCATCTAGTTCGATATCGAATCGGATCTCAGCGATGGATGTAAAAATCACCAGGAGAAACCGACCCGTATCAGCTGGAGACGCTGAACGTTTTCTCATATCATTCATTCAAGGATCTGAAAAAGATTAGGTAAAAATTGGTTTTACAGTATAACTGTCAAAACTTACCAGGTCTGTAAATATGAAACCGGAATTAGCCCATAGATGGCCCTAGATGTCAATGTAGTTACCGTCAAGTCGCGTCAGTGGCGCCATTTGCTTTGTTGACATCTGACAAGGATTTTCAACTCACAACAATACAAGTTTCATACTCATGGTAAAGCACAGTGCTTTGAGTGGTTTGAAGAATTCAAAAGTGGCGATTTTGACGTGAGAAACGAAGAACGTGGGAGGCCACGGAAAAAGTTTGACGACAGCGAATTGCAAGCATTTTTGGATGCTAAAACCTGGCGAAACTGTTAATACTGAACGCTACCGACAACAAATTATCGATTTGAATCAAGCTTTGCGTGAAAAACGACCAGAATATCAAAGAAACGCAACACAAAGTGATTTTGTTTCATGATAATGCACTATCACACAGCAAAACTGGTCAAGGAAACGATTGAGGCGTTTAGTTGGGAAATCCTTTCGCATGCGACCTACTCACCAGACTTGGCTCCATCCGATTACCACTTATTTGCATCAATGGGACACGCACTTGCTGAGCAGCGCTTCACTTCTTACGAAAATGTACGAAAATGGCTCGATGACTGGTTTGCCTCAAAGAGCAACGGTTTTTTTTAGCAGACAGGTGGGAAAAATGTATAGCTAGGAATGGACAATACTTCGAATAAAATATTTTTCATCATTTTCATACAATAAACGTGTATTTTCTATAAAAAAAATCCGTTTTCATATTTATATACATAGTATATATTTTCCGAGGATTATTGTCGACTGCAACTGACGCGTTTGAAGCGAGCTTTGCACGAGAAGAGGCCGGAATGGGAGAATCGCCATGGCAAGATGATTTTGCAGCACGCGACAATGCTAGACCGCATGTTGCTCAACCGGTTAAGAAGTACTTAGAAGGAGTGAAATGCGAAATCCTACCGCACCCGCCATTATTCCCGAGACATCGCTCCCTTCGATTTCCAGTTGTTCCGGTCGATGCAGCCAGCTCTCACGGCTCAACCCTGCACCTCGTACGAAGGACTCGAAAAATGGCTGAATGACTGCATTGCCTCTAAAGAACCCTAATTGTTCCTGCGTGGAATCCGATTGTTGACCGAAAGATGGGCTAAATATTGTTTGTTTCAATAGGAAATAGTTTCAATAAACGTAGATTAGCTATCGAACCACTATATTGTCTGTCGCTCAGAAATGGGCGTTTTCGTATGCAGCCACAAAATAAGATATTGCTTTGTTTCGGATCGTCACGTGATCTTGAATTTTTTTTGATTATCCACTGTTTTGTAACGTCCGTAAATTGACTGACGAAGGCATTTTTCATCTTGGCAAAGGGTATACAAATAAAAAAGAAGGAGACAAAGAGCTCCTGAGAAAATAAGATTTCTCTAGCGTGGATCAGGGATTCAAGCATGTTCATTGCGATCAGCTATTATATCATTAGAGCACGAGCATTCCCCCCGATGATTAGTGCTACTAACACAATGAGGACCAACTTGAGAGAAAGTTTATGCGCCAGAGAGAGAGAGAGAGAGAGAGAGAGAGAGAGAGAGAGAGAGAGAGAGAGCGAGAGAGAAAGGGAAAAAAAGAGCGAGAGTGAGTGAAAAAGAGACGCGACAAGCTTTTTCGGATGCAACCCCTATAAGGTGCATGGCACTTCGCCAAGTAGATTTTCAGAGACTCGTCAGCTTTTTTTCACCCTCCCAGTGCTTTTTACCCCAGTGTGTTAACGGTCCAATGTCGATGTATTCTTTACTATTCGGTAGAGACCCCGAGAAAGAACTTTTCTAGCGGCAAGCCTCGTTATTTTTATATTTCCTTTCTCATCACAATGAATACAGCGAGAGAGAGAGACAGAGAGAGAGAGAGAGAGAGAGAGAGAGAGAGAGAGAGAGAGAGGAGAGGGAGAGAGAGAGAGAGAGAGAGAGAGAGAGAGAGAGAGAGAGAGAGAGAGAGAGAGAGAGAGAGAGAGAGAGAGAGAGATAGATAGATAGATAGAGGAAATTGACAAGAGACGAGAGTGTAATGTAAAAGAGAATTGAAACAAAAGTCAGACAAGCTTGATGAAGTGAACAGTGACAGGTCGCTGAGCATGTTTCCACAATTTTCATTTTTCTCATCTGCTCCGGAAAAAAAAACAAAAATTTTCGCAACTCAGTGGACGTTACAAACTCGAAAGCACGAGCCCTTATCTCGGAGGACTCCCTTATACGCTTTGTGGCCAACGTAGAGATTTTTGTTTGTCGGGGAATAGCGATGAGAAATGAGGAAGAAAAAAAAAGAGAATACTCTCGGGAGTATGAGGGTGAAAAGGTCCATTGGACCAAAGCTCTCGACGAAAATGTGCTTTCGCGTGCATTATCGAACCAACATTGCAAAGGGCAATGTTGTTCAGTTTTCATACCCGGCGATCTATTGAATATAATGCGGCAATAGGGATGGGACATTTCTAATTTGCAAGGACATTCATTAACAACGTGCTTCGTGGTAAATGCGATGCGTGATCATGGTTTCAATGACGCTCAATCAAATGAAACATTTTTCGTTGTCACGTTGTCTATTTGTATCTATATGTTTGGATGAAAAGCGTGTTATTCAATCGCGTTAGACACTGGAATTGATCACCGATGCGGGTTTGGTAATTCATATTCGCGTTCGGAGATATGTAATAATGCCATCCTTGGTTTTCAATGAAACCTAATTAGACCACGGATATTACGTTTTCGGCCGAATTAATGGTATACGTATGGGAAATGTGAAATTCATTTGGCAAAAGCAGAATCATCGTGATTAATGAGAAAGCCTACGTTTATTGCAGAAACTTCGAATCTGAGAATACAAAAATCAAGTTTAGTCATTTGTTATTAACAAATGGTGAACATATAAAAAAAATTGTTCAGTAATACGATAAAAAAGGTTATGAATTATGCTCTGTCCATATTAGAAGTGAGTGGAACGAATAGATTTTGAGATACAACTCACACCGTTTCACAAAACCTGGCTTCGAAAAAAACGCCAAAGAAAAAAAGAGTAAATCGCAGCAGGGCGGTTCGCCGTAGCGCAATGGGCGTTCTGGCTGTTTACAAAAAAAATCGTCACCACTCGGTCAATTTTTAGACTCTTTAAAAAATCTTCGTTGCAAATTAATATTGAGACCTTGCCCTTTAAAACAAATAATAAAACAGAATAGAATTATAAAAAACAACCTCTAATTAGAGGATGCAATAGGGTGTGGAGATTTGTATGTGAAAAGCGAATTCCCTGCTTTCATCTCCATGAAATTCGGAAGATATTTTCCTTAAGGGGGGAAACCCTTTTACAATGTTCAAAAAACCGATTTTTTTTACATATTTCGAAAGTATAATATATTAAGCGTACATTGGAAAATTGAAATATGAAATATTTACGAAGTTATAGCATATAGTCGAGAGCGCGTCGGGGCCAAATGCTGTGAACTAGCGAAACTTTAAACACGATTATCTCGAAACTACATTTTCAAAAAATGCCCATGTTATAGCTCAAACAGTTATTGATCGAACTGACTAAAATATCGGGAGGTTTCTCACTATAACATTATCGGAAAGATATACCTAAAGTTTTAAGGTTATCGCGTAAATAAATGACTTTTTTGGGGTAAAAATTGTCGAGAAAATAGTCAAAAATAAGAAAATTTGATTAAAAAAGCCTACTTAATGTTTAATATTATACACTTTTATATTTTTACACGTATATCCTTACCCTAGGCATGTGAATAATCGAAAAACATTTTCGATCTCTGTTTCAGATCAATAGAAAAACATCAGACAAATAGAGCACTTTTCGATACCACGCAAAAGACGCCTAAAGGAATACCTTATAACGCCGCCATTTGTTTTGTTTAAAATAAAAAAAATTATTAACACTTGAAAGTTGTAATAAGATAATGTCAAGATTTTAAAATGATGCGATTATTTTATCACGTTTAAACCAATTCTTGAAAAATGACTCATTTCCGGGCGTCTAAAGGCTTTTCCCCATTTAAAGGGCGTAGAGATGCATTAAAAAAAGATTAGCTTCTCGCAACAATGGCATTGTATGATACTGGAGTTAAAGGTTGACACTTCTATATTACTATTTCATTAATTACCAACCCTTACCTCACTCAGTCTATCACCGTGCCTCAGAAATATGACTCTCTACCTTCTTTCATTATTTCCAACTTTTTGTCTATCTTTGTTTATTTAATCTCTAGATAAAATCCTAGAGTCCACGCGGACGTAGTCGCGGGCAAAAGGTAGTATTGTATATAATGAACGATCGGTGACATACAAGAATATTTTTTTCCAAAATTCGGTAAAATTCAATTACGTTTATCCGCGTGGGACTGGGACACACATTATCCGAGTTCTTTTCATGGGCATCGAAAGTAACAGAATCCGCGTTATGGTCATAGGATCCAATGACAGCTTTTCAAAGAACTTCCAATAGGTACATTTATTACCATTCGAGCTCACGCTTGCTAAATTCAATATCCTTGTATCCAAAAGTACGCTTGAAAAGTGTGTGTATTTAATTTACGTACACGAGTGCATACGAGATGATAATTTAATGAAATTCGAATGCCAATGTATCCGGAAAACGACTTGAGCAATGGAAAATATCGTGACATGTTTATTTATCATACGATCGTCCTGAAAATTCATATAAAAAAGTATAGATCCGATCTGACCGAATATTTCATTAAAACGTCGTGTTGACGTCTCCACCGCCCCCTCCCCCCTCCGCGCCAAAAGCGAAACGTTTTAAAGAGCGCCACTGCGCGTTGTTTTTGCAATTTTTGAAATTAAAAGTTCTCTACATAAGGTGGAATTTCCACTCGCTTGGGCACCGTACCGTACTAATTACTCTCGAAGGTGTGCCTTTTTCATTGTTCTTGTTGTTCATTCTATTCGCAATTAACTTCGACAAAATGGAAAATCAATAGAGTTCGAAATGACCGAGAGACTCGAATATATCGTGGAATTCTTGACTACGGCCGAAAATATAATCTAGTATATCTATGTCTCCGCAAATGTATTTTAATTCACCTCTGCTTTTCGTCACGCCTTTAATTAACGTGTGACCTTTTGAAAAACTCGATCCGCGACGAAACGAATTGAGGTCGATCATACGTTTGGATATTCACTTCTCAATAATTATCGAAATGTTTGAGGCTTCATAATACGGAAATGTATCAAAGAAAAATCATCGGTAAACTTCAAATATATATGTATACAAGTTGGCCTGAAAAGTAACGTCCAAAAGGAAAATCTAGATTTCTCGTTTCAATATCCGAATCACCTCATATATGTTCTTACTTTCTTAGTTTATATGAAAAAACAAAACATTAAATTTTTTCGAGTATTTCCATAGCGAGGGTTTTTATTTTTTCTCCTTTGTGTATCGTTTTTTTCTATTTAAAGTTTTTGAAAACAATGCGCGATCATTTAAACTAGTATAAGTATTTTTTTATCATTTCAACCTTAGTGACTGATCATCTCGAACCAATTTATTTATCTTTGGATAAAAATCAAAGCTGTTGGATCTATGCATAATTCCGTAGCGAAATTCCGACGAATGTCGTTCGCAGTTGTTTCCCCGCTCGCACATACGTCAACCATATGAAGTGTCATATATTGAGTGAAAGCTGAAACTTGTGCCGATATTAAAAAAAAAGTATCCATCGAGATGCGTAACTTATAGGAAGTTTAATTATATTTTGAACGTGGAAGGAAAAAATGTGTATTTTCAATGCATTTCACTTTTTCATTTCCGAAAAGGCAAAAACGCGTCGCAAACTGACAAAAATATATGCGTCGTGTACGGAGAGAATTCCTTAAGCGAAAGTGTGTGTCCGAAGTGGTTTGCGAAATTTTGATCTCCAAGATGCTCCTCGCTCCGGTCGAACAGTCACTACTGATGTCGATAAAATCAGCTTTAATCGACTCCGACCGGCATTTGACGGCTACAGATCGGACATAACCTCAACATTGACCAATCAACTGACGGCTAGAGATCGGACATAACCTCAACATTGACCAATCAACTGTTTTGAGACATTTACGGAAGTTTGGGATGGTAAACAAGCTTATGTTTGGGTGCCGCACGAACTGAGCGAAAAGAATTTAATAGACCGAATTTCAGATTGCGATTTGCTGATCAAATGCCATCAAATCATTTTTTAAGCGAATGATTAGTGGCGATGAAATGAGTAGGTCTACAACAATGTCAGTCGGAAAAGATTGTGGACGAAGCTCAGGGAGGCTGCTCAGATAGTCACCAAGGCTGGATTAAACCCGAAGAAGGTCTATTATGAGCTGCTGCCACCCAACAAAATGATTGATTTGACCAAGTACTGCTCACAACTGTCTAAATTAAAGCAAGCAATCGATCAAAAGCGGCCCGAGTTGACGACCAGAACGGGTGTTCCACCAGGACAACGTCAGACCACACGTTTTTCTGATTATGCGGCAAAAATTATTGCGGTTTGGGTGGGATGTTTTGGTGCAGCCACCATATAGTTCGGACATTGCACCTTCAAGCCATCACTTGTTCCGAGCGCTACAGAACAGTTTGAATAATAAAACTTTCTGTGCCCTAGACGTCCTCAAAAACCACTTGGATGACTTCTTTGCCCGAAGATCTCAAGACTTCCATGACAGAGGGATAATGAAGCTTGTGGAAGTATGACAGAAAATCATCGAACGGAATACAACATATTTAGTTGATTAAAATCGCTTTTTTTTGGTAAATATTTTGCGTTTGAAATTTATTAAATTTTCACTACGGAATTATGCATAGACCTAATATTTACGTTAGTGTTCATCAATTTTTTGCTCAACAGTGTACTTCATAACGATACCATGAGCAGAAAAAACTGCGAGGAAAGTACATATAGAAAACAGAAAGATATTTTTAAAAAATCTGTTATCTCGAAAACTAATAAAGATCGTAGAACATACACGGGGGTGATCCCGATAGATATTGATAGGAGGCAGCTGGATTTTCCTTCTGGACGTTACTTTTCAGGCCATCTTGTATATATCATGACTGAAGTAACAATAAGAATAATATTCAATAATAATCAATCCATAAATAATGTATATCATAAACATCCATACAAATAGTATAATAATAATAATAATAATGATAATACCAAAATGAGGTATAAAGGTTATCAAGTATAACAAGAACATCAAAAAGTAATCAAAATAAAAGTCATTACAATAATAAAAACTGCGATAATAATAAGACCACGTTTGATAGAAACAAAAACACGTATTTTCTACTGGCAAAAAGCAAAGATGGATGCATTCTTCGAAGGAAATAAAATCCCGAGAATAGAAGTAAAGTTTTATTTCAATGTATGTGTATGCGAGAGAGAAAGAAAGAGAGGAGAGAGAGAGAGAGAGAGAGAGAGAGAGAGAGAGAGGTACGCACACATCAGTGCGAATAGATCGTTGAATATATTCAACTATGTATTTTACAGCATCAATTGTCAGCGCACTTTTCATTTTAAGACCAGTGCAACGTTTCCGCAAACTTGGAAGAATAGAGATGAGTTGCAGTGTGCTCGGGTAAGCAGCATCAAACCGCTCAAAGAGAGTCTCGTTATACTGATTCGTTCACCCATACACCCCAGCACACCTGCGCTAGTGCATTTTTTCTTGTTTCTTTCTGGAGGGCCCAAAAGAATCTTCATATATTTTTGGTACGGCAACACGTTCTTATAGCAAAGAAACTACGAGGCGAAAGTAACGTAGCGGTGATGACGTTTGTTGAGTTCAGTCTTCGGCCTTAGAGACGGAGATGCTCCTGATTTATCGTTGCCCCGCGAGGTGCTAGCGCAGACCCACCTCTCGTGGGGTAGGTTTGAAAAGACAACGAAGAAAGACGCATCCCAAGGCTGACAGAGGGAAGAAGAGAACAAGCGAGAGGGTGGGAAAGATCGAGAGGGAGAGAGGAGAAGGCAAAACAAAACATGATTTTCTTTTAAAACAAAGACATTTTCCGCGTCTGATTTTTTTCCTCTCGCATACAGACGAGGTACTTGTCTTCTCGGTTTTTAAACATTGTAAAGAAACACAGCGGAGACGTGAGTCAGTTCCAAAAGTGATGGGTTTCGGCACAGTGCCGTTTCCGAGGGACGAAGAAAGTTTCAGACACTGGTTGATAATGGGACGATGATGCACGCCGGAAATTGTTTAAACATTTATCGTACGAACAGCCTGTTCGATCGATGTCTCTTATACGTTTTTTAAATACTCAGTAATGACTATAGGATTTTTATATTGAGTATTAAATTACCAGTAACAAGCATAATAATTTATTATTATTGAGTACTAACTTCCGCCCGGGTAGAATTCGGCCCCGTAGAAACTTTATTAGAAGTAGCACTCCACATTAGGGGTTGTTTCAAAAAATCCTAAAATATGCGTCTTATTATTTATTTTGAAGAATATATATACCAAGTTTCAAGTTCACACACGCAAGGAATACAATTTTCCATACAAATTTTCATCTTCTATTTTACCCCCTCAATTTGCCCCTTTCGTAAAAATCTTTCTTATCCGATGTCTACACCCTATAAAAAACTTGCCTGCCAAATTTTGAGTTTGTAGGCTTTATAGTTTCTGAGATTTCGTGATTAATCAGTCAACCAGTGAGTGGTATTTCGCTTATAAATATATATAATATAATATAGAAGATTGAAATAAAATAATTAACCCAAATCCAGATTCACGTGTCTCTACATTCGAAAACAGTACTTTCATACAAACTTTCACTCCCCATTTTACCCACTTAATTTTCCCCTGTCGCAAAAATCTTTCTTAGCGAATGTCTACACCCTATAAAGAACTTACCTGCCAAATTTCAAGTTTGTAGGCTTTATAGTTTCTGAGATTTCGTGATGAATCAGCCAGTCAGTCATATTTCGCTTTTATATATATATATAGATTGAATTAGTAGCAATAATCATATTAATTCACTATTATAAAGTATTGGATTACCAATATTAATAGTAGTAAGGTATTATCTAGTATTGGATTACTAGTGATAATCGTAGGGATTTATTATTACTTAGTATTAAATTGCCAGTAATAAGTATAATGACGTATTATTATTAAGTATTGAATTACCCGAAATAATCATATTAATTTATTGTTATTGAGTATTTAATTGCCAGAAATAATCATAATAATGTATTATTATTGAGTATTCAATTACGAGTAATATCCATAGTACGGTATTATTATTGAGTATTAAAGTACCAGTAATAATCGTAATTATTAAAGAATAGTTACAATTGTTTTTTTAATTCCGAATTTTCGGTTACGTTCTCTTTTAAATTTTTACGATTCGATGTCTTTTAATTTAAGCTCAGCATACCGACCAATGGGACTCACCAAGCGCGAACCGATCCACTAGGATCGATTAATTATCATGCCAAGTATAATAATGATACAATTATAATACAAAATGAATTTCAAAAACGTATTCTGCAATAACTTATATCGCGACGCTGTGGCAGTTTTTCTTTGTGTTTTATTTTATTTTTCGTTTTGACGAAAGGTAAGATGCGTGGTCTCGTCGAGTACATTTGAGCCGACTATGCCACATGTATGATGGAGGAGATGATTGTGCAGCAGGCTGCAGCAAGGCACACCGTCGAGTCGTGAGCCTTCTCGTAGCTTCGCGCACACAATGCCTCTTCACTGGTGGAATTTGCTTCACATAATGAAGCTTTCTCTCTCCCCCTCTCTCTCTCTCTCTCTCTCGCTCTCTCTCTCTCTCTCTCTCCGTTCCTCTCTGGAGGTACGCAATATATTTTCATACGTGTGGCATACGAGAAAGCGATGACACACCCCACGTACGTGGCCCTCAAGCTCTTCCTTCTCCAGCGGAATAAATTAGGAGTACGAAATTATGAAATGCCTGAGTTCCTCATACGACTTAGAACTCCGCGCGACACGTAATATTGCATAATATATTTCCTTTTTGCACTGTTCGTCGTCGAATGAGGGAAGAAGACACAACCGACAGTGCGGAACCTTCAATTAATAATTTACCGAATAATCGGGCACTCGAAAATAATTTTTTTACGAGGACTATTCGCTGTTCGTTCATATATTTTTACGAAGATGTAAAACAAGTCAATTTTTTTCTATTGATAATTTTCAACAATTCCCGACACTTGTTCAAAGAGGAAAAAAATTAATAACGTTGAAGTTTACTCCATTAGAATGTGACGAAAAAGATTTTTTTTTTCCAAATTTCCTTTGGCAGATTTGTGCAATGACAAACACGGAAACATTTTTGGGGACTCTTATTTAGCGATCGATAATCTAAATTTGCAAAATCTGTTTTTCGTTAATAACGAAAATTAAGAATTTTCGTTGCATTCCAACGATGCAAGCACCATATAGAAATTGTTGGAAATGCAATGTCATTTTTATCCTATACTTTTTATTTTGCTAAACGAAATGTCTTGAACGTATTGTTGCGAATAATTGCTACAACGTGTTTACAATATTTGAAAAAAAATATTACGATATAGAGCGTTTTTTCGCTTTATTTCGCCCTCGTCCTCGAAGAAGTCCTCGTCCCTATTGGTAAAAAATTTGACCAGCTCATTTTCACAAGCCTCTCTTGAGGCCAGTTTTGTACCATTAAAAAAATTTTGCAAATGCTTGAAAAGATGATAATCGCTTGGTGCCAGGTCTGGAATATACGACGGGTGCGATACAACATCCCATCCAAGGCCTGCTTCAATCTGGTCAGTTGTTGACAGAAGAGGACCAAATTGAGTGTTTGGCCCGATGGGAGCAGCTCATAGTGGAAGATTCCCTTCCAATCCCACCAAACACACAGCAAAACCTTCTTGGCCGTTAATCCGGGCTTGGCGATCGTTTGGGCCGGCTCACCGCGATTGGACCACGATCTTTTTCGGCTGTTCTCGTATGTGACCCATTTTTCGTTACGTTTCAGCAAAGAATCGCAGGCATCAATTCGGTCCAAAAGGTTCATTTGCGTCAATTCGTGTGGCACCCATACCGCGAGCTTCTTCTTGAGACCAGCCTTATGCAAATGGTTCCAAACGGTTTTCTGGGTAATCTTTAGTTCCTGGGCAATGGAATAAGTGCTCACATGCCGGTCCGACTCGACGATTTCCATGATTTTATCGACATTGTCGACGATTGGCCTACAAGAGCGTGCCTCATCTTCGACGTCCATATTACCAGAACGGAATCGTTGGAACCACCATTCGATACTGTATTGGGTCCATAAACAGCACACATTTTTTTGGCCGTCTGTTCCGCCTTTTCACCTTGGTCATAGTGGTACTGAAGAATGTATCGAATTTTCTCTTTTTTACCTCCATTTTGGAACGCTGTAACACACAACTGGCTGCACCAAACACAAAACTGGCTGCACCAAACACAAAACTGTCAAAGAACTTTTTTTAAAGCGTAATATCACCTTTAAATCGCCGTATAGTATGACCTGATGCGATGTATACATCGTGAGATATGGCTCACTAAAGACATCTAGCGGAAAACGCTCAGAACTTTTTACTTCACCCATTATATATACGTGTACAAAAAGCTGACACTGGTGGATGGGTGACTGCTTAGCTGTGCACTGACCGGTGCATTAACCATCCACCGGAAGGCCAATAGTTCTGAGACCTTGGTGTAGATACTTAAAGACATGGCCCACACGTCCGGTCGGTAAAAATCCCACTGCCAAGTTTTCTCCTAGACGCATCACATTTCGGGCAAACAAAGAGAAAGACTTTGATCGTCATTCAACAGAGGGGAAGGAGTTTCTTTTGTTTTTTTTTTCCATCCATACATCCTTAAACAAGTTTTTTGTATTATTATTAATACATATGCGTAAGTAGACAGACACACATACACACACACACACACACACACACACACACACACACACACACACATATATAATATTTATTTATTTCGCCATTTGTCCATGTGTGCTGGTGCGTATTATAAAAGATATAGGAGACTGCAGGATACAGTTATAGGCACTGCAGCATCTGCGAGCTTACAGATAAGGAAGCTCCCGGTGAGACAGCCGTACTGGAACGAGAGTGAGAAACACAAACTCAGGTAAATAATTGTACGAGTTTGGCCAATCTAAAAGTTGGTTTCAGGCCAAGACGGATTAGTTAAAGTTTAATTTATGCAAGCTAGTTTCGACCTTTTGGTGAAATTGGAGCCGAGTCTTATGCCTCGTCTCTCTCTCTCTCTCCTCACCAACGACATATACGTATATACGTAACTTACTGTTCGTTGCGTACATCACTGTATCTGTATTATCCATTCCCTATCTGCCCGTCTCTCTCTCTCTCTCTCTCTCTCTCTCTCTCTCTCTCTCTCTCTCTCTGTCTCTCTCTCTGTCTCTCTCTCTCTCTCTCTCTCTCTCTCTCTCTCTCTCTCTCTCTCTCTCTCTCTCTCTCTCTCTCTCTCTCACTCTGTTCTCGTCTCTCTTAAATTGTGGCGTGTCTTTATTAGCCTCTCGACGGGGCTTTCTCCTGCAGGAATTTAACGCTCGCCGAGCGTCATCACCGGCGCGCAAAGCGCGGGAAAGTTTTGCCCCCGAGGAACTTAAAGATACGGGGTGGACTTTGGGTTGAATTTCGCGATGGCTCACGTGCCATTGTCTATCTCCGCACGGGTGAATTCCACGTTCTCTTGGCATCCGACCCAAACTTGGGTACGTCAATTGCGACATTTTCGTAAAAGGTGAATACGCGTATGCTTAGGCGGTGCGCGCAGTCTCATCTGCTAGTCAAGGAATTATGGTGTTCGTGGGGTAAAATAAAAAGAATGAAAAAAAAACGCCAATCGCCATAACTCGAACAATTTTTAGAATTTGTACAAGATATTTTTTCGAAATTAAAGTTAGAGTCTGTTTGACAAAAGCGTGTACGGCTACATTTATTCCTGGAAACCTTAAGAGGGTAGATTCGAACGCATCAGTTTCCGTCCAATCATGGTCACAGACGAACCGTTATTGTCCGAAAAACACGTCGAAAAAAGACTCACTTGGGCGAAAGAAAGTTTGGACCGCGATTGGGACAACATAATCTTTTCGGACAAAGCTTCTTTTTGGGCACGTTCTTCCATCAATCATACCTGGTCTAGCCATACCAATGGACACTAAAGATCTGGAACGATAAGCAATTATTCCGACAGATTCCACTCATATGGAGGTCCTTGTCATCAGATTATGTCATGAAATTAGTGAGAAGTATGCCTCGCAGATACCAGACGATTGTTAATAGTGGAGACTAATGGACGACTTATTAATAATAAACCATCACAGTTCATATTAGAAGAGTGCATTAATTTTAAGGGATTTTTTTTGGTAAAAATACGGCTTTATCGGGAAAAAATGATTACAAATTGATCAGTCGAAATATTGTCCATCGCTAGCCACTATTCTTTTCCCATCTTTCTGGTAATAGGTGGATTCTACGTTGAAAGAACGACACATCATTAGGCACTATCCCACCAATCAACCCATTTTTTTATATCCGCATAAGAATGGAACCGTTGCTCAGACAGGCCATGAGTCATCGATCGAAATAGATGGTAATCGAAAGGAACAATACCTGGAGAATACGGCGGGTACGGTAGGACACCACAGTTAAGCACTTCTAACGTTCAAAAATCACTTTGTCGTGTCTTTTTGCGTAAACCAGCCGTTTTTGTTTCAATGCTCAGCTTAATGGCATCAATTGTTGTTGGTAACATTTGATGTTCATCAACATTTAATGATTCTGCAAGTTCTTCTTGCGTTTAACTCGGATCTTCATCGAGTAAAGCTTCCACTTCCTCAACTTCAAACTTTTTTATCTGGCTTGGACGTTCCTTATCTTCTGTGTCAAAATCACCGTTTTTGTAGCGGTGAAACCAGTCCTCACATGTTGAAATCGATGGGGCATAAACTCCATATGCTTCTCACAACATTCGTCGCTTTTCAGCAGCACTTTTCATCAAATGGAAGCAAAAAAGCAAGGCTTTCCGTGAATGGCGTTCTTTGGCACGAAATTCAACATGCGCTCAAAAAAAATAATATATTTTACACTTCGCCAAAATAACACATACTGAAAACTAAAGCCACGTGACGATGTTTTGACATAAAATTAGTAACAATATGACTCGATGCTATATAGTACTAGTTACGCCATCGCATGAAAATCCCTTATTAAATTAATGCACGCATCTAATAGCATGTAATGCGTGTGTATTTTTGTTCAATGCCTCCTCCCAAATAGTTTTTGAGTTTCGCCATACACGCTCTTGTTAAACAGACTGCAAGTCCCTAGGCTATAAAACTATACAATAAAAAAATTCGTATTTTGGAAATTTCAACCCCTCAATAAAAGTGTTTTTGAAAGATACCTATTTCAAAACTTCAAAAGAGATTATCTTTTCTATATATTTAGAGATGTTATAGTCCAATTTTGAAAGAAAATTGTATAATATTTGTCTATTTTCCAAATGTCCTCTTTTTTTTCGAACAGCGACTCTCCACCGGAACCCCCGAGTCATTCGGGTCCGGGTTTCATTGATTATTGATACTCCCAGTCCGTATAATAATTCACCCTTGGCTGGTGTAATTGAGTGAGCGAATGC
Organism: Ophion ventricosus; assembly: GCA_963932345.1. Lineage (NCBI taxonomy): Eukaryota > Metazoa > Arthropoda > Insecta > Hymenoptera > Ichneumonidae > Ophion > Ophion ventricosus. Next base: position 31,855,020 of record OZ010711.1, on the reverse strand, counting down.
AGTCCAGCTGGCGTCGTAGTTGGTTGGAAATGAAGAGGAGCATCCACTAAGGTCGAGAAAAGCTCGACTTTCTTTACGATTCTGTTGGAATTCGGTCGCGAGGGTCGGCTGGTACGAAACCGTACGAGGTCGCATAGCAGGGTGATCGTGAGTGTATACATATATATTTATAAATGAGAAGGAGAAATCCTCACCCCTATTCGAATTGCAAACTTCATTAGGACAAGACGAATCACCAGTATTCTCGGTTTCTCCCTTCCCCTCTTGGCCCCTCGCTTATATATTTTGCTCCTCCTGCTAGTGCTTCCATCAATTGCCATAAAACACGAAAGCTTCGTCCCTTGGTTGAAAAGTAGCGTGAAAAAGTGTATGTTCGTCTTTTTCTCTCTAGCCCCGCGTCACTGTCATTGACTTGCTCGTTTTGTGAGAAAAAGAGAGCGAGAGAGAGAGAGAGAGAGAGGGGAGAAAGGATTGGGATCGAGAAAAAGAGAGCAAAGGGCAAAATCGATAATAACATTACGGGAAAAGAGTGGCAGAGAGGGCAGCCGAGGGATACGCGAATGAGAATTCGATAGCGAACTCCACAGTCAATCAAGTCTGCTTCTCAATTAAGGTCATACCTCCCGCGCGATTCTCGAAGCATCGATATTCTCGAAGCTCGCCCGACTTCCTCGATTATGAAATTCTACTTTTTCTACCCCCTATCCCCTGCCGAAGCCTGCTGCCCATCACGCTTTTCACATTCACCGGAAGCGAGAACGGATAGTGCGCGCACTTTATCTCATGGTGGCTGCAGTATCCCTCACGGGGATCCCGTGCTTCGATGTTATATTTCCTCCGACACAGTCGCATCCCTTTACGAGCATCTATTTCACTTCCCCCTCTGCCAGGCACAAGGGGCGGGGGGAGGGTCGTTAAAAACATTTTTTTCCTTGTTGCAAATAGGGTGAATGTCGATAAAAGCGTATTGCACTCGTGAGGACCAGAGTGATGAGGAGGGAGCGAAAAAAGATTTCCCGGGATAAGTCTCCCTCGAACATTCCCATAGGGAGTGAGATGGAGAGAAATAGAGAACGAGGTGACGAAATTGGGGCAAACGTCCAACAAATGTTCAACATCACTTCCGTCATTGGATTAACGGCTGTTGGCTGAAATTCGATGATGACTCTTATGCTCCTGGGTGTGTACGATCGATTCTGATGGTGCTGGTGTGCCACTGAGTTCAAGACGGAAAGCAGCCTCGCCCTCCGCCACATCCACGGTGATTACGCGCGAAGGGTGGACTTTTGAAGAGGCAAAGGGCGAGGGAAAAACTGTGAGCCGTGAAACGAGAGTCTTGAACTATATTTGCCAACAGAAATTAATGCGCTTTGCAAACCGCGTTGACGAACAGCTCTAACTTGAGCGGAGACGGAGGCACGAGCGTACGTTAGCTAACCAAGTGGCAGCGTTTTGCCATCTTGTACATGACTGCGTGCCCCAGGCTTGTAATCGAGAAAGTGGATGGCCTGGCTGGATTTCCAGCTCGGGCAAACTTTAGGAAACGAAGTTTTGCTGATTCACCGCAATTCCGTGGTCGTCAAATCGGCTTATCATCAGCTGAACTTCAATGAAATCGAATTTCTTGCATACCGTTCTCTACCTTATGAAACGACGAAGAAATACAGCTACCATTAAGTCCCTCCATCTCCGCAAGAATGATTTTACATGGATGTATGAACAGCAGATCGTCCATACACAACTCGTGTGTTAGACGGTGAGAAAAAAAACAGATCCTACGAGTCCCAGGATGCGTTTGGAGTTAATCTTTCAGCTTTGTCAGGAAAAAGATGGGGGCGAGGAAATTGCTGGCTAGTGCAATAATCACCAGGACTAACCACTTGACAGCGTAAATCCGTGTGTCTTCAAAAAATTCGCCTGCATCCGCTTTATCCCCCATCAGTTTGATCTCATTCACCTCACGCTTCGGATTCATCAGCGTACGCTCAATTGAGCGAAAAACTAGTCAATTCTTGGTTAAGGGAGAAATTCGATTGAAAGATTTTCTCTTTTGTCTCTGTACGTTCATTCTATAGGCGAGTCATTTGTCTATCAGGCGTCCAATGGCCCACACGTTCTCTTCGTGCCACCATCATTGCTTTTACATAGAAAGAGTCTCGTTCATCCTGGAAACATGTTGCTGCGCGTATTTGGACAGTTACTCTCACTCCAGCTCTCTCTCTCTCTCTCTCTCTCTCTCTCTCTCTCTCTCTCTCTCTCTCTCTCTCTCTCTCTCTCTCTGCCTCTCTTTTCCACTCTCCCTCTTTCACACTCTGTTTTATCCAGGTGCACAAAGTGAGAAAATATATCACTGGATTGTGAATTCCGGCGCCACTGTCTGGCCATTTTGTGAGCAAGCACCAAACTGGGATGGGCGGTGGGGGGTGAAAGTCAGCTCGTGGTAACTTCGGCTACCGAATGCTCGCGTTAACTGGGTCGTTGGATTGAACGAGTTGAAAACAGAGCCGTGAAAAGCTTTCGCAGCTCTCTCGTTTCGTACCAACGTTCGTTGAATCATTCGTGTAAATTTACAAGTACGTTTGGTCCAGCTCCCTATGTATATATATATATGTGTGAAATTCGACGCTCGCGCTAAAAGTGACCCAACCATCCGTGGATTGAACGAGCGAGAGTCTTTGTATTTGTGTATGTTGTATCTTGAAAGGGAGGTCTAAAGATTTTTACAAAATGGGATAATTTACGTTTCAGTATGCGGTTATCTAAGTATTTCAAATATATATATTTTTTTCAATTCTTGATAATGGCAATAAATGGTTGATGTGGTTGGGTGATACGAAGTGGCTTGTGCGGCTGGAAATGTGGGATTTATTTTCGTCGGAAAAGTGGCCCACGCGTTATCAAACAGTGAGAAGAGATTTCGGGGCGTCAATCCTGGTTATCTTTGGATAATCTCCGGTTGGACTTTTTATTCCGTGTGAATGCGCTATTGTCTCTTGTGTTTGACATTTAACGGCGGATTCTGCGATGCTATGTCTCTCTGCTTGTCGCTCACTGTCCGATAGCGACCGGTCTTTTATTCTTGAAAAGGTTTTGCTACTCTGCTATACATATGTGCAAAATAATATTTCTTTATATACCTAAGTAATGTCGGCTATCAGCTCATTTACGTAGTTGAGGACAGTCCTCAAAATTGAATTCGTTAAAAATCACATTCTTATATTTTTATACTATATATATATTCGTTGATTAAAATGATATATTATTATTACTTCTAAATAAGTATAAACATTGCTTCTAAATACTTCTAAGTACTAGTACTGCTTCTCTTATTAGGTAAACCGAGCAGTAAATAGACGAATAACGACACTGTAGGATTCAGATGGACTGTAAAATGGATATATTATGAAAATAAATGTTTTCATTGCTATAGCTAGCAACCGATATTATTCTGATAGTAGAAAAAAATATTCGAAGTAATTGCAACAAATAATATTCGAGAAATTGTTAAATAAGCAGCTGAATGACTCAATCGCCAATAAATGGACAAAATTACCAGTATCCACTCGACCACCAGTAAATGAACGTGTAGTAAAGATGAATGCTGTACAGCAGAACGATTTATTATTTATTTGTATTAAATGCTTGATTTAAAGTTCACTATGTTGCACAAAAATTATAATATTCTTATACATATGAGCATTATATTTTGTTATTACGATTTCGTAAAAAATACACAAGGTTTTCTTCCATCTCAACGTGGCATTCTTAAAATACTACCAAAGTTTGTTTCGACAGAGAAACAGAAAATTAAATTTTGTAAAAATGAAGAAAAAACGAATAAATGACGACATTTGATGAAATGTACATTGTCAATTCGTGACAGTAATTAATTTTGAATTTTCGCCAGATGAGCTAAATTGTTCACTGTGCTTTGAGAATTATCAGAATAGAGCCCATATGTCCATTCATTGGAAAGAGATTGGAATACAGCACCAGTAAATAAACATGTCTATTTCCAACCTATTATTACGAATTGATTATGCAAATTTCCCAACAGTCAAAGATTGATTCTATTTTCAATAATAAAAGTAATACTTACCCCCAAAACTCATACAAACTTTTGTTTTCGCCTACTGTGCGAGTGCCACAAACTAAAAAAAATTCATGTGGCGTCAAAATTCAATATTAAAGTAAGTAAGAAATTGGTTTTAACGAAACCTGTGATTTTTACTTCCTAAATTATAGTGATTCGAATTTAACCGGTGCAATGATCTAGTTGGTTAGCGTGCTTGCCACTAAACCTGCGGACCGGGAGGTCCCGGGTTCGAATCCCAGTTGCGTACATTTCGGCGTGAAATGTTTTTCTTCGGCATTTCGCGGCGAAATAAGACTAGTTCCACGACTGGGGCGCGAACTTGATGACCGGCTGTATTGGTATAGGTTTTCCGCAGTTTCCCTATACCCATGACAGAAATGTCATGATGAATATGATACAGAGGGGGAAGTCGGCTGCGGCCGCAAGGAGGGGGGAAAAGGTGAAGAAAAAGGAGTGTGGAAAAAGGAGGAAAGCGTACATTTCCTAAGGTACAAACAGCGTGTACCTTAGGAAAAAACATTAAAATAAAAAAAATAGTGATTCGAATTTTTATCGACACTTCACATTCTTCGCTTGTTTCAAATATAAATCAACTTTCGTTCATTTACTGGTCCCGGTCCATTTACTCGTCGGTGTACCCTAAACATTAATGAAGACGTCTAAGGATAAATCGTACTAAAAGAAAAACTAGTGAAAAAATCGATCATTCATTCGAATCCTTTTGCCTGACTTTTTTTCTTTTCACCACCAGAAACAAGTAGACGAGGGTTGGCGCACTTCGACACATGTGGAGTCGAGGTTGCGCAAAACGGCCGTTGTAAAATTGCCACGGACATAATATGATTGAGTATTGCGAGGGATCGAGACACGAGAGCCTGAAAACGTCGAGGTGGAGAAGTGGGATAACGCAGGAAAAACGCGAATTCGTTTTATCCGGGTTGCAAATTTATGGATCTCCATTATACTCGAATGACCAGGTCTCACGTTTATATCTGCGTCTACGAGGCGGACAACAAGAGGAGCTGCCTCGCCGTTTGGAGACTGTTCGATCGTATTATAGGAGAAGATAGGGCAAAATGAGGCTCAGGCAGAACGAGAAGTGAGCTTGTGTGCGTTACATGCAAATGTATACGAGTCGAAAACGGCGCCATTTCTTTGTTGTTAAGTCACCTTACTTGAGTCAGAGTTATCGGATACCAAAAACAGTTTTTGAGTGGATTTTTATTAATTTTCTTGTTAAATATCCATGTGTAGCAAGATATTTAAAAAAATCGTAGTGGCCTATTCACATTGCTGCGGCGCGAGATAACACGACCATGAAACTTCGTCTGCAATAACTGCATTTTTTCACATTTCATTTTCACAATTTCTATGCGTTGCTCGATCGTGTAATTCTCCATAACTGAATCTCAATACTTCCTGATGCCAGTTGTCAAAGATTAGTCCTCTATCTTTGCCACAAAAAAATGGCGCGCAATTTAAAATGAGCTGAATTTTCTAAACTATTTATATAAATATAAATAGTTTAGAAAATTCAACGTACATAATGCGATAAGGTCCATCAAGTATCATATCGAATTCTGTTCGATTATGGGGGAATTTTTTAGGATTTAAATTTGATTTGTACATTGGATTCCAATGGGAAATCCTGATTGGAATCCAATGTACGAGCGTGACGTTTCGGTGTAGGGATCCAATGCGATGACCCATTGGATCCCTATCAGGAAGTAGGGACAAGTATGGGAATCCAATTGGATCCCCACAACAATTGAGTCATTAAATGATTTTTTTTTCATTGTAAATATCATGTGCGGTTTTTACAGCAAAGTATTTTTCTTTTTTTTTTCAACAATTAACAATGATATAGCACTTTGAAACTGTTGTTCTGTTCGGCTCGGCAAAAACGCGCCGAGTAACGTGTAACGTCGACGCTCAAACGCCAGTATACGAACTACTTGTGTGATACGAGTATTCTGTCAACGATGGAAACGACAAAATCGTATAAGCCTTGTTTCTTTCCTCTTTTTATAAATACGACGAAAAGTGCCTCTAATAGGTATTTCTGAATGTGCCACAAGACATAAAACGTCGAAATCTGTGGTTCGATGCAGCACGACGTGTCAACCCGAAAGCATCGTCCACTTATTTTTGCTGTGAATACCACTTTGATGTCAGTGTAAACGTGTTATAACATAAACTGTATTGAAATATATTTTTTTAATGCGTCTTTTTCAAAATGCTTATTTTACGTACCGGCAATAACTGACACAATTCATCAAGCCTCTCCTAACCTTAAAATGTTCAGTTATCCACGGTCGGTAAATGACTCGAATTTACATTCACGAATCCACTTTCACACATCGCTGCACGAAAATTAAACTATATTTCGCCTTTTTCAGAATGCTCGAGATTTTTAGATGTAAAACGACACAAAACTTTACCTTTGTATACACTCGCGTGTAAGCCGTATTCATAGTGTAAGCCGTATTCGTAGCCTATTCGGTCGCGTTCGAGCGGTGACGTTACAAGCGCCAGCGCCGATGGCGTGACATTTCGCGCCATCATCTACAATTTGAATTATCGTGATAAAACAACAATGAATAATTATATTTAGAATTATTTCGAAGAAAAACCCTTTTGACATTCGGTTTTAATATAACAAAAGATCAAATCTAAAAAAAAAACGAACATTTTTTTTAACAACCCAATCTCTGCACCAGTCCTATTAGCTGAAAAGATTTGTTGATTGAGCTAAAAATTACAAATAAATATAATGACTAAGAATATAACTAGTGTTTCTAATTAAAAAGTTCAATAATAAAGCGGTTGATTTCGTACATATAAATATTTTTATTTCAAGTATCCCATTTTACCCCACATTGCCCGAAGTAAAAGATACGTGTGTATGTGTGTGTGTGCGTGTTGAGTGCGTCTTGAAATAGGAAATCATTCAGACCTTGTACACACACGGTGTGGTTTTGCGCTGCTCTCGTCCGGAGCGATCAGAACGTCTCCGTCGGTTTTACCGTAAAGCAACCCTCGGCGGCTTTTACCCCTTCCAGTAACGACCGAGACTATGGGTGTTAAGCAACGTCACACGCGAATACCCAAACCCACACCCACACATATATGTACGAATACACGGAGTTTCTCCGCCGAAACTATAGACGCTTCCTCGCGCGTTATCTCCTGATTTATTCCGCCCGGATATTAACGTCTAACCCTAACTCGCACTCGTGCGCGAGTTTACGCTCCCTGTTTGATCATCCATACACGTACAGATGTATGAATATTTGCGTCTGTGTGTGTGTGTGTGGGAGATCTGCGCAACCGCCGTTTCTGATTTATTTAAAACTGACGATATTCCGGAGGACTTTCGTGTTTTCCGTTCATTCTCGAAATTCGACTGTAACGGATTCGCCGTATGATTCATAGTGGTGATCCTGCTCGTTCGAATCGACCGTCGTGCTTGGATTCAACGGATTTCCTCGGTCAGCATATAGTTGTTCGAAAAAGTTTTCGTACACGCTGTAAAGACTAATTTATTTTTCATTATTTTACAATCTTTGGTTAATTTATTGATGTTAATATTTTTATTTTATAAATAATCAAATTAATAATAAACATGACGTAAAAACAAATCGAAAAACACGGACTTCATCAGTAAAGAAATAAACAGATCAACGACTAGCCAAATATGTACCAAAAAAGTTTCCGTACATGTACTAAAACTTTAGTTTTATTAACGTAGCTTTCTGTTCGCACCATAACTAGTGATCGCTAGGTCCCTTAGTCTTCAAAACTTTTTGCGAGCGTTTCGGTGTCGTCGATGGCTCAATTTTGTCCCGTTCTTTTCGAAGCACGTTTTTCAACTGTTCTGTATTCCTGACCGCATATTTCTTTATTCGTCTGCCTAATTCATACCATAAATGTTCAATTGGATTTAAATCAGGCGATTGCGGAGGTGTTCGGAGTTGGTTAGGCGTATTGCGTGATAAACATTCCTTAAGGGGTTATCACGCAAGATTAGAATAAGACTCTGTATTCATGAATATTTTGTAGCTTAACTAATGCATATTTTTTATTTCTATCTTTACACACTCTTAGTGCATGTTTTCAGCTTCTTGAATGTATTTTTTAAATCTAAAAATATTGATAATTGGCGGAGATACACGCCTCCGCGCGCGTCAAGTTTTTTTTCCACATTCAATCTGCGGAAGTCCTAATGCCTTCACGGTTCATCTGAAACATAAAAGAATGAAAATATTTTGTTGAGTTAGGTTAAATACACGGCGCTACATAGGACTTTGTGGAAAAAAAAAGAAAATGGATTTTTGTTATCACGCAGAAATTTATGTTTGTTTTTCACATAAAAATTCTACATAAAAACATTGATTAAACAAAAATGGTTAACATTAGAAAAAAAATCCTACGTACGGATTGAGATAATTATGTTACAAATGTGTGGTATAAATTTCAAATCTATCGGAATAGCCGTTGTTGAGTTATCTTTCCCGCCAATTCGAAAAATGTCGTTTCGAAAAAAACGCGTTTAAAGTTTTGACGCGGCTTCAACAGTAAAAAAAACATTGAACATTTATGGCATACCTTGTTGTATAGTTAATCGGTGATTCCTCCTCCGTATTGGGGTCCTTCCTCGACAAGTTGCTGGTCCTCGAGAGATAATCTTGACCTTCTCCCAGCAGTTCTAGCCTCTTTTGTAGTTTCTTGCGCGCGTTTTTCCGCAAGCGATATACGATGCTCGTCTTCGTCATTACACATGTCATAACAATTACTTCCGATGGTTATGATTAATACGTGTAATATTAGATGAAGTAAAAAGTTCTGAGCGTTTTTTCGCTTTATTTCGACGATGAAATTAACATAGTTAGTATTATCCGATTTAGATCAAATATGCGCCGTTTTGTTCGATAACTTTTGTCCATTTTGAAGGCAATTTCATAATTCCGCGATTGAAGAAGTCCTCGTTCTATTGGTAAAAAACTTGACCAGCTCATTTTCACAAGCCTCTCTTGAGGCCAGTTTTGTACCATCAAGAAAATGTTGCAAATGCTTGAAAAGGTGATAATCGCTTGGTGCCAGGTCTGGACTATACGGCCGGTGCAATAGAACCTCCCATCCAAGCTCTCGGAGCTTCTGGCGCGTCGTTAAAGATGTGTGCGGCCTGGCGTTGTCTTGATGGAACACAACACCCTTCCTATTGGCCAATTCTGGCCGCTTCTGATCGATCGCCTGCTCCAATCTGGTTAGTTGTTGACAGTAGAGGTCCGAATTGAGTGTTTGACCAAATGGGAGCAGCTCTTAGTGGATGTCTTTCCATCCCACCAAACACACAGCAAAACCTTCTTGGCCGTTAATCGCGATTGGACCACGATCTTTTTCGGCTTCGTTACGTTTTAGTAAATAATCGCAGGCATTAATTCGGTCCAAAAGGTTCTTTTGCGTCAATTCGTGTGGCACCCATACATCGAGCTGCTTCTTGAGATCAGCCTTATGCAAATGGTTCCAAACGGGTTTCTGGCTAATCTTCAGTTCCTGGGAAATGGAATAAGTGCTCACATGCCTGTCCCACTCGACAATTTCCATGATTTTATCGAACTTTTTCGACGATTGGCCTACCAGAGCGTGCCTCATCTTCGACGCCCATATTACCAGAACGGAATCGTTGAAACCACCGCTTTGCTGTTTCATTCGATACGGTATTAGGTCCATAAACAGCACAAATTTTTTTGGCCACCTGCTCCGCCTTTTCACCTTGGTCGTAGTGGTACTGGCTTCACCAAACTCAAAACTGTCAACGAACTTTTTTTGAAGCGTAATGTCACCTTTAAATCGCCATATAGTATGACCCGATGCGATGTACACATCGTGAGATATGGCTCACTAAAGACATCTAGCAGAAAACGCTCAGAACTTTTTACTTCACCCAATATTAATAAAATATTACTATGGCCATCATTATAAATACATGTTGCGATGTAAGTAGCTATTTCAAGTCCTTTCATACCACTGAAACTTATTTTCGGTGCGATTTTTCATATCATAGCGTTTATGCTTTCGTAATACTTTGATAATATCCTCCTAAACCTCCAATTGACAATGGAATCGGAACTTCCAAGAAGAAATCTATGCTCGGGTACTAGTTTCATAGAAGCGAAGGGTGAATCTATCTAAGGGAGCACGGCACAGTGCGGTAGAAAAAAGTTAATATCTTTGGTAATATTGTAGGTACAGACTTCGCATTCAGTTTAAAATTTTCTTGATGGTTCAAATTATGAGAAAAAAATTAAAGCAAAAAATCGATTTTTCAAAAATTTCAGGGTGGTGTAACCCCGCAACTTTCTTCGCCGTGAGCTTCGGGTCGTTGTCTCGTTGAAAAATAAATGCCTCACCAATATTTCATTTTTGTGCACTTTTTTGGAAATTATCTTTCAAAATGTTCATACAAACGTATTGATCCATAGTGCAGTTTATAAATGTTAATTTTCATTCATAAGAACACCACCACCGTCATGCTTCATTCTCGGACAGAAATTGTTGGTGTGCATCTGCGTATTCGGTTTTCTCCACACCATAACACGACCATCTGAACCGAAGATGTTAAATTTACTTGCATCACTGAATATAACGAAATTCCAGAAACTAATTGGCTTAGCAATATGTTCTTCTGTAAAATCCATGAGTTTCTTTTTATTCACTGTACTGATGAATGGTTTTGTCGCTCTACGTGGCCATCATGCCCGGCTTTCCTAATAACGTTCGGACTGTCTTGGGTACTACACTTACATTGTAATCGGTCTCAATCATTGCCGACAAAGTTGAAGCACTTGTTCTTGGATATATTCTAATTTGGGTTAAAATTGCATGTTTATGATACGGTTCTAGCTTCGGTGGGCGGCTGCTATGTTTTCGATCGACGCAACTTTTTGACTCTTCATACCGGTTAACAATTTATTGGACCATAGAATGCGACAACTTTACGTTGCTTGCTATTTTTCGAAGAGACTGACCCTCTTTTCTTAATTTTACGTTTTATAGATAAATTCCCGCGAACTTTGAACGCATTTTTCTCAATATGACTTTTGCCAAATCGGTGACCACGATATCTCAAAAATCAGTGCTCTAACGTAGGATTTTTTTTTTCGATGCATAGTTTTTTTCATCACCGAAAATCGAGGGTTTTTATCACCGAAAATCGATACTTTCACTTTGAACAGCAGCCATTCTTTCAAAAATCAATATTTCATCCAACCCTTCGTCCAAGCACTAGATAATTTCATGCAAAAATTAAATGCGTTTGATTTTCTCATTTCGAATGATTTCTGCACAAGCCATTGTATCTGCAACATTTATAAATATTTTTCAATACGAAAATTGTAAAAGATACGTAAAAACATGCTCTCTAAAGGAAAAAAAAATCGAAAATCTGTACACGTATTCCCAGAAAAAAAATGTACAAAAATTCCTTTTTTTCCGGCCATCAGCTAGGTGTAACCCGTTATAGGCATTCAGTCAAACACAATCAAGAAAAGTAACAAAAAATTCAATTATTTTTCACTTTTAAACTTGTTTATTCAGTTTTAGAGCATCTTTTGCTACAATGAAAAATATATATTTAAAAAAAAGATAACAGTGCACGGTTTCCCGTCAGGTGTAAATGCCAAGAAGTTAATTAATGTATCACCACATGCCCAGTGAGTCGAACATACGAGCAGAGAGCCACACCAATTCTTCGATTAGTGCACTACACCAAGACTCACGTTCACCGACGCTTTACCCCACGTACGTGTACAACTTACGCACACAGCAGTATTACACGAGAAACCGCACAGTGTGCACCACCGCGAATCCACAAAGCTTTTTATCCATTCACGTGTACATGCATCGTTACGAATCAAAGGATTGGACGCACCCGGGATTCGCGAATTCACCGAGGCACGTAGTACGCACGTTCGTGCTAATATTGTAGCAAGCTAATATTTTAAGTACGAAAAAGGAGAGGATTTGCCGGTGCCCGATGCAAAATTTACGAAGACATCGAACCTCCAAACGGTGGCTCTGCTGAATAAAAAAAAACCCTTCTAAATATTCTCTCAGGCGCGGGCTGCGGCATATCTTTATCAGGTTTCAAGCCGAACTTTACCTCGTACAAGAAACTTTAAGCCACAACTTTGGAGTAAGCCCGTATAAAATCAAACGCAGACAAATATCAACATTACTGGCTATAATGATAAAAATAATAATAATATTATGATTGTTGCTAGTAATGTTGATATTTGTTTGCGTTTATATTTATAATTAGTACTAGTACTACTATTATTATTAATATTATTATTTTTATCATTATTGCTAGTAATGCTGATATTTGTCTGCGTTTGATTTTATACGGGCTTAATCCAAAGTTGCGGCTTAAAGTTTCTGGTACGTGGTACAGTTCGGTTTACCACCTGATTAAGATATGAAAAGTTCTCACAGCCCGCACCTGAGAGAATATTTAAAAGGAATTTTTTATTCGGCAGCGTTTTTTTTCTTCTTCGACAGAGCCACAGTTTGAAAGATCGATATCATCGTAAATTTTGCAACGGGCGCCGGCAAATCGTCTTCTTTTTCGTACTAAAAATATTAGCTTGCTATAATATTAGTACTAGAACTAATTATAATCTATAATTATAATTAATACTAGTACTACTATTAACTGGTGGTAGTAGTAATAGTAGTGATGATAATAATAATAATAATAATAATAATAATGGTTACGATTTTTGAAAATAATAACGATAATAAGTAAGTTTAATAATAATAAATAATAAATGTTTCCCAATGCGAATTGAGAAAGTGTGTGCACCGGCAATAAGTCCAATAAAAAAAAGAATAATAATATGAAACAATAATAATGAATCAGGCTTAAAACAATAATCAAATTCACGACACTTGAGGAGTACCACGAAAAATCTTGCCATTTGTTCTAGTTCCATCAAAATGATTTCGTTCTTCATAACGATATTTCGTCACGAAAAAAAAAAACGATAATCGTAAACGGACTGGGCAACAGGAAGAAATTACATACTTGATCAATCGTGAAGAGCGCATTATTATCCAAATGACAATTTCCCAAGAATAGATTGTCAGTAAAATTTCAGCATACACCCCTCTCCCTGCGATTTTATGGGGACCCGTTAGTTAGACACTTGTCGATTCCCATTATTGTACGTGATCGTTGCAACGATTTTTCGTACTATCGAACAGAACGTCAGAACAAAGAGGAACGCTAAGGAGGAAAAAAATATAAATGAGAAGAAAAAAAGGACAAAAAATAAAGGGGGTTACCAAAAGCTGCAAAGTGGAAGCAAATTCGACCGTTCCGGTAATCCCTTTATCCTGCATCCTAGCTACAAAGAGGAAGATAGGAGACAGAGACAGAGACAGAGGCAGAGAGAGAGAGAGAGAGAGAGAGAGAGAGAGAGAGAGGGGAGAGAGAGAGAGAGAGAGAGAGAGAGAGAGAGAGATGAGAGAGGAGAGAGAGAGAGAGAGAGAGAGAGAGAGAGAGAGAGAGAGAGAGAGAGAGAGAGAGAGAGAGAGAGAGAGAGAGAGAGAGAGAGAGAGAGAGAGAGAGAGAGAGAGAGTGAGAGAGAGAGCGAGAGAGAGAGCGAGAGAGAGAGAGAGCGAGAGGGTGAGAAAGAGAGAGAGAGAGAGAGAGAGAGAGGAGAGAGGAGAGAGAGAGAGAGAGAGATTGCCAGGAGTATCACCGCTCGAGAGTATACGGGATCGAGTTTTGCGCACGAGATAAGCCGAGGGAAGCTTGGCGAACGAGAGAATGAAGTAGATGTTTGCCTCTAACTGGCACGAAAGGGACTTTAACCCTCGAAGCTATACACGGTAAAGTGCCAAGCGAATGATATTACACACCCCCGAGCACCTGTTACTTCATTCGAAACGAGTTTTCGGACATCCACTTAACGAATATACACTCGCGCGCGCGCGCGCCGACGCATCGATTGGTAGCGCTTTAGGGTGAAAGTAGCGCGAAAGCGCTGAAAAAAAGACCGACGATTCTCACCGTTCTCCAATCGGCAGTCCGACATTTTCTTTTTTTCACTTTTCTTTTCTCGTTCTTTTTCGTACTCGCAAGTCGCAACGGAAAACGCGAGAGTGGATAGCGATAAAAAGTAAAATCCTCGAGATTTTCGGGACTTGGAGGCAATTTTCTCTCTGAGGAGAGAGAGAAAGAGAGTTTTTAGATGTTTCGATGTTTATTCGTGCTCTTGGACAGGGGCGTCGTTTGACACTTCGCTTCATACACCATACTATACGATAAAACAAAAAAAAGAGTAAAGGAGAATAAAGAAAATACAGAAAAGGGGCTCGATATAAAAATTTTAAAAAAATGACTATAAATTGAATAAAGAAAAAAGAAATAAAGAAGAAAAGAAGAAACGGACAGATGTCCGTTCCCGGGAAATCCAAAGACTTCAATATTGATCTGAAAAATATGAAACAAGAATTTTTAGTGTTTCAACCATCCAAATGCTGAACTTGTACCTGAGAAACGTTCAAAAAGTTGAAAAATACTAAAGGGGAAACTCCAGGGGAAAAAATTGAAATTTTACACAAAATTTCCTTCTTTTTTGCAATAAAAAAGTACTTTTTAAAACTGATTTTCATAAACAAGTAGATATAAGTTCAAGGTAATATTGTTATTCCGTTGTGTGTACAATTTTAGGACAATCGGTCTACTCGTTTCATAGTAATGTTTCCTGCAAACCTAAAAAATGCTGCCAAACCCTTCCTGGAAGACCACGCCATGACGCCGCCATTAAGCAATATTTTTTAATGAAAAAAATTGATTGGAACGACTTTAATTATATAATATAGTAAATTGTGCCTAAAGTTTCATTGATGTAAAACGTTTTGTTCCTGTCCAATAAAAAACGATCAATATTGGCAATTTTTTCGTCGTCTACGTGTCCCTTAAACTCCCCTTAAACAACTAAAATGGGCACTGAAGAATGGTAACGGCGTACGAAAATTGCCTAAGTAGTTTGTCAAGATAACTGGTGGGTAGGTCCTGTGATGACGCCGTTGATCGCAAGGAGAAGCGGTTCTAGTTGGAGTTTAGGTTCGACGAGGTGCACGTGATCCCCCGAAAGGAAACTCGACTTAGGTGTAAGTGACGTAGTGAAAGGGCATTCCACAAGTATGTTGCAGATGTTTGGAAAAAGTGCCTCATATATTCCATTCGAGAGAGAGAGAGAGAGAGAGAGGTCGGGGTGGAGGGAGGGAGAGAGAAACAATTGTTTACTATTCGGTGAGTATCACCAGCAAATTACGATCTTAATCAGCATATTTAGCAGTGCTAATGATCGCAACGATTTTCGTAAATTCGGATATGTGGGCGGACTCAGCAGAGTTCGCTCTCCCCGCGAGACACCAGAGGTTTTACGTAGAAAATCCTCTCGCCGCTGTGATACCAGTAGAGCAAACCAGGGGGATGCTGGAGGTGAGTAAAAGCACCGAGGTAATTTATGTCGCGTTCGTTTTCCTAATTGCAAAATACCCCGATAAGACCGCAGGGAGAAGAGAGCGCGAGGGGATGGGTTCTGGGGGTGGAAATAGTCGTTGTTGCACAAGCCACGGGAATTGAAACGGACAGTTCATTGAACGAAGCAATTAGTTAAATAATGCGTTACGGCCTTAGACCACTCTAGGATTTTCCAAAAATCGATTTTTTTGCTTGGTAAAAATGTACCTTAGTGCCTATAAAATTATATTCCAAAAGATTATGGGTGTAAAAAATCTCTATGTACTCGATTTTCGAATTCTAGCGCAACCCCTCTTTTGATTCATGTCGTGACTTTCTACTAAATTTAAACGCGTTTATCTCAAAACTACATTTTTCAAGTGGGCCGGACTCTTAACTCAAACAAATTTTAACCGATTCACTTGGAATTTTAACTGTATATTTAGAATTACATTTTCTGAGGTAGTACGTAGGATTTTTTATTATATTGCATAGTTCCTTTTTTATAAACAATTTTCTGACGATTTTCTCATGGCATTTTATACTTTTTGTTTTAGAAATGCGCCGTTTTAACAAAAAACAATATATCAAAAAAATCCTACGTACCTCTATAGCTATTCTTATTTATAATCGAAAAAACTTTAGTGTCTCATTATAACTCAAAAATTATAGGAGCTGTTGATGCGACCGTTGACCTTCCAAAAATAAAGGCGTCATCGGAAAAATGCTGCACAGTCGCCATTTTGACATGTATCGCTGTGAAAAAATAATTTTTTATAGTCAATTACGTGTATAATAAAAACCCTATTTTGTAATTCCGATTTATTTTATGGTTCCGCTGAAAAAAAATCACAAAATATGCCCTTTTTTGCCTCTAGAGTGGCCTAAGGCCTTAAGGTACTAGTCTCGTCAACGGGTTTTTTAATCGATTTTTTTTATTTTGTGGACTCATTCAGGACACTATTAAATGATTACCTGCAAAATTTCAATAGGATTCACCGTTTCGTTTTCGAGATATTGGCAATAAAAGATTTCATGGTTTAACACGTGTTCTTATGGGGAGCAGTGGAAAATTTCAGATTTCACGCAATGACTTCGAAACTTTTCTATAGATTTTTTTTAATTCTCAATTACAGAAGGACATATAACAAAGTGGGTAAAAAAAAATCATGAATTTTGATCGTCTAGTTTCAAAGATATAGCGATTTAAATTAAGCAATGTTTAGCGACGCTAGCACCACGAAGCGATTGGAACAGACTAGAAATAGATTACAGTAATGTGTGCATATCCGTATACGCAAAGTATCTATGGATTAGTAGCCGGAATGGATAGTCTGATATAAAAGTGAGGGTTAAGTAAGGATTATATTAGGCGTTTTAATCATTACTTTATAAGTTTTTACATCCTGATAAGCTGTACAATCTACATTATAAGGATATTTCACAATATTTCGAAGATTTCATCGATTGAGCGGAGAATAAACTTTTTAACACGACTGTGCCGAGACTACTACCTTAATGCGCTTAATTTGAGAATTAAAAAAAATATAGTTACTATCAGGTGCTGTAACGGTTGGCAAGTATTCTATTTCATAAACGTACTAGCTTCCACTCGTGGCTTTGCCCACGTAAAATTTGGCCCATAGAAACTTCATTACCAGTCTCACCCTTTATTACGGATTGTCTTAAAAAATTATAAAATATGAGTTTTATTATTTGTTTTGAAGAATATTTCTGCCGAGCTTCAAGTTGATACACGCAAGCAATACAATTTTCCATAGAAACTTTTCTATTCCATTTCATCCGTTTAGGGATCGATTTTTGAAAAATCCGTTCTTAGTGTACCTCTACGCACTTTGAAGAGCATAGCTTTCGAATTTAATTGAGATAAATGCAGGGAATTTGATTTTCTCATACAAATTTAAACACCCCGTTGCACCCCTAATTAAGGGTTGTTCTGAAAAATCCTAAAATATGTGTTTTTTATTTGTTTTAAAGAATATTTATACCAAGTTTCAAATGGATACACACAAGGATTACAATTTTCCATACAAACTTTCACATCCCATTTCACTTCGTTAAGAGTTTATTTGTGAACAATCCTTTATTCGTGCAACTCTACACCTTCTAAGGAAACTATATTCCAAATTTCATGTTTCTATCTTCAGCAGTTTAGTCTGTGCGTTGTCCATATGTCAGTCAGTCAAGGAACTGTTTTATATTAGATAAAGTAAAAAGTTCTGAGCGTTTTTTCGCTTTATTTCGACGATGAAATTAACATAGTTACGATTATCAGATTTAGAGCAAATATGCGCCGTTTTGTTCCATAACTTTTGTCCATTTTGAAGGCAATTTCATAATTCCGCGATTGAAGGAGTCCTTTACCCTATTGGTAAAAAACTTGACCAGCTAATTTTCACAAGCCTCTCTTGAGGCCAGTTTTGTACCATCAAGAAAATTTTGCAAATGCTTGAAAAGGTGATAATCGCTTACTGCCCTTATCTGCCTTCCCTAAATAATATCAGGCCATGGTGAGGCCTTCCAGCATGGGTCAGGTTCGCCATGTAACAGGTCTTAGACCAGGCACCGATCAGCCGTTCCCTTTTTCAAAAACTGGCTGGGAACTGACGAGCTAAAAGGGATCGGAAAATCGTCGCGGAATAAGGAGGAAGGTGATGGTGTTCTGAGCTTACCCTGCGTGAAAAATAAACCGGTGAATGGATAAAGTAATAATCAGATGCTGGAAGGGCGTTTGGCCATATACCCGCGTAAAATAAATAGTATCAGGTCATACTGATACTTATTATTTCACAAGTATCACAAAGTCATAAGCGAAAATGCAAGCTGTAAGTGATACAACGAGGGGTCGAAGTTTTATCATTGTATAATGGTATCTCGATTACGCGAAGTACTTCGCATAAAGCCACCTGGCGGATTGTTGGCGAAATACATTCAGGTAATGTCTCTCCGGCCAAAACATTAATATTTCCTTTTAAATATCACGAACCACCTGCTGTACTTTTTTATCTAATCAAATAATTCGGCTATTTGTTACATTTGAATTAATACTTGTTGGCATATAATTATTTATGATAAGCATTGTTATACTCGTAGATTATCATTGATGAAAAAAAATGGTTATAATGGTGAATAGAATTACAACAGATGTATAAGGTTCATTCTAATCAATTATAAATATCTTTGATGGGATAAAAAGCAAAGCAGCTTTACACAGTTCTTAAAGTCGTGCATCACTTTTCAGAAAATGTCAATATTCTGGCCGGGTATACATTACGTGAAGATGTACTTGCTCGCAATGTATTCTGGCCAGAAAATTCTAATTTCCAAACATAGAGCGTAAAGTCGTAAAAAAACGATTTCGTGATCTTCCCAGTCTGTTCCATGAGAGGAAACGGTTAGGTGAATCAGATGAGGCAAGCCTGGCCAGGGCTCTACACAAAGTAGAAAATGCCCAGTCACCTTTCTGCACGGGTAAAAAGGAGCATTGCAAAAAAAAAAGTGAAAATAATTTCTCTCACATATTTCTTTAGTATACGCCTACATCGTTTCCGCCGTTTCGTCTTTTTTTTTCGTCTTTTTTATTTCACGGCTGGAACTTTTCGTTTCGCACTTTGACGCACGCGCTCCGGATAAAAAATGACGCGCGGAGGCCCAATAACTAAGAAAAAAAAACAAAAGCGACGTTTTGATGAATGAAAGAAGTGAAATGAAAAAAAATATATATATATTGAAATTCATCCCGTCCGCATTGAAATTTAATTCGACCGTGAAAAAGTACTCGAGAGGCTGCGTGGAAGAAAAAACACAGCGAGGCTTTTTCCCCGCGCCGCCGAATACAACGATCAACTGCCAGTTGTACTGACAGTTCATTATTCACAGCCGACTTTGCGCACCGAAAGACAAGTAAAAAGAAAACGAAAAAAAAAACAAAAGAAAAAAAGATCTACCGCGATACATCCCATCGCATTATTATGGAACGTTCACGGCGATATTCGATTACTCCGAGACTCCTCAAAATTTTCCCAAGCCGAAGAAGAAGCCAGTGAAAGACTGAAAGTTTCACTTCTGACGAAAATTTCGAATTACGAAGGCACATGCAAAAACGCAGCAATTTTTTGCCCCTATTAGGGCAAAAAAAAAATATTAACGTGGTTAAACTTCACCGAAAACTTTACGTAAGAATAAAAATTTGCAACCATCAAAACGTTTTTTTCTGCTAACAAATCGTGCAGCATAATGTCAATTTTATTGATTTTTTATACGTTCATATATATATATATATATACTTGTGGGGGGGGGGGGGGGGGGGGGTGTATAGGTACGCTGCGAAGTGACAAATTGTGCTGTATCCTCGTGGGAGAAAATTGACGAATAAACAAATAATCGCCAGATGGCTCTGCACGCAAATTTAATCGTCTTTTTTTAGCCCCCTCCTTCTCCCCGCCCTGTCGCGCCCGTTTCTTTCCCCTCGAAGGAGATCGGCTTGTATACGAATGACGAGATTGATTGCATAATTTAATGAGTATTTAATGATAGATTAGGGCACAGAAGGGAAAAAATCAATGGAATTTCCCATTATATCCAAGCCGGTGAATTCTAAGGATACGTATACATATCTATAAATATATAACGTGTATCCATCTGACATAATAAAAGTATAAAACTATAAATCGAGTACATATGTATTTAAAGTAACAAAATAAATAATATTTATATAATTTATAAATAAATTCAGCGGTGTATATTCTTTCGTATTTATTTCCTTACTGACTCATATTTGTCTACACACAGATGTATAGATAAAGCTTGCACCGGATGCTTTGAAATTAAGCAATGCCGCAAAGCCCTCGTCGTTGAAAAGAAAAAAAAATCAGGAAACGATTTTTGTTGCAGAACGTCAAAGCTCTCTTCTCATAGAGCACGGCAAAATGATTTACAATATTTTTTTTTTTTCTTCATCATATCGTCCGGTACAATGGAGAGCGGTCCCGACGCTTCAAAGCCGTCCCCCGCACAAGACGACAAAGACGCGAAAGAGGGTCGTGGAGGGTGGAAAGGCGAGAGCCAACCGGTAATCTTTCTCCGATGACCGCACCGGCCGCGCGGACAGGTCTGCTCGAGCCTCGGGAACAGTGAAATTTTCTCTTCCAGCGAATACTCACCGCATCTCGTCCTCGTTCCTTCATTAATTTTTGCCCCTTTTGCTCGTCGCGGCGACATTATGGACGGAATAAGAAAACAAAGCTTTCTCTGCTGTTTCTCATGTACAGAGTGATTCACAACTATCAGGGTTCCCTTTGTGTCATTGCGAGCAAGATGCTTTTTTTTTTTAATATCCTGCGACAAAAATTGGCCGTGATATTCGTGTTCAAAGTCCAAGCAGCAAACAATAGCACAGAAGTTGCTAACGCGCGGAACGTGCAAGCCGGATCGAGCACGGCTTCGAATCCACCTTTAGACAAGCGAATGTTTTTCTTAACATTTTTTTTTTTTCGCCAAAAAATAATGAACACGGAGACTCGCTTTGAAAAATCGATAATTTGGTTCGATAATTTTCGTTTATTATTTAAGGGATGAAGGCACTCCAGTTCTTTGAGGCTAATTTTAAGTATTTTTTAACGAGTACCATGAAAGCAATGACAATTGAATTGGATAACTTTATTATATATAGTTTTGAGTGTACGAAAAAAAAAATTCATTGTTTATTAATTGGAAATGGTGGCCGTTCGAAGTGTTCCACGGCTGGAAAAAATTCTCTTGTAGCTTTCAACCTCGAACGAAAAACCAAAAAAAATCTTTAATACATATACAAAAAGCTACGGAACTGCTTATGGAAATTAGAAAATACTTTTTTTTTAAGGTAGTGCAGATTTGAATGAAAACTTTCATTATTGAGCAAAAAATGACATGAGTAATTGTTTATTGAAAAGAAAGTTAATAACCAATCGCTAATTCCGTACGCAGTTCCATGGAGAATGCATCTAAAACATGTCCCTCGCTGGCACGGTCTGCTGGCCCCAAGATTGCATGCAGTCGGTTAATTTAAAACAAAAATTTCAAAAAGATTCTTGAAATGCAATGTATAAAGTTCTCCGCATTCTAGGATTTAAAAAAAACACAAAATGGCGCCTGATTGAAACTTACATTCAATTTTCAACCTAAATTTCCGACCTTTGTGGTTTGACAAAAAAAAAATTGAGTAAAAAAAATCCTACGATGCGAAGGACTTTATACATTACATTTCAAGAATCTTTTCGAAATTTTGGATTCAGATCAACTGACTGTATGCAAACATCGGGATCGCCAGCGAAGGACATATTTCACGCCGGCCAGAATAACAGCGCTCCTAGTCGATATATATTTATTTTAAAAAATTGTCAATATACCTCAATATTTATACTTTTGAATAAAACAAACTTTGATGAAAACGGACAAATAGTTTTTGAAATAATAATTCCGAAAATTCACCTATTTTTCGCGCCGTCTATTCGGGTGTGCCCCCTTAAAGGAGAAACCGAAGTGAGCAAGGCTGAGAAGGAAATGGAGGATTCGATGAAGGAAGGCGAAGAGGGAAAGAGGGGCGCGCACAATGGAAATGATGCGAGACTATATTACATTCCAGAGCCGCGCAGCGTCTCGGCTGCTGCGGGATTTTTTCTCTCTCCTCTCTTCCACCCAGGGCCTCTTCTAATATACTCCTCTCTTCTCCTTTTTTCTTCATCATATCATTATGGATATAAGAAGGAAGTAGTCCGAAGCAAATCGACCGAGATGAACTGCCAAAAGTACTTTGGATCGACAGACGATCGAAATCTCTTTTTTGCCGATAGTCAGTAGTTTGCACCTCTTCGTTTTATTCTTCGTATGTACGAGAACTTTCGTCGATTGAGGCTTTTTTTATAGGATAAGGTCCAAGGTAGTTGGTCACAGTTTTTTTCAAGAATCCGCCAAAATAACTTATATATTTGTAATTAAACTTTACCTTCTATCCATTTGTAATTAAGCTTTGAGCATTTAACTTTGAGATAATTAAAAAAATAAAACAAGGCCTTGTGAGATCAACCTTAAAATCGGTGTTTTTTTCCTAAATTACAGATGTGATGGCCATAGAAGTAGAGGAGTAACTCTCCCGTAATTACCCTATCTTTTTTATATTTTTTCTACTCACAGAAGACGCAACAAGCTTTTGTTGAACACTTGTACCTATTTTAATTGGTAAAGCTCGTAAAGCGTGCGAGAGACTCGAAGATGATACAACAGGAAAAGATAGGAAATCCAAGAGGACGAATCACAAGGTACTTTTCGATCGATTAAAAACTTATCCACTTGAGGCGATCTTTCGCTATTCGATATATATATATATATATACACCCACACATACGCATATACGTATAGACGTAGATAGCAGCCATCCACTCTTTTATAAGTCTTCTTATCTCCTTAGTAAACGCCTACGCTCCTTCGCTCATCCTCTCTCAGACTTTGCTGTTATAAAGTTCTTACTCTTCCGTTATATGCTCCGCCAGTCTTTAACTCTCGTTCTTCTCCCCATCCTTCTTCGACTCAAAGTCGAGTGAATAGAAAAGTCGAGATTTGCTTACACCCCAGCTCAGCCCCCCGGGGGCGAAACAGGACGGAAAAGTTCTTTGGCAGTCGATCTTCGTCCAATATCGAAAAGCCTCGTTCACTTGTACATACACACATGGCCACGTGCGTGTTCATATGTATGTTTTTTTTATTTCCTGAGTTCCAATACCCTTGCGGGTTTTTATGTAGAACCCTTCCCAATTGAGCCCTTTCCTATCACTCCCTACCCGCACTTCACTAATCTAGCCTAACTTCTGTTGCGTCTGCAGCTGTCTTGAGTTACACTGTACCGCATTTACCGAGGGTATGGGGAAACTGTGGAAAACCCGTAACGCTATAGGCCACCAAATATTCTTCGGATTCTATGGTGCACAGACTTTTTACTCAAGTATCTGCACCAAGGTCTCAGAAGTATTAGCCTTCTGCTGACTGATTGATGCTCCAGCCGATGCACGGCTAAGCCGTGCATCGGCTTAGCCGTGCTAAGGTCAAGATTCTCTTGACCTTCGAATAGTTTCTGGTGTGACAGCGGCGCAGGTTATCCAACGGATACAATAATGTCAATAGTCGGAGATGTTTCTGATGTTTGTAAATACTGGCATTGTAACGTAGTAAAACTGTAGTAGAGTAAAGAATGTTTACCATCTACCAATATTAGAATCAGTAGACAAGTTTATCCATCCAAAGTAACATGTAATAACCGTATCGAAAATGGTATTGTACAGTCAAGCAGAGAAAGTGGACCTGCACCGCTATCATACCGGAAACTATTCGAAGGTCAAGAGAATCATTCATCCGACGTCTTCAAAAATGTGTCGAGGTTAATGGCCATCACTTCGAACATTTGTTACAATAAATGTTCTGTACAAAAAATTCAATTACATTATTCGGATATTCTTATTGTCAATACCATCACGATTTTCCGTTTTTACACGTGTATTTTGGTGAAAGATCATTTCAAGGTCGTGATATCATAGGTCATTGGATTCGTCTGAAAAAAACATGTTCCCATTTGAAAAACCATTGATGACCGTAAGAACGCGAAAACTATGATCTTGACAAAGATGAATTTTTCACCACTGTATCAGCCCTTTGAAATCAATCAAATTACCTCCTAACATTTTTTTCGTCACTCTAAAGGCAACGGAGATATTTGGGGTGGTCACGTTAAGTGGTCCACCCTGTATATGTCTATATATATCTTCATTTGAAATACGCTCCTACTATATATATAGCTAACAGGCTCACTTCTAGCTATACCGATATATGTTAACGCCCTTTCTGTTTTGTGCGAATAGCGGGTTGCTTAGGACACTGGTGTGGGCGCAGAACACCTCGGATGTGCGTGTGGAATAGTGGGATACGTGGTACACATCCCCCTCCCTTTCGTCGCACATCCCGACAATCACTGCTATCCCGAATTCCACACATTTACGATTACTACTTCGAAAATGTATACAATTCCTAGGAAATGTGTCTATTCAAATTTATTTTACACATTTCCTGACCATTGTAGGTATTATCTATCTTTCCTAGGAATTCTATATTGGGTGAAGTAAAAAGTTCTGAGCGTTTTCCGCTAGATGTCTTTAGTGAGTCATATCTCACGATGTGTACATCGCATCGGGTCATACTATACGGCAATTTAAAGGTGACATTACGCTTCAAAAAAAGTTCTCTGACAGTTTTGTGTTTGGTGAAGCCAGTTGTGTGTTACAGCGTTCCAAAATGGAGGTAAAAAAAGAGAAAATTCGATACATTCTTCAGTAGCACTACGACCAAGATGAAAAGGCGGAGCAGGCGGCCAAAAAAATTTGTGCTGTTTATGGAGCCAATACAGTATCGAATGCAATAGCAAAGCGGTGGTTCCAACGATTACGTTCTGGTAATATGGACGTCGAAGATGAGGCACGCTCTGGTAGGCCAATCGTCGAAAATGTCGATAAAATCATGAAAATCGTCGAGTCGGGCCGGCATGTGAGCACTTATTCCATTGCCCAGGAACTGAAGATTAGCCAGAAAACCGTTTGGAACCATTTGCATAAGGCTGGTCTCAAGAAGAAGCTCGATGTATGGGTGCCACGCAAATTGACGCAAAAGAACCTTTTGGACCGAATTGCGATTCTTTGCTGAAACGTAACGAAATCGACCCATTTTTTAAGCGGATGGTGACTGACGATGAAAAATGGGTCACATACGAGAACAATAGCCGAAATCGATCGTGGTCCAATCGCGGTGAGCCGGCCCAAACGATCACCAAGCCCGGATTAACGGCCAAGAAGGTTTTGCTGTGTGTTTCGTGGGATTGGAAGGGAATCATCCACTATGAGCTGCTCCCATCGGGCCAAACACTCAATTCGGACCTCTACTGTCAACAACCTGCCAGATTGAAGCAGGCGATCGACCAGAAGCGGCCAGAATTGGCCAATAGGAAGGGTGTTGTGTTCCATCAAGCAACGCCCGGCCGCACACATCTTTAACGACGCGCCAGAAGCTCCGAGAGCTTGGATGGGAGGTTCTATCGCACCCGCGGTATAGTCCAGACCTGGCACCAAGCGATTATCACCTTTTCAAGCATTTGCAAAATTTTCTTAATGGTACAAAACTGGCCTCAACAGAGGCTTGTGAAAATGAGCTGGTCAAGTTTTTTACCAATACGGATGAGGACTTCTTCAATTGCGGAATTATGAAATTGCCTTCAAAATCGTCAAAAGTTATCGAACAAATCGGCGCATATTTGATCTAAATCGGATAATCCTAACTATGTTAATTTCATCGTCGAAATAAAGCGAAAAAACGCTCAGAACTTTTTACTTCATCTAATATAATAACGAACTTAACACATTTCTTGTAACGCATACAGTAAAAAAGTTGTGTACCAACTTTTATTTTTTAAATCATGAATAATTATAGACGTTATAAACAACCTCGTGAAGGACCTTCGAACGTGAGGAAGTCAACGGTCTACTTAATTTTGGCCACCTGGTTGACCTGAGAAAAAAAAACTTTTTTTTCTTAAAATTGATAATATTGGCTAGAACTTGACCGAGCTTTTTTTCTTAACAAGTTTCAATAATAATAAAAAATGTTTGGCTTTTATTCTATTTTTCAATGAAAAACGACATTATTATTGTTAATAAATATTGAAACAAAATATTTCAAGAAGAACAACGTCAGTCACGATTAAACTACTATTGCACTGAATAAGTGTACGAAATTTTAAGTCAAACCGGTCCTTGGATGACGAGAAATCGTGTCCACCGTTTTGAAAAACATAGTTTCGAGGAAAACACGTTCAAAGTTTTACCAACAGTTCTATCATTGTAATCATGAGTTTATCTTTAATCTGCGATTCCTGCACCATATTTTGGACCTTCCTCTTCAATTTGAATTGCCTTGAGCCCCGAAAGATTTTTTTTTTTTTTTTTATTTTCACAGTAGCCTTATCCGTTTAGCGCTGACATTCAACCCGAGTTACCACAAACTGATTTTCTTTTATTGAGGAACGGTCGCGAATTAATACTGGCCATGAGCTTTTTTTGGTACTGTTGATGCGCAGATTACCAATCACTGAATGAGAGCTGCGTATGCGGCGTTTTTTTTTTCCTTCGCGTTTGTCCTCTCATGGACGAGTGAGTACCAAAAGGAATTGTTGCAATTTACGGACAGAGGCTCTTATAAATAGTCGAAGCACGTGTTTGATACATATGTATGTAAATAATCGGATTCCTCTCGCGCCCTTGTTCTTGTGTGAAAAAAAATCAAGTGAGAGAGCCAGAGAGAAGGAGAGAGAGAGAGAGAGAGAGAGAGAGAGAGAGAGAGAGAGAGAGAGAGAGAGAGAGAGCGAGAGAGCGAGAGAGCGAGAGAACGAGAGAGCGAGAGAGCGAGAGAGCGAGAGAGCGAGAGAGCGAGAGAGAGAGAGAGAGAGAGAGAGAGAGAGAGAGAGAGAGAGAGAGAGAGAGAGAGAGAGAGAGAGAGAGAAAATGTCGGGCGGCGTGGTTCGAACGAAAAAAAAATGAAACAGCGAAAAAGGGAAAGGTCACTACCGACAGGTACACATGGGCAAAACAAAAAAGAAAGAAAAAAGCTGTTGAATAAAACTGGCCTCGGCAGGGAGGTAGCCATGTAAATACAGGAATTCTAATTGAAGACTGCAGGAAGCACTGTAAAGCTGTTTCGCAGCCCCCAGTCCAGTTCAATATTTAGAACGGTTTATTTTTCATCGAAGAATCCCTCTTTTATCCCTTCTCATTGAACGAGTGCGATCCCACGGACCGCATACTCTTTCGCTTGTCGTGTACGCGTTTGCGTACTTTTTTCTTCTTTTTTTTCGAATTCATCCCAACCCGCGAGAACGTGCACTATCAGGACTGGGTCTAGACATGCAAATATATATTGGGGGTGCACAAAAGTTCGCTCATCCGATCGAGCTCGCAGTTTCCACCGCCCGCCCGGAGATCGCCCGGAGATAGATAAATCAATCAATGAAAACCAACCAAAAAAAAAGTAGAAACAAATGTATTCTATTGAAGTAGTGAAAATGTATTTAATTAAAAAATTGTATTTTTCGTATTAGTTAACGCGCATTATCATCGCTATTCAGAGACAGAGAGAGAAGGAGAGAGAGAGAAAAAAGTGTGAACGAATGGGTCTGTTTGCGTAAAAATTCCACCAAATGTCAGAATGACAGGAATAAAATCCCGCCCAAATGGGCACAGGTTTTTGGAAGTTTCCCCCTGCCCACGTGCAAACACGATAGGATAGTGCGATCGGAACCGCCTGGCCGCAGGCCTACGTTCCGAGGGAATTCTCTGAGTAATCGGAAATCGAAGATGTCTCAAAATGACCTGACATTTGAATTTATTAATAAAATGTATTATTTATCTAAAAAGTACGAATATTTTTATTTTAATATAAGATATAAACATGGAGGTTATGTGTGGAACACAATATCCGCCTTGTCACTGTGCGCAAACGTTCACTCTTTCGAAGAAATGTTCAATAACATTTTGGCATAATTGCAAATTAATTTCATTAATAGTGCGTCCAATTGCTTCCTTGAGCTCCGGAATGGTATGTGAATCATTGGCATACACTTTTCTTTTCAGAAAACCCCAAAGAAAGAAGTCCAATGGCGTAAAATCGCACGATCTTGGCAGCCAATTCACATCGCCGTGGCGCGAGATAACACAACCATGAAACTTTGTCTGCAATAACTGCATTATTTCACAGTGAACATTCACAATTTCTATGCGTTGCTCAATCGTGTCATTCTCCATGACTAAACTTCGATACTTCCTGATGTCAGTTGGCAAAAATTAGGACTCCATGTTCGCCACAAAAAAAAATTGTCATTTGAGAGACCCTTTAGTAAAGTGACAATCGTGAAGTATAAGTCAAAGGCCCAGCATTGTAAAAGGCACACGTAAAACGATTAAAGTAAAATACTCTCTACGTACATCCATAATCATTGTATGGTAATAACGTATTCTTCACGAGAGTCCCAACACTCGTGATGCGCCGACTAATTCTTAAGCGGATTTCTATAAGCATAAATCGTTACTAAATTACCTCGTGGATGGAAGTCTTGGAACAAGCTTACCGTACCTCGTCAAATTTAACTATACGCGGTGTGGAGTATTAAGTGCGGTAGAGCGTATAAGTACAGAATTTAATAAGCATATTCGAGTGAAATGATTTGATAATTAAATCCTTCAATCATGAGGTCTCGCAGGTTGCACGATCTCCGAGCTCAGAGAGACTTTTATAGGTGGAATTAGTTCTGACTCGTTCCATGTTGCATAGAACGAAAGATCAAAGGCCAGGGATAACGGAAGATTTCATCGCTGGCCAAAAAAGTACAGCCATCTTTTTCTTATACGTATACACACACATATCTATATACAGGGTGGTCCAATAACTATTAGCACCTTGGATATCTTCGAAACTATAAGGTTCACAGAAATATTTGCTGAAATGAAATTGCACAGTAAGAAAGGGGCCATCCGATAGCGATAATAGTTTTTTTGCAGGTGGAGGTACTTCGGACATTTGAAGGTCAACTCCATTTTTTTAAATGGATCGGTATGTTTTTTTTCTGTATCATGAAAGAGGAGCTTAAAACGAGTTCAACAACCTATAACATAAGGTCATTGAAGGTCATAGAAAGTACAGAAAGGCGATAATACTTACAGTTTCGGTAGTAAATAAAATAACTACGTTTATAGTAAGATAAACGCCGTTCTGTACTTTCTATGACCTTCAATGATCTTATGTTATAGGTCGTTGAACTCGTTTTAAGCTCCGCTTTCATGATACAGAAAAAAAAACATACCGATCCATTTAAAAAAATGGAGTTGACCTTCAAATGTCCGAAGTACCTCCACCTGCTAAAAAACTATTATCGCTATCGGATGGCCCCTTTCGTACTGTGCAATTTCATTTCAGCAAATATTTCTGTGAACCTTATAGTTTCGAAGATCTCCAAGGTGCTAATAGTTATTGGACCACCCTGTATATATATACATATATATACGAGGCATCTAGCTTTTCGTTTCGTACGTCACTCTTCCGGGCCACCCTGTATATATATATATACAGGGTGATTCATAATGGGTGACGCACTCTGAATTGGCGGGTTCAGGGGGGTGCCCGGAGTGTAATTGTCAAGGCTTTTTTGTTTCCGTCGAATAGATTTTGAATGGGAAGCATTAGAATTTGGGCGTTCGATGCATTGTCATAGGACTACAGTCCGCCATGATCGACGCCGCCACTCAGTCCTCGGAGCCGAGCGCGGGGCACGTAGCAGACGACAAGCAAGGCAGATCAGCATCTGTCTCGCTTTTTCTGGTGATGTGACGTTTCGTGTATCGTCTGCTAACGCTTTCCGTCATCTTGGGTGGGCAAGTTCAGAGCGTCAAGCCGCGCGGAACACAAGCGAATGAGCGTGAATTGTCTTTTCGGGTGTCGTCGCCTGTTATTCGTCGCTCTTTCGTCCTTCGTTATTATCTTACGGTCACTCATTGGCATTCTTGCGTTTCTTATTTCTCCTCGATTATACTTGTCGTTTGTCTCATCTTCCCTTACGTCTGCGCATTCTTTCGCTTTTCCGTCGATCCACTCTCAACGACATTATCAGCATCTGAACTATGCAAGTGTGATCTGCTGATAGATAGGCGTTATTTCTAGGTACTTTCTGGGTAGTATACTATGGGATTTGTATTGTTCGATGTATTCGAAAAGAGTTCTGGCTTCTAACTGTTGTCAAATAATGGTAAAAAAAATGTATCAGCATCTTAACTATGCAAGTGTGATCTGCTGGTGGATAGGCGTTAGTTCTAGGTACTTTCTGGGTAGGATACTATGGTATTTATTTCGTATGATGTATTCGAAAAGAGTTCTGGCTTCTAACTGTTGTCAAATAATTGTAAAAAAAAATTATCAGCATCTTAACTATGCAAGTGTGATCTGCTGGTGGATAGGCGTTAGTTCTAGGTACTTTCTGGGTAGGATACTATGGAATTTGTATTGTACGATGTATTCGAAAAGAGTTCTGGCTCCTAACTGTTGTCAAATAATTGTAAAAAAAAATTATCAGCATCTGAACTATGCAAGTGTGATCTGCTGATAGATAAGCGTTATTTCTAGGTACTTTCTGGGTAGTATACTATGGGATTTGTATTGTTCGATGTATTCGAAAAGAGTTCTGGCTTCTAACTGTTGTCAAATAATGGTAAAAAAAATTTATCAGCATCTTAACTATGCAAGTGTGATCTGCTGGTGGATAGGCGTTAGTTCTAGGTACTTTCTGGGTAGGATACTATGGAATTTGTATTGTTCGATGTATTCGAAAAGAGTTCTGGCTCCTAACTGTTATCAAATAATTGTAAAACAAAATTATCAGCATCTGAACTATGCTAGTGTGATCTGCTGATAGATAGGCGTTATTTCTAGGTACTTTCTGGGTAGTATACTATGGGATTTGTATTGTTAGATGTATTCGAAAAGAGTTCTGGCTTCTAACTGTTGTCAAATAATTGTAAAAAAAATTTATCAGCATCTGAACTATGCAAGTGTGATCTGCTGATAGATAGGGGTTATTTCTAGGTACTTTCTGGGTAGTATACTATGGGATTTGTATTGTTCGGTGTATTCGAAAAGAGTTCTGGCTTCTAACTGTTGTCAAATAATTGTAAAAAAAATGTATCAGCATCTTAACTATGCAAGTGTGATCTGCTGACGGATAGGCGTTAGTTCTAGGTACTTTCTGGGTAGGATACTATAGAATTTGTATTGTTCGATGTATTCGAAAGGAGTTCTGGCTCCTAACTGTTAGCAAATAATTGTAAAAAAAAATTATCAGCATCTGAACTATGCAAGTGTGATCTGCTGATAGATAGGCGTTATTTTTTAGGTACTTTCTAGGTAGGATACTATGGAATTTGTATTGTTCGATGTATTCGAAAAGAGTTCTGGCTCCTAACTGTTGTCAAATAATTTTAAAATAAAATTATCAGCATCTGAACTATGCAAGTGTGATCTGCTGATGGATAGGCGTTAGTTCTAGGGACTTTCTGGGTAGGATACTATGGTATTTGTTTCGCATGATATATTCGAAAAGAATTCTGGCTTCTTACTGTTGTCAAATAATTGTAAACAAATTTTATCAGCATCTTAACTATGCAAGTGTGATCTGCTGATGGATAGGCGTTAGTTGTAGGTACTTTCTGGGTAGTATACTATGGGATTTGTATTGTTCGATGTATTCGAAAAGAGTTCTGGCTCCTAACTGTTGTCAAATAATTGTAAAAAAAAATTATCAGCATCTGAACTATGCAAGTGTGATCTGCTGATAGATAGGCGTTATTTCTAGGTACTTTCTGGGTAGTATACTATGGGATTTGTATTGTTCGATGTATTCGAAAAGAGTTCTGGCTTCTCACTGTTGTCAAATAATTGTAAAAAAAATTTATCAGCATCTTAACTATGCAAGTGTGATCTGCTGATGGATAGGCGTTAGTTCTAGGTACTTTCTGGGTAGGATACTATGATATTTGTTTCGTATGATGTATTCGAAATCAGTTCTGGCTTCTAACTGTTGTCAAATAATTGTAAAAAAAATTTATCAGCATCTTAACTATGCAAGTGTGATCTGCTGATGGATAGGCGTTAGTTCTAGGTACTTTCTGGGTAGGATACTATGGAATTTGTATTGTTCGATGTATTCGAAAAGAGTTCTGGCTCCTAACTGTTAGCAAATAATTGTAAAAAAAAATTATCAGCATCTGAACTATGCAAGTGTGATATGCTGTTAGATAGGCGTTATTTCTAGGTACTTTCTGGGTAGGATACTATGGAATTTGTATTGTTCGATGTATTCGAAAAGAGTTCTGGCTCCTAACTGTTGTCAAATAATTTTTAAATAAAATTATCAGCATCTGCACTATGCAAGTGTGATCTGCTGATGGATAGGCGTTAGTTCTAGGGACTTTCTGGGTAGGATACTATGGTATTTGTTTCGCATGATATATTCGAAAAGAGTTCTGGCTTCTTACTGTTGTCAAATAATTGTAAACAAATTTTATCAGCATCTTAACTATGCAAGTGTGATCTGCTGATGGATAGGCGTTAGTTCTAGGTACTTTCTGGGTAGTATACTATGGGATTTGTATTGTTCGATGTATTCGAAAAGAGTTCTGGCTCCTAACTGTTGTCAAATAATTGTAAAAAAAAATTATCAGCATCTGAACTATGCAAGTGTGATCTGCTGATAGATAGGCGTTATTTCTAGGTACTTTCTGGGTAGTATACTATGGGATTTGTATTGTTCGATGTATTCGAAAAGAGTTCTGGCTTCTAACTGTTGTCAAAAAATTGTAAAAAAAATTTATCAGCATCTTAACTATGCAAGTGTGATCTGCTGATGGATAGGCGTTAGTTCTAGGTACTTTCTGGGTAGGATACTATGGTATTTGTTTCTTATGATGTATTCGAAAAGAGTTCTGGCTTCTAACTGTTGTCAAATAATTGTAAAAAAAATTTATCAGCATCTTAACTATGCAAGTGTGATCTGCTGATGGATAGGCGTTAGTTCTAGGTACTTTCTGGGTAGGATACTATGGAATTTGTATTGTTCGATGTATTCGAAAAGAGTTCTGGCTCCTAACTGTTAGCAAATAATTGTAAAAAAAAATTATCAGCATCTGAACTATGCAAGTGTGATCTGCTGATAGATAGGCGTTATTTCTAGGTCCTTTCTGGGTAGGATACTATGGAATTTGTATTGTTCGATGTATTCGAAAAGAGTTCTGGCTCCTAACTATTTTCAAATAATTTTAAAATAAAATTATCAGCATCTGAACTATGCAAGTGTGATCTGCTGATGGATAGGCGTTGGTTCTAGGGACTTTCTGGGTAGGATACTCTGGTATTTGTTTCGCATGATATATTCGAAAAGAGTTCTGGTTTCTTACTGTTGTCAAACAATTGTAAACAAATTTTATCAGCATCTTAACCATGCAAGTGTGATCTGCTGATGGATAGGCGTTAGTTCTAGGTACTTTCTGGGTAGTATACGATGTGATTTGTATTGTTCGATGTATTCGAAAAGAGTTCTGGCTTCTAACTGTTGTCAAACAATTGTAAAAAAAATGTATCAGCATCTTAACTATGCAAGTGTGATCTGCTGATGGATAGGCGTTAGTTCTAGGTACTTTCTGGGTAGGATACTATGGAATTTGTATTGTTCGATGTATTCGAAAAGAGTTCTGGCTCCTAACTGTTAGCAAATAATTGTAAAAAAAAATTATCAGCATCTGAACTATGCAAGTGTGATCTGCTGATAGATAGGCGTTATTTCTAGGTACTTTCTGGGTAGGATACTATGGAATTTGTATTGTTCGATGTATTCGAAAAGAGTTCTGGCTCCTAACTGTTGTCAAATAATTTTTAAATAAAATTATCAGCATCTGAACTATGCAAGTGTGATCTGCTGATGGATAGGCGTTAGTTCTAGGGACTTTCTGGGTAGGATACTATGGTATTTGTTTCGCATGATATATTCGAAAAGAGTTCTGGCTTCTTACTGTTGTCAAGTAATTGTAAACAAATTTTATCAGCATCTTAACTATGCAAGTGTGATCTGCTGATGGATAGGCGTTAGTTCTAGGTACTTTCTGGGTAGTATACTATGGGATTTGTATTGTTCGATGTATTCGAAAAGAGTTCTGGCTCCTAACTGTTGTCAAATAATTGTAAAAAAAAATTATCAGCATCTGAACTATGCAAGTGTGATCTGCTGATAGATGGGCGTTATTTCTAGGTACTTTCTGGGTAGTATACTATGGGATTTGTATTGTTCGATGTATTCGAAAAGAGTTCTGGCTTCTAACGGTTGTCAAATAATTGTAAAAAAAAATTATCAGCATCTTAACTATGCAAGTGTGATCTGCTGATGGATAGGCGTTAGTTCTAGGTACTTTCTGGGTAGGATACTATGGTATTTGTTTCGTATGATGTATTCGAAAAGAGTTCTGGCTTCTAACTGTTGTCAAATAATTGTAAAAAAAATGTATCAGCATCTTAACTATGCAAGTGTGATCTGCTGATGGATAGGTGTTAGTTCTAGGTACTTTCTGGGTAGGATACCATGGAATTTGTATTGTACGATGTATTCGAAAAGAGTTCTGGCTCCTAACTGTTGTCAAATAATTGTAAAAAAAAATTATCAGCATCTGAACTATGCAAGTGTGATCTGCTGATAGATAGGCGTTATTTCTAGGTACTTTCTGGGTAGTATACTATGGGATTTGTATTGTTCGATGTATTCGAAAAGAGTTCTGGCTTCTAACTGTTGTCAAATAATTGTAAAAAAAATTTATCACAACAATACAAATCCCATAGTATACTACCCAGAAAGTACCTAGAAATAACGCCTATCTATCAGCAGATCACACTTGCATAGTTCAGATGCTGATAATTTTTTTTTATAATTATTTGACAAAAGTTAGGAGGCAGAACTCTTTTGGAATAGATCGAACAATACAAATTCCATAGTATCCTACCCAGAAAGTACCTAGAACTAACGCCTATCCATCAGCAGATCACACTTGCATAGTTAAGATGCTGATAAATTTTTTTTACAATTATTTGACAACAGTTAGGAGCCAGAACTCTTTTCGAATGCATCGAACAATACAAATTCCATAGTATCCTACCCAGAAAGTACCTAGAAATAACGCCTATCTATCAGCAGATCACACTTGCATAGTTAAGATGCTGATACATTTTTTTTACAATTATTTGACAACAGTTAGAAGCCAGAACTCTTTTCGAATACATTAGAGGAAACAAATACCATAGTATCCTACCCAGAAAGTACCTAGAACTAACGCCTATCCATCAGCAGATCACACTTGCATAGTTAAGATGCTGATAAATTTTTTTTACAATTATTTGACAACAGTTAGAAGCCAGAACTCTTTTCAAATACATCGAACAATACAAATTCCATAGTATACTACCCAGAAAGTACCTAGAAATAACGCCTATCTATCAGCAGATCACACTTGCATAGTTCAGATGCTGATAATTTTTTTTTACAATTGTTTGACAACAGTTAGAAGCCAGAACTCTTTTCGAATACATCGAACAATATAAATCCCATAGTATACTACCCAGAAAGTACCTAGAACTAACGCCTATCCATCAGCAGATCACACTTGCATGGTTAAGATGCTGATAAAATTTGTTTACAATTATTTGACAACAGTAAGAAGCCAGAACTCTTTTCGAATATATCATGCGAAACAAATACCATAGTATCCTACCCAGAAAGTCCCTAGAACCAACGCCTATCCATCAGCAGATCACACTTGCATAGTTCAGATGCTGATAATTTTATTTTAAAATTATTTGGCAACAGTTAGGAGCCAGAACTCTTTTCGAATACATCGAACAATACAAATTCCATAGTATCCTACCCAGAAAGTACCTAGAAATAACGCCTATCTATCAGCAGATCACACTTGCATAGTTCAGATGCTGATAATTTTTTTTTACAATTATTTGCTAACAGTTAGGAGCCAGAACTCTTTTCGAATACATCGAACAATACAAATTCCATAGTATCCTACCCAGAAAGTACCTAGAACTAACGCCTATCCATCAGCAGATCACACTTGCATAGTTAAGATGCTGATAAATTTTTTTTACAATTATTTGACAACAGTTAGAAGCCAGAACTCTTTTCGAATAATTCGAACAATACAAATCCCATAGTATACTACCCAGAAAGTACCTAAAAATAACGCCTATCTATCAGCAGATCACACTTGCATAGTTCAGATGCTGATAATTTTTTTTTACAATTATTTGACAACAGTTAGGAGCCAGAACTCTTTTCGAATACATCGAACAATACAAATTCCATAGTATCCTACCCAGAAAGTACCTAGAACTAACGCCTATCCATCAGCAGATCACACTTGCATAGTTAAGATGCTGATACATTTTTTTGACAATTATTTGACAACAGTTAGAAGCCAGAACTCTTTTCGAATACATCGAACAATACAAATCCCATAGTATACTACCCAGAAAGTACCTAGAAATAACGCCTATTTATCAGCAGATCACACTTGCATAGTTCAGATGCTGATAATTTTTTTTTACAATTATTTGACAACAGTTAGGAGCCAGAACTCTTTTCGAATACATCGAACAATACAAATCCCATAGTATACTACCCAGAAAGTACCTAGAACTAACGCCTATCCACCAGCAGATCACACTTGCATAGTTAAGATGCTGATAAATTTTTTTTACAATTATTTGACAACAGTTAGAAGCCAGAACTCTTTTCGAATACATCGGACAATACAAATCCCATAGTATACTACCCAGAAAGTACCTAGAAATAACGCCTATCTATCAGCAGATCACACTTGCATAGTTCAGATGCTGATAATTTTTTTTACAATTATTTGACAACAGTTAGGAGCCAGAACTCTTTTCGAATACATCGAACAATACAAATTCCATAGTATCCTACCCAGAAAGTACCTAGAACTAACGCCTATCCACCAGCAGATCACACTTGCATAGTCAAGATGCCGATAAATTTTTTTCACAATTATTTGACAACAGTTACAAGCCAGAACTCTTTTCGAATACATCGAACAATACATATCCCATAGTATACTACCCAGAAAGTACCTAGAAATAACGCCTATCTATCAGCAGATCACACTTGCATAGTTCAGATGCTGATAATTTTTTTTTACAATTATTTGACAACAGTTAGAAGCCAGAACTCTTTTCGAATACATCATACGAAACAAATACCATAGTATCCTACCCAGAAAGTACCTAGAACTAACGCCTATCCATCAGCAGATCACACTTGCATAGTTAAGATGCTGATAAATTTTTTTTACAATTATTTGACAACAGTTAGAAGCCAGAACTCTTTTCGAATACATCATACGAAACAAATACCATAGTATCCTACCCAGAAAGTACCTAGAACTAACGCCTATCCACCAGCAGATCACACTTGCATAGTTAAGATGCTGATACATTTTTTTTACCATTATTTGACAACAGTTAGAAGCCAGAACTCTTTTCGAATACATCGAACAATACAAATTCCATAGTATCCTACCCAGAAAGTACCTAGAACTAACGCCTATCCACCAGCAGATCACACTTGCATAGTCAAGATGCCGATAAATTTTTTTTACAATTATTTGACAACAGTTACAAGCCAGAACTCTTTTCGAATACATCGAACAATACATATCCCATAGTATACTACCCAGAAAGTACCTAGAAATAACGCCTATCTATCAGCAGATCACACTTGCATAGTTCAGATGCTGATAATTTTTTTTTACAATTATTTGACAACAGTTAGAAGCCAGAACTCTTTTCGAATACATCATACGAAACAAATACCATAGTATCCTACCCAGAAAGTACCTAGAACTAACGCCTATCCATCAGCAGATCACACTTGCATAGTTAAGATGCTGATAAATTTTTTTTACAATTATTTGACAACAGTTAGAAGCCAGAACTCTTTTCGAATACATCATACGAAACAAATACCATAGTATCCTACCCAGAAAGTACCTAGAACTAACGCCTATCCACCAGCAGATCACACTTGCATAGTTAAGATGCTGATACATTTTTTTTACCATTATTTGACAACAGTTAGAAGCCAGAACTCTTTTCGAATACATCGAACAATACAAATCCCATAGTATACTACCCAGAAAGTACCTAGAAATAACGCCTATCTATCAGCAGATCACACTTGCATAGTTCAGATGCTGATAATGTCGTTGAGAGTGGATCGACGGAAAAGCGAAAGAATGCGCAGACGTAAGGGAAGATGAGACAAACGACAAGTATAATCGAGGAGAAATAAGAAACGCAAGAATGCCAATGAGTGACAGTAAGATAATAACGAAGGACGAAAGAGCGACGAATAACAGGCGACGACACCCGAAAAGACAATTCACGCTCATTCGCTTGTGTTCCGCGCGGCTTGACGCTCTGAACTTGCGAACCCAAGATGACGGAAAGCGTTAGCAGACGATACACGAAACGTCACATCACCAGAAAAAGCGAGACAGATGCCGATCTGCCTTGCTTGTCGTCTGCTACGTGCCCCGCGCTCGGCTCCGAGGACTGAGTGGCGGCGTCGATCATGGCGGACTGTAGTCCTATGACAATGCATCGAACGCCCAAATTCTAATGCTTCCCATTCAAAATCTATTCGACGGAAACAAAAAAGCCTTGACAATTACACTCCGGGCACCCCCCTGAACCCGCCAATTCAGAGTGCGTCACCTATTATGAATCACCCTGTATATATATATATATACAGGGTGGCCCGGAAGAGTGACGTACGAAAGGAAAAGCTAGATGCCTCGTATCAATACCTTTTCGAATCACCCCTATGTATGTTCTACAATATTTTTTAGTTCTTGAGAAAAAAAATCATTCTTTTATTTTTCTCATTTGTTTATGTACTTATGTTGCAATTTTTCTTACTTGTGTTATTGTTATGAGGTGCACTGTTAAGCAATAAATGCATCAATAACCAAACACTAACGTTGATGCCTCAGAATTTTATCAAAAGTTCACAAAATAGATTTTAAAGAATCAGTAATTAAAGTTGAGATGAAAAAAAATACTCATACTAGTCTAAATAACAATCAATTCCTTTTAAAAACTTCTAAAAGGAAAGTATAATACATACACAAAAGAGAAAAAAAACTTGGGTGCGGTTTTATGAAATCACGGTGCAAGTGAATCTTTTTTGCCATAACCCCAAACGATTTCATTCCGAAATCGCCAGAAGTATATTTATTTTCGTCGTTTTAATTTAATCGTTCTATTATTAATAGTCGATAAGAAAGGGAGTAAATGCAGGTACAAACGCTTTTTTCAATTTTTTTTAATTTTAATAATCATAATGATAATACAACATCACGTTAACTAAAAAAGTATTGAGAAATAAAAATAGTGCGATATAAAATGTATCATTGCTTATTGGAGAAAAAAAACAGGGCTAAAAATACTCCACGAATTAAAAATAACTTTGAAAAAGTGCTCCAATGTTAAAACGTAAAAGAATGTAAATTATTTTTTTATTTCAGCGAGCCAAAATCTTCAAATTTAAATAATTTTATGTTTATACTGATCAAAACGCTATGAAAATGCATTTACCAAAAGTATTTACGATTTGTAATTGGTTTCATAAATTTATTATTTATTATGGTTGCAGTGAATTAAATAAACGGTATTCTATTAACAAACATGATTCAAAAATTTAAATAATTCTGTTTATAGTATACTATAATTGCATTTTATTTCATTTACAGCGAATACTTGTTCTTTAATTCATGAATATATTATTATTAACTTGCAATAAACCAAAACAATAAAATAACGCAATTTACGAAAGGCGCAAATATCAAGGTTTTGTGGGACCGCTTTTAATTTAAAGTTTAAACGCATAAAATGTTTTAGAATGTTCTATGGTAACTTCCCGAAATGTACCGACTACGTGGCGAGCGACATGCGTAATCAAACGAAAAACGGAGCTAAAAAAGTTTCACTTTAACTTATGCTACGGGAAAACTCGAAAAAAAATCGAAAATCTTTGTTCTCGAGAACTGAAGAAGATCGTGAACATTCAT
Source organism: Ophion ventricosus (assembly GCA_963932345.1). Taxonomy (NCBI): domain Eukaryota; kingdom Metazoa; phylum Arthropoda; class Insecta; order Hymenoptera; family Ichneumonidae; genus Ophion; species Ophion ventricosus. Next base: position 31,814,564 of record OZ010711.1, on the reverse strand, counting down.
TGGGTCATTCGCATAGATATTGACAAGAGGCATCTGGATTTTCCTTCTTGACGTCACTTCCATAAATCGATGTGTATATTTCAATAGAAAGGGATCGATAAGCCTGATTTGATTCGCCGATGGAATCTGTGATTACTTGCTCTTTATACCGAATAACTTTCAGTAGATTCATCCAACGCTCGACATTTTTATAATCCATTTTCACAGTCATACACACATATACACGAGTACATACGTACGAATTTACCGAGTACGGGATGCTTATCGAGTTCATAATAGCCCCGGCATAATGTACCGGAGGACGGTTGCTACGCTTGCGGCAAGTTGTATTTACGCATCAGCTCGCACGATATAGGATGAGAATTTCCCCTGCAAAACTATGAAATACATAACTCGTATATATAAGTATGCATGCAACATGCGTGCCATATAGACATAAAGGGAATTCCAAGCGGAACGGTATCGATGAACAAAAAAACCATCGACCGAATGAATCTCAAACTTTTAATTTCGAACAGTTATTAGAAAAAAGATTGGATGCAGGTATGAGGTATGGAAAAAAAAACATTGGGGTAAAACGTTTTTAGCAATGGAGCAGTGAGAGACAGTGACGAATGTCAATCGGTGTTGGCTGAAGCCAATATTCGGATGGATGACCGTTCAGTCGCGCACTGGCTTGCGCACCGTTAATCGCACGGCAGTTTCCCCGAGTTTCCAATGGTTAACACATCCGGCACTCGGTGCAGCTGAATACGGAAATTGAGTTCGGGCTTTGATCGGGCCCATCTTAATTTTCCCTAACTTTATTAAGGCCCTAGTCTGGAAGCCTCACGTGGTCCATCAGTGGCTGGCCACACTTTGCTACCGAGGGCCATCGAGGGCAAAATAACCATGTCCTTTAAAATTGACTCAACGGTGCCTCATAAAAATTATTGCAGCCATATGCGTACGTGGGTGTGTGTGCACTGTGAAAAAGAAACAAGTTATTTCAGTACATTTGAGGCTTAGAATTCTGTTGCATATTTTGGCACGTTTGATGCCGCGTTGTTCCAATGAACGCATTGCATGCGTTTTGGTTCAAGGCATCACAACTCGTCTCCTAAACTCATAGTTTAATTATTATATGTAATATATCTCGATAATTATTATGCCCCAAATTCTTTAGTCAAGCAATTTATACTGATTTGCCCTTATAATAGCAAAGTCTAGTAGTATTGGAGAAATCGCTACTAAAGAATCTACAACTACACCCCTTAAAGGCCTCTACTTGGTTTCCGTACTTAGACCATAGTTTTAGTCACCCTACCTACCCTACCATTCCCTAATAGGGGCCTGGTCCGGCTCGTTTACGGAAAACCGTACTATGGAATCCACAAATAATCCCTTGAAGGCTCTGAATTGTATTAGGGATATCCGGCCAATTTTTCGCATGGGAGATAATAGAACATGTTTTCGGCGATTTCCCCGTGCCTTCTTGAAAACTCTCGAAAAGGCGGTGCACTGAGGGAGAGCGGCTGTAACACTCCAAGAGGTTGGTGAAGGGGATGTTCGTCAGAATCTGTGAAGTCGCAAGTATGTGGTAAAAAGTGAAAAGGATCGCTAAAAGATTCTTTGTCGATGAAAAAATAAGATCGTAACAGTCAACGATGAAAAGATTATTCTTCTGAAAAGTAGGTAGGTCTTTTCCGCAAGGTATCGCTTCCAGGCATCGAGAATACGGGGGAAGAAAAAGGAAGGGAAAAAAGGGAGAGGGTACATTTGATCTTAAATATCTCATACATAAAGCTGCCACGTGTAGGTATCGGGAGGGAGCAAATGAGCCTCTGTACGAGAATCTCTCGCTCCCGGGCAAAAGCGTTTTACCATGAACCGTAGCGGAGGATGAGCAGACAGCAAGATGTATAGAGCCTGAGAAGCGTGAGGCTGTTTTTGACTGGTGTGCATGTACCGAAGTGATGTATCTCTTCGGCGAACACATCGAACGTACATTCATCTCAGTGCAGCATTTCAAAGAGCATCCTCTCTTTATCTCTCTTCATCCCTCTCGCTCTCTGTCTGTCCCCTTGGCATAGTTACATGTTGAATCGCGGCGCGAGAACGGAGTGTCTCTTACACGAAAACACATATACCCTCGAACGTTTATCCGCCAAAGAGTTCTTCTCCCCTCTCGCTTCGTTGCGGGAAACATCGCTCTTTTGCTGGAAACACTTTACCCATAATTGTATCGGCTTGATATGCACCTCAATTTTGCTGCGATACACGCAGGTATATGTGTATATATAAAGTGCATTTTGGTTCCCTCAATTCCACGACGCAAGTAAATACTTACTCTGACTCAGGGTGTCTTCACAATTTTTAGCCGACGTACCCTATTTTCTTTTTAATTGCGGTATGAATTTGCTCGTCGTTCAAACCCTGCCGAGACCGATGATCGTCATTCCACCTCCATTTTGCAGTTTCGTTCATCAACAACAAAAAAAAATACAAACCCAAACAGTCTTTGTGGTTTCGTTCGTCGAGAATTTCAGAACGAAGTTTATGAGAAAGTTGGGAGAAGAGAGACTGATCGAACGACACTAATGAGGTCTGATGAAAGGACCGAAGAGTGGTCGAAAATGTCTCAATTTTAATCAGTTCATCCTCCGTCAACCAGTGAGGCAACGTTAAGTTGGCTGTACTAAGTTTCAAGAATCGCCAGTCTCGAAGAAGACAAAATTCATTTAGTTCGGTATCTACGTCTGATCACATATGTGCTCATACTACTAGTACATCGTAGTGGCGAGAGTGGAAAAGTTTTTACATCGTTCCGGACTAAGTTGGCCGCGAGAGTTTCATGAATCTTCTTCCGGCAAACAATGGATACGTGGGGCATTTCATGCAGAATCAGCCGTAATTAATTGCACTCTGAATTCGTTCGTAACTGTGCAGTGGAAAGAAGAAGGGCTCCATCTTCATTGAGGTCGAACAACTTGGCAAAATCATGCCGAAAGTTTTTGACTGGTACTCCAAACGAATCTATCATTCGCGAAGGAATATTCTTATGATGTTCCAGAAGCGGACATAGTGGCCAATACTCGGATGTGTGGCCACACGGCCGCGCAATGGCGTGCCGGAATAAAATTTCCCATTTGTAAGAACAATTTTGTTCCTCGATCGCTGCACAAATGATTCATAAAGATTCTCCTTAATTAGAGTGGAATTGCGGTTGTCTCGTGTGCCATGGAATGCCCTATCTGTAGGAACGCGCGCCTGGAGCGGGCAGAGTGGTAAAGTTGATGACATTCGAAGCTTTTTGTGCTCCTCGTAAAAGTGAGAGAGAGAGAGAGAGAAGCAGAAAGGAGAAGGAGAAAGAGAAGGGGGCGGCCAGGAAGGAGAAGAAGAAGAAGATGGAGGATAAGGGAGCCAGTTGGGCCAGTCGAGGAAAGTTGGCATCGTCGTGAAGTAAACTCGTGAGGGTCGTTGCACGAGGATATCTTGGCGAAGGCGGTAGTGGCAACGTCAGCCCGGAGTGGTCATGATATTTCAGTAGTTCTGGACCACTGTGTACGACTCTTAAGACTACGAGGGCCATCCTCGGAGTAACTGTATGTACCACATATGTATATAGGGACTACACAGACGTCGAATCCTTGGCCCGACGATGGAACCAAAACACAGCTGCGCTGGCACACGGCAGGCCAGAGGGAGAGAGAGAAAGCAAGAGAGAGAGAGAGAGAGAGAGAGGGAGAGGGAGAGAGAGAGCGAGAGAGAGGAGAGAGAGTTTAAACTGGATAGGAGGGTAGCAACCCAGAGGAAAGCAAGGACCCAAGACGACAAGTCCTCTCGACTCTCTACTGTGTCATGTCTAACCGGTACGTAGCTACGTGTACATATGTAACCAATGTACATATCCGAGACTGTCATATACGTTATACATATGTATATAGGGCAGAAAGGGATATTCTGGTGGTCGTCAAGCAGAGGCAGCAGCAGCGTCCGATCCTTGTCACTTCCGTCGCCCACCTATAGCGAAGCCACAACCCTTGACCCCTTTGCCTAATACATCCGCCCCCCATATCCTGCTCCAAGCGCGCACTCTTGGATCCACCAACTAAAGTGCACCCATAACGTTAAGCTTTCCTCAGGATGGCAACGTTAAGCGCTATAATAAAACCCTTTCGATCCTGATGACAACCCATCCCCGAACAATTAATACAGGCCCCAAGGTTTCGAGTGACGATTTATGGTAATTTACTTACGATCATTAAAATTCAAGCAAAGCCAGCTTTCTCCCGATGACGTCGCACATTTTGGACTCTTGGTCAGAAATTTCTTGCCAACGAATATTCCCTCAATAATCACTCTCGTATCGAAGTTCCTGCTCGAAGAGATTTTCCACCCTTCGGGTATGTCGAGAGCTGTGCAACTTCTCGATGGCTCATTCGTAATGCAGTTTCCTCCATGAATTTAATACTTGACTATGGAGAAAGGGCAATAACGGAAAAACCTTTATCGACACATTTTTCTTCGCCGCAGCCGAGTACATTTTTTACATGCAGCGCTTCGCCTCGGAGCTTTCCTTTTCAGAGGCGGAGAAAAAGGGCGATAGGGTGAAAATATTGTACAGCTGCAATCGCTACGCGTGGGTGTTCATAGCCGATCGCGATTCCCTGCGCCATGAATTTTACGGCGACAGGAGTCGAGGAAGGAAGAGAGGGTGTGTAAGAGAGAGAGAGAGAGAGAGAGAGAGCGCTTGGGGACATCGACGCATTGGAATAGTGCCAATGTCAGTGTAATTAGTGCTATGATAATTTTCTCTAATGTTGACCATTAACCCAGTTTGGTGTGTGTTAAAAAAAAGAAGGGAGAAGGAAAAATTCGTTAATGGCTCGTCCAATAGCGGTATAGCTTCGCATGAGATTTGGTCTTTATATATATATATATATATAGGAAAGTGGGATTTTAAGAACTTTCAACTTCGAGGACTATGCTCATAGTACAATATAAACGTCATTTCAAGGAACGCCTTGTCCCTAAAATCAACAATTCGTTTGAGAAAGTTTTAGGAACCGTCCTTAAATTAGCCACGTTTTGATAATACCGAACCTTACATAGACATAACGGGTTCAAAATAACATTTCCTCATATACATCTATATATATCGAAATCTAGTCATCGATATCCTCCAGGGGATTACTACTTTTCCCAATGAACGACTTGTCGTCCCTCCTCTCCTTTCTCTCTTGCGCTCTTTCTCTCGTACCGACTATTTCAACGATTATAAATGTGTCAAATTTTTCATTGCTGCTAACGGTTGTGTATAAAAAAAAATACAATTTCTCGAGTTATAATATAACCCTAACTGAATAATAGCGAATCATTTGTAATAAAAAGTATTATTTTTTAAATTGTATTTTTCTACAGTAATATTATTTATTAAAATATCCTAATAATCGCTTGGAAAATATACTATACTGCTGTTATTTGAAATAATACAATTTCTTGAATAATGCTGTATTATTATTATTATTTCAACATTATACATGTGTATATAATTATAGTGAACATTGTTATTTAAAAATAATGTGGAATGGTAAATATTATTGGCAAATGTTTTCTTTTTTCGTACTACATTATTTGAAATATAATAAAAACAATTCGGGAGATATATTATACTGTTATTGTTATTTGTAGAAGGAAAAAAACACATAAAAATAATATTATTTTTAAAATTGTACCAGCGAATATTTGTGCACTGCATCACCTGGATTATTACGGTAACCTCGATTAAAACATTCAAAACCGGAGTGAAACTACTGTGTAGTTGAATCGAAGCGGAATACTCGAGCCCGAATGAAAAATTACATTATTCTTTCGCTATGCTTTTTTTTTGTTGCCATTTTGATTTTTTTATTTCGCCAGTGTAACACTTTTTCACTGTATTGCAAACAGTGCGTACATTTTTATATGTAATTTTTCAGTTGAGAGGACCATTACAACACAAAGCGTCCACCGCGGTGGATTTTTCTGCATACGCGTTTCGGTGGGTCCGGGCTTTTTGCTAATTGATCGCCCGCCCACTGTTTGCTCTTGATCCCAAATGGAACAGGTTCACTTCGTCCCGTAATATGCGTAATAAAAATACTGATTTCACAATTAAAAGATTGTGTATCGGTAATGGGTAAAAAAAAAAAACAAAAAAAAAATAGCGATATTCCTCGTAATTCAATCATGAGAGTCCAACTCGCGGAAAAACGCCAGAAAGTAGCAAAATATCGTCGACAGATTCTCCAGTGCCCATCATCGTCACGGAAAAAATCGCCAACGCCCAAAAAACATATCCAATTAATAAAAAAAAAAAAAAAAAAACGTAAACAAAAGCCCGAAAATAACGTATTCCAATAAATTTCCACAAATCTCGAAAAAAAAACAAAACATTTCAAACAAACGCATAAAAAAATTTGCTGAAGCTCGAGAAAAATGCCTGATAAATAAATAAATAAATAAATAAACACTCAAATACATCCGAAAAACCCGTCGCCAATAAATAAATTCGAGAGGAGAAAATGAACAAAAGCAACAGCCCCCAAATTTTCCAATCAAACGTTAGTAAATGACTCGGATAAAAATAAAAAAACATAACGACGTATGCACGTGTATCGCAAAGGGCATTTCGTTAGGGTTGTAAACGCGGGTCGCGCTTACCTCGCGCGTATAATAAAGTCTACGGTAATATGGAAAGAGATACGGTGGAGTATCACCAGGTGGTGCATCGTACAGACACATCGGGTGAAGAGGGGTTCCGCGAGACTCGTGAAATTTTACTCTCCGATCGTTATACGACTAGCCATATATCCGCGTCTTAGCCGTAAAACTTGGTCCAGGTATATGCGCGGTAGTTATTTCGCGCGATATACGTGTATCCGTATATGCCTGTATCGTACCTCGTGTATCCATAATCTTGGTACCGGGAGATCGCAACAAGCAATATCCACACACACACACCTATATCTGCGTCATTTCACCATTAAGTGACGGGTGGGGGAGGGGGGACAACAAAATTACGTCAGTGGATACAATAAAGTTAGCAAGCAAAAGCCCCGAACGTTTGGCTGTCTGATGCTCTGCATTTTCCTTTCACCGGAAAGTTATGGATATCTATGTCAAGTGAACTCTATCGCGGAAACTTCCTTACCGACACGGCTCTACAGCAATTACCCCGGGCCCTCCTGCAAATTCAATAAAACAGCGTCTCATGCATAATAAATACACATACGTGTATATGTATGTATGTACATATGCACGTATCACACGCCGGAGGGAAAGTATTGACGACATTTTCACGTTTTATTTTCTTCCCTTTTCCTGGCTGCTTTTCAGTCAAGATTCAAAGGGCAACCTCTCCCAATGTTCGAGTACATTGTGGCTTTTCTTGCCTCGTAGCTGCGCGCCCCGCAGCAACGAGAGACCGGCTTCTCCCTTCGAGAAGCGTGGGATCTTTCGGGTTTCGGGTCACGAGCGAGAGAGCCTTCACCACCAGGCTAGGACGACGACGCGGCCACGCGATGAAACCACGGTCTCGACATTTTCCTCGAAAGCATCCGCAAAGCCATACGATAGTAATTCCGTTGCACTTTTGGACACCAATTATATATATATATATATATATATATATATATATATATATGCTGGTGTAGAGAATGCAGACACCCACATATACACGTATATAAAGTTGGTACACGCCGCAACGGCGCGCTAGGAATAAAATTGTGGAAAAAATATATAATGCACCGTCAGTGAGCCATTTTTCATGGTGAACGCACGAGTACGCTGCAATAAGCTCGGAATACGCAAAAGTATTAATAATAATGACAATAATAACAGGAATAATACTTATTAACATAATAGTAACAATACGAATAATACTAACTCATAATACTAATAGTAAACAGTACCAATATTAATAATACTAACTAATAATACTAATAACAGTAAATAGTAGCAATACTAATAATACCGACTAATCATACTAATAATGATAAATAGTAACAATACTAATAATACTAACTAATAATACTAATAGTATTATTTGTAGCAATCCTAATAAAACTGACTAATAATACTAATAATAGTAAATACTAACAATACTAATAATACTATCTAATAATAGTAAGTAGTAACAATACTAATAATACTCACTAATAATAGTAAATAGTAACAATACTAATAATATTAACTAATAATAGTAAACGGTAACAATACTAATAATACTACCTAAAAATAGTAAATAGTAACAATCCGAATAATAAGGACGATCATAATAAAAATACTGTCAACGTCACTGAACTACAACTAAAAGGAAGGACTAAACATCCATTTTTTTCGATCTTTTTTGTCGGAGGACAAAATCCTAATGCTTCGATGACGGGAACAAAGTTGTACAAGAATATGTAATGCAGTACCAGTAAATTGTAATAGGCCCGAATTATTTAAAAGTATTGATGATAATGAGAATAATAATAATAGTACTAGTACTAGTAACAATAATAATTACCGCAGCAACTACAATAATAATAATTCTGCCAACCTCACTCAACTATAAAGAAATGAAAGAGAGGCTGAGAAACCATGCTTCAATCTTTTTCTTGTCGACGAGATGATAATGCTTTGACGACTGACGAAAAGGATCAAATTCTATAGGAGAAAGAGAGAAAAAGAGGGAAATAGAGAAAATGAGAGAAAGAGGTGGAAAGTAAACGAGGGAGGTATATATGAGAGAGAATATGACGCGAAGCTACCGAGAGCCAGGTATCAGTCAGGTAAACTAAGCTTGCCTGTTAATTGAGGCGTTAGCCTGCTCTCAAAGCTGGTAGACAGAGAGAGAGAGAGAGAGAGAGAAAGACAAAGAGAGACAGAGATAGAGAGTGAAAGCGAGGAGAGAGCGCGGGTGGGACTACTTGAGCTCTTGTTCCACAGGCATCTGCCCAGGATATCCCTGATAACCGCACGGGTACTCGAGCCAACATCAGAGCCCAAGGTAGTAGATGGCGCTCTCGTCGTCTAGCGGGTCTAAAGCTCTCTGACAAATGCTCTATGGTCAAGACTAAGGTGGCTCCACATCAAGGAAATACGTTGCCAGGAACTAAGACTCGCCCCATTCGATTTGGATTAATCCGTTCGGATGATTGCGACTGAATATCCTACTTGCTTACCCTAATGAATCACGTTCCATCCCCCGTTCGTCACTTAGTTCCGCTGGGAAATGCAAATTTTTTTTCCTCATAGAAGCCGTTAGGAACGGGGCTGGTAGACGGTTAACCGCAGACTCGTTTGACCCAACAGTCGCTCAAGATTATTGAGGAATTAATCAGATGTGTGATACTGTATCCTAAGAGAGGTCAGAAGTGCGCCAAAAAGTAATGGTCCGAGCATGGATTAGGGAAAGACATGTTTGTTACAATCAGTGAAAGAGCACTCGTTCGTCCAGTATGATACACAGCTGAAATCTGTGAGCTTCTTTGATTTTTTTCGCGAGCCCAATGAGGCATGGACTATTCCCGCGCTGAAGTAAAAGTCCCGGAAAGCCTGACAAGGATAGCTGCAGAGCTGAAATAGAAGATCGTTAGAATAACTCGGCTGACCCGAATCCGCGTAGCATCCACGTCGCGTGCATAGAGACTTCGATCCCTCGACCTATACGGATTGCCCGAAATAACTCATAAATCGACCCAGAATCGTATCTGCCTGCTTTGCCAATTGCGGTTGCTGCTATCTCGGGAAAGAAGCAACAATTAAAGGCCAAAATGGTAATCGCGAATGTGACCCCGGTCTGGTCTGAGGACCGAGACAAAGAAGAAGACGAAATACCTAACTTTAGGGACCAGTCTTGCTTCCGGGTTGAAGGATACTGTGAATAGAGTATGAAAGATCACGATCGCAAAGGTGATATTTCGTGGGCGGCACTGAAGCAGCATTGTAGTACCAGTTATTACCATAACATCACCAACATTGCCGTGGCCAGCATTGTTTTCTGAGGGGGGGGGGGGGCAGAAGGAACCGGCCTATAAGGAACTAATTTCGTTCACAATCATCTTTTTTTAAAATAAAATATACATAATAGTCGATAATCACGTAACACACATGAAATATGAAACTTGGTTGAGTTACACGTTCGTGTTATTAATACCAAACTCTTGCAAAACCTTAAAAAATAATCATCGAATTTTTCATCATCCTTCAATCCAGTTATCAGTCTTTAACCTTTACGTTCAGTAGATCTTTAATTAAATAAGTCTTATTTTTCTATTTTTTTTCAGCCAATCGGCCCAACACTTTTTCAAGTGGACTTTATTTTTAGCACTGCCATTCACCAAGTTCAGCAGTGACATGTGAGAGAATCGTTCCTGAAGCATTATGCTTCTAAGCCACGTTTTTATCCGCCCCATGGCAGAAAAACTTCGCTCACAGCCGGCGGGGCTCACTGGTAGTATTATTGCTGCTTGGAAAGTTTACAAATGGTGTCTCAAAATTACCTGACATTTTTATTTCTTAATAAAACGTGTTATTTATTTGAAAAGTACGAATACTTTTATTTTAACATAAAGTATAAACATGGAGGTTATGTGTGGAACACAATATCCGATAAATGGCCTCCTCGTCCCTGTTTGCAAACATTCACTCTTTTGACGAAATTTTCAATAACATTTTAGCATAATTGCGGACTAATTTCGATAATGGTGCGTCCTATTGCTTCCTTGAGCTCCGGAATGATCTGTGGATCATTGCCATTCACTTTTCCTCTCAGAAAACCCCAAAGGAAGAAGCCCAATGGCATCAAATCGCACGATCTTGGTGGCCAATTCATATCGCCGCGGCGAGAGATAACACGACCATGAAACTTCGTCTGCAATGACTGCATTGTATCACATTGCATTTTCACAATTTCTATGCGTTGCTCGATCGTGCAATTCTCCATGACTAAACCTCAATACTTCCTGATGCCAGTTGTCAAACATTATTACTCTATTTTCGCCACAAAAAAATAGCGCCCAATTAAAAATGTCAGATCATTTTGAGACACCTTTTGTGAGTGAATGCGGTACTCTTTGTTAATATGCTTTCTTCAACTTTCCGCATTTATTTTATCATTTTTAAATTGAAATAGGTTTTTCATCACCATCACTTCAGCTTCTGAGGTTAACGTATCAATTATTACGATTTTTGTATAATTATTTATAAAATCGTTTCCGTTCTTCATATTCAATTTAAAAAATGCACCAGCTGCATGAGATTGTCGAATCGTTTCAGTAGATAGATTCTAACCCTAGTAGATTTTCAAATCAGCGATCTAGATGTACAATGATATTATCAACAACTCGGTAGTAAATCACTTACAATGAGAGCTGCACTCTTGCTATCGTAAAAGTACCAGATTTAGCAGATACATACGTATGACCGTAAACAAGACAGATATTTCGAAAATCCTGGCCAGGGTGCATCGCAGTCCTTTGGGGGAAGGCGGGGGTGGCTCCTACCTATTTACGTCAATGACCATCAACAACATAGTTAGACTACAGCAGTTTGATTTTCCAATGTTAATAAGCGACTAAAATGATTACTACCTACTGCCAAAGAAATGCCAGCCTAGCAGTGACATTTCATGAGCAGGAAAGTAGCATCAGCTAGGCTGGCTTCGGCGTTACAGAATGCTGATGGACTAATGCTAGTAACGAGTGATACATCACTAAAATACTACTCCTGTTTCTTATTGCCCATGAAGTGCGATAGCCTAAACGAAAAGCTGAAACGGAGACAGAGAGAGAGAGAGAGAGAGAGAGAGGTAGAAAGCTTTTGCATCGAGAATGGGAGATTAGGCAGGGTGAGCATATGTGACACTCGAACGACCGGCATAAATTAGATACGTGGGTCGTGGTCCGGTAGAGTTCGCGTGTGGAACGCGTCCCGTAACAAGACAATTAATACACGGACGGTTGGAGGCGAGAGAAATATATATATGCGCGAGCAATGTTAACTATATGACCTGGCTTGTTCGATACAACACGTAGAGAGGAGATTTTGGAGGGATGCAAGAGAGAGAGGGAGAGAGAGATAGGAAAGGTAGGATGGTTAGGTCGTTTTGACCACTGTTGGATGCTACTGCTCGCTTTGGGCCTCCCCAGTAAACGTGCCGAACGAAGCGTGCTCCTCTTCCGTCCCTAACCAACCAGCGGTGTCTCCCTCTATTCCTAACCACCCACTGGTTGGAGCTCCCTCTGGTGTCGTATTCAACGCACTACCAGCTTTGTGTTTCGTACTTGTTGGCGCCATTACGTCACTGTTTCTGTCACCGTTTTATCCCTCTCACACACTCTCTCCCTCTTTCTCTCTCTCTCTCTCTCTCTCTCTCTCTCTCTCTCTCTCTCCCTCTTGTCTTCGTCTGTGTCCCTTCCCGCTTCCTCATACTAAGCGAAATATCTACGCTGTTATACGACAAATACATTGTTCATAGCGTTTCTCCTTTGTTGGAAAACCAATGGTCCTGCACACGGGCTGTCTTTATGTGCCTATTTGCATGGTCCTTTCAAGGCCATTCAATTTCGATTCGATGCTCCAAACTCTCGGTCTTCTCTCGATCCCTGCCTCCCTCGTTACACATCCCCGTATACATTTAGAGACGTACGTATGCGATCCGACAAAATTGCCTCTAGTATCGCAGCCGAAATGGGGGCAAGTACGGCGAAGGGGGAGAGGGAAATAAGGCAACACTACTGTGTACGAGTGAGAGAGATTCGTACACGGGAAATCCACACAATCGCCGTGTCGCAATTCGCAACCACCTCTCGTGAGAGAATTTCGAACATTCGGCTTAATGAAATTGTACGATCGGACTCGCACTATAAGATGCACTGTCTCAACTCCCCATTGGCGATATATCGATTATTTCGTAGCCGGGTAGGAGTAGATTCGACACGTGTTTCTGATCTATTCGACTACCAATATCGGAATCGCTATCGGGCAAAGCTCGTCCCAAAGGCCATCAACGTTTTGCAGTAAACGTTGCCGAAGCCAATGAATTGGATAGCGACTTGTTTGATGGCGACTCGGTTGACGACAGCTTGATTGATGACGTCCTTGATGCAATGAGGAAAAAAAATCACTTGGGCCAACGACATTGTTCATTTTTTATTGTGTTCGTTGTATTCGTTAGTTCCATGAAATAAACGAATCTTAGAATCACTTAATATTACATTTTTTTTCACTATATGATTCGTCGGTATCCCCTAATAACGCATTTACTCAGCGCAGGTAATTTTTCAGTGTGGCAATGTGGTAACACTGTGTTTGGTTATTCCCCAATTGGTCGATGATAACGAGAGTCATAGCAATTAGGTATTTTTTTCAAAGCAACGAGTGCTCCACTGCATTGCCAGTCATTGCATTTCTCAAAAAGGAACCGATAGAATTCGGGCTCGAATGTAATCAAACAAGTTTTTTGCCGTTCGAAAATAATTCTCAAGCTGAACGATATGTGGAACAATGCGTTATCGTTATAAGTCCTTTTGTGTATACACATATATGCGCGTGTGTGTGTGTGTGTGTGTGTGTGTGTGTGTGTGTGTGTGTGTGTGTGCGCGCGCGCGCGTGTGTGTGTGTGTGTGTGTGTGTGTGTGTGTGTGTGTGTGTGTGTGCACATTTGTGCATCCACTCATTCAACTTTTAACGAGAGAACATATATATGAAGTACAGAATCCCTGCTCATATAAGAGAAAAGCGTCGGTAATGCACTTTCTGAAGGTGCATTAAAGTTGCAACAATTAAAGTTTTAATTACAGCGTCAAAAAAAAAGAGAACAAACGTGGTCCGAGCCACCGCTTCCGGATGTACTTTCAGCTTTTTTGCTATTTCATATTTTTATTCTTTCTCTCTCTCTCTCTCTCTCTCTCTCTCTCTCTCTCTCTCTCTCTCTCTCTCTCTCTCTGCAATCCAGCCATATACCTATTGTTATTCTCCAACGCCAATATAGAAACCGAGTCGCAATTGTTTCGTATCTCATTCGCGAGATTCTCCAAGAGTCTACAGGACCAAGGATGAATCCGTTTTCTCCTAATTTCAATTTGAAAAGCTATTCCGAATCGAGTCCCGTGAAACATTTGCATTTCGCAATGGAGCTCGGTTTTATAATCGTATTAAAGCACTCGCCCTTCGCAACGTCAACGTCGCGCACGTCTCCACAACTTTTTTAACCATTCTTTTGTTCTTTTTATTTTCATGAACCCACGCACTGATGGTGGGCGACATGTTTTTAGCTTTTTGTTTTTTTTTTCGGCAAATTTTCCGAGTTACTTATTGTTTTTTATTTGAGAAAATGACAATTCGAGATAAAAACGACAGCTTTTTTTGCACCACGGTTCGTTAAGCTAACAATAAACGTGATCAATGCTTGCCGACTGCGTGATCCGGGTATCAACGTAAAGTACCCGATAAACTGATCATTTGGGATCGGTCGATACCCACCGTGACCACTATCGTTGGCATTGGCTTTTCATTGAAATTGTAGCTCTTTAAATCTGCCCACAATTTCCGGCGATACATACACTTGAATCCGCTATAAATAATCGCATGATTTTTAATTGACCGAGTCGTGCCATTATAGCGAATGAGGGATTAAATAACCGAAAACGACTGCGGTAATGATGTCGGCCGCGATCGGATGTTTCTCGAATAATTGCGGGCCCCGGGAAAGAGGAGGGCTAGCATTCGCGAATTTACGATTACCCTCAGCCAACGGCAAAACGGGTACGGGTGTATTGCGAATTTGAACCATGGATATAAATAAATAGATTTCGTCAACATATGTATACAGGATGGCCCGAACATGACGTTCAAAAGGAAAAATTTAGATGTGTCACATCAATACCTAACCGAATCACCCCTATGTACGTTCTACGAGCATTTTTTGCTTTCGAAATAAAAAAAACATATGTAAAATTTTATTTCGAGTTTTCCGGTAGCGTAGGTTTTCATTTTTTGCCCCCTTTGGTGCATTTACTTTCCTCTTAGAAGTTTTCATGAGCAATTGGGAGTCATGTAGACTAGTATAAGTGTTTTTTTTTTAACATTGGAACTTTAGTGACTGATCCTTTCAATCCTATTTTTATAATTGAGGCATCAGCGTTCGTGCTCAGTTGGTAATTTATTTATTGGTTGAGACAGTCTCGTTGTCTAGAGAACTGTTTTGAAGATGATTTTGTAGGATGGAATAACTGTTGAACCGTTCTTGTTTGCTTTCTGAAATTCAAAGAAGAATATGTACAAATAAAATTTCTTTAAGTTTATTACCATGTACTGTCGTACATTTGTTTACAACGGTGCGTGGAAAACGCCCTCAATTGGGCCAAATATATTTTTAAACTGTATGAGTGTTGTGATGTTCGGTAGCAGATACAGCAAAACAAAAAAAGCGAAATGACGGCATGCTAAACTTTGATTATCAATTTTTTCTATATTTCTGACTATTTTTCAAGTTGCGAGGTATGTAAATTAAGTGATGAGACTGATTTTTCACAATTTTTTTATTCGTATAGAATTACAACTCACAATCAGTATTGTCTCCCTCAAAATAACTTCCTTAGGACGCCACGCAGCACTGGAGACGGTTCGTCCAATCCTCATAGCAGTGCTGGAACTCGGATATTGGAATAGCATTCAGCTGATCGGTTACAGCCGTTTGAATGTTTTCAAGTGTCCTAAAATGACGTCCCTTGAGGTGATTGTTCAATCTCGAAAAGAGGAAAATGACACAAGAACTCACGTCAGGTGAATAAAGAGGCTGATTATCCACAGGAATGTTTTTTCTGGCCAAAAACTCGTTTATTGAAATTACCGTGTGACAAGGTGCATTGTCGTGATACAACACCCAGTTGTTCTTGATGTTTGGTCTCTCACGTATGGTGGTGTGAGTCAAATTCAACTCTTCCCTGATCATTCGGACTGTCAACCAACAATCTGAGGGCACAAGATCCCGTATTCTGTCGACATTGTCATCGGTTCTTGAAGATGAAGGCCTTCCGCAGCATGGTTCACCTGCAATCGACTCTCTTCCTTCTGAAAATGCCTTAAACCACCCTAAAAACCTGGGCCCTTGACAAAACACTGTCTCCGTAGGCCTGCTGCAGTTTTGTAAGTTTCCGTTGCACTGTGCCCAAGTGTGAAGCAAAACCTGATAGCACACCGTTGCTCGAAATCAATGTCAGTCATTTTTGGAACGCACTAGAAAAAAATTGTTCCGCGAAAAAAATCGCTGCAGACAACCAAACGATTCTAGCGAGTTGAAACTCGTACTGAAAGCGCAACACATGTTCATCAGCCGCCCCTCCAAATCCCGCATCCCAAGTGTTGCCCAATCGAACGCTACATTGTCAGTCTCATTACTTAATTTACACACCTCGAATATTAAAAAGAAAATTATTTCGACTGAATTCTGCAACCATCGTTTAAAAACAGTATATTGAAGGTGTATGCCACCCTTGGCAATCTGAGCTCATTTGGCCAATTGGCTATTGAGATATCGTGGTTGCAGATTTGAAAAATATAACTTCTATAACTCGGCTAATTTTATAAGTATCATTAAACGGTTTTCACGGACGTATTCAGAAAGGTCTGTAGAATAGTCAAATAAAATTTAAAAACTATATTTTTTCCCAATTCCCAGACAACAATACTGCCCCAACAGTGCACTTCATAATAACAGCACAAGTAAAAAAAATCGCGAAGAAAGTACATACACAAACGAGAAAAATAAAAAACTGCTTTTTTTCTCGAAATATAAAAAGATCGTAGAACATACATGGGGGTGAGTCGGATAGGTATTGATACGAGGCATCTAAATTTTCCTTTGCGAAGTCGATTTTCGGGCCATATATATATATATATATATACACCCGCAGATACACATATGCACGCATATATCTATATTACGTCCGTGTAAATAAATGAATGTATAACATAGGTTGTGTTGCACCTACATACATAGGAAAATGGCGGACGGGAGCAAAATTTCCATAATCGGGCTGTCGCGATGGCTGTTTTCCATTTTTCGGTGCAATTTCACGGGGTGGCCGGGTGGATTCGTGCGAGCATTCGTATACACGAGTTGAATTCGACGAGTTGGAGGGGAGGGAAAGGCAAAGAGATAAAGGGAAAATGGTAGCTCGGCGTGTGCCCTGGATGGATCGGGCTCACCCTGAAGGGAAAGGGGAAAGAGAAAGGTTGGAAGGGAACTCAGAAATCGTCGAATCTTCTTCTCTCTCTCTCTCTCTCTCTCGCTTCGGTGGAAAAGCAAGTTTCCGTCACGAAACGTGCCGACTCGAGCGTGCTAGGGCCATTGTTCGTTCCCCAAAGGCACCCCGGAGTGATTTTCATCACCGACGATTGTTCCTTCCTTAGCAAAGTTAGCCTACCCGACTATTACCACACATAGATCCGTTATATCAACGGAGCTTCGGCTACAGGAACATCTGGCCTTTTCGGGGACGGTCCTCAAACTAATCTGCAAAATCGCTTTTCCTCAAATATATATATATATATAGAGGATCTTGGTAAACTAAAAGACTCGAAATTTGCTACTGCCCCTGAACGAAATTGAGCAAGTTACGCCCTTACCTTCTGTAAAAGTTTGTACGTAAGTCGAACTAGTGAAATAGTCGTTTTCGTCTCACGATTGCTCCGAACCCTGTAAAGCGCCGATTTTTCTTCTCAATGCTCTCGACGCGGAACACGAGCTCCCGTGCTACCCCCCCCCCCCCCCCCCCCCCCTCTCCCGCCGCCCCTTGCCCCCTCGCTCGTATACAGCCTTATCCTTACTCACATACGAAGCTTTTCCCTCTCGCTCTCTCTCTGTCTCTCTCGTTCAATGCTTCTCAATTACCTAACCTCTATACAGCAATAATACCGAGCCACCTAACCGTATCCAGAGAGTTAGAGATCGTTAATTCTTGTTCGACAAAACTCTGCTCAAAGTTTCCAAAGAAAACTCCAATTCATCGAGAAAAGTTTTTCTCTCTCCCTCTCTCTCTCTCTCTTTCCCTCTCTCTTTTCGACGCGTTCTATTTCATTTTTTTCACCAACTCACCCTGGATCCGAATCGTAATCTTTCATTTTACAATCACGTTTAATCGGCAACGAGAGAAACCGAAATAAGGCGGGGCGGGGTTGGAGGGTCGAGTATTTTTATTTCCAGCGGTATTCGGATGAGATTCAAGAAAGGATGTGCATGCATCGTTTCGACATGGAATTACGCTGGTTGGGGTAGATTCAATGCTGAAACGCTAACTATCGTTGTTGGAATTTTTTTCCGCCTGGCAATTCCAGCGACGTTGACGTGAAAACGGCTGAAGTATTTGGCATGTAAAAATAAATGCTTTCAGAACTCACCCGCATATTTCGTTTCATTTAGTTCTGTCGAGGAGAACCAGAGAAAATGCAATTTTCTCTTTAAAGGAACACTGGCACGCGACACCCTTTGGCATTTGTAAGGAAACTCTTCCGTAAATACTCGATGCAGAATAACTTCTTACGGCGTTGCAGTTCCCATCGTTGCAATGTAATGAAAATATATTTTTTTTGCTATTGCTAATTCTTTTGCCACATTCAGGCTATGAAAAATCACTCAAACGTTTTTGAGAATTCTAATCAATTAATTGTAGTGTCAATCGGCAAACAAAATATTATGGATGATAAAAATGAATCACCAAAGTAACGAAAACGAACTTTCGTTGCATTCCAACGATGCAAACTTCGATGCCGTAGTTTCATGAGCTTTGATCGTTATCTGGCTCAATTCATAGCGTTTTTATTGTCTAGCAATATTTTTTTAGTATTTTAATAATCTATACATATAAAATACTTCCGTGACTGATTGACTGAAGGACTGACCAACATATAGACAACGCACGGCCTAAATCGCTGAAGATAGAAACATGAAATTTGGAAAATATGTTCCTTAGAAGGTGTAGAGGTGCACTAAGAAAGGATCTTTCGAGAATCAACTCCAAAGAGGGTGAAATGGGGTGTAAAGGTTTCTATGGAAAGTTGTATTCCTTGCGTGTATCAACTTGAAACGTGGTATAAAAATTCTTTAAAACAAATAATAAAAGCATATTTCAGGATTTTGTAAAACAACCCTTAATTAGGGGACACCGGGGTGTTGAAGTTTGTAAGGGAAAATCGAATTCCATACTTTTATCTCAATGAAATTCGTAAGATATGTTCCTTAAAGGGCATAAAGATGCACTAAGAAAGAATAAGCTTCTCGCATGGTCAAATATATGTAGACTGTTCGAGAGTGCCCAAAACTTCAATGTGCTTGGCGAAGAACATAAATCATACGATGTTGTCTACAGAACTAAAGGGTGTCTCAAAATGGACTTAATATATTGCCCCCCATTTTTTTTTAGGCGAACATAGAGTACTAATCTTTGACAACTAGCATCAGGAAGTATTGAGGTTTAGTCATGGACGATTACACGATCGAGCAAAGCATAGGAATTGTGAAATTGTAATGTGAAATAATGCAGTTATTGCAGGCGAAGTTTCATGGTCATGTTATCTCGCGCCGCGGCGATGTGAATTGGCCACCAAGATCGTGCGATTTTACGCCATTGGAATTCTTTCTTTAGGGTTTTCTGAAAGGAAAAATGTATACCAATGATCCACAGACTATTCCGGAGCTCAAGGAAGCAATTGGACGCACCATTAATGAAATTAGTCCGAAATTGTGCCAAAATGTTATTGAAAATTTTGTCAAAAGAGTGAACGTCTGCAAACAGGGACGAGTCGGCCATTTATCAGATATTGTATGCCACACATAACATTCATGTTTTTACCTTATATTAGAATAAAAATATTCGTACTTTTTAAATAAATAATATGTTTTATTAATAAATTTAAACGTCAGGTCATTTTGAGACACCCTTTATATTGCAAAGCCATATAGTTCTGTAGACAACAATGACATTGTATGATACTGGAGTTGAAGGTTGGCACTTTTATACTACTATTTCATTAATTACCAACCCTAACCTCAGTCAGTCAGTCCACCACCGTGCCTGAGAAATATGACGCTCTACCTTCTTTCTTTATTCCTTACTTTTTTTTCTCTCTTCGTTTATCTCCTCTTTCGACCAAATCCTAAAGTTCACGCGGACGAAGTCACGGACGAAAGCTAGTAAAATATACAAGAGACGCAAGGTTTTAATTTTTTTTCCGCGGTACCTGTTCAAACGATTACGGATATACGAGCATCGCGCGACAAACTGCACAAGCAAACATCGCAAATTAAACATTTGTACCAATTAGCGAGGGGGCCAGTGTACAAACGAAACGCAGGGATTTCGTATGTTGCATGTTTGTACTATAAAATACACAGAAACACACATTCGCACACAGACGAGTTTTAGCTGGATGTGTATATCCGAACGATAAGACATGGGAGATATACCATGGAATGTCGTGGGGTACGACAGGACATTGTATGACGTTTACATAAGTGCCATAACGATCGATCGGTATATGGACGTAAGGACGAGATGCATACGCGAGTGGAGGATTTCACCACCAGGCACGAAACCGGCGAGCGAACCTCACTGCGACTACGCAATTTGGCACTGTTGAATCGTGACGTGTATCTTCTCGGGCGCATACAAGCCCTTTGAACCTTCGGTTGCGGATTATAGGGCCCTAAACATGAGCCAGGGCGATCACTGGCTCATGTTGCGCTCGATCTCTCTGTTTATTTTTGTTCTATTAGGTCATTAAGTATGGAATGTCCCATTTCCAGCTTCTCAGCTTTACCGATTTGTTTGAAATCGTTTCAAATACTGTTGGAATAGTGACGTTAAGGGGGGGAAATCCCTTTAGTCAGCCGAAAATAAGCAAATATTCAAGATGTTTTTATGTAAAAACTATTTATTCCACATAATAAAAATGTCATGTACATATTATTACATCTTTTAATTTTCCAAAAAGACATTTATTATTTGTGAAATTAAAAAATGGCGACTGTACGATACTTGCTTCAGAGACAGTTGTCCCCGGAGCGATTCCGCGGCGTACAACCTAGCGTCTGGTGCATTAAGGCCTTAGGCCACTCTAGAGGCCAAATTTTTGGCCTCTAGAGGGCATATTTTGTGATTTTTTTTCAGCGAAACCATAAAATGAATTGGAATTACAAAATAGGAGTTTTGTCATATTCACAATTGACTATACAAAATTATTTTTTCACAGCGATACATGTCAAAATGGCGACTGTGCAGCATTTTTCCCATGACACCTTTATTTCTGGAAGGTCAACGGCCGGACCAACAGCTCCTATAATTTTTGGAGTTATGATGCGACACTGAAGTTTTTTCGATTATATATAAGAATATCTATAGAAATACATAGGATTTTTAAAATATATTGTCTTTTGTCAAAATGGCGCATTTCTAAAGCAAAAAGTATAAAATGCCATGAGAAAGTCGTCAGAAAATTGTTTATAAAAAAGGAACTATGCAATATAATAAAAAAAGTCCTACGTAGTGCCTCAGAAAATGTAATTCTAAATAAACAGTTAAAATTTCAAGTGAATCGGTTGAAATTTGTTTGAGTTATGAGTCCGGCCGACTTGAAAAATGTAGTTTTGAGATAAACGCGTTTAAAGTTAGTAGAAAGTCACGATATGAATCGAGAGGGGTTGCGCTAAAATTCGAAAATCGAATACTTAGAGATTTTTCACACCCATAATCTTTTGGAATATAATTTTATAGGTACTAAGGTACATTTTTAACAAAACAAAAATCGATTTTTGGAATATCCTACAGTGGCCTTAATCTGAAACACCAGAGCCTAGAAGTTTTCGATTTCTAGGACTCACATGCTCTATGTGAACTTAAAATATAAAAAAAAAGCGAATATTCAAAAAATGGTACGTGTTTGAAAAATTGTTCTATTTCTCATGAAATTTTTATTATAGTATTTGTTGATGAAAAAAACAGCGTTTTTTTAAATATTTTTTTAGCAACGTTAGGTCCACACAGATGGTATTTATATTACCTAAAAGTCTGCAAAATTTACAAAAAATCATTTAGATAGTTTTCGAATTATCTTGTACGAGGTTTACGAAAAAGTGACTTTCAGGAAAATACGTTTAAAGTTATGAGACTCGAATATGGTGTGACTAAATGACCTACCAATTGATCTACGCTTCCGGGGCCATAAAGTCAGCTTCCTTGTGGAGTTAATTTTCGACCATAAACTCTTCTTTACGTTATAAAGGGAT
Source organism: Ophion ventricosus (assembly GCA_963932345.1). NCBI lineage: Eukaryota > Metazoa > Arthropoda > Insecta > Hymenoptera > Ichneumonidae > Ophion > Ophion ventricosus. The sequence goes on along the minus strand of OZ010711.1, from coordinate 31,792,270 downwards.
ATCCCCTATTAAACTTTGCTGCTAATTCACGCATAGTTTCAGATGCAGCCGCTTCCACTGCAGATTGCAGCCCATCATTATCTACCTTCCGCTCCAGTCGCCCACGTAGTTCACTTTGAATAGCAAACCGGCAGATTGGAACTTCTCAAACCATCGACATTGCATTCATTAACCAAAGCCTTGCCAAACATTTCGTTGATACTTCGAATCGTCTGTGCCGCATCAGCTCAACGACGGAACTCATATTCGAAAATAACGCTAACTTTTTACTTATGCATGGTTTAGAAAATTGAATCGGCAAAAGGCAATTCGATAGATAATCACAAAGCAAAACGTGCGTCTGGAAGGCTGATGGCGTACCTTGACAATATAAAGAAACCAAGAATTGTCAAAATGAAATATCAGAGATATCTAGCATCAAACTTGGAACTCCAGATAATCAAACATTTCATACTATGACCTAATATATCGAAACCTTATTTCTTTAATTTCTGTCCACTTTCGTTTTATATCGAATCCTTATTTCTTCAATTTCTGTCTATTTTTGTTTTATATCGAATCTTTATATCCTTAATTTATGTTTATTTCATGTTTTACTAGCTGTGCACATGACTCCGGACGCGCAGGTTTTCGAAAACTTAAAATTAGCATATCCTTTGAATAAATTAGCATATCTTAGAGTGAGCTCTTATGAAAATTTGATAGAGGTATCAAATTTTTATTGCTTTGAAGACTTGTGATTACTTTTTTTCACATTTCGTCTGTAACTTTATATTTGCCCGAGAGGTTTACTGGGACATAGTAAATATTATCAATCAATCAATCAATCCCTCCTTCTCTCTCTCTCTCTCTCTCTCTCTCTCTCTCCTTTCTCTCTCTCTTAGCCCCCTCGCCCTCCTCTCTCTTTCTCCCACTATCTTTTCAATACCCTTAAGAAATGTTTCACGAGATCCTCTACTTTTTTTAACGAAAGATTTTTTAAAAAACTAAGCACAGTCTGTCGGCAGGGCAACGATAATCTAGTTGTATCAGCCATATTGTACAGAGAGAACAGATTGATTGATTTATTGATTGAATGATTGATTGATACATTTCCATGACATGCTTTAGAAAAATAATTATAGCAGGAATTGAAAGAATGCAAAATATTCATTTGGTTCGTACGGAAAAAAAGAAAGGATGAAAATAAAATGATAATTCATACCATGTCCTGGTAAATATTCGGAAATATTGCTGTGGCCTCTTTCTCCGTTTCGCAAGTAGCAAGAATCTTCCGAGCGGTACCTATACAAAAGTGTTTTCTCGATTAAACGAAAAATAAAATTCGATTAAACTGTTTTGCGCAAAAAACCTCGGTGATCTGTCAATATAGTCGATTAAGCCCCGTCCTTTCTCTCTCTCTCCCAAAACCTGTCTTGAAAATGAGTTAGTTCCGGGGTTCATGGAGAGCAGTGAGAAAAAAAACAAAACAATTCGAGAAGATTTACGGACTATTGCACTGTTGTGGGTGTGTGTGTGTGTGTGTGCGTTAAAAGAATCTAATTGCATACTGCCGGCTCAACGAACTCGTCTCAAACTTGGTTAAAGTCACCAGGGTGATTTGAAAGTTCGAATGCAATTCGACCATTCCGTATATATACGTACCTCTATTGAATCGGTACGGGAATGGGTAGAAATTCGAACTCTCGCTCGTCCCCGAGAGGCGGGTGAAAGCACTGATAAACGAACGATTTGCGAGGTGAACTTCGGAAAACACGATAAATCGGTTTTAAGAGGAAAATTACGGGAAGCCTTTGTGTTACGGTACAAAGGTTCGAAAATATATATGTTTCCGGTGCTTTAAGAAAATAAAAACGAGAGCAAATAATATGCAATACAAATTGACCTTGCTTCGTTAATTTTCATTTTTTTTTTTCCTCCACGTTTATCAACCACGGGATGACATTTCAATTGGAGCTTATTTTTGCAAAATATCAAGTAGAACAGCTGTTTCATTCGAAGGAAATCAATTCATTGCTTTCTATTATTTGTATGCCGAGAGAGGGAGAGAGAGAGAGACAGAAATTAAATTCGATTAGATTTATTAGTGCTCTAGGACCAAAAGGTCCTCTGGTGCACAATCCTCATTCTTCTTGCGATACAAAGCAATAAAAAAGGGACTTGATACAAAAATAAAGAAAGATCACTCTATATGAACAAAAGAAATATAAAATAACAAACATAAATGAAAAGAAAAGCGCATATTAAATATACAAATAAAAAGAAAAACACAAACAGAAAAAACAAAAAATGTAAAAAAAAAAGTTAAAAACTCAATAGAAAAACGAAAGAAACGAAAAACAGATAGTGAAAGACAACGATATCGCTAAATCCATATTACAACATTTGTATCCAACAATGCAGCGGAAATATGTTATCGCTTCACTCCCGTTTTTCGCCCACTGTACGCAACATCAGGTACCTGTTTTCCCTTCCGTTTTTTTTTAAATTTATTCGATCTAAAATGCATCGCTTTATATTGGTAAAATTTCTGAAAGTGCACCAACCAACAGAAGCAATAAAAACGACCAGTGGGTATATCGCGTACGATAAAAAAACAAAGTAAGTCCGTTGAGGTTTCGTGGATCTCTCACTTCTCTTTTGTTACTTCGATTGTGCGTCTTAGGTGAGTCCATTGCGTCCCTACTGGCTGCACTTTTTTATCTTTCGTACCACAAGGATGATAGCCCCACTTTTTCCACCAAACACCGTTTTTATGCCAAAAAAACAAAATGACTTATGTATTTTACATGAAATAATATAGTACGAAATATTAGTGCGCATTAGTAATGAAACATACGATAAGTTGCCCCGTACAGTTCAATTTTGGCTATAATAGTTTCTCATCAAAGTGACGACCCTTAGCTCTGATAACCGCCGCACCGATTCTGGGCATTCTTGCGATCAATTTTTCCAGCGTTTCGGCTGAAAACTTCTTCCACGAATCCTGTAGGGTCTTCCATAACCCTTCCTGATTGGTGGGGTGTTCATTGCGTACCGCTCTGTCGAGCTCTTCCCATAAAAGTTCAATCGGTGACAAGTCCGGGGACTGAGGTGGCCATTCCATAATTTTTATAGCACCAGAGATCCTTTTTTTTTAATAGTCTTTACACAGCAAGAAAGTATGCTTTGGGTCATTATCTTGTTGGAACATGAACCCACGATGCAGAATTCGTGTTCCAGATGGATGCATGTCTTATCAGAACCCTATGATAGACGTTTTTATCCATAATTCCTTCAACTTTCGCTAAATCTCCGACTCTGTTACCACCAAAACAGCCCCGAACCATCACGTTACTTCCACCATGCTTCACTGTGGGCACCACACATTCCGGAAGGAAGCGTTCATTTGGCCGACGACGAACATACTCGCGGCGTTGAGAACCAAAAAGTTCGAACTTGACTCATCGGTCCAAAGCACGTTCTTCCATTAATTCGCTGTCCAATTTTTATGTCCTTTGGCCCATTTGAGTCTCTTAGCAACATTTCCTTCCTCAATAAAGGTTTCCTGACAGCCACTTTACCTCCTAGACGGGCATCACACAAACGTCGCGCCACCCTCCTGGATGACACTGATTCTGCCCTTGTTCCATTCAACGCAGCTGCAATTCCTCGAGCTGTTAGCTTTCGATTTCACTTCGAATGTGTAACAATAAAGTTATCTTCACGTTTTGATGTCTTTCTAGGAACACCGGTCCTTTTTCTATTCGTGTTTGAACCTGTTTTCGCCTTCCTGTCCAAGGCTGGAACAACAGCGCCTAGTGAAATTTTCAACTTTGCAGCAAATTTCGTAGGGACCACTTCAGATCTCTTGAAAGAGACACCTGTGATCTGATTTCAACGCCGAGCTCTTTATTTTCTCGCCGCATTGTAGCATAAGTAAATGAAAACCACACAGTGAAAGCCACAAGTGAGAACACACATAACTTCAGTAAATTCGATGGTTCCGCGAATGTGATTGCTCGTTTACGAAATCTGTTGATACATACCTACTTAGTAATTGTGTCAACAGAGTGTATCGTACTCACAGCACGCAACAGTAACTTCTAAACAAGCTTCTATCAGCTCAGTTCAGGAGGCGCGATGAGGATCGATTTCAGAAACTTGTATTTGTCGAATTTTATTTTCAATATCTGTGTAATGTAAACGACACGTATATCTTATTTGTGTATGCTTATATTATTTCTTCGCATTAGGTGCCTCGAACACGCAGGAATATGATTTTTTTTTGGTTTGAGTGATGTTCTCAGACTCCTGACAAGCAGTGTATATTTACACGTACGTACACGACGCCTTTTTACCAGAGTGATGCAGCACCAAGTAAGGTCAGACACACTCGAGGATTGCCGGAAGGACAAGGGTTGAAAAAAAACCCAGCAAAGTACTGGTTCGTGTGAGGAAAAAAATACAAATAAGAGTGCCAACATAGAACAGGGCGAACCATTGCCACGATTTTTTCCCAAACGCTAAAACGTCAAAAACGAAAAGAAACTCATAAATTAATAAATAAATACTAATAAACGAATAATTGAGATAATTAAAATTAATTGCCGTTTATAAACGCAAGATTTGACACTAATTATCCCAACGAATGAACAATATTTGTAACCAAAAAAGAAAAATTGATAGCCCCGTGTGGTTTTTTTTCGTTTTTCGTCAATGTCCGCTCGTACGCGAGACTTTGATAAAACGCCTATGATTACAAGTATGCGCTAACTCGGGATTTATTCACCTCGAGTGTGCGCCGTAAAACTATTGAAAAATTGGTCAATTTCGCGCTCGAGGTTGTTTCAAATTTTTTTCAACAACGAATCCAATGTCCGAAATTAGGCTGATAAAAATGTCACCTTATTGTACATGCCCGTCCATTGATGCATATATTCATTTCGAAAAAAGACGTAGGTCCATTTTACAGCTATCAGCAAACTCGAAAATACGATGAGCAAACACGAATGTTTTTGCGCATGAGCGAACTGTACGTCAAAAGAAGACAAAACAAGCCAAAGGCCGACGAACACGCGTTTTCTCTCGGAGCTTTAGTTAATCGAACCTCGGACCTCGTGTAACGAATAAACCGCGGCACGTCAAAAGGATTCGGCAATCAAGAACGAAGCAAAAAAGAAGCAACAAAAAAAAGAAATAAAAACGTTTAGTCTTGCAAGCGTTCGCAGAAGGATTGTTCGTGTAAATAAAAATATCTACACACGCGATGAGCCAGCGGCAATCGGACACTCGAAACCAATAAGTTACAAACTTATTGGTTTCGTTCCTAAAAACGTAATGCGATCAAAATCGAACACTTTGATAAAGTTATTTGCTGAAATTAGCTTCCTGAGATCTCATGATCCATACTCGGTTCCGGAAAATTTATATTCGATTAATTTTACGATGTCCAACTTTGCATCGTTCTAATGCATCGGAAACTCTTTCTTATTTTTTTTTATTTCTTCATCATATGTATCGTCCAAAATCTCTAAAAATCAGGCTCTATATGTTCAAAAGATCGCAAGGATCCCAAGAAACGTTTAAGTGATTTTCTTAGCCCAAATGTGCAAAATAAAAAAATATTGGGCTACTAAACTTTGATTGTGTTCCGACGATGCGAACTTCACGATCAATTCAATTTTTCGTCGTATCGTTTTAAGGCCATAATAGCTCATTAGTTGCGTTTTGAAAAAAATAATCGAAATGGGTCTTTGAGAATAAATATTCCCAATTAAAGAAGAGTGATGTTTACATTGGAATCAATCTGACGACTGCACGTAAAAATTATCCATTTTATTTAATGTAAAAAATATTTTAAAAATCTACAGATATTACACAAAATGCAAGTATTTCATACCATTGAAAATGTAATCAGACTTTTCGGGTAATAAAAAAGGTACATGCAAATAATATGAGTTGCTCTCTCTCTCTCTCTCTCACACTCTCTACCTCTCTAACTCTCTCCCTCGCTAACTCTCTCCCTCGCTAACTCTCTCACTCTCTCACTCTCCTCTCACATTCTCATTCTCTCACTCTCTTCTCACATTCTCACTCTCACGGTCTCTCACACACATTCTCACATTCTCACACTCTCTCACTATCCATCCATCTATCCATCAAACCCAAACAAACGTAAGCCCAAACAAACCCAACTTAGACCTAAACAAACCCAAACAAACCCAACTTAAACCCAAAAAAACCCAACTTAAACCCAAAGAGCCCAACTTAAACCCAAACAAACCCACCGTAAACCCAAACAAACCAAACTTAAACCCAACTCAAACCCACCAACATTGTAATTCACACACCAAAACTGAAACTCACAACTTGTAACCACAAATGACTCTACATGTAATGCAGCATTTTTCAACAAATCACAGGCATTTAGCATGTCGTAGCTCCCCCCACCCTACTACAAGACAGCGACAGTGGAGTAGGGGCAGCGTTAGTTTCGTGTGACATCTCGCTAAATCAGACCCCCTATATACATCTTTAAAAGCACGTCCAATGCCAAAAACCGATTTTGTTTTATTTCACATAATACACAAAAAAAATCGACCGTCTTTCAATTTAAAAAATACAAAAAAAAACAATTTCTTTTTATTTAAAAAAAATTCCGAAAAAAACTTTTTTTCAATTTAAAAAATACAAAAGAAATGTTTTTTTTTTATGTAAAAAATACATAAATAAATGTTTTATTTCAATTTAAAAATTACGAAAAAAAACGTTAGTTTTTCAATCTAATAAAATACGTTTTTTTTTTAATACAAAAAGAAACAAAGATTTTTTTTTCATATAAAAAATTAAGGAATTGCGAATTTTATTTTCTATAAACCCTAATGAAATGTAGATTTAAAAAAAGCCTTTAAGTGTGGTTTGCGATCTTTTTTTGTTTGTTTGATATCGGTATTCGACTCACTAATTTTTTTTAATTTCTGATTCTCGATTTAAAAAGATTCTTTTTTGAGTTTGTCAACTTCAGTGGATTAACCTATATATACTTGTATGTATGTATATATATACACATATAAATAACACATGTCCAACTGTGTTATACGAGCGCAGTGTGAAACTAAACGTTTTCTCTTTTATAAATATGGATACACACACATATATATATATATATATATGGACATATATAGAAATCGCTTGAAAATCCGATGTGCGGCCGTATTAATACGTAGAACCCACTTCTCCCCCGGCCGGCGTGCAAGTGACCATTTATCACGGAGCTCGCAGACCTGCAAATCACTCTCACCTGCAGAGGCGACCGAGGAAGGTTGGTAGTGGTAGTGGTGGTGGTGGTGGTGGTGGGACAACCACCGGGATATAGCTCGCCAGTGGTCCCCGGTTGGAGCTTGGGGCGGGTAAACGATAAATTCGATTACGTTTTCGCTTACCGCACCTCCATTTTTTTTTTTATTCTCGACCTCACTAACTCTTCCCCTCTCTTTTCCTCTCACGCGTTTTCTATCTCATTTTAGCGCTCTTGGCGATACTATCCTTCTCTTACCCTCTGCCCCTAAATTTTTGATGACTCGCGAGACTCGATTCCGTATTATTTATCGACGCAATCATCCGTCACTAATTAACGATATTCGGGAGAGAAGGCACGTTTCATTCGATTTCGGTCTCTCGATGAGTTAATTTTAATCTATTTTTTGCACCATCTGTCTTCGACGTTCGAAACATAAGGGGTGGCAATTTTATATTCACCTCTCCCGTGACAATTTCATTTGGATGAGAAATAGCGAGGGGGGGGGGGGGGGCAATCCATTGGATAGGAAGGGAATAGGAATTAAGATCGAGGGTGGTTGATAAATCGTCACAGTATCGTCAAGGTACGCAACGAGGATCGAAAGATTCATCCTGAACGTAGACACAAACGGAATATACATAGCACACGAAAAGTTTGCGGGGTAGGTAGTTGAAAATCCTTGGGTTTGCCGAGCGGTCCTCGATTTCCGGTATATAAATTAAGATAAAAAGAGAAATCGAAAGACCTCAATTAAACGCTCGATCTCTCGAGCATCTGCATCGGGTCTGCGAAAACCGCCTTGGGTTGAGGCGACAGATTTGCCACTCCCCTATCTACACCCCCCCCCCCCCCCCCTTCGAGACCACTCTCTCGCTCTATCTCTTTTTATCTCTCCATCTCCGGGTGCAATGTAAGTGGAATAGAATCGAGAAGGGATATCATTGGATTTGCATAAAGGGGTAATTCAATATACAGATCAGCGAGGCAAACGACTCTGTGCCAAAATAAAACAAAAATGACCGTTCCATCGTATTCAGGCTCGAGAAATTAATCTGATACTTTGAAAATAAGAATTTCAGTAGTGCGCAAATAATTTTAAAACATCCTTGATAAAATTCGAATGCAATCTTGAAATTAAGTGGTGGCAATCAATATTAATGTAAAAAGTAAAGTTACTTATTGTAAAGATGGATTTATTATACATTTTCTTATTTCTATAATAATTGTAATAAAGTGGATAGCTAGTTGTTAATTGCCAATAATTATATTGGCTAGTTGTTGACAGCTAATATTCGGAATAAAGTTGACAGTCCCTATAATTAGGATATACAGAAATATATTAAGGTATGTCAAAAAAAAAATATGTTTTTCTCGAGTGTTCCAGTTTTGGGTATAATTGAAAATAAGTGTGTTGTGCTTTTCTTACGATATTCCTTCCGCAGAGGACCTTATTTTGTGGGCGTATAAGCCAGGGCCCTTTTGAATCATTAGTAGATTACACGGGCGGTCAATAAGAATAAGTTACAATCAATTATTATATCCAACGATGGACTGGAATGAAAAGTTTCGCATAAATTTTGTAGTTTTAGAGATGTTTACATGTTCTGTGCAAAGTCGCGTTTACAAAAATTCTTCCGCGAGTCACATTTTTCCAAGTTTTATCATTAATATTTTCTTCAAACATTCGGTGACGCCCTTTTTTTATTGCCGTTACGGAATCTTCAGAATTTTTTACATGCTTAGCGCACTTTATGTCAGACATCTACATTTATTAAGCATATAAATTATTAAGGCCTTAGGCCACTCTAGGATTTTCCAAAAATCGAATTTTTTTTTGTTAAAAATGTACCTTAGTACCTATAAAATTATATTCCAAAAGATTAGAGGTGTGAAAAATCTCTAAGTACTCGATTTTCAAATTCTAGCGCAATCCCTCTTGATTCATGTCGTGACTTTTTACTAACTTTAAACGCGTTTATCGCAAAACTACATTTTTCAAGTCGGCCGGACTCATAACTCAAACAAATTTCAACCGATTCACTTGTAGTTTTAACTGTATATTAAGAATTACATTTTCTGAGGCGCTACGCAGGATTTTTAATATGCATTAAAAATCCTACGTAGCGCCTAGTTCCTTTTTTATAAACAATTTTCTGACGATTTTCTCATGGCATTTTATACTTTTTGTTTTAGAAATGCGCTATTGTGACAAAAAACAATATATCAAAAAAATCCTACGTACTTCTATAGCTATTCTTATATATAATCGAAAAAACTTTAGTGTCTCATCATAACTCAAAAATTATAGGAGCTGTTGGTCCGGCCGTTGATCTTCCAGAAATAAAGGCGTCATCGGAAAAATGCTGCACAATCGCCATTTTGACATGTATCGCTGTGAAAAAATAATTTTGTATGGTCAATTACGTGTATAATAAAACTCCTATTCTGTAATTCCGATTTATTTTTTGTTTTCGCTGAAAAAAAAATCACAAAGTATGCCCTTTTTGGGCCCGTAGAGTGGCCTAAGCCCTTAAATAGAAATGTGACCAGCATGTCATCTCCATAAAGTGCTGCATAAATTAGACGATTTTTAAAGTCGTAATATTTTGTAGAAAGTTCGGTAAGTTGGCTTAAAATTTAACCAGTGTACCGGGATGTATTTTCACTTAATTGTGAATGAGAATCAGTTAATCGTTAAATATTCGGGTTCGTGAAAGGAATACCTTAAACGGGGGCCCGGCCAAAAATATTCAGCCTCGCCGAACGGACCTCTCCTTTTTCGAGACGCTTCGGAAATTGATAGCGAATTTTAAGTCAAGGCTGAGAAGTAAGGACTTTCTTTCATTTTCCTGGAGGACGCAATTTCCAGTCGTAAGTGAAAGACCCAAAAAAATTCAATCTCCTTTCAATACAACCCAATAAACAAATATATCAAATAAATATATTAGGTTGCGTAAAAAAAATACTTTTTCGAATTCTTCCACTTTTAAATTATTAAATTCTTTTATTTTAAATTAAATATTGTTTCGTCTAGGAGAAAGCTATTAATGATTGTTATCTCCCACCCCTGACTAAAATACGCTACAATTTGGCGATGCTTGTTGAAAAGGGGAAACTCTGAAAGCCAAATCGGAAATTCGCCTCTTTATTTTGGTCTCTCCATCCATGGAGGCACCCCACAACATTTTTATCCCCCCCACCCTCCTCTTTACCGCAAAGCGAGAAACTACTTTAAATTGTAAGTACAAGTGAAATTCCCAAAAACAAAGCGAATTTTCTGATCCACCGATACATATAATAATTCTTATGATTATAATGATTATTATTATCATAAAAATATTATCTTCACTCACGAGAATGCGACATCAGGCTTGATGACAACCGGACTTGATGAATGGATGAGGCTCGAATGAATGAATGGCTGATCCATCCATCAAGTGGTGACCCCGTCAGTTGGAAATTTTATCAAAAAATCAATTGGCGTTCTAATCAACGTTATTATGCGAACCACCGTGATAAGTCACCATCAGTCCTGCATGACGTTGCCACAACGTTTCTGATCAATGCGACAATCATTCAAGACCGCGATAGGCTAATTTTGCGGCAGAACGTATGTGCCATACGCCTGTCATGAGAAAATCCAGAATTGGGCCGCCCGGTCTTCCGAAAAGAAATACTACAAAGAACGAATAAGCAGGATCTATCCCTCGGCTAACAACGTGTCGAGCTCAACCGTCCCGCGTTTAGGATCCCGAACGCGGATTCCCTCGTGGTTGCGGGACCTTAAGGGCTCGTGTCCGGGAATAAAAGCGGCGTTCCCGTGGTGCAAGAATGACAGGAATGGAGGATTGAGAAAAGTCGACTGTGCGAGAGAAATAAAAATATACTCTCGTGCACACACACACACACCCCCACACGGACAATGGGAATAGAGTTGGTTGTGGTGATGCGGGGGAGGGTGAAAAAAGAGGCTGACGAGGGAACGAGCGAGCCAGCAATGAGCTCGCACTGCCGCGATGAATCGAGTTTCAAAAGACCTTCCAGGTCATGCTCTCGGGGCGCGAAATGAGCACCCTTCGTGTGCCCCCGACTTTGTCTGCTATGTACGTGCATGTGCATCTGTACGCGCGAGTAAATGCTTAGAACAGAGAGAGAGAGAGAAAGAGAGAGGATGTTGCAACGAGGAGGGTCCACACATCACTCTCATTCTACCTTGGTCCTCTTGTTCTTCTCCGTGTTTCCTTTCATCCAACGCCTTGCCTCTTTTATACCCCCCCCCCCCCCCCCCGTGTTTCATCCCTCCCCTACCCACACCACGCTTGTCTTCCGTACTCCTGTTGTTCCGGAGCGCCGCATGGCACGTCTCAACTTATTACAAACCCGGCCGAGATATACATCTCTGTGAGATATTGTGCTTTACCAGAAATGAGTTTCCGTATGCATATGCGGTCCTCCAGGTGCGCCCTCGTGCTCCCCCTCTCTCTACCCGGTGTACCAAGTATTTGTGCGGAACCACTTTCTTCTCGTTCTCCACCCTGTCTCTCTCTCTCTCTCTCTCTCTGTCTCCTATCCTTAGCCGCGCTCTTGCACCTATTCTCTTTGGAGCGCGATCTACCCGGCATCTTGACACTTAGAGCACGATTCTGATGTAGATATGTATATGCGGTATATGTATGTCTGTGTGCACAGCTATGCATACGTACTGTATGCAGCCTCGGACTATAGGACACACTCGACTCCGCAGCAAAATCTCGAGCTCTTATCTCTCTCTCTCTGTCTCTCTGTCTCTCTGTCTCTCTGTCTCTCTGTCTCTTTGTCTCTCTGTCTCTCTCTCCGTTTCTCTATCTCTCTCTCTCTTTCTCCCTCGGATGAGAGATTACACCCGAAATTACGACAATTATAATTTCAATGCTCACGAATATAAACCATTTTCCGTTTCCTCCCAAAATAAATATCGCTCTGCCTACGATGTGCAAGAGCGTAGTCGATTTTTCGCGTGATTACGCATACATACCAATGGAGTTTTCGGAAAGAGAAAGAAGGAGAGAGAGAGAGAGAGATTAGAATAGTTTAATTATGCCTTGATTATACCTTGCAATAGGAAAAAAATAATACAGTCGAACATCGATATAACGAAATCCTCAATATAAGGAAGATTTGTCCATTCCCTTCCGATAGACACCCGAAACATTGATACAACGAAGAAAAACTATAGATATAACGAATTTATTTTCAGGGCTCTTAATCTCTATACAAGAAATGCTTGTGAACAAAATCGCTGTATAATGAAGCGTTCGGTAAACGAACTCCCTTCCTTTCGGTCCCTTCTCCCCCTCCCTGCTTCTACGGAGTCTGTCTCGACGTGCAAACTTTGAAAATTAAACAATATATTTGTTTATTTTAAAAATAATATGTTATATACATTATGCTCTATTTGCTAATTGCTTGTAAAAATTGCTCTAATTACAACCTTTTTTTTTAAATATTCCTATATTTATAGTACTAATATATTTTTTTAAAGAAAGAAAGGTTTAAATTAGACCAATTTTTATTTATCCTTTTTATTAAAACCTCAATATAACGAATTTTTTGGAACATGACCTCGACATAACGAAACCTCAATATAACGAAAACTCGATATAACGAACTTTTTTGCTCTTCCCTAGAGATTCGTTATATCGAGCTTCGACTGTACATAAAAAACCAAAAAATATGTAAAACAAACGAAAGAATTACAAAGTAAATTGAAAATTACGATATATAATAGTAGAATAACGATAAAATAAAATGTAATCAATGATCGTGCAAACGAAAAAAATTGTTGACGAATTAATAATAATAATGTGAGCTAAATAACATAATAAATCTTAATTAAAAAAAATTAAAATGCATAAATTAATACAAATAAAAATGAAAAAAAAAAATAGCGAACGAATATAATCAGAAAGAAATCCGAAAACGGAGAAAGAGAAAAAGAGAAAGAGGGACGTAGAGACAGACGGAGAACGCGTAAAAGGACGAAAAAAAAACAAACAAACAAAAAAGACAATGTACAGGTAGTACATCAGCGATTCTTTTTCGTTGCATCTCGCTCGAGAACCTTGCGACAGCGATAAAGAGGTTTGCATGCGCGCGCCCTTGTGCAGTGGGAGTCGATGGAAAGTTCTGGAAACGACACCGCGAAGACATGGAATAAAAAAACCATCGAATAAAAAAGTATTGTGTGGAACATGTGTATGTATATGTTGTCGTGAATATGGCTAACGAAAATAGTGACAGAGAGAGAGGGGGCGCTCAGGCACTAGAAGTCTATTCTCATGTCATCCCTACGTACGAATCGTATCGTCTTCAATATATATATATATACATACAAATATGTAGTTATGCATGGATATATGCATATAAACACTGGGTATGTGCATATGTGTGGGTGTATACATATAATGTTCAATGCAAGAAAGTACAATTCGTACCTAGGGACGACGCGAGAGTAGTTTTCCTTTTCTCTACGAGTTCGCGATGAATAAGACATGTACTCGGCCTCGATTTTTCTCAACGTTCGTTTCTTAAAACGTACAAGCGCGCGCTTACGCAGAGGTGGTGTCCGGGCTTACGAATGTTATGGGCATGAAGGGTTTTCTCCACGGTGGTACATTTTGCTGTTGAAATATACACGCAGTCAGACGGGGGACCGACCATATACGAAGTGTGAGAACGGATGTACCGTATGCGCATCAGACATTCCAACCCTCAGAAGCATGACCGCGTTGAACCCAGATGGATCTTCATTCATTTATTTATGCATTCACTTATTTATTCGTTTATTCATTTACATTGGTAGTCAAGTCATTATTTGAATTACCTAAAGGCGTTACACCACCTTGGCGCTCGGAAAAATAGATACGAAAGCTTTTAAAAAATTTACCGCGACTATTAAATATATAAAATATATATATTTTTTTTTCACAAATACATTATAGTTTTGTGAATAAATTTCTGAAAGTGACAGGCATAATCTGAAAAATAAATAAAAAATTCTTGTAAAGAATGGTAATAGCCAAATGGTAATAGCCAAAAGAAAATTCTGATTTTTACCAGAATTTTGAGTTTTAAAAATCGATAGAAAATGAACGCGGCATCTAATCAAAAAAAAATCCTATGCCACACCCTGGATAATTTTATAAAGAATATGTGATATAAATTTCAAGATATTTTGTCCACGAGTTTGAAAAGAGAGTCCTACTAGACGACCTATATCGCCGCAATTTTTTTATTCCTTTTCTTTTATTTGTTTATAAAACTATAATGTATTGGTAAGAAATAAAAGTGATTTTTTATATTTAATAGTCACGCAAAATTCTTTTTATAGATATTTTTTCGAGCGCCATAGTGGTGTAACCCCTTAAACTTAATTGCATTCACTTTCCATACCAAATAGTACGATGAAGGAGAGCGATTGGATGCTTTGTACGTTCGAAATAAAATGCCCTGTATACCAAGTAGTGCGTACGTGTGTATCAATATATATAGTGGGATTTTTCATTTTCTTTGACGTCGCACCGTTCCCCATGGTGACCCGGCACACACGCAGTGGAAACTGTAGCTGAGATGCTGATGACGAGGGCGGGATTGTCTAGTCGAGCAGAAATGCAGTAGTTCACCCCAGTACAGTGCAGACAAGGAATCTCCTCCCTCCCCCCCCTCTCTCTCTCTCTCTCTCAAGAACTTACAATTTATTCAAAATTGTTTCCAGCATTTATTTGCATTCGAATAAAACAGTGGAAACCTCAGAAACATGATTCCGTAAGAATTTTGTACTTTTTGCAAAGACCTCTCACGGCTTCGATCGATGATAGAATTATGTTCTAGTTTTTTTTTTTAATGTATTGTGACGGGAATTTTTAGAAAAACTCCTTGCCAAAACAAGCACAAATAAGCTAAAGTAATTACATTCAAAACCGACCACAATCCACAAAAAAAGGCATCCACAAAAAATGTACAGTAATGACAAAGATGCAGCGAACGTAGTATCGAACATTTAAAATCATTTGAAAAAAAATATATATATACGGGAAGGACATTTTAAACCCATAAAAAATAAAAATGACTACGTTTATTATTATTATTATTTTAATAAACTTATTTCCCGGGCACAGACTTCCTCACTTTGCACTGGGAAACATTCACCTACACTCGACTAGAAATTTTGATCAGGCAGCCGGAATACGGATCAGGCCGCTATCATGCTGCGGTCTGGAATGCCGTAATAAGGCACGCTTGGTCCAGTGAAATCGTAGTACGAGAGTAAGAAGGCTACCTTACTGCGGCCTGATCAGGGTGCCTTTTTACTCCCGTAAATCAGGCAATCCGGATATGGCCCTACTAGGGCTTGACCTAATAAGGTCCTATAGGGGCCTGCCTTATGACTGCCTCAGCATTCCATCAACGCACATAACCTCCTATATCCTACGTCGAAGTTTTTACGTTTTTGAAAGGTGTTGTGGACTGTGACGAGATTCAAAAGTTATGCAACTCGGATGCGTGTTAGAAGATTCCACTGTATTTCGAAATCTCAAAACATAGTACAAAATCTGTCATCGTCGTGTGAACAAGATATGTATAACCTAAAAATATATATGAAAGTTTAATACGTGATTAATGCTTAAATTCCTAAAAAAAAATTTTTTCACCAAGTTCATGTCCAAAAAACGCAAACTAATAATTTACGAGACGATCTCGTAAAAAGATTTTGAGCAAGCCGTGGGAAAAGTAATTCATAATGCCAAGGATTGAGAGGAAACCGGGCGGTTCAGAATAAAAATACTTCAACATAAAACATAAATGCAACATTATTCATAATGATCTCCATACTATCTTTAAATAATCTGATTATAACCTTTTTTGTAACTATCTTTAATAAAAATTATATTGACAAATACATTCTAGTGCTGGTGACGTAAAGCAGTTTTATAAGAACCTTATCAGGCAACATTATAATGGCCTGATTCGGCAGCATTATAAACGCCTGGTCTGGCAATCGAATAGCGGCTTGATCAGTGCTATTCGGGTTCCCTTATAAGTGCCCTACCAGGGCAGTCAGACAACTTGAAAGCGTCCAGAATCGAACCCTATTGAAATTTCTACGTGGGCACCAGAGGGTTAGGCTCAATCTTAATCTAAACCGCAAAAATAATGTTGGGCGACAGTCGAGGGTTTCGACACTACCTCGGCTGCCGCCCAGTCCAAAAAACGCGAAAAAAAGATGTTAAAATCGCTCTGCGATAGCCGCTCCCTCAAGCCAGAGGGGGATCGGCTACCGTCCACGATCGTGTTGCTTGAGTAAATGGAGTAATCCAAGGATGACTGCCTTCTACATCCGATCTGTTAACAACCGGACCCTGGGTTTGCAAACTGGTATGCCGGTGAGGCTCGATACACAAGACTCCTTCATCCTCCCAATCGCGCCGATAATAAGGACAATGAGAGTTACCCAGAATCCCCAATGCAGACGATGCAACTCGGCCAAGTCAGGTTGATACTTCAGCCGTTTCTTCTCATCCTTTCACGGGCCCACACCCACATCTCTCCCAAGAGCCCAGGCCCTCCGCTCTGTCGCGGAATATATAGTCGCGTGGAAGATCAAAGGTGCAGGCCCCGGGATGTTCATGATCTTGCATGCATCGATGTCCAGCTGTTTGAGGGCGCCTGTACGCGATTAGCCGTGGCCAAATGAGTAGAACAGGGCCGGGACAGCGAGCATATTGGTGACGGTGATCTTGTTTCTCCCAGAAAGATCTGATTTCCAAATCCGTCTGCGACGCCGCCTATACTCACTGCAAAGGGCCCCTTTGATACCCTTAGCGTATTATACAGAGCGCTGATCGATGCCAAGGTAACGGTAAGACCTTTCAGCGTCCAGGTGTTTGAAGACGCTCCCGTCCACTAGCCGGACGTCAGCCGCGCTATTCTCTGCTTAGACGAAGAACAGTGCACTTGTCCAGCCCGAAGTCCATAACAACCACCCGCATGTTACGTCGCTATGATGTTCAAGAGGAGCTTAAGCCCCTCTCCGCAGAGGCATATAGCCTGAGGTCGGCCATATAGAATAGATGGACACACCAGCTTTCCTACGCCTCGGCTCAAATTATTATTATTATTATGACATATAATAATGATAGTCATTTTATTCTCTGTAAAATAATTAAAATAAAAAACATTGCTCGTAGGACTTTGAGGCTCATCCTTCCTTTTATTTTGTAAAATATGGTCGAGAACATTTTGTTGTTTTTTTCTGTAACTGTAAATATGAAAATGTTTTTATTAAGTCCTTTCCCCATAGCTCTGCCCTCCTCTTTACCCTTCTCTCGATCCGTCTCTCGCTTATTTTTTTATTCCCGAATATGCTCTCTTCGCCAATATTCCAAAATGACTAACGCATTGCTGAAGGAAAGCCCATAGCAAGGCAGCGCTCGAGCATGGCTTATCGGATCGGTACACCTGTGGCGAAGGGAAACGCTCTTTTTCCAGTGCTCCGCCTCCGCTCGTCCTTCTCGCTCGAAAAAACATATCGCCTTCCACCGGGGCCGTTGAAAAAAATATATATCATAAATAATAATTTTTTTAAAAGTCCTCAGAAAACACCCGACGAGACATCCGAGGCGCCCATTTTTTTTTTTTTTTCGAACAGGTAGGAAATTTCCATTAAAGCCTCATTATGCCCCGGTGACATTTGTGTACGCGCACCTGCTACGTCGTGGCGGAACCGGAAGGAGAGCAAAGCAGAAAAAAAACCTCCGTGCAATTTTTCAAGCTTGCGTAGCTACGTGCGATATTCGGGCGCGGAAAATTGATCGCCCCCGTAAAATGAACCCACATTGAGGAAGGGCGGAAAAGCCCTATGTCCTCTCGAAATGACAATTTCAATATCCGACGAGCGACCTTTATATCTTTTTTTTTTCAGGCGATTAGTCGTACTTTTTTTCATCCAGTTCATGACCCCGTTTTGCCACTCGTGACAATTGCGAGAAATAAAACCCCTTTTATTGGTGAAAATATTTCCGTAAAAATTAAAGAAAAATAACTTCCTCGTAGTTTCGACGCGTTTGATAAGATTTCGTTCGCGCAGAGGGCAGAATTGAGCAGGCCATGAGGTTAATTACGGTTTATGCGAATGATGAAAAATAACTATTTATTTTTTTATATCAGGCAATATAAGAAAATCGGTAAAAAATAAACAAAATCATAGAAGAGCGGTACTTAAAATTGATTTCCAAAGAATTGATATATGTGAAGCTACATAATAATAAATTTTTGATGAATAATAAAAATAACGACGACAAAAATAACAACGCTAATAATAATAATAACAAAACATTAAATAATGAATTATATCAGATTTATTTATTATCCTTATTACTATTACAGTTAATAAAAAGAGGGAAAAACGTGGGTGAATTTTGTCCTTTTTTATACCAATTTCCCGGAGGTGCACATTTGAAGAAATGCTACGACACCAATTGAAAAATGCGTCGAACATTTTCTTTCTTTCTTTTCCATTCGTTAACGTCCGGACGCCAATGACAGCCTCGTGGCGGGGATATGTGAGAATCGTACGAGATTTTCGACGTTTCGCACGAGGTCGTTAAAATAAGGTCGACCTCACGTGTGATGAGAAAGAAGAGAAGGGGGTTGGGACAAAAAAAAATTAACAAAATTGCCCTGACCTCGCTACAGTTCCGGTCTTCGGCCTCTCCTCCAAGCTTTTCTCATTCAATTGCTGAATTGCTGAATAATAAGAATAAGTCAACGAAGTAGCGCGTTAGCGACCGTTTTTTTTTCGTTATACGTACGTCAATGCTGTTTTTTTTCTTTTTTTTTAAACACATTTGATTGTCCCATTTTATTATTGGCCCGTGACGAGGAAAAAGGGAATCTTATCGGAATAACGAACGAAAAAAATGAATCGAGGGAAATCTATTCGCTCGATCATTCAAACGAAAGCCATAGAGAAGATTTTTCGATAATATTTTAACGCTGCTGTCCCTCGAAAATCAAGGTCAAAAAATGTATACAAATCGAAGTAAAAATAGATATTCGAATAAAGAAAAATGTGTGTAATGATTAATTTATTAATTTTTCTTTCGTCTTATTGATTTTTTTTTTCTTCGGAATTTTCAGAGGCCCGAGCGAGAATAATGGGGCCTGGTGACATTTACGTGAAAACAGGGAGCAGCCTGACACTGACGTGTCTGATGTCCCAGGGTCCTCACGATCTCGGCACAGTCGGCTGGTATCGCGAAAATCAGCCACTCGACACATCGCCGAGATCGGAGAACGACGTTGACAGCGAGCCCCGTATCACAGTCGAGACGGAATGGAGCGAGGCTCTTACGTCAAGGTACGTTACATTAGACCGTGTCAAAATTTCAATGATCGACACAAAACGCATGCACGTCACGCCATCACGTTTCATCGATTCATTTATTGCGCACCCTCTATTCTTCAATAATTCCTTGTTTTTCCCGAAATATACATTACCTCGTAATGATCTCTTGCCTGCAAGAGATTTATTTGAGCTTTTTATCAAGTCTCAATCATTTTCGCGGCATGTTTCCTTTGAATTACTTCCTCACTCAAAATTATTGATCAAACCTCCGGTGTATTTTTCCATCTCTTCGTTTCGAGTGCAAAAATGCTATATTTTTTTCAATTTTATAAAGACCGAAGTACTCGTACTCTATAATGTGCTGTGTGTGTGTGTGTGTATGTGTGTGTTTTTTTTCACTCCAATTACTTCCGCTACTCTCTTCGATAATCTCGCGCGGCGTTTTTCTCTTCTTCTTCATTTGTTGCGCGATTATGTTTTTTTTTCTTCTTCTTTTCACCGAATCGCGAGGATTAAGCAATTTCACGAGATATCTTTCTACTGCAATTATTACTTCTTTTTATTTTCCAGATTGAGGATTATTTACGCGAAGCTCAGCGACTCGGGTAACTACAGTTGCGTTCCTACGGTCGCGGAAAAGGCGACGGTTAAGGTGCACGTAATTAATGGTAAGAATCATTATATTGTAAGAGCGACGAAAAAAAAGGGAGAAATTAATGGAGCGTAAGAATAGTTATATATACATACATACCTATTTACACACACATATATGTATTCATTTATTTATTTATTCATTCATTTATTTATTTATTTATATATAAGTCTATTCATTTATTCCTGTATTCATTTTTTTCATTTGTTTATTTATTCGTTTATTCGATTATTTATTTGTTAATGTGTTAATTTATTCATTTATTCAATTATCTATTTATTATTTATTCATTTTTAATACTTTACGAGCTCTTACTTTCAAAACCGTCGATAATTCAAGATCTCATTAAGGTATTAAATGCCTAACGCGACCAGCTCTCATCCACGTCTCGTACAATGCAAACACTACTTGATAAAAAAAAAAGAAAGCGACCTTAAGAGACGCACAGAGAGAGTAGAAGATTCACGAGCCTTGTGGAGACTTTGACAGAATTTACTGGTTCACGAGTGACAGTTGGATATCTAATGAAGGAGAATATACGAGTACAGAGGATTTGTCGCAATAAAGGAAAGACTCCCTGTCCGTATATTTAATATGTACATACGTGGGGCACATTACGTTCGTTCATTCCGGGTGATCTATATTCCTGCAAAAAACGTTACTACAAGCAGTGCTGGTTATGTTTTTTTCGATTTCTTTAAGGAGCCGGATATAGCGGAAGGTGGGGCACAGTGTGTCACTTTTTTTCTATCGAATTTTTACTCTTACCAAAGTACTCTGATTAGAAAAAAAAAGATCATAACCGATTTTATAGACCTTTGGGCGTACAATAAAGCTACCATATTTTTTGCAAAAAGATTAAAAATCCTAGAATATCGGGTTCGAAAAACATTTGCGGATTGGCTCATCGTGTCCCACGCGTGGGGTAGAATGTGTTAGATAGGTGGGTACAGTGTGTCAAGTGCTGCGAAAAGTAGGGTGCAACGAGCTGGTTGAAACTCTTATATTTTGAGAACATAGGTAACAGATTTCCATACATACCAATAATTTCACAACGGGTATTATTTGCCAATAACATTGGGAGTCGACTCATTGTGCTCAACAACTCGATGACACATTGTGCTCCACACGATTGCCCCACAATATTTCACGTTTTCCCGGCAAGCGAATTTTTTTTTTCGAGGCTCAAATTCATTTTGTACTTTTATTAATTCTTCGTGAGCTGCTATTGACTTTCTTTCAGGCCAGCTGAAACTTAATATAAATCACGGACTAACACAAAAAATTTCGGATTTTGCAAGCTAAAAACTCCGAGAAATCGCATGTGGTTGACAGTTGCCCGTGACACATTGCGCTTCTTCGGAGCGTCGTCACTTCTTTGTTTCCTCATTGGTAGTCGACTCATTTTGCCCCACCACTCGGTGACACATTGTACATCACTAGTAAAATATTTTATTATTAATGATAATAACTATTAATTAAACTACGAATGGAAAAACACAAGTCACTGAGTGCATCATAAATAATAAAACTATCGATTAGGACCGAAAACCAGAGCCGCTACAGAAAGTGTCGTTATATTTTACGTTTTCCCGGCGAGCGTAATGTTTTTTTTTCCAAGCCTCAAATCAATTTTGAATGTTCAATAATCTTTTGTGAGCCGCGATCGATTTTCTTTTAGGCTTGACGAAACCTAATATAAATCACGATCCAGCACATAAAATTTTGGAATTTACGAGCTACAAACCTCCGAAAAACCGCATGTGGCTCACTGTGCCCCGTGACACATTGTGCCCCACTCTCCCTTACATATATATTTTCTTTTAGGCTTGACGAAACCTAATATAAATCACGATCCAGCACATAAAATTTTGGAATTTACGAGCTACAAACCTCCGAGAAACCGCATGTGGCTCACTGTGCCCCGTGACACATTGTGCCCCACTCTCCCTTACCTATATATAAACGTCAGGAAGGTTTTTGGAGAGATAGTAGAAGTCCACGAAGAAAGCTTCATCGGAAGGGGCTCTGCGGATCACGAGAGCTCGTGAATAGGAGAAATTAGAGTAGGAAGATTACGACGAGGTCTCAGTGAATCACGAACTAGTTACGTTACGATTGAGACGTACAAGGAGATGCGATGATTTTAAAGGTCGTCTCGTTAAAATTCAACGAGCATTATTTTTGGCTTTCTTTATTTTTATGATAATGCAGAATCTTTGTTGCTATAGATTTTGGTTGCTCTTATAATGATCCCGAACGAGCACCATCGAATGATATTTGTATCGGGGAAGTTTGCATTCTTGAAATGCAACGAATTTTTTTTTTTTTTCGTATTGCTCCATGTTTTTGACACATTTAGGTTATAAAAATCGGTTAAATGTTGCCGAGGTTCCTTATTAGGAATCCAAAACCTAAATCTGCGGAAAAATATATTGCATACTAATAAAAATAAGGAAATAAAAAAAGAAGAAAATTTTGCTTTGTGGTCCAACGATGCGAACTTCGAGATCACTATAGACGCGACCTATCAGTCACAACTTTTTTTTTCTCATTTCGTTCGAAACATTGAAAACCTTGAGGCAACGAGAAATCTCGTGTGTGTCTTTCCACCCACGCTCGATTTTTTTTTTAATTACTGCCGCATAGAGACTGCTTTGCGAGCGGGATTTTAATGTTTTTTATCCCCACACTTTCGACAAGTCTCGTTTGGACGATATGCCACGTAAAGAAAATAAATAACAATCGAAATAATTCGGGAAAATGGGTCTATCGTAATATTCACGCTACTTCTCTTACAGGTTGTGCGAAAACTTTGACGATAAAAATTGTGAACAAAAATGGAATGGAAATGAACGTGTACCGGGCGCCGTTCGCTATAGTTTTGCCGAATTCGTCCCAACTGCGTCGTCGTGAACGAGTTTTTTTTTTTTTTATCTCCGCGTCTCTCACCACGAATGCGTTTAACAAAGTAAATTCCGAAAGTTTCGCACGCCATAAAATCATTATTTATATATACATATACGTATAGCTACGCGTGAGGGTATACCGTTGTTATCGGATAATATAAATGGCCATTCTGTGGAAACCCTTTGGCGCAGCATTTAGCGATTACGTGATTCAGAGCCATTTTTTGCTTGCGATACGCAGATATGTATATATATAATGGAGACACGCCAAGTTAATGGCAAAATAAAAAAGCAGAAAAGCATACTCGCATTTAAAAAAAACAGTCACAGACCTAGCCTTCTATATTTTTCATTTTTTTTTTTTCGTAATTCGGAGCGATATACGGCAATGTCGTACCATTCGCGCGGCTGCAAAAATTTATCCCACAAATAAAAACTCAATCCAAGCGAGAACTCCGATTGCGCGATTAGGCAATATTTGTATTTTCGAGTCTCTGTCATTTACTGGTCGGAGAATTTCTTGTTTTTCACTTTCCGTGCGGAAAATTGGCAGAGCTCTGTCAATTTGAAGCTCTGTGAATTCAAATAAGCCTTTGAAGGCCCCGAATTATATTAGCGATTCTAGAATCCCTAATATAATTCGAGGCCTTCAAACGCTTATTTGTGGATTCCCTAGTAGGGGTTCCCATAAAAGAGCCAGACCGAGCCCCTATTAGGGAATAACAGGATAGGTTGACTAAAACTATGGTCTAAGTCCGGAAACCTCGTAAGGGCCTTTAAGGCTCAGTGATTCCCTAGTATGGATTTCCCCAAAACTACCAGACTTTGTCATTACATGGGCAAACCAGTTGAAATAGCTTTACTAAGTAATTCATGGCGTAATAATTATTAGAATCGATTAAATATAATCGATCTAACATAACAGGCATACAATTCCGCTCTCTGCCCGTCTTGTCTATCTCTCTCTCTCTCTTTCTCTCTCTCTCTCTCTTTCTCTCTCTAACACCCTCCTCCATATTTTGCGTATAAAATCCTTCGAAGATCTTTCCACTGTCATATATACACTACCGCTCAAAAGTTTGGATACACCAGTCGATATTTCTTGCCGCACTAAAAGTTGGATAGCTCCGTCAGAAAAAAAGATAACCAATTTCAACGAACGGCATTTTGAAGGGAACAAATTCAGCTTTGTTTCGCTTTTTCGAAATATTTTTTTATGATTTTTTTTCGACCCGGTACGCACTTTTCTACGCGATCGTTTTTCGGCTATTTTTTGAGAATATAGAGACAGAGAGAAAGAGAGAGATAGAGAGAGGTTGGCAGACAAACGGAGCACGGAAGAGAGAAAGAAAGCTCAAAGCTCACTGCAGCGCGCAAACGGATGCGGATTAATTGGCACTCACCAAACTCGTTTTTCACGATCAATTAGGTGAGCTTTTTCCGCTCGATGTAGAAACTGCGTTTCAATTTATAAATTGAAAAAAAAAACTTGTATATGCGTGTGCTCGTGGAGGATTTAAATTGATGAGCGCCAAGTCCTCGATACAAGGGGACACCCACTTTAAAAAATTAAACTACAAACGAATAAAAATTGATTTGCTCAACAAATATCGGCAATATTGATAATAATGACAATAATGGAAAGTTTTTTACTTTTATTAGACCACGGATAATGATAATTATAATAATAATATTAATAGCAATGATAATGAGAAGGCTACCCCTACGGTAAGCAAATAAATAACCGTGGTAACAAAAATAATACTGTTAGAAATGAAAAAAAATTATATAAGTAATAATAATAATGATAATTGTAACCAGGACGAAACCACTAATGGGCATTTGAAAAAATACACGATTTATGTGACTTGGAAAGCACGATGCGGACGGATCTGATGATAACGCATATTCATTCGCTATTGAGAGGAACGTGCGAGGGCGTCCTGGGTCAGTTGGCACAAAGTTCAACTTCAAAGGACTTCAATTGTGTATGTGCGTGTGTGTGTGTATGGATACTTGATTTTCAGAGTGCGTGACGGTTATCCGCTTCGTTATCCCCAGCGAAACGCGAAACACTCCCTTTCTGCATGGCACTTAGTTAAATTTTCAATTTCGTTTAAAAAATCCTTTAAATTGGTAGATTTAAGGTACGACATCCGTGAGTATGTAAATACATACAAGATGTCCTGTAGCATTATTTTTTTTATCGAATTACATTTGAAATTGGATAGATTTCATTTGAAGTTCAATTAAAAAAATGATTAAAAGACAAATGTTAAAGAAAAATACGACTTTAGAATCGAAAATAACTAAGCAATTTTTTTTTAAATAATTGGCACGATATGCGTAGTACATTTTATTACACCACAGGCTATCAAAATTAGATGTTCGAATGGGTTTGTATAAAAATTCTGCATAAGATCTTCTTTCATAAAGTTTCCGTAACATTTAAGGTTAAACACAAGGCTTTTCTAGATAAAACAAATAACCAAGAGTATTAAAAAAACCGAGTTAAAAAAACCATTTGTAGAATTAGCATGCGAAAAACCAAAAGCAAAGAATTTATAAAAATATAACCTAAAGCCCAAAATCTCGAAAACCGTGGGACTTTTACTAAACTGAAATTCCAGCATATAGTAGGACATGATCTGACCTATCGACAGTTGCAGGATCATCTATTCATTACAGCACACCCTGTATATATTTGGGTTGAAAAACTTTTGAGCTGTAAATATGAGTAAGTGGAAAAATGCGTACTCAATACTTGTAAATTAAATTTGAATTAATTAAAATCAATGCTAAATTGATGTTTAGCTATCGATGATTCTTATCGATATTCATATTTTCGGAACTTTTCTCTGTACAAACCTTCGCCATTCAGGAACTTGAATTTCTAACACTACAATTTTTCGGAACTTTGGACTCTCTAATTATGAGAAGTTGATACTTGTTTTATGTGCTGTGTTTTCATGTCGACGCTTTATCAGTCTGTCCCATGATTATTGTCATTTAATTCCTTAGTGTACTATTATTTTCGTTTATATGATCATTCTGTTTAGAAAATTTCAAAATTATAAATTTCCAGAAGTATTGAGTACTAGATAATAAATTCGGAATTTTGAGCGTTCTGATCATTCAAAGTTCGCAATTTCAACCCGGCCCCGCTTTATTAAGTTTTCCCATCCGGATTTTAGTATGTTTTCCGAAGGTGTTTCTTGTAGAGAACCATATACCTTAAATATTTGTACTCTTTGACTATTTCCAGCTCTGTATCTTTTTATTTCCATTATTCGCTTTTCTATTCACGCTCCCCATTTTTTAAAACCATAATTTTTGTTTTAATTTTACTTATGGTTAGCTTGTTTTTGTTCACATATTGTTCTATTCTTATACCAACATGTGCCGCTCTTTGTCCGCTACTATAACAATATCGTCAGCAAATTTTGATCTGCTCTAATAATTAATTACCCTTATTTTAAGTGAAACTCGAATTTAATTGAGTTTTCTCAAAATAGATAAATAGAATAAATAAAAGCTCTGACTCTTAGGCTTTGCAATTCTCAAAAGAAAAATTCCCGGTGCAGTTTGTGCCAGTTGCATCGCCCGAAAAATTTGACAAAAGTTTCGATCGAATGGAAATAAAATAAATTTAAAAAATAAATGTCAAACAAATCGAAAAATCCGTTCAATCTCGTTTCTAGTGATTTCCGCGAGTATGTAATATTGTCCGATCTGGGTGGACACTTCACGAGTATTTTTGCTCGCACCCCTTTGATACCAGCGTTGGGGGTGTTTGCGTTCAAGGAGGAAAGAAAACCGTGCAAAAACGAAACCCTGTTGATGAAATTTGAATAAAACGATTCCAGACTATGACTCACGTTGATTGGGCGTTATCCGTTGTGCGAGTATGCGTATTGCCTTCCGCGCATTTGTTATCGGGCGACCTCGACGCGATACGCGAGAAGGTTCACCCAATTTCCGTCGGAGCTCGAAAGAGGATACGACGAAAATTGATTTTCAAAAGGATGCAACAAAATACGGAAAGAAAACACATATTGGAGAGTAAAGGTTGATTCACACTATACGGCACGGACCAACACGTAACGGCAACGGCACCTACCGGCACCGGTACGACAAAACATTGTAGCATTGGTTTCAATGGGCGTGTACATACTAACCGGCAACGACCTGCACTTTCCGGCAACATCGCGGAACGGCCGACTGCCGGTCTGAATTAGAGAACGGTAGAAGACGGGCGAAGCGCAGCAAAAATGGATCAGGAAAAATTAATTGAAAGCGTGAAATCGAGGGAAGCATTCTATGTAATGAGCCACAATTTTAATAAATCATAAAATGTACACTTCGGCATTCGACAATATTGGTAAAACTTGTTAAATTTTAATAAATCTTTGAATAAAGTGCAATGTTCTCCCTCTGCCTTTCTTTTCTTTAATATTGGGTGCACCAATGTTCATTTACGTTTTTTTTCTATTTTTTGGTTTCGTCTTCGTCTAGAAATAAGGCTATAAGAGCAGTGTTGGGCGCTGATCAATTGAATGTTCAATCAGTTAATTAATTGACTAAAAAACGAATTGCAATTAATTTAATTGCAATTAACTATTAATTGCATGTTGCAATTAATTTATTTGGATTAATCTATGTTAATTGCAACGCGCAATTTAAAAAATTGCAATTATTGTTTTAAATTGTTCTAAGAAGCAATTAAAACTAACGATTAACCTATTTAACTTTACAGATATCGGATACGACGTGTTTGTTTGAGTTTTGTAGGCTTACGCAGCGCACAGTGTTCTCGCCTCTCACTCCCACATATTTGTTCTGACGCCACTCGGCGCCCTATACAATAATTAGTTTTAATTGTTAGTTTTTAATAAAATACACGAAAAAGATTGAAAAGTGATTAGTTTCTAATTGTGAAAAGTCACGATGAACAATTTATTAATTATTAATTGCGACTACAGCAATTAACAATTCGTTAATTGTTAATCGTGAGTTTTCACAATTACAATTAATTAATTGTAGATTGTTATACTCGCGATTAACAATTAATTAATTGTTAATCTTTAGTTAGCCTAGCAATTAAATTTTGCCCAACACTGTATAAGAGCCAGTTCATCATCGCTCCACGATGGATTTATGGCGACCGCTGAATGTTAACTGACGGATGCCTGCCGGTGCAATCTGAACGTACGCGTAAAATTTTCATGTCGGTGCCGGTACGTGACGGTCCGTGCCGTATAGTGTGAATCAAACGTAAGTCAACGAACGCGCTAAAAGAAAAGAATTAAAAAACGCATCTCAATTTAAAAAAACAACTTCAACTATCGGTTACCAAAAATTTAAAAAAAACCATTAAAAATCGTGAGTTTTCGTAATAACGAAAAAAAAAACAAAAAATCTCGGTTCTCGAAAAAAGTTTACCGAGAAACTCATCACAGCCTCCAAAATAGTCGAGCGATTTGCAAGAAAACCAAAAGAGTATAAAAATTTGTGAAAACTGTTCTAAAAAGAGCCAAAAATACGAAAACTTGTTTTTCTGCTGAAAGAAATATTTTTATTTTACCGAAAAGAAAAAAAAATATAATGACCGAGTGGACGTGACGCACCTTGTGTTATTGGGCGGATGCCCACACACGCGCGACTATCGCGTCGTTCGCAGGGTAAAGCACCGAGTCGGCCAAAACGAATTGAAAACGTGGCAGTGAGCGATTAAATATTATAACGTTTCGTGCAAACACTCAATCGTGTAGTATTTGTTTAGTACGCCATATTGAGTTTCGCACACACACACACACATATACACACACACGTGTACACATGTACGACAAATACGTGGATACATGCGGAATCGCTCCGTAGTCACAGATTTCCTAGGGCCAAACGAAATTCGTGTAAATCTCGTTCGGTCAACACTTTGGCCAAATATTTATGGAACGTGTACACTCGATTTACCCCGGAATGCGGGCCTCGGTAAAATACATTAATACATATATACATTTGAAGAAAAAAATATATATATTTAATTTAAATATATATGAATATGCATATAAAAAATTAAAAAATATATATATGTATGTAATTAATCAAATAAATATGGGAAAAAGTGATGTTGAAGACATCTCAGTTCGAGATTCGTACAGTCCCCAAACTCAATTATTCTATTAGAATAAATTGCATCGATTCAAAGGGCTCGAAATATATATATATCCACACATATATATGTAGAAAAGACATTTTGAACCCCTCAAATCTATGCAATGCTGGCTATCAACAAATGTAATTAATTTGTGGCCAGTACTTGATTTTTTTTAAAGAATTTATTTTATAGACAGGATGGACCTCGAAGACTAATGTCTTCAAAATCACTTTTTCCCGTGTATGTATACCGTACTTCATATATTTATATTTATAGGGCATTCCACGCCAAATCGACCACTTTCTAACCCAACCCCTTTCGATTTGGCAGAAACTTTAATATGTTATTGATTTCATCTTAAAACGCTTGTGTGATTTTTTCAAATTTTTTTTTACGTAATCCAAATACGTAGTGAATTTTTTAAAAATCGCGTTTTTTTTTCAAGTGCTGATAACTTTTTGAAAAATGGACCGATTGCGATCTTTTTTTTTTATTCTTCGTTTTGAAATGTTCTTCATGAAAAAAAAATTTTGTAAAATATTCAAACTCATCTTCGATATGATTTCTTAGTTTTTTGAAAAGAAAAAAAAACGCGGTTATTTCAAAGAACGCGACTTTGGATTTTTTATTTTTTTTTGTTTGATAATAGGATAAATTTAGCATTTTTTGCCGCGAAGATTATAAGATAAAGACAATAACATATTAAAGTTTCAACCAAATCGAACGGGGTCGAGCCGGAAAGTGGTCGATTTGGCGTGGAATGTCCCATATATATATTAGGGAAAGAAATGAAATCAGGTGGGCACGTAGATAAGGGAACCACGTACGATGGAATATATAATAAATAAATAATTAAACAAATAAATGAATAGATATATACATATATAAACATATATACTCGTATTGAAAAAAGTACAAATGTGACGCGACGATAAAAAAGCGTTTGTCGAATGTCAGCCTAAAATAAACCGCAATTGCTGCTGTTGTATGAACGACGTTTCTCGAGAGCACAC
The DNA here is from genome assembly GCA_963932345.1 of Ophion ventricosus. Classification (NCBI taxonomy): domain Eukaryota; kingdom Metazoa; phylum Arthropoda; class Insecta; order Hymenoptera; family Ichneumonidae; genus Ophion; species Ophion ventricosus. The sequence goes on along the minus strand of OZ010711.1, from coordinate 31,761,872 downwards.
TGTACAAGACAAATACGTATAAACATACATCTCTGACACGGCGCAGGATAGAATTTAAAAAAAAACGAAAAAAAAACTCATATCCCGTTTCAAGCACACGTGTGTAGAACATATTCGTGCAATTCTATTTTTTGGTCTCTTTTGGAATGTACAGCGGATATAGGCGCAAGAATAACGATTGCAACAGTACATACGCGATAAAAAAAATAAATGAAATTCCTCGGGGGCACCGACTTTTCAAACGGAATTCGGATATTTCTTGAAATATTTATTTCGAACGAATGTCGAAGGGCACTCACGGCGAAAATTGCATACATTCTTCGCTACAGACTAAGCGGGTTTACGCACCGATGTACTAATAATAATGGTTTGAATAATAATAAGAATAATAATTGCGTGTAATATAATAGTGGAGTAAAAATAAGACAATAGTATTAATTTTCACGCGCGAAACCCAGGACAATAACAATGATAACAATGAATAAATCTGCTTTGGTTATCAAAGATAAATTTTACCGAAGTAGAAAATGAGAATGCGTCGGGGAATGGAAAGGCGTAACAGAGAGAGAAATAGAAAGAGAGACAGAGAGAGAGAGAGAGAGAGAGAATGGGGATGGAAAATTCTCATTCCTTAATCCGGCTTTGCGAAATTTATAAACATCCCCGGCTGATAATCAAACGAATTCGTGGAATCGAGTAAACTGTACTCTTATCATGCAAAAATATTGATAAAATGATATGCCAACCTGTTATAAATAAAAAAAAAAAAGAGGATGCCCTATTGAAATCATTCCTTTGCAAAAGTCCTTTTGAATAAAAGATTCATGTCGATATTACGCTTGTTTTTCCGCATTGAATAATAAACATTCGGGCGTAGGATTGCGAAATAATTGAAAGAGCAACAGAGGGGAACAAGGATACAAAGACTCGTTTCGGGTTTCGACATCAGAATTCTATATTTGTAAAATTCTAAGGGTGAGTTTCGACATAATTGGCAAAGTTTCGTACAAACTTTTCAAATACCCAGAGTTTATATTTACGCGAAATTTAAAGAAGGCGTAGTTTACTTTCACAGTGTTATAAGAATAAATAAATATTCATGATGAAAGAATAATAATTATTGCAAACGCGATAGGGCGCGTTTCTCGATCAAATAAAATGATCGTTTGGCCAATGCTCGTATTTGCGAATGATCAGTACAGAGGCACTTTGAAAAGTTTCTCGTACTAATTATGCGAAAGCTAGATATACTTCGTAATGGGAAGAACACACAATACCAACAACGAAAGTACATTATGGAAATTCAAGGTTCGAGAACAGTGAGAGAAATAAAACTGAGGGTAAATGTAGCGACGTATACTTTGCCCTCGCTGAGGCCTTTCTGTCTATCTCTGTGTCTCGCTCGCCCTCTCTCGTGGTCTCTCTCTCTCTCTCTCTCTCTCTCTCTCTCTCTCTCCCTTCGTATCCTTGGCCCGCCCACCCAATAAATTCAGCCAATAAGTTGGGTCATGGTGAGAGAGCGAGAAGGGTGAGGTTTTTTTTCTGTCTCTCGCAAAGACGAAAGATCCCGGGGGTAGTTTTTGGTAACGACGATGAGGTTAAGGAGGAAAATATCGAAATCAAATCAGTCGCAAGGGGAAAACGGCCAAGTATACGTAAAGCAAAAGAGGTATTATGCGCTACCGCAAAGATAAATCTTGCCTATTCGATGGAGACGAGCCGGCAAAGTCTATGAAGCAGGAACAACGAAAAAAATGTATTATTCTCGTTCACTACTTTGTCGGCTCAACTTGATAGTGATCTAGACGTAAAATTACTTTTGTTTTTCTTCTCGTAGAGTAAAAAGCGATCGAAGCTTTTGTGCATTTTTTTAAATTTATTTATATCGAATCACCATTGGACAAAATAATTCCGACAAACTTTTATGTATATTTGGTCATTTGAAAAAAATCTCTACTAGGCCAACGAACCTAAACGGGTTTTCATGCATTTTTGCTTATTAAAAAATATATCTGTTCACTCCAACAAATTTTTATGTATTGTTATTGATGAAAAAAAAATTGCTCCTTAACCCAAACGGACTTTCAGGCATTTTTGTTTGTTGAAAGAAAATGTCCTATTATTCCAAACGAAGTTCTATGCATTTTGATTTGTTGAAGAAAAATGTCTACTTTATCGAAACCCAAACAAACCCAAGCAAACGTTTGTAAACTCGAGAAGAAAATAACCCAAACAAACTTTTATGCATTTACATTTTATAAAACAATTTCCATTAATCCAAACAAGCTATGATCCATTTTTATCAGAAAAGAAATTCCATAAATATTTTGCCAATTTAATATCCGGATATGAGCAACGCAGTTTTGAGATTCGGAAGATTAAGATCGCGAAACGGATTCGTTATCCGAGCGCATCGAACGACGTGAACGTTGAAAAGAACTTTTTTTTCAAATTTTCCCTTTTATAGGAAGCTCGACCTACGACGGGGTTTTCCCTTTCCTCGCGGCTTCCCGATCGAGAAAACTTTCTCAAAAGAGAGTATTACGTAAGAGCTCAATTTCACATTTACGAACTTGCCGCCGCTTGGAAAACAAAATTTGCGGAGCTGTTTTTTTTTGCGAGCGCAAAGAAAAAAACTTTCCCCTCGTGCGAGAAAAATAGGACGTGTGTGATAACACAGTTCGACAAAATTAGACTTTTTTCTTACGACCTGAGTCAGACATATCATTTCTCGAAGATTTTTTCACGCTGAATCCGTATCCGGCTTCAGAATTGCTCTAGCACGCCAGGATTTTGAGATATCCTAACCTAAAAGTGCTAAAAACACGGTTTTCAGGCATGTTGGAGGTTATATTTTAACGACAGCGATTTTCCTCGCTCATTTTTATTTGTAACATCATTGAGTACCACTCTTTCTCTTCAAAATGAGCTTTAAAAAAGTCACCTACGATTTTTCGTTACAAAGTTATGGCCATTTTAAGATAACAAGATGACATGATTCTAACAACCCCACGCTGGTATAGTCCTTTTGCGTACCGAATAGTTACCCACCTTAACCCAAACAAACCCAACTTGACCCAAGCAAACCCAACTTAACCCAAACAAACCCAACTTAACCCAAACATACCCAACTTAAACCCAAACAAACCGAAACCCAAAAACAAACCCTAACCCAAACCCAAGAACATTCTAATGTACACACCAAAATTGAAACGTACAACTTGTAACCACAAATGACTCCACATGTAACGCAGCATTTTTCAACAAGTCACAGGCATTTAGCATGTCGCAACTCCCCCCACCCTGCTACAACACAGCGGCAGTGGAGTGGGCGCAGCGTTAGTTTCGTGTGACATCTCGCTAAATCAAACCCCCTATATACATCTTTAAAAGCATTTTTAATGCTTCAAAATCCTTTTTCCAAATGATTTTTCAAAGCCTATATATTCAAGTGCAAAGTGATATTGTTCTTCAAATATGTGTAAAATTTCAACGGGATCGATCAATTATTTTTCACGATGTTGCTTACGCTAATTGTAAAAATGCATTATTGAGAAAAACGCGTTAAAAGTTGTTCATTTAAAAAAATGTAATGTTTCCAGTGCCTCACCGACTAGCCACGCCAACTATACTTTATTGGCATATCAATGACAACTTACAATGTATATTATAATTATAATTATACCCAACGAACAAATGATAGCCGATCCAACGATCTCTCGACATGGGCGTTTCTTCCCAACACCATATACTTTTCTTTCATCGCATTTTTATCCTCGCGATAAAAATGGTTGATTCTCGAGAGGATCATAGATATATATCATTGGTGTATCGAGCCCAAGGAGAAGTAAGCTTCGATACACAATAGACTGTAGCGACAACAGAATGGATGTAGAACATGTAGATCTTCCTTGCTTTCTTTCTCCCTTCTCATCCACTCGTGACCTCGTCGAAATCTCTATTATACCCGGGACGAAAAAAGGTTCGATCTTGACAGAAAAAAAAAAGGTAAAGAAAAACCGCGCTCTGATAGGGAAACACACGCGATGTGTGTATACCCAGGACCGCAGCGGTCCCAAATCCTCTCAGGGGGATTAATAAGAAATACACACCTGTCGAAATCGAACCGAAGTCAATATGTAGTATCCGACTACGTTGTCTTCCTCACCCCAGAAAACGCGAACTGCCACGAAGAGGGCGTAGAGAAAAGAAAAAAAATGGAGAACCGAGCGTGAAGAGCGGAACGTGAAACGTCGTAAATAAAAAATGTGGCGAGAAAGATCGAACAAGCGAGAGAGAGAGAGAGAGAGAGAGAGAGGGAGACAGAGAGAGAGACACACAGAGATACCAAAATTCAACGTGGATCACTTTGAAAAAAAAAAGCAAAGTTAATAAAACGGATATCAAAGTATATCCAGGCTGGATTAAAAACAGCGGATCGAAGCTTCGAACACTGTACAAATAACGCAAATAATTTTGGACCGAAAGCAATTTGTCGACTTTCATTTCCATTGAATCGCGATTCGTTGCTATGTAAAATGAAACTTAAAAGAAAACAAACCGTAGTAGCCGCGAAATCAAGAATCGGGGATGTTTTTTTCTTATTTTTCCCTCCCCGGAACAGAATTGCGAAACGTTTTTTCGGGATTTCACGCACCTTTGTGCAACTTATTGACAGTCTTTATCTCCCTTAGACCTATCCCTATTTGCATATATATATATATATATATATATATATATATATATATCGACGACAAGGATCTATGTTACACGAGGTCTCAGTGCTTCCGTGCCCTGAATATACCCAACCGGAAGTAATCGATTCGTGAAGTCAATGCATGATTTTTTTTGTAACTTGCTAATCCAAAAGAATCCACCCTTCCCGTATGAACTCATAAATGGTGAATGAAGCTCGCAAAAAGATAACAGACCGATAACGTCAATATAGGCCGGGAAGACTAACTGAAGCTTTGGGGTCGTAAAAAACGTGATGGACACTCTCTCGTCTATACATATATATGTAGAGAGAGAGAGAGAGAGAGAGAGAGAGAGAGAGATCAGAGTAGTAGGAGCGATAGGCAGATACATGAAGAAGAAAAAAACAGTTCTACACCCACACACACACACACACACACACACACACACACACGCACACGCACGCACGCACCTATATATATGGGGCATTCCACGCCAAATCGACAACTTTCCGGCCCGACCCCTTTCGATTTGGCTGAAACTTTAAAATGTTATTGTTTTCATCGTAAAACGCTTGTGTGATTTTTTTCAAATTTTTTTACATAATCGCAAATTCCTAGTAAATATTTGAAAAAAAACACCCGTTTTTTTTAATGCTCATAACTTTCTAAAAAATTAAGTTCTTTTTTTTAATTCTTCGTTTTGAAATATTCTTAATGAAAAAAAATATTTAAAAAATACTCAACGTCGTCTTCGACACGACTTTTTAGTTTTTTGTAAAAAAAAATATAAATTTAGCATTTTCTGTCGCCAGACGCATCATGGTAATATTTTTTTTCTAGTTTTTTCCAAATATAATTCCGAATATAATTTTAAATGGTTCATTCTCTCATAGTCAATACTTTGTATATCATATTAATTGTCTTTTGATAAAAAATCAAAAATTAAAAGCGGTGTTCTTTGAAAAAATCGCGTTTTTTTACAAAAAACTAAAAAATCATGTCGAAGATGACTATTTGAAAAATATTTTTTTTATAAAGAATATTTAAAAACGAAGAATTAAAAAAAAAGAAAGATCTTAATTAATCCATTTTTCAGAAAGTTATGAACATTTGAAAAAAAAGCGGACGTTTTTTTCAAAAATTCACTACGTATTTGGGATGATGTAAAAAAAATTGAAAAAAATCACACAAGCGTTTTAAGATGACAGCAATAACATATTAAAGTTTCAGCCGAATCGAAAGGGGTCAGGCCGGAAAGTGGTCGATTTGGGGTGGAATGCCCCATATATATATATACCCGACCCCAAAGAAACAAGTGTGACGTCAAATCATACGATCTTGGTGAACAATTCACATCACCGCGGCGCGAGATGACACGGCCAAGAAACCTCGTCTGCAATAACTGCACTGTTTCAAATTGCATTTTCACAATTTCTATGCGTTGCTCGATCTCGTAATGACTAAACCTCCTCCATGACTAAACCTCAATACTTCTTGATGCCAGTTGTCAAAGATTAGTACTCGATGCTCGCCACAAAAAAAAATGGCGCACAATCTAAAATGTCAGGTCATTTTAAGACACCCATTAGAACCACCAGGGATGTGGGTATAAAGATTGCTGAAGTTGCTAACAGGGAAGAGAGCCGTGCGAAAAACAGCTGACACTGACCTCCACGCCCGCAACGCACCGCGCGTTCAGCCCTGCTCTGTGCGGGCGTGAATTTTTAAAAACTTTTAATTCGCATATCTTCTGTTTGAGTAAGCCGATTGCGATGAAATAAAAACTAAATGTTATTTCAAGTTAAGCCCTGTGCTTTTTCTGAAAACTCCATCCAGGTTTGGACAGTAGTTTTTACGTGATGCGTGCATAAAGAAACAGACAAAAATTCCAAAAATGATCTTAATGCATTCTATCACTTATCCTTCATCCCCCCAATTATTATTTTTTTTCTACATATTTTCAATGTACATACACGCAAAGTTTACAGTTTTATTATACGTATATATACATTTTATATATATCATAAATACATACACATACCACATCTATATGTATGACTGAATATAAATATGTGGGGGGTGAATATATACATAATGTGTATTTGGAAAAAAATGAAAAAGCAAACGCAAAAAATGCTATTCTGTGGAAAATTCTATAAAATGTCATAAAAATGCGTATATACATAGAAAGCTGAGGGTTGAAAGGGGTTGAAAAGAAAAACGAATAATACGTGTATATATATATATATATATAAATTGCGTCGCTCCAAGCCTATTTTGCCTAGAAACTCGTCCATATAAAACACATGTAATAGGTAAGAGTGAGACGGTCGAGGGGAAGGAGGTGTGGGCAAACCGTGAGAGGGACGAGGGGGAGATAGGAGGCGTTTATGGGATATGCAGGGGTACATAAACTTGTCGTGTGTCGCGCGGTCGCTATAACTCTCGTTACAGGCCCGCGGCGTCGATGTACACGAGAGAGACAAGCGGCGGAACTGTTGATATATATATATACGACACGCCGCATACAGTGGAACTCCCCTTTTTTGGGAGAGAAAAAAAATCAATGGGACCAATCGTTTCGTGATCTAGTCGTGGGCAGGGTGAGTCTGTTCGATCGGGAATTTTACGAAAAGACCGGGCAGGGACGTGATTTTTGAGTACAGGATGGGATACTGGACTTTAGGGATGAGACGAACATTAGACCCAAACAAATTCGATAAAAGTCGAGTGAAGATTTCGGCGCAGAGATCGAGAATCCACTGTAGCTTTGTAGATTTTTGCGTGTGTGGGTGTGCCTGTGTATAAGGATATAGCAAACCGATAAGGGTACCGGTACAACGTGCTCGCGAAAACCTCGCGCATCCCAGTCCGAAGGGGTTTGATTTACTGCAATGACATCGAGAACGTGTAGTAAACTGAGAGAGAGAGAGAGAGAGAGGGAGAGAGAGAGAGAGAGAGAGAGAGAGAGAGAGAGAGAGAGAAAGAGACGGAGAGGGGTTGAGAATCGGTTGAGCGAAGTTCGACCAGACCAACGAGTCTCTCTCTCTCTCCCCTCTCTCTCTCTCTCTCTCTCTCTCTCTCTCTCTCAACCGAGCTTCGTGGCTATTGCGGCTGCACGAAATGACAACCTTACCCCGCCCTTCTCACCCTTACTCGCGCGATCGAATCCCTCTCGCGTTCGACCGCTTTCAATGAGGGTCGATCGCTGCACGGATCTAGTATTTGAAAGATACTGATTTTCCTCTCGTTTTTTCGGCTTTTTTTAAAGTTGTTACATTTGATAAACGTGCTACTACGAATCTTTCCTTGAGTTGTACCATGAGTTGCAGCTGTTTTAGGAGAAAAAGTCTCATTTGTTTTTTTGCAACTGCAACTTTGGACAATCTTGCAGTTGTTTTTTTGTTCATGGAAAAATAAATTTATTTTGGAAAAAATCGTGCATTTGCTAAATATAGTGATTTTATGGGAGAAAATGTGACTGTGGTAAAAATTATGAATTCATCGGGAAAATCGTGAGTTTGTGAGGAAAATTTTGAATTTACAGGCAAAATCGTGAACTCGGTTTGAAAATGATGAATTCATGGAAAAACGCGGGAATACGGAGAAAGGATATCGAATATGTTTTTTTTTAATCGATGAATTATCAAAAAAATTGTGAAATTGTGCACAATATGATGAAATTGTGGACAATATGATGAATTTGTGGGAAAATCGTGAATTTGTGGGAACAAATCGTGAAAATTTAATAAATAACTACGAAAAATTCTCGAGACTACGATGTTTTTTTCCTTCCAAAACCGCGTAGGTCATCAGTTGCATCTTTGGGGGGGGGGGGGGGGGGGGGGAGTCTTAGAGTTAGTACAATTTCGCAGTTGTTATTTTACTTATAGAAAAAAAAAAGTAATTCTTAGTGAAATTCGTGAACTTGCAGGAAATTGTGAATCTATGGGATAAATGGTAACTTCGTTGTAAAATTGTGGATATCGACAATATTTTTCAAAACCGCTGAATTATCGAAAAATTGTGAAATTGTGGACAATATGGTGAATTTATGGAAAAATCGTGAATGTGCTGTAAAAAATCGTAAATTGGTGGAAAAAAGTCGTCAACATCTAACACTTTAACGGCCACGCCTATTTCTGGATGGCTCAAAATAATTTCCTCTGGTAGTATGGCTAAAAAAGGGTTGAATATGAATGTCGAACCATAATTTTGTCGATAAGGGCCTGGGAAGGAGTATTTTCGGACTGTAGCAAATTTGCTACATTGGCGGTTCGTGGATATAAATGATGACATATTTCAGAGCTTTGAAAAAGCTAAAATGAGCGTTTATTTATCTTATCGGATGACAATAGTATGTCTAGAATAATCTTACAGAACTAGTTTACGTGGAAAATGTAAAAACAATTTGTAATTGTAGGTGTAATTTGGTTTTTGTAATTAACGTTTCACGACTCAGAGGAAGACCACGTTTCTGTTTACCACACTTCATCAATCCGTTCGCGATCGAATATCCGAATTCTTTTAGACTCATGGCCCTTGCGGTTTTGCCCGTTTCTCTTCGGTATAGAAGCCACGCATTAACAATGCATATGTCGATAAGATAATAAAAGACAGGTATATGACAGCTCCTTCTTTTGCACCGAGATCGGTACAAGTAAACGAGACAATTATTTTTGTCCACGCCACCCATATGTTTGTTGTATTCGGCCACAATATTCGGGCACTTGATTTGTACTTTCCTTCTGGACTCCTTACTCCACCGTAAGAGGATTTTTTTTCGAGCTGAATCCCGTATATTGTACTGACCAAGATTCGTACTGCGAGAATACCTCGTGGATTGTAGTCGAGATCTTGTTCATCGTCGTCGTCGGAATCGGAGATATCCGAAATAGTCGGATTTCGTGACACGATTGGCCTTAACTTATTTTTTAATTTCTTGTTTCCATTTTGGTCTAACAAAAAAGATTAAAAAATAAAAACGTAAACCCAAAAACTTGGCATTTTATATACCGGAATGGCCAATGCAGCAAATTTGCTACTAACTTTTGCACACTCTCGGTTCGAACTATTATTCTGATTTAATCAAAAATCTTCAAAGCCCAGTTCGTCCAGGCAAGCTTTCTTTACAGAATTCTATCAAAAAAATATTTTAAGAATGTCCATTTACTTACCTTCTTGGACCAAAAAAAAACGGATAGCCGATGCAAGCGTCGTAAATTTTCACGACAATATTGTCGCCATATTAACATAATTCATATGTTTACGTTTGAATTTCAAGCTATCCCGGCATTAGTAGCTTTATGTAGCATAGATTGATGGAACTGTAAAGTAGCCTGTCCGCTATATCGTCCTTACGCTTTTACCGACGGGGTCAAGGTGAACGTAGCAAATTTGCTACGTGAATGAATAACTACAAAAATTCCCAACACTACGATGTTTTTATTTCCCTCTAAAATCGCGTAGCTCAACTTACAAAAACTTCGATCTTGAATTTTGATCAGATGTTTTTACGTCAATAAAAAAGTATCCGATAATGCTCGATCCTCTTTAAAGCTGCGCCAATTACGTCACACTTGAATACCCCAGAGGATAATAATAAATTTTGCGCGTACGTGCCGAATGAACAATAATTATTCAAAATTTGGACAGTGATACGAGGACTAACAAATTTTTGTGTCATGTTTCAGAGGAACATCCGGCGGCGATGCAGCACGGTAACACCGCGGCCGGCTCACCAACATCCAAAACGATTCTCGTCACAATCGCTTTTCTCCTCGGTCAATTGAGATAATTTGCGTTACGAGAGAGGAAACGAGAGCGTGAAAATGAACGAGAGAGAGAGAGAGAGAGAGAGAGAGGGAGAGAGAGAGAGAAAGTATGAGACAGAGAAAAAGTGAGAGAGAGAGAGAGAGAGAGAGAGAGAGAGTGAGAGAGAGCGAAGTAACAATATATACAGGACACACGAAATAAATAGATACGAATAATAATTCTCACTTATACATACATTACCCGATGCGGTAATGTACATTACCCGATATGGTGTGTGCGTTTATATGATAACCGAGTAGACGAGCCAAATAATAATATCATCCTCGCATCGTGTGCGAATTTCATCTAAAACGGATGTCGATCGGAGTCAAAAAAAGAAGAGGAAAACGAAACGAGATACAACTCATTCTTCTCTCTCTCTCTCTCTCTCTCTCTCTCTCTCTCGGTCTTTCTCGCCGTTCACGGTGGGTAGACAAAAAATTAAAACAAAAAAGAAAGAACATCGTTTATACAAACCCCTTTTCCCTAATTACTCGCCGAAAGTTTCGGTATGAGCCCATTAAAAATTTCTACAGGGTCGTGAAATTATCGAGTTTCGTCGCGCGACGATGTGACGGACGGGAAATAATTAAAATTTAGTACCGTGTGCAACGCGCTCTATATTTGTCCTCGATGACGAGAAAACTCGCGTCTAGTTTCTCGCATATATATATATATATATATATATATATGCACGAAGATTTCGATAATAGCAATGGTAAACGTACTTATGAAAATTGCGCTCAGTTTAACCCATTGTGGTCATACCTCCAAAAAATAACGTCTACGTGGGGTCTAGTGGACCCCACGCAGAAAAACAGTTGCCATTTACCTTCTATTTAATGTATCGACTTAATTCTTTAACTGAACATTAGTTTAAGGTCTCTTCTTTGATATCCAATAGTTTTTTTCCTTATTCAATTTTTTTTTTCATGTTGAAAAAATGCAAAGGAAAAAAAATTCAAGAAATTTCACTTTTTTCATTAAAAAATCCATAAAAAATTCAATTTTTGAGATACAGCGGAAAAATTTCAGTATTGTACTCTCAAGACAGTATACTTTCAAGAAAAAAAAAGTTTTAGAACGGACCTTCAAACAAACTATATTTATTTTAGGCTAAGATTGAATACAATTTTGATAAAACTCATAAAATCAAAAAGCCTCGAAACTTATTAAAGTACCTTTCAACAACAACAGATGGCACCATAGGTTTGATTTTGAACGGCCAGTTTTCAGACACTTAGCCGCAAACTTTGCCTGGGGTCAGCTGGACCCCATATGACCACAACGGATTAAAAGAAAACATGAACAGAGACAGAAAATCATGCAGTCTGTAAAAAAAAAACTCTTTTTTTCAGCCTCATTTTTGCCCATTGAAAATTAATATTCAGTAATTAAAATAAAAATTCGACTCATATTGGAATATTCGCAAATACGTTCATTTTTCTTACTCTGACCGTACTTTTGTCAATTTTTCAAATTGCGTCTCATCATAATTCATTTCTGGAGGCAATTAAAAATCGACGAAATGAATATCCTAGTTTTGTAAAATACTCAACGAAATGCAATCTATTGTTATTATTATTATTGCTCAATATTTTATTTAATTTTTATCATTATTATTCCCAATATTTTGAAGAATTTATCGTTCTCAGGGCTTGCTATAGATATTCTCGGCGTTGTTTTTGGCGTTTCGTTTTTCGTTCTCGTGGAAGTGTCCTCTGGCTGCGGAAAGTTCGTCAATGTCAAATATTCAAATTTTGCCCTTGGTATGATACGATCGACGGACACCATGTTGAGGGACGGAGGAAGGGCAGAGAGAAGAAAAATAAAGTCCGATAAAACGTCAGAGTGATGGGAGAGGGGCTGGGGATATGGTGGAACGGGGGGAGGGGGTCGAAGATCGGGGAATTCGATATGAAAAGACCTACGTGACTCGTCAGTCGTGAACGAGAGATCGGTCGCGATGATGAGGTTGAACGTCTTACTATATATAAATATATATATATATATATATCTATATAATGTCGTTCACTGCCTCGTCCATACGCTCGCCATTTCGATATTACCGGCATAACATCGAGAGTGATGAAAAAAAAAAAAAAACGGAAGTACGGAATAGCAAAGAAAAACGCGAAATTCCCCGACCGGATGCCAAGTTCCGACACGGCAAAGTGCAGAAATACGAAAAAGAGGGCAAGAAGAAAAAATAAATGCATTCGCGTGATTGCCTAGTTTACACACTGGCGCACACACGGGCGAGCAAGTTAAGAGCAAGAAAAAAACTCCGTCACTCGCTATGTATATCTATGTGTATGGGCTATTCCAGTTCGAATCGACATAAACACGATTAACCCCCCCCCCCCCCCCGCCCCTTGCTCCTCGCGTCTCGTCAGCAATTTTTCGAATATTTGTCGAGATCGCAGGGATAAATTTTTTTCGTCACGGGCATTTACGTATGATAAATACTATTGCGAGTCATTTTATTTATTGTGAGGATTGAGTGATAACGAATTTTTAATTTAATTTTATATATTACTTTTCCTTCGAAACATATGATTATTTCTGAGTTCTCATTGAGAAAGCTTTAATTCGTAATTACATTTGTTGGTGGATAAAAAATTGTCGATTTGGCCTCGAAAATATCACGCATCACTTTTTAACACGGATTAGCCCATGGACGTAAGGGGATATTGTAGCTACGCGGGACAAAACGAAGATTGGCTCAATTTGCACTATTTCATTCTTATTTCAATATCACTTTTTGTTTTTATCATCTGCAAAGAACGACGATTACTTTGCGTCGATCGAAGCGAAGACGAAAGTTCGTCGAACAACCAATTGACCTGCATCGCTTATCGCAGGCGAAATTTCTCGTTATTAATGACACATGCCCGACAAACGTTCACCTGTTTCGTATCAAAAACGTAAATCAATTACTACGAATTCCGGGCCAAATCGACCCATGCGCTCCGGCACTTGTTCCCATTTATCGTTTTCGTGCAAAAGCCGCGCAATTGTATTTTATTTTTTTGTTTTCTCGATCCTATCCTGAAGTATACGAGATGGAGAATTAGCTGATGCTATGTTTATATAAAAACGAGCGCGAGGCACAAAAATTTCAAAAAGGTCGATCCAAGATCTTACTTTTGAGCAAGAGTTTGGTTCTGTTTATGATCCCATTAGAAAGAGCTAATGTCGAAAATATTTCACACTCGCGCTCGCGCGATGTCAAACACTATGGACCAAGTCCCGGACGGTGAACAACACGAATTTGTCGATTTAGCATAGAATTCTCCATGTATATACATACATACATGCATGTATACGTATATATAAATAAATACATGGTGATTCGAAAAATGACGTCCGAAAGCAAAATCTGGATGCCTCGTATCTCATTACCTGTCTCAGTTCCACGTCTGTGCTATGATATTTTTTAGTTTGCGAGAAGAAAAAAAGCTTTTTTTTTATTTTCGATATTTCCTACAGCATGGTTTCGTTTTTTCCCTTTTGTGTGCGTACTTTCCTCTTAGAATTTTGCACACGCAATTGGGAGTCATTTCGACTAGTGTATTTTTTTTTATCATCTGAACTTTAGTGACTGATCCTACGAAAACTATTTTCAACTTTTGATTGAAATCTAAGGAATTGAAATCCTGGTAATTTTTCTTATTGCTCAACAGTGCACTTCACAACGATAATAACAAAAAAACATCACGTGGAACGTACGTACACAAAAGGGGAAGATAAAAAATGTTTTTTTTTTCTCGAAAACTAAACAAGATTGTAGAACATACATGGGGCTCATTCGGATATAGGTACCAACACGAGACTTCTAGATTTTTCTTTTGGACGTCACTTTTCGGGCCACGCTGTGTTTGTACACACACACACACACACACACACACACACACACACACACACACACACACACACACACATATACAGGGTGGATCAATAACTATTAGCACCTTGGATATCTTCGAAACTATAAGGTTCACAGAAATATTTGCTGAAATGAAATTGCACAGTACGAAAGGGGCCATCCGATAGCGATAATAGTTTTTTTGCAGGTGGAGGTACTTCGGACATTTGAAGGTCAACTCCATTTTTTTAAATGGATCGGTATGTTTTTTTTTCTGTATCATGAAAAAGGAGCTTAAAACGAGTTCAACGACCTATAACATAAGGTCATTGAAGGTCGTAGAAAATACAGAAAGGCGCTAATACTTACAGTTTCGGTAGTAAATAAAATTACTACGTTTTATAGTAAGTGTTCGAAATGACGACCATCAATATCAATGCGTACGTTATTATGTACGTTTACACATTTCTTAGACAGGTACAGAAAGTACAGAAAGGCGATAATACTTACGGTTTACTTCACTGAAAATAAACACTGTTTCAAGGACACTTTAATAAGTTTGCAGGATAAGATAAACATGATAAGATTAGTATCGATAAATCGGTCAATCGAGTACAATGTATTTACTACCGGTTTATTTACTACCGAAACTGTAAGTATTATCGCCTTTCTGTACTTTATATGACCTTCAATGACCTTATGTTATAGGTCGTTGAACTCGTTTTAAGCTCCTCTTTCATGATACAGAAAAAAAAACATACCGATCCATTTTAAAAAATGGAGTTGGCCTTCAAATGTCCGAAGTACCTCCACCTGCAAAAAAACTATTATCAATTTCATTTCAGCAAATATTTCTGTGAACCTTATAGTTTCGAAGATATCCAAGGTGCTAATAGTTATTGATCCACCCGGTATATGCTTACATGTACAAAAATAATAATTCCCGTATACGATCAAGAAGATTTAAACTTCAGAATACTAATAATACACATACATACTGGGGCATTTCATTCCAATTCGAACCACGTCTCACGTCAGTCTCATCCAGCCAAATTTCGTACTCTCTATTTGTCATTGTTCGCTCAATTCCAGAAGGAATATTATACTTAAAAAAAATTATTTTCTGTTAAATTTATTTATCATTTTATTTGTTTATCATTATTGACTGAACTACAGAAAAAACGATAAAAAAGAATGTATTATATAGTATTATATACATTTATTACATTATTCATAGGGCACCCATACACATACATATATTTATACACACTCACACAAACATATATACATATACAGGGCGTCCCTCTTATCTCTGCCACCCGAAATAACTCGGTAATTATCGACGTCACAAAAAAATGATCCAGACAAAAGTTGTACGGTGTGAAGGGGGCCATCAAATGCGATCAATTTTTTTCATTTCGGTGGAGGCGCTGACGCACAATAAAGGTCACCGCCACTTTTTTAAATGGAATGATACATTTTTTTTTCAACCATCTTGTGGAGCACCTCAAGCCGCATAAAAAACATTAGGGGGTTAAAGTCGTTCAAGGTCATTCAAGGTCAGTATCGATGATACAAATCTAAATATCTCGGATCCCTACCAAATATTTGGTAGTGATCCGAGATATTTAGATTTGTATTTCATTTTAATAGGTGTTCGAAATTATCTTGGAATGAGCTCTTGTGGAATTTTTTCTTGCTTCACCGTAACACTGTATCATGTCCACTTTTTCGAATTGCCAGTACATTTTCAAATTATGAATAGCTCTTATCCAAATTCGAAATCAAACTGAACGACAACCTCGATTGAACTACATGCGATACAGATTAACGCGGGTTGGTACATAAACAGAAAGTATTCGAAGTGTTGTCGATGACTACGATCTCCGATATCTCTCATTTCAAGCTAATTTCGAACACCTATGAAAATGTAATACAAATCTAAATATCTCGGATCACTACCAAATATTTGGTACTGATCCGAGATATTTAGATTTGTATCATCGATACTGACCTTGAATGACCTTGGACGACTTTGACCCCCTAATGTTTTTTATGCGGCTTGAGGTGCTCCACAAGATGGTTGAAAAAAAAATGTACCATGCCATTTAAAAAAGTGGAGGTGACCTTCACTGTGCGTCAGCGCCTCCACCGAAATAAAAAAAATGGTCGCATTTGATGGCCCCCTTCACACCGTACAACTTTTGTCTGGAACATTTTTTTGTGACGTCGATAATTACCGAGTTATTTCGGGTGACAGAGATAAGAGGACCACCCAGTATAAATGTATGTATGTGCGTGGGTGTCCTATAAATAATGTAATACATTTTTTATGGTTTTTCTATAATTCAATCAATAATGATAAACAAATCAAATATTATATATATATATATATATATATATTCCACGTGCAATTTAATAAATACATTTAACATAAAATAATTTTTCTTCAAGTATTGTATTTAAAAAGATAAATTAAAAAACATGGATAAAGCTAAATATCATTCAGAGTGCAAAGAATACTTGAAAAATCGTTGGTCAAATTTTGGAGAGGCGAGCTGTAGTTTTACGTCGAATTGACCGGAAATGCCTCACGGGGTTAGACTCGAGAATCGAAATTTATGCAACAAAGCGAAACCGAAAATAGTAGAATAAAAACCAACGTGCGTTAGCTGTAACAACTTTTTTAGGCTACAGAGGAAGCAAATGTCGTACAGTCGAAATTATGTATAACGGGTGGTAGTGTACGTGAATGTATGTTGGCGTATGTGTATGTGTGCGTATGTGCGCGTGTGCAAGCGTGAACGAAAAATATTGCTCAAGCATCGAGATACACTTTCGAAAGTTAACTGTATTTCCGCTTCTCCGTCGAACGCGAATTTTTTTTTTCGCGTCGCATCTCATTCGTTATAACGTCGAAAAATAAATACGATAAATTCGTGCGTGTCACGTTCGGATGAAAATTCTCGATTTTTTCATCAACGGCAAAAGAATACATTTTATTGTCATATAAATAGATCGAACGCATCGTCATTCCAGTCGGATCAATTGATGCAATTATTCAAATTCAATTTGTACCTTCGATCGAATTTATTTCTATTCGTTAATTCATTTCCGCTTCCACGAGCTATTTATTACGTCAAAATGAAAGGAGAAAGAAGTGTAGCATTTTTATTTTTATTTTTTTTTTCGTTGCTGAATGAAATACTCGAGATGTGGTATTTACGGTGCGATTCATCACGCCCAACATCTATATTTCCATCCGCGAAAAATAAGCCTACGAATCTTATTGGCGGCCTCGATGTAGGGCTCAAAGGACGGAAGAAAAAAAAAACAACCAAAAAACCCCCCCCGCAGTGTTATATGTAAATTGAGTGTTACGGTATTAAGGAGGAGCGAAGGGGAACGGGGGGATAATGCAGATATTACTGAGTGGAATTGAGAAGGAAAAAAAACGTGTGCTGAGACGTCCAAGGTGGCGTTCGCACGTCAAGGGAAACGAAGGGAGGCGAATAATAAAATCGGCGTAGACAGGTATTAATGTTGTGTACAAAAAAAAAAACAAATATGCTGTACTTCGAGAATTTGAATGGAAAAAGAAAGAAAGAAAAACTGTAACTCGTACGACCGATGAATGTTAATACTGAAATAACTATAGAATTGTGTAATACAAGTTTGTAAAATCCAACCATTGTTCCACTCCCTCCCCTCCGCCTCCTTGCTCCCTCCCGTCACATACCCCTTTTTCGACCAACTTTGTGGTTAAAAAAAATATTTTTTGTTTCATCTACGTTATCGACAAATTCCCTTTATTATTGCTCCTCTGTCTCCCTCTCTCCAACTCCCTCTCGTCCTCTCTCTCTCTCTCTGTCTCTCTCTCCTCTCTCTCTCTCTCTCTGTATTCCCGTTTCGATCAAACTATTCCGTTTCATGCGTATTTTTCATGCATTCTTGTATATAATATTTTAATCTTGTAAATAAATGACATCAGTATATGATAAAAACAAAAGTACACGGAGATTCGTCCTTTTGGATTCTGGTTATTATTCTTTCCACCTGTTTTTGAATTCCATCCATTCGGTTACAGGATTATTGCATATATTATTTTTTCATCCTCTTTTTCGCCTAGAATATCGAAATCATTCGAGTCCGATCGATATATATTAGATGAAGTAAAAAGTTCTGAGCGTTTTTTCGCTTTATTTCGACGATGAAATTAACATAGTTAGGATTATCCGATTTAGATCAAATATGCTCCGTTCTGTTCAATAAATTTTGTCCATTTTGAAGGCAATTTCATAATTCCGCGATTGAAGAAATCCTCGTCCCTATTGGTAAAAAACTTAACCAGCTCATTTTCACAAGCCTCTCTTGAGGCCTGTTTTGTACCATCAAGAAAATTTTGCAAATGCTTGAAAAGGTGATAATCGCTTGGTGCCAGGTCTGGACTATACGGCGGGTGCGATAGAACCTCCCATCCAAGCTCTCGGAGCTTCTGGTGCGTTGTTAAAGATGTGTGCGGCCTGGCGTTGTCTTGATGGAACACAACACCCTTCCTATTGGCCAATTCTGGCCGCTTCGGGTCGATCGCCTGCTTCAATCTGGTCAGTTGTTGACAGTAGAGGTCCGAATTGAGTGTTTGGCCCGATGGGAGCAGCTCATAGTGGATGATTTCCTTCCAATTCCACCGCAAAAACACAGCAAAACCTTCTTGGCCGTTAATCCGAGCTTGGCCATCGTTTGGGCGGGCTCACCGCGATTGGACCACGATCTTTTTCGGCTGTTATTCTCGTATATGACCCATTTTCCATCGCCAGTCACCATCCGCTTCAAAAATGGGTCGATTTCGTTACGTTTCAGCAAAGAATCGCAGACATCAATTCGGTCCAAAAGGTTCTTTTGCGTCAATTCGTGTGGCACCCATACATCGAGCTTCTTCTTGAGATCAGCCTTATGCAAATGGTTCCAAACGGTTTTCTGGCTATTCTTCAGTTCCTGGGCAATGGAAAAAGTACTCACATGCCGGTCCGACTCGACGATCTCCATGATTTTATCGACATTTTCGACGATTGGCCTACCAGAGCGTGCCTCATCTTCGACGTCCATATTACCAGAACGGAATCGTTGGAACCACCGCTTTGCTGTGGCATTCGATACTGTATTGGGTCCATAAACAGCACAAATTTTTTTGGCCACCTGTTCCACCATTTCACCTTGGTCGTAGTGGTACTGAAGAATGTATCGAATTTTCTCGTTTTTTACCTCCATTTTGGAACGCTGTAACACACAACTGGCTTCACCAAACACAAAACTGCCAAAGAACTTTTTTTGAAGCGTAATGTCACCGTGAGATATGGCTCACTAAAGACATCTAGCGGAAAACGCTCAGAACTTCTTACTTCACCCAATAAATATATATGTGTGAAATTGCAAATCTGCTCGCGAAAAAGTTTCAAATAATTTTCCAAATATCGTTGCAGAAACAATAGTTATGAATAAATACCGAATTTTCTATTCTCGTAAAAATTTCGAGGGTTTATATATTTTAAAAAAATATATAAATAACTGATACTTCTGCGGGAAAAAAGCTGTTCATTTATTCCGTGGCATAACGCTCCGATATGAATGGAGAATAGTACCGAGAGCAGATCGACGCGCGCGATTCAATCGCCACGCATTGGTAAGTAAAATAAATCATTGTAATCCGGTAGAAAATGTGTTTTTGCACCACGTAGAATTTTTTGTTTTAATTTCGTTGTACCCGATTCGTACGTTAAAGAGTTTATTGCGCTAGAAATATTTATTGGATTTCGAGAGCGAATAGTCGCGTGACCAATACTCGGTTGGATGACCGCTGAGCCGAGCACTGGCCAGCCTCCGGCACGAATCTTCGTTCGGTAACGATATCCAATTGGAATATTCATTCGCGCACGCATATACTCGTAACTCGACGGCTCGCAATATAATTTCATCGGTTCTCCGGGAGCTCGTCAAAGTTTTAGCGAGTTTGCGCCGCGCGAGACTTGCTTACCCGGAATTCTTCAACGCGGGAAGTTCGTTCCCGATAGGTATATAGAACTGAATTAATGGTGGTTTCGTGAAGCGAAGTACGTAATCGAAGTATTGATTGCGAAGCGCATGAATGAAATACCACGAGCCGATCTATAGACGGAGGCGAAAGACAGAGAAAGATAGGGAGGGTTGAAATTATATAGGAAGTATGAGAAAGAAAACGAGGGCCCGACTAAGTAGAAAAGTTCAATACCGGAGAAAAGAGCAGACAATACGTATTCGAGAACGACAAAGAGAAATCGAATAAGCGCTAAATTCGTTTCTGGACTTCAAGAATTTCATCCTCGTTTACTCAAACTCCAACCTCGATTGCTGAGTGTAATTATAAAAGGAAAATAGATGCGCGAAATATATCTCCATCGATTGTCATAATTTTAATCACATTCGTATCAAATTTTTCCTTTTGTGCGATCAAAAAATAAAATAACGCCGCGAATTGTACTTCGATCGATTATCACAATTTTCATTACATTAGTGCCAGAGCTTTTGTTTTTTCTTGTCAATCTACGAGTCTCACAAGTGCGTCGATAAAATGCGCCAAATTACATTCTCGACTGAAACGTTGCAAACCGTATCGGTATTTTTTACAGCCACTTCGATTATTTTGGAAACCGAAAAACATTTTTTTTACAGCCACCTTTATAGCATTGGGATCTAGACAACATTTTTTACAGCAACCTCGATAGTTTTGGGGCCTAGGAAATATTTTATGCAGCCACCTCCATAGTTTTAGGAACTGAACATTTTTTATGACGATCTCAGTAGTTTTGACAATATTTTTTTTTTTTTCAAATAACCTCAATTCTTTGGGAACTGAGAAACATTTTTTTACAGTCACCTCGATAGTTTTTGCACCCAGAAAACATTTTTTACAGCCTACTCGGTAATTTTGGAACTGGGAAACATTTTTTACAGCCTACTCGGTAATTTTGGAACTGGGAAACATTTTTTACAGCGACCTCGATAGTTCTGTAAACTGGGAGAAATTTTTTTACAGCCACCCTGGTAGGTTGGGAACTGAGAAAAAAATTTACTGCCACCACGATAGTTTTGGAACCTGGGAAACATTTTTTTACAGCCAACTCGGTAGTTTGGGAACTGGGAAACATTTTTTTACAGTCACCTCCATAATTCTGGGAGATGGGACATTTTTTTTACAGCTATCTTAGTAGTTTGAAAACTGGGTTACATTTTTTACAGCAACCTCGATAGTTTTGGTAATAGGGGGGAAAAATTTTACAGATAGTTTTGAGAACTAAAAAACATTTTTACAGCCACCTCGGTAGTTTTCGAACCTACGAAACATTTTTTACGACCAACTCGGTAATTTGGGACCTAGGAAAAAATTTTTTACAGCCAACTCGATAGTTCTGCGAACTGGAAAACATTTTTTACAGCCACCTCGATAGTTTTGGAACTCAGGATTTTTTTTTTTACAGCTGCTACGATAGTTTTAGGAGCGAGGGAACATCTTGGATCCAGGTAATCAACAAATATTTCACGAATTCTTCAAAAAGCAGAAGCCACGTAAATGGATGAGTCAGTAACGATGTGCCTGGTGTGTACCTTCGTCTTTTGTTGGTAGCTAATGTGTCGTGCACGAATGTACATGGCCCATTCGTATAAAATATGATAACGTTCCAGGTATATTTACACACACACACACACACACGCATATATATATGGGGCATTCCACGTCAAATCGACCACTTTCCGGCCCGACCCCTTTCGATTTGGCTGAAACTTTAATATATTATTGTTTTCATCTTAAAACGCTTGTGTGATTTTTTTCAAATTTTTTTACATAATCACAAATACGTAGTGAATTTCTGAAAAAACCGCCCGTTTTTTTTAAATGCTCATAACTTTCTGAAAAATGGACCGATTAATATCTTATTTTTTTAAATTCTTCGTTTTAAAATGTTCTTTATGAAAAAAGATATTTGAAAAATATTCAGTCATCTTCGACATGATTTTTTTAGTTTTTTTGAAAAAAAAACCGGATTTTTTCAAAGAACGCCACTTTTGATTTTTGATTTTTTTTGTGAACAAAATATGATAAATTTATCATTTTTTACCGCCAGACCCATCATGGTAAGATTTTTTTTCTATTTTTTTCATCTTAAACGCTTGTGTGATTTTTTCAATTTTTTTTACATAATCACAAATACGTAGTGAATTTTTGAAAAAACCGCCCGTTTTCTTTCAAATGCTCATAACTTTCTGAAAAATGGACCGATTGATATCTTATTTTTTTTAATTCTTCATTTTTAAATGTTCTTTATGAAAAAAAATATTTGAAAAATATTCAAAGTCATCTACGAGATGATTTTTTTAGTTTTTTTGAAAAAAAGACGCGATTTTTTCAAAGAACGCCATTTTTGATTTTTGATTTTTTTTGTAAACAAAATATGATGAATTTATCATTTTTTTCCGCCAGAGCCATCATGGTAAGATTTTTTTTCTATTTTTTTCATCTTAAACGCTTGTGTGATTTTTTTCAAAATTTTTTACACAATCACAAATACGTAGTGAATTTTTGAAAAAACCGCCCGTTTTTTTTTAATACTCATTACTTTCTGAAAAATTGACTGATTAATATCTTATTTTTTTGAAAGTCTTCGTTTTGAAATGTTCTTTATGAAAAAAAATATTTGAAAAATATTCAAAGCATCTTCGACATGATTTTTTTAGGTTTTGTGAAAAAAAACGCGATTTTTTCAAAGAACGCCAATTTTGATTTTTGATTTTTTTTGTAAATATAATATGATAAATTTAGAACTTTTGCCGCCAGACCCATCGTGGTAAGATTTTTCTTTCTATTTTTTTCCTAAATAGAAAAATTTTCATTCTTAATTTTTTCCACATATAGCTGTTTTCTATGGTGCAATAATATCCATTAATGAATTCTATGTTTTTCCAAAAAAAAATGCAGTTTATTATTTCATTTAGTTTTGCCGCTAAAATATTAAACGACAAGCATCTGTCCATGTTAAAAAAAAACATTCCAGTTGAATCGTTTTTGTTTGATATGCACTGACTATTTTTGTCGTTAGAAGACTACAAGAATGCTGTAAATGGTACCCGTGATTGATTTTCGAAAACCAAAACCATTTCAGCAACTCAGCAGTTGCCCTGTGTGATACCAGACACAAATGGTGGTCTTATTGTTAAAAATTTCTCTAATTCAAGAGATGACAAATTATGTAAATTATTCAAACGTCACAGAGATGAATAAATTCATCATTAATTACTATTAAACAATTAATTGAATAAATATTTACTTCATGCCCCATTAAATAATCGTTTGAAAATAATTTAACATAATTGCAAAAAAATTTAAGTGTGTTAATATTATATACAAACTATTGAGTATGATAGAATTAACCATTTAAAATTATTCCATCATAGAAAATAGCTATATTTGACAAAAAAAAATTAATTTCCATTTCAAAAAAAAATAGAAAGAAAAATCTTACTAGGATAGGTCCGGCGGCAAAAAAGGCTAAATTTATCATATTTTATTAACAAAAAAAAATAAAAAATCAAAAGTGGCGTTCTTTGAAAAAATCGCGTTTTTTTACAAAAAACTAAAAAATCATGTCGAAGAAGATTTTGAATATTTTTCAAATATTTTTTTTCATAAAGAACATTTCAAAATGAAGAATTAAAATAAAACATCTTAATCGATCCATTTTTTAGAAAGTTATGAGCATGCGAAAAAAAAAAATGGGCGATTTTTTTCAAAAATTCACTACGTATTAGTGATTATGTAAAAAAATTTGAAAAAAAATCACATAAGCGTTTAAAGATAAAAACAATAACATATTAAAGTTGTAGCCAAATCGAAAGGGTTCGGGCCGGAACCCAGTGGTCGATTTGGCGTGGAATGCCCCATATATATATATATATCGACACACGCAAAAGTATTATCACAATTATTCTAACGTGTTCATAAGAACACACCATCGGTTCTTATTTTTCTTATTATTCCTTTACCCAGATGTTTAAAATTACGAAAAGTGTCGTCTATTAATAAATTCGATCCAAGGACAAAAGGTCTAATAAAAATCGATGTACTCGCGTATAGATCGGCCACCATCGCAATTGCTGCGTATCATCGAGACAGATCGTTTCGGAAAGGAAAAAAAAAATTTCCATGAATATTCGCGCATTCCTTGTCGGAGACAAGCTTTAACGTCGCTGGCCTGAGCTCGCACGCAGAAACGTTTTGTTTTTCAAGTCGACTCGTTCGTTCCTGCTCTTTCTTATTTTTTTTTTTCTCGACGCGCATAACTCGCGCCCGTGATTGAAAGAAAAATGTCACGTTTCGTGTTCGCAAGTTTATTCGTTATTGTCGGGATTTTCGCGGGTTTGAAAACGATCAACGGATTATCGATCGGCTATTTCATCTACGATTCGGCGGAGGACGAGAGCCCGGAGTACGACGATTACACGGTGGACACGACAGAAAACGTGAGGATACCACGGTTGAACGATGATCGGTACCCACTATCGGGCACAACTCGTTCCCGCCCGAACCATGAAACCGATGAAGAGAATTCGAACGACGACGTTTCCGAAGGGATCGAATGGTTCCTCGATTTATACGATTGCAAAAATTTTCTTGGTTTATTCGATTACGTGTTGGACAGCGAGGATGAAGTTGATCCGTGCAACAACGGCACCCAGGGTTTGTACAAACAGGATGTGGTTTTTTTTTGTTTCGCATTCTATTCGATTTCTTGTTTTCCGTTTCGCGTAAAAACCCAGAAAAATAAGAGAGATTATTGTCGCATCGAACGATATTCGAGGGAACGCAGGGATGTTTGCGGTCGGACGTAGACGGCTTCAATTAATATTTTGAGCCCCCTCTCTCTCTCTCTCTCTCTCTCTCTCTCTTTCTCTTTCTCTCTGTCTTTACGGATGTATACATATGGATATATGGATATATTCCTATGCAGAGTGCGCGTAGAAGCGGAACCGATTCTGTTTGCCCACGTTATCACGCTAATAACACAGTGTCGCTTTTCATTTCAGGAAATGCTTCGGCGCCCAACAACTCGACCACCACGCGTCCCGTCTCGAACGAAATGACGAATATGATGCCGTCGACGACGAAGGCACCGCAAGTACCGATGACGACCGTAAAATCGATCAATCGCCAAACGACAATAATACCTCAAGCGGCCACAACGAAAATGGCACCACATCAAAATGACACGACAACGAAAATGGTACCACAACAAAATAGCACAACTAAATCGGCACCACATCAAAATGACACAACAACGAAAATGACACCACAGAAAAATAGCACTACAATGAAAACGGCACTACAGGGAAATGGCACGACGGCAGTGACACCACAACAAAATGACACGACAACGAAAATGCCACCGCAACAAGATGGCACCACAACGAAAATAGCACCACAGGGGAATGGCACGACGGCACTAACACCACAACAAACTGGCACGACAACAGCAACGATACCACAACATAATGACACGACAACGAAAATGATACCGCAACAGAATGACACCGCAACGAAAATGGTACCACAGGGGAATGACACGAAAACGAAAATGGCACCACAACACAACGGCACTACAGCGAAAACTGCACTACAGGGAAATGGCACGACGACAGTGACACCACAACAAAATGACACGACAACGAAATTGATACCGCCACAGAATGGCACCACAACGAAAATGGTACCACAGGGGAATGACACGACAACGAAAATGGCACCACAACACAACGGCACTACAGCGACAACTGCACTACAGGGAAATGGCACGACGACAGTGACACCACAACAAAATGACACGACAACGAAAATGATACCGCCACAGAATGGCACCACAACGAAAATGGTACCACAGGGGAATGACACGACAACGAAAATGGCACCACAACACAACGGCACTACAGCGACAACTGCACAACAGGGAAATGGGACGACAACGGCAGTGACGCCACGTCAAAATAACGCGACAACGAAAATGGCACCACAACAAAATGGCACTACAAATAAATTGGCACAACAGGGAAATGGCACGACAACGGCAGTGACACCGCGACTGAGTGACGTGACAACGAGAATGGCAACCCAAGTGAATGGCACGACAACGAAAATGACACCACAAGGGAACGGCACAACGAAAAAATAACAACACAGGGGAATGGCACAGCAATGATGCCAAAACGGAATGACACGGCAACGAATATGGGACCACAGAGGAATGGCACGACAACGAAAAAAATAAGCATTAAAGAAAAGAGCGCGCAATTTTGTGTCGGCGAAATATATAGGAAACCTTAGACTACCACGCAAGATGGAGTATGCTTGAAAGTAGAGGTGAGGAATATTTTCAATAGGTGCCCCACCAAAGGGAGGAAGAAAGAAGAGAAAGCAATGCAAGAGGTTGGCGAAAGAAGAACACTAAATATGATATGAAGAGGAGGAAGATGACAGGACATCCAAAACGTTTTGCTAGAAGGGGTGGATAAAAAGAGGGGCCAAGATATCCTACGGAATAGGGCAAAAATTGACAAATATACCTACCGTGATATGTGCAAGAAATTGAAGACAGATCCAGAAAGAGAAAAGTGTAGGCAGGAAAAGAAAATCCCGAGAGTTATAAAGGAGCAATGGGCAAGATTAAGATGCGGGAACGCAGGGGAAACAGGAAAGAAAGGATTCGCCAACTGGTTATGCGAAAGCTGCAATGAAGAGAAAAAGAGTGTAGAACACATACGGAGCTGCGTGTAAGCAAACGGAAAAACATTAAAAAGGAATGAGTGGATGGGTTGGACCGATGGAGGGGTAATAAAACTGGAGAGAGGATTCGAAAGTGGTTTATCACAATTCTAAAGGGTAGTGAATAAAATAAAATTCCAATACATGCGAGCGTTTAACAAACTGAAAATAAAATTAAAGAAAACTTAATTAAAGATCGTTGAACGATTGGAAAATAAAGAGAGAGGAAAGATCCGAACACGATTCAACACTGCGATAAGACTATGCATAACGGTTCAGTATAATCAACCCATATAGTCTAAGAGGTTGGTTTCTTCTTTTTCCTTGCATAAAAGGCCAGAGGCGGGACACTATGGAATTAACGCGGATTGGATTAATTATAAGACGAATTCTATTGAAAGAGAATAAATGCTGTACACTATTGAACAAATAAATATTGATTACCACGCGCCCGGCTGTTTTGAGAACTGTCATCGAAGTCGAATGTCGCCAAAATCACTCATATATACATTTATACTAGCTTTTGCCTGCGACTCCGTCCGCGTGGACTTTAGGCTGTGATCCAGAGAGAAGAAGCACGAGGAGAGAAAAAAAGTAAGAAATAAAGAAAGAAGGTAGAGTGTCGTATTTCTCAGGCAAGGTGATAGACTGACTGATTGAGGTTAGTGTTAGTAATTAATAAAATAGTACTATAAAAGTGCCAACCTTCAACTCCAGTATCATACAATGTCATTGTTGTCTACGAAACTATATGGCTTCGCAATATAGTTCTGTAGACAACATTGTATGATTTATGATCTTCGGCAAGCACATGCAAGTTTTGAGTAAAACGATCGTCCAACTTTAGTCAACATTTGTGGTGTAATTCGGGCACATGCTCTGTGTATTCTTTTTTTCATGTCATCAGGCTTGTTCAAGTAAATGTCTTCATTTATTTCGATACTTTACAATTCGATAATGACCTTGTATTGTAGGTCACTGAACTAGTCTCAACATCAGTAATGATATCATGAAATCCTATTTTTCAGGCATATTGCATTAAAATACGAGGGTGGGGAAAAAATAAACGAGTTGTGACAACATGTATTCACTTATTATTGAAAACAATTAATTATATACATAGTGTAAATATTTGATTGTCTATCACTTTTTATTTAACGAGTGTGCAAAAGTATTGGGCCACATACTGTTGCGTTTGAAAAACATGACAACATTTTTTGCAAATAATAAAACGAGGTTCGATCTTCTTCATTTGACTCAGTACTTTGTTGCCATGCCCTTAGCAGCGATAACTGCGGGACATCGACGAGGCATGGACGCTATTAATTATGAGATCCGTTTGTGTGGCAAGTTTTCTCACTCATGTCGCAAGTGATTCTACAATTCCGTCTTGTTAGAGTGGTTTTTTGTTCAAGCACGATCTTTTAGGTCTTGCCACAAATACTCAATAGGATTTAAGTCCGGTGATTGAAGAAAATCTTTTACAAGACGTGAAGC
This sequence comes from Ophion ventricosus, assembly GCA_963932345.1. Lineage (NCBI taxonomy): Eukaryota > Metazoa > Arthropoda > Insecta > Hymenoptera > Ichneumonidae > Ophion > Ophion ventricosus. Next base: position 31,733,155 of record OZ010711.1, on the reverse strand, counting down.
ATGTTTGGGGTCGTTATCGTGTTGAAAAATCCAACAACGCGGCATTTTTTTTTCATTGCAAATGGGAGCATATGGTCTTGCAATATAATTCTGTACATTATAGCGTCCATATTGCCTTGAATTTCTACCAGCGGACCAACGCCGTCGTCAGAAAACACTTCCCAAACTTTAATGTGCCCGCCGCCGTGTTTTACGGTAGGAATTTGATACCTTACGTTGAATCTGGTACCTGTTGGACGTCTCTCACGTACTCCCGGGGGGGAATCACAGTAGGGGGGAAATCACAGTAAAATTTCCAATTTTCGGATTCATCGGAAACAAGCACTTTTCGCCAATCTGATGCTGTCCAATGCTGATATTTTTTTGCAATATTCAATCTGGCCTTTTGTTTATTTTTTACTGATAAATAGTTTTTTTTACACCAATGCGTCCAATCAGTCCTATCACGCACTTCCTTTTTTTATAATTTTGTCAACGTATTCCGTAGTTTTTCGCGGTCTAACACTTTGACTTTTGTCACACGACGAATTTGTTAATTTATATTTACGAATAATACGATTTATCGTACTTTTTCCAATGGATAAAGTAGTCGCAATATCGCGAGAACTCTTTCCTTCTGAAGAAAGTTTTGACACGATTTTGCGGACCTTAGTATTCGTGTGTTTCGCCATCGCGGTAGAAATAATACTGATTTTTCATTGTCATGCATGTGAAACTGGTACGAGAGAAAATGCAAACAAATTGCGCGTACAAAGCCGGACGAGATAGCCCGATACTTTTGCACACCAACGAAACTCGTTCGACGCTGTGTACAAATAATACGCCATACAAAAAAATATCACGCTATTATTCATATCATAGCGCTCTTAAAAATTTGAAATGATTAACGAGTTCAGGAATTAAAGATTTTATCACTTTACTAAAAAAAAATAGGGTGACCCGAAACTTATGCAGGCCACTGTATATATATATTTGTATGAATGTATAAGAAATTGTTTACGAAGTCGATATTACATAGAGTAGAAGGATAGTGGATGTAGATGCGAAACGAACATACAAAAGGTCTCGATGAGCTCTAATTGGCAGCCGTTGATTACGAACGTACGCTATATATGTGTACGTATATATATGTAGAGAGAGAGAGAGAGAGAGAGAGAGCCGCTTACGTTTCTCGATTGGCAATTGGGAGAAAAGCTCGGCAAGCTCGCGACGTGGCAATGCACACAACAGAATTGTGATCACGTAGCCGCAATGACCGATGGAAATAATAATCGGAAGCAAGCAGGAGAAGATTGCTCGATCCGAAACTATTCCCGTCCAAATGGAAACGCGATAACGGCGATGCCCCGTGCATGCACGCATACGTGTATCGTATACGTGTATGTACAATAAACACGTGAACTCATAGCGAATTCGTTAAATGGCTCGCTCGATTCTCAATTACATGTCATTTTCTCAATTTTTCCCTCTGCTCCCTGTGCAATTGTCGTACGCGAGAACTACAATTATTAACAATGTGACGTATCGCCTCGCGATCTCTGTGAGTCCGGAGAACGGCCGCTGATTGCGCGAATTGCATATTTTGCTTTCCAGAAGGGAACGACTGGAAGATTAGAAAAAAAAAAGGCGGGGGGAAATAAAAAGCAATGACGATAACCGTGCGAGGGAAAATTGTAAAACTGTTTGTGGATAAGAGTTGCGAATAAAGTGCGACAATAGGACAAGGTGTTCGTATTTTTTTTTAATTAAGAAATACATTATTTACAAAAAATAATGTATTCCACAAGTAAAACGTAAACGTAATTTCGTAATTGAAACGTAAAACGAAATACATTATTCTGTAATTGATTTATTGCGTGAAATAATAAGGAAATTATTATATCGACGAGATATTTTAAATTGCGGAGAAAGGAAAAAATAATTTTTTTTTAAATGTTGCATTCTCTTCCTTTGGTTGGAATGTGATACTGCGAAATAATGAGATTTCAATGAAAATTTCGACGCGTGCAATGCCCTGGCTGGTATATGCTGGCATGATTTTACGGTCTCGACGTATACATACGTGTATATATCCATCGATTTATAGATGTCGATGAATTTAGTAGCCAACGCGCGTATCACCGCGTCTTTTATGGCTCGAATCAAATCGCCATTAACCCCATTAACGGTGCGAAAGATAAATCAATGGTACAACGATTCGTACCTCCCGTAGGAAAAGGATTGAACGATAAATCAAACCGCATTCCCACGGTTTCTGTGATAGCTTTGTGGTTGATTACTTTATATATATATACATACATACATACATATAAACATGGATAATTTTTTAAAATTTTCGGACGAATCGTCCCTACTCGTTCCCTTTACGAAAAAAGAAGAACAAGTGGTACGGATTAAACTTCGAAATAAATCAGCAGTGCTGTCATTTTTGTCTATACATTGGAAATATTGTTAAAAATTTGACTGAAGGGCTGAAGGATAAGTGATAGAAGGCATTAAAGTAATTTTCAGAATTATTGTCTGTTTGGCTGTATCTCTATTTGTCTTTTTTGTTTGTGCACGCATCACGTAAAAACTACTGAACCGATCTGAATGGAGTTTTCAGAAAAATATATTGCTTAACTTGAAGTAACATTGAGTTTTTATTTAATCGCAATCGGCTTCCTCAATCAAAAGACATGCGAAATGAAATTTTCAAAAATTCACGGTCGCAAAGCGAAGGGCCGGACGCTGCGCATTGCGGGCGTGGAGCTCAGTGTTAGCTCCTGTTCGCAAGGCTAGCTCTATGTGACTCTCTCACGTGTTGGGAACTCTAGCAATCTTTATGCCCGCATCTCTGGTTGTTCTACTGCTGATATTGTTTACAGGGAAGCTTTGTTGTCGTGAACCTAAATACTGAAGGAAAAATACTTTTAATTGTTCCTTTTTATTACCTTTTTTCATTTTGTTATGAGAATGATCCAAAGCTCCGAGTATGCTTATAAAAAAAAACGGCATCGGTACATATTTCAGTGATCTGCGGGTACGAAGTCGCGGGCACAGCTAGTTCTCAGTCTAATGAAGCAGTGCAAAAGCAGATCAGTTTTCAAACGTATATCAATAGGTAAGTCATAATTATTTGAATTGACTGTCAGGACGATGATGCTTACAAATATGTATATACACTGCAACCTCTCTAATCGGCACGGTGGCGGGATCAGCTCCTCATCACACTTGTAAACATAGAGGTTGCGCAATATCCACTCAACCGAGGTTGCCCACCATTATCTCAAGCCGACTCTGCGCAGCCGACGTAACGGATAGCAGTAGGGTAGGAAGGGGCATGTTGAGCAAGTTTGGCATTATCGGCCTGTAATTCCTTAACAGTCTACCGTATAAAAATGAAATCTACTTTGGTCAGTAGGAAATTTATCTGGGAAAAAAGTCTGTAGACGAAATTTCTGTTATCCTTATTGTTTGACGGCTAATCGCTCTCAAATGACTAAAGCCTCACTTGCTCAACCTGCCCCGATAGTGGGGTAAGTTGAGCATGGGTGTGAGGTAAGTTGAGCAAAGTAAGAATTGCATTAAAAAATCAGACGTATGCAATATGATTTGGTACAATGCAGTAATAAACCAACAGTTGCTTGTTAATTAGTTACATTTTGAAACATTAACATTAATTGCAGTGAACTTCAAAATGTTTTTGCTCATACAATGGTAGAAGAAAAACTTTTTACCACTTTTTTTTACTTCTAGATGCAAAAATAATGAAACGTCCCGCGTTAGCGTCTCGTGCGCCGCATGGCAGCGGGCGATGGCGTGATGTGTTCCCTTCCCTCATACCTCTCTTTCTGCCACTTGATGCACCCGCGTGCAGTGCTTAGTTTTCCAGATATTTCCATTGCTCAACTTACCCCACTGCTCAACATGCCCCTCCCTACCCTACCTTTCCAATCCCTCTCTTATTGTCTAGCATGCGTCGAGCCTGACGCTAGGGCCTGGTGGCGCTTCGCCCACCATGCGCTACACCGATCTATATTCGGCAGCTAGCGGGGGCTGGTTTTATTTATGGAGGTACCGATCAGAGAGCTTGCAGTTTATATTTGGTTGCAGAAAAATGACCTTGTGACTTTTTACCGAGCTTGACATTCCTCCTAGCCTTGTAGAATCAAATCCACCTCAATGTGACGAACTAGCCAGAAGAATTTTTCCTTTTTAATAGGTCTCAGAGCGATAGGAGTGACTGGGACGAGAAAATAATCGCGAAAAGATATTGTGAAATGATTAGTTCGTGTATCGATCAAGACTGCACTTATCTTAATCCGGAAAAGACAAGAGAGAGAAAGGGGACGAGGTCATAGAGGCGATATGTAAAAGCTCTGTAGATATAGGCCTGATGAAGCATGTGCACATTATGTGACGATACATGCTCGGTAGGGCTTTGACGGTAATAAATATTGATTGCTCCGCAAGGCGAGATACCTGCGGTGTAAAGTGGACGAGAGAGGGAGAGAGATTAGGGTCGGAAATTTTGGTCCTTAGGGTACAAACTGACGGAGAGCTAGAGAGAGACAGAGAGAGAGCGGGGTGAATCCTCGTCGTTCTCATTGAACAAAGCTCACCACCCCCTACCCCCAGCCCTAAAACTGTTAAGTAAGACAAACGATTCCGGACGATAATGTTTCCCCGTGTGGCGTGAAGAACACACTGCCCACTGGTGGCAACTGGACTAAGCCGAACGACACCGGAGCAGTGATCGGGGCGGAAGTAGGGATGGAGATAAGAGATTTCCCTGTGACACATTGAGGCTGAGAAGAGCGATACAGGAGAGTTGCCTGTATCATCATCGATGACTCCCCCGAGTCCGTCTATCGCACGTCTTCTATGCCAGAACTCTGGGTACATACGTTTGCATGTATAATCATTTGTCACGGAAATCATCTCCATTGGATTATCGTAAAGCGCGTCGTTGGGAATGAGGGGATCATTGACTGAGCTTGCCGACTTTTGATAACGGGGTCCGCGTTATTCATTGTTGACTGATGCAATGCTATAAATCGACACGCAATCTCTGGTTCGGGAGCCTGCATTAGCTTGAAATTTGAAAAATACGATCTTTTTTGTAAGAGTTTTATAGGGTACGGTATTAAGGTATTCTTTTCACAAGCCCGAATATTTAACAATTAACTGATTTTCGTCTACAATTAAGTAAATATATATGTAAAAAAAATATTTAAAAAAAACAAGCTTTTATTTAATGTGCTAAAAAGTAGAAAAGAATTTTTTTTCCCAAATCACCTATATGTGACTTTAAATAAAAGCGTGGGGAACTCAACTTTTTAAATGTTTAATAAATTTGATCAATTATGTTTCATTAACCCTATTTAATTTGGCACAATAGTAATTAGAGAAATTATTATCACACATTTATACGCAATTTCAGGATTTGTATTTAAGAAATCGAAAGTTGTTTTACAGTCAATTAAATACAATTGATATGTTAACGGATTTATGTAAATTTACAATTATGTGTCTAAATTTTGAGCGCGCCAAGCTTTTGTTTATAGTCACATAAAGGTGACGTGGTAAAAAAAAATATTTTCTACTTTTTAATACATTAAATAAAAGCTTGTTTTTTTAAATATTTTTTTACATATAAATTATTTTCTACTTTTTCGTCTTTAATTGATTTTACTATAGCTTTTACAGAGTTTGTTTTGTTATTCCACTTTGTTATTCGACCATTTCCCACAGAGTTTGTTTTGTTATTTTTCTTCATTTTTTTACAATTTTTTAAAAATTATATTATTTGAAGGATAGAAATGATTTATATTGTGAAGTTAGTATTATTAAAGGTGTTAATAACACCATTATATAGGTCCAGTAGAGGAACAAGGGATCTAAATAAAACCGGAGGTGCTCAGGTATCCCGAGTTTGTACGTTACGAACATAGAATGCTTGTGAAATAAAAAATAACAAAGACTGTAATTGGGATTGAACTTACGACTAATTGCTGCATATAAACTTCTCACATACAAACACAGTCAGCTACTAATTTGTTTGTATGTGTTAGTGAGATTTTATATGGATGATTAGATATCGCTAATTTTACATGAAAAGTTGAGAATTTTATGGATAAATATTTTTTTTTAAGTTGAACCATGCATCATTACCTTTTAGATGCATGTTTGCAAAATTTCAGAGCTCTAAGTAGTCGGGAAGTGGGTGAAATACCGATTTTCCATTTTGCATCACACAGAAAGTCAAGTTAAATAAAAGTTTGGAAAAATACATCCCGGTATATTGGTAAAATTTCAAGCCAAGATCAGCCAATTTTCAAGCCAACATCGGTCAATCTCGTCCATATTGATCGCTATTATATATCCAAGTTTTATATACTTATATTCACATTAGTCATCGGAATGTTCCTAAATAAAATGTAACGTTGATTATTATAAGTACCTATATTACAATTATCATTGGCTCGTAACGAAGTATATTATCGGACATTATAAAATAACTGCTACAAATAATAACTTCATTGTTTATCGATACTTATAAATTTAAAAAAAAACTCAAACTTGCCAAAACTATGTACCAATTCTGTGTACAATACCAACATCGTTATGTCGTAGTTATGATTTTAACAATATTTGTTCCGCACAAACGTGGTAAAATGTGTCTAACGTAGTATGAGAATTCAATACAATAATGTCCGAATAACGTTTCGATGGGCTATTTTATAGTATGCCCATAAGGTTAACTTTGGAAAATGCGTCCATCGTCTTCGAGATCTAGCGTTCTAATGCCCTGGCTCTTGCACGTCCTCATCTAGCCCGATGATGACGTGAGGCCACGAAACAGTCGAACCCTTGTGCTTGGCTTTGTTTAAGTCTAGGCGATAAGACACCTCCCAAATTCGTCCGGAGCTCTCTCGTGCATAGCGACGAAGATTTTCGTCGTCACTTATCTCAATACTCTCATCTGAAAAAAAACATTGAAAATCGACCTGTTTTTTGGCCATCAAGCTGATGCAAGCCCGTTAATACTTCGTTGTCACGCGGAATCGAAGTGTCTTAAAAACCGCATGGCGGTTTAAAAATTGACCAATGGGTCAAATCAAACCAGGGTTTGATTTGACCCATTAGGACAAGCGTGGATCTTTTGAGATATGCAACAACGATGGATCAATGTGTGTTGCCGTATGATATGTATATATCAACTTTTGTCCGCGGTTTCGCTCGCGCTCGTATGTCGGAAATTTGATTCGTACGTATCCCGAGCCTGGATTTTAGGGTCGTATCGTATTGCGGTTTACGTACGAAAGTTATTATGATAAACACGTTTTCTGTATAGTCCGGTTCCTACTCGTGATCACATCAGCCGAAAAATATAGAATTGCAAGATAAAAAAGAATCATAAAAAGATTTTTGACAATTGGAAATCCCATCAGAGAATTATCAAAGTTAATAAAACTCTTTCACATTGCCCATAAAAATCGCCTTCCAGATCCGGATGAAACGAAGCGTAGGAAAATTTTGAAAATGTTATTTCCACATACCAAAGATTCGGGAAAAAAGGGCTTCCGCCGTTTTCACGATAACCCCGCTCAAACTGACAGACGGACAGACAAAACTTCCAAAAATGCGGGTATCGTATTAACATCGTAGTCTAACCCTACGAGCTTAATTGCAGCCGGACAAAAATGGCCAAACAAATGTTTTACATTTACAATATATATTAAGGAGGTACGACTATTCCCTCAGAGACAACAAAGAGACTAAATTTATGTTACCCCGCGGGTGTTCTGATTCATGTTAACTTATGTTAAATATTCGTATTGTCGATCCCAAAGTGCCAAATTTGAGGTAAATATTTTATTTATTGCATATTTACTAATAAAAACGGAAAAATTAGATCGTCAACGACTCTGGAGTCTTCACGACGATTTCCAAGCAGTAGCGAGATTCTGTAACTCGGTGGCGACCGTTTTCGTTGTCGTTGGCTAGCGACAGCCAATAAGAGGCTCCCTTTCTTCTGATCGTACATGCGTTTGGCTGTCGCTGGCCGGCACCGGCGAGGACTGTCGCTGCCGAGTTGCAGAATCTCGCTACAGAGCTAGATTATGCTCGCCAAACGAATCAGCTGTTACGCTCGACATTGGTAAGTCTATGGGTACTATTTCGTCATTATAATAATATTCAACCGGAAGTTGAAATCGTTTTATAATGTAGTGCTTGAACTACACGGTGAAGTTCGAATTTTCGATTTTTCACAACATCTATTATGTCTAATTTATCAAATTTCAGTTTTTCAACGACCTTAGTTGGATACGTGAGCAGTGATCACCGCACTTCCGGTCGACCGTCTCCATAAAATGACGTGCTTCACTAGCTCAAAGTGCTCGACTTTGAGTGAACGGTCAATATAGCTAAATTTTTCCAAAGGGTGCATCACGTATTCGTCAACATCATATAAAAATTTCAGGTCCGAAAGTTGGATTCGACCCCATGATCGTACCTCCTTAAAATCTCGAGAAACATCCAAAACCTCTTCGTTCTTCATTCGGGCCTACTACCGAGGATATGAACCAAGCAATTTTCCCAAACTCCCTGAAGGATTATCTAGTACCTCGAACTACTAATTAACCCAATTACCGAATATATCCTAAGTGTCGTTGCGAGACGCGTTCGTATCGTACTCAGCGTTTATTCGGGTGCGTGTACATATCACAAACGAAACGTGTTGCTTCGATGGGCTGGAGGCATCGAAGTTTGGCGTCGACTTCGATCCCAATAGAATTTCTGCGCTATCGCCTTTATTCTCGATACTCCAATGGAGCGAGAATCTTGATCAACGATTGATACGTCAGTCTTGGATTGACCGGTCTGTCGTGGATTCTTGACGGAGCAAATAGGGTACACCGACCAGTGAATGGACTTGTAATCAATGAGTGGACGAAAGCTAATTTATATTAAAAATAAGTAAAAAATATGAATTGTCGATAAAAAAAAACTCAAATTACTATAATTTAGCGAACAAATCATAAGTATCGTTAAAATCAATTCCTTAGTTTAAGGGGCATTCTACTGTAATGGCTCAAATAATAAGCTATTTTTAATCATTTTTTTGGAAACTGTTGCATTTATCGGTACAAACTTTTTTTTCAGCTTAAAGGTACACTTTTACAGGATAGAAAACAATTTTTTTTGTTGCATATAAATGTATATATATTTAATAATTGATAATCGTGTAAAGGCATGAAAAAAGTATGTCGCTGGCGTTGATGATTTGCGCTCTCGAGGTAATCAGAAACAAAAAATTCAAAAAAATGCTTAATCTGTATGAGTGTCGCTATCGCCCGAACTAGAATGATTATTTTATATTGCAAAATAAGAAAATGGCGTCATTTTTTACAAAAGTTTCCGAAAAACACGTTTTTTTTCGTCATAATTCGGTCGAAAGTATAAGTAAAAATGAATATTTTTTAATAATTCTAGTTCGGGCGATAGCGACACTCATACAGATTAAGAATTTCCTTGAATTTTTTGTTTCAGATGACCTGGAGAGCACAAATCATCAACGCCAGCGACAAAATTTTTTTTTTCATGTCTACACGATTATGAATTGTTAAATAAATTTACATCTATATACAACAACAACAAAATTGTTTGTTTGGGTTTGTTTGGCTTTGTTCGAATTATAATTTTCATAAGATTTTTGGATTATAATTTTCATATAATTAGAATTTCAAAAATAAACAATTTTCCGATTAGGCTTTCTTAAGGAAATATCAGCTGACATCTGCAAAACATAATTTTGAATGATAATAAAGATAAGGAATTAAGATTTACCATTGCATTGCAACGATAAAAATTCCAGCCCCGTCCTTCAACTATCAACTCCTCTCATTGTTCCAAAAATACGCGTCCACGCGTGAACTTTAGGACGAATAAAAGACTCGCGCCCTTCGCCCTTTTCTCTCTTTCGCGCTTGGGATTGAAAGTTCACAGAAGGAGTTTCCCTCGTTGCGCCTAATTCGCCGTTTGACATTTTTGACGAGCAATTTGTTTTTATCAGCGGTTTCTTTCTTCCTTTCGTATTGTTATTATTATTATTGTAGAATGGTGGGATTCGCGATATTTGTATAGGGGATCGGTGGAATGTATGAGCTCGTTGACTCGTACGATCTCGAGCGTTATAGGGAGCACCGTGCCCTTCCAATACAACGGAGTTATCCTTCTTAAGTGGAAGCGAGTGGCAGGTTGGAGGACGAAAGTTCGCTACTAGGGTTTAAGGAGTTTCAACACTAATATCGAAATGCTTGTGAACGATTAAAATATCTATCACTGAGAGATTTATTTAGGATGCATTAACTGTTTAAAAATCAATCAGTTTCACAACATACTTTCGGAGATTTTCCATGTTCAAGTTGAACCTTTATCCATTTGGCGATACACAAGACACCTCGTAAATATCAGTTATAGGGCTGTAGGAACAAAAATACTACCGCCATTTAGATTAAAAATACTGGGAATACCGTGATTATACTGTTAGGAATATCGTATCGAATAATCAAGTGGTTTCTCTGCTTCGTTTATTAATAATACTCGAAAAAAAATGTGAATTTTAAGCTCCAACCATTTGTTTTCGAACATTAACGAAACTTCTAGGTTAAGCGTAGCGACACCGCATTAACTGGCTCTGCCGAATGAGCCACTTATAGTCAAGCATTAATTAGCGGGTATTCCAAAATCGGCGGGAGTTTAAGGAGGTTCGTCAGCTATCGCATAATTATTTTACATGAAATTTTATTCGCAAGAAGTTGCCAGCCTGCTGAAAACTCATTGTATTTTCATTCCCACTCTTGCAGCCAAGGAACGGTATAGAAAACTCCTTAAAGCCCTTGACACTTCGCTCGGGTCCTAAAGCGAAAGGTCTCCGACGAATCTCATTCCTGCGAAGAAACTTCTAGAAACCATCTAGTGAAAAATGGGGTAAAAAATTCTCCTTCCGCCTGAGCTTAGTGTAACCGGGAATCCCCGTGTCAAGTTTGGTCCAATTGCCTCGAGCCGTTCAGCGGAAACCATGCGAAAATTGAGTTCGGGCTTTGATCAGGCCCATCCTAATTTTCCCTAAATTTATTAAGACCCTAGTCTGGACGCCTTACATGGGCCATCAGTGGCCGATCACACTTTGCTACCGAGGGCTATTGAAGGCAAAATAATCAGGCCCTTTAAAATTGCCTTAACGTTGCCTCATAAAAATTATTACAGCCATATGCATACGTACGTGTGTGTGTGCGCTGTGAAAAAGAAATGTGTTATTTCAATATATTTAAGGCTTAGAATTCTGTCGCATATTTGCATACGTTTGAACCCGCATTGTTCCAATGAACGAACTGCATGCGTGTTGGTTCAACGCATCACAGCTCGTCTAGTAAACGCATAGTTTAATTATTATATTTAATCGATCTCGATAATTATTATGCCACAAATTCTTTAGTCAAGCAATTTATACTGATTTGCCCCTGTAATAGCAAAGTCTAGTAGTATTGGGGAAATCGCTACTAGGGAATCTACAACTGCACCCCTTAAAGGCCTTAATTTGATCTTCGTACTTAGACCATAGTTTTATTCAACCTACCTACCCTACCATTCCTTAATAGGGGCCCGGTCCGGCTCTTTTACGGAAAACCCTACTGTTCCATGTAGGAACAGAAGGGTTTTCCGTAAAAGGTATCCACAAATAATCCCTTGAAGACACCGAATTATATTAGGGATGGCCTGTCAATGTTCCGCACGAGAACGTTAACGCGAGAGCTAATGCTTGGCGATTGGCTAAATGACGGTAGCTCTGAAGACATCCAGATAGCTCAGAGACATACTCCCGTGCAAAGAAGACACCGTAAACAGATCTGCCCACGAAGAAAACTTCCATCGTAAATTTTAGCCACTAGCATCAGCTTCGACTGCGCCCAGTGACATCGATTCAGCAATAAATCAGTCCACTAAAGTAGCCTAAATACGCGAATGCATGAGTTATTTCAGGACGAGAGACGGCGCGTCGGATGGCAAATACAGCAACCAGAGGCGGCAACAACAGCGACATCGTGCTCGTTACAAGGATAAATGGTACCTACGCTCTCGTTATATTGCAATGAGATCTACTTCCGGTCCTATTTACCTGGGGCTGGTTGTACCACCTTTTACAGTTAACACGCACGCAAAAACACCTACGAACCACGAGCACGTAGAAACTTTTTAAATTCTCTCTCTCTCTCTCTCTCGCTCTCGCTCTCGCTCTCTCTCTCTCTCTCTCTCGCTCTCTCTCTCTGACTCTTTCTCGTGGATATATATGTGGGTCGCGTGGGTCATACGCGCGGCAACCGAAAATTAATGATGCAAACGAGTGACCACTAACCTGTGATCGTACAGTTAACCGGGATTTTTGTGGTCGTACGGATCGCCAGGTAATTGTGGTCATAAATTCGTGCGCCCACCTCGGGAAAATCGAGCGCTTTGTATGTCTCGCTCTCCTCTCCCCCTCTCTTTCTCTCTGTGTACCAGTTCGTTGAATGGCGATACATTATACGCACGTACATGAACGTACGTAAACTATGTGCAGCTCTGAATATGTATACCACATAGCTATATCGCGCTCCTGCACATATTAATGGGTTACGGTAATGTGAAAACTTTATACACTCGTTCGTCGCTTCAGGCAACTCGTATTAAAAAAAAAAGGGTCCGAAAGTGCAGTAATCGCAGATTGAAGGTAAATTTATAATTAAAACGATAACAAATGTCGTTCTCTCTGCAGGAAAAGTGATGGCGAGAGTTTTTTGGGGTAGCCATGGAATAATTCTTATCGATTACCTTGCAAAGGGTGAAACAATTAACGGACAGTACTGGATGAATTGAAGGCTACAATTAAGAATGAAACGTCCGTATTTTGCCAAGAAAAAAGTCCTGTTTCATGAGGATAACGCTCGAGTTCACACGTGCATGGTCGCGATGTTAAAATTGAACGAATTGAATTGCTTCCGCATTCACCCTATTTGCGAGATCTAGCTTCAAACGATTTTTTTCTGTTTCCCAATTTGAAAAAAAAAAAAACATCTCGGGGGGAAAAAAATATGGGTCAAACGCTGAGATGGAAGACACTGTAAACCAGTATTTTTCAGGTTTAAACAATCAATTTTTTTCTGACGTTTTGAAAGGTTGGGAGAAGCGTTGGATAAAATGTATCGAGTTGAGAGAAGACTACGTCGAGAAATAATATTTTTTTGCTTCAAAATATATGTTTTTATTGAAAAGGCCGGAAACTTTGCGAATGATCCTCGTAAATATAAAAAAATGTTCAAACGATTTTTTAATCGTCTTACGTACACTTTCAAAATTAATTTTTTTAGACAACCCTGATTTTTGGATCGTCACAGGAGCGTAAACCCTTAATATATTTGGTGTTTATTCAATGAAAATTTATATTTTTTGGATCTTCTACTTTTGATAACAATTGGAAGTAGTTTCCCCTTGATTGTGGTGAAAAGAGGGCCCCGGAAAAAATCTTGGAGGCTGCCTCAGGATTCACCCATTGAAAGATGTTGAAATTTGCATTTTCACCGTGACACTTTACATTTTTCTACATCCAAGATCTTTTTTTGCAGATTCAGGTTATTTATCCCTGATCAGGATTTTCAAAGACGTTTGAGTGATTTTCATAGCCTGGATATGCCAAAATAAATAGAACAGTAGGAAAAAGAAAAATATGGCCGTTGCATTGCACCGATGGAAGCTTCAAAGCCATCCCTTTAAAGTGGGTCGCCACAGTTGTTCATTTTTGTGTTGAATCAAAAGATCAAAGGAAATTTTGCCCAGGCGTTGCAGATTCATGGGCGCTGGGAGGAGGGTGCAAGGGGGTGCACTTGCACCTCCCTGTCATGAAAGAAAATACACAGAAAAAGATGAAGAAATAAAATTTTGATTATTAAAGTCACTGTTTGAATAAAAACTTGAGACGTCTAGGTTGTTTTCCAAATTTGTTCAACACCTTGTCAATGAATTCAGTGTCCTCCTCTACCCTTTTCGTATGAACACTGAGCATGCACAGGCCGTTAAACCTCGCGTCTCCCATCGTTGACCCACGCCTTGACATGTCTTAACGTACTAAATGAACGTTCAATGCTACATGTTGTCGCTGGAATAGTTCTGCCAATCTTGATTGTCTCGCATACCGCTGGGTAAAACGGAGTGGCTTGAGCAATTAAATCTGCGTATTCAACAAGGGATTCATTTACAGGGTATCTACCGACCTGAAAAGTCATGAAAAGTCTTAAATGTCATGAAACTACACTCGACCCTGAAAAAGTTATGACATGTCATGAAAAATTACTAGTCTACCTGATTTTTTAAAGATCTCTGCAGCGCTCATTATCATGGCCGATTTTTGTATTAATTTATCCAAGATAATTTCAAATTTTCGCAAGTTTGCGACAATTTCGGGTATTAGCAAAAAAGGAAGTAGAAAAAAAATTATTCGTTACCTCAACATATTGATTTTTCTTTGTTATTCGTGTGAAGCGACTAGATGATATTACTCTAAGTTTCTAAATGTACGTAATATTTTTCCAGATGTTCCCAACATATATTTCTTTACAGCGAAATTGAAATGATGTTTTTCTCACATTTTTTATTGCACACGAAATTGTACGGTTTGGTAACTTTATGTTTATTTCGTATACTTTTCATTGGCATACAACACACATCTGTTTCAAAGAGTAGAATACAAATATAAAAATTTAGAAAATTAGTCGCACTAAAGCATTATCAACTATACTTTTATATCAGAAAGTCATAGTAAAAGTCATGAAAAAGTCCCTATTACAATCCCTTAAAAATCCTTAAATGTCATAAAATTTCAGTTCTGGTCAAAATTCAGGGTGATTTAAGGCCGCATCACTCACTGCATCTGTCTTAAATATCTCGTACCACGTGGTAGCCTCGGCAATAAAATTCTGTAGACAACCTCCGTAAAGGTTCTGTATATCTTTTGCTATGGCTAAAAATGAAGATTTGTCTAATTTTCTTATATTTTCTGGGTGGAGCTGCATACGAGAAAATGCTCTTTTGTTTGCAGAAGAAAATCGATTTCTCAGAAAAGAAATGATTGAGTCTAAATAAAGAATTCTTCTGCATTTCGGCGTGATTTGAATTTGACATGACGTAAATTCCTAATTTTATATACCTATCTATAATTATGAGGATGCACTGTTAAAAATTATATCTTATTAGTTAACAGTATAATGTGTAGATGCAGATGCACCTCCCTGAAAGTAATCCTGCCGGCGTCCATGTGCAGATTCCTTTTTTTTTCTTTTAATCAAATTCTGATTGTAATCACAATGGAAATTTTTCCAGGTCTTCCAAATTCGATACATATATCAATACACTCGGCACTAAAGCCTTCAGGATAACGTCCATTTTATTTATCTACGCTACGGGCAACAACGATGTAATCCCCGCATGCTTGTGATATTCAGCAGTTACGCTCCTTGGGTCAGGATTGAACGCGAGCTACGCCATTTCTATTTGCAAGGGAAGAGGAACAAGCTCGCATGAACTGCGTTCACAGCGGGCTGTAGTGATAAAGGAACAAAGAGAGAGGTAGAAGAGAAGCAGAGATAAACGAAAATGTTGACTCGATGCTACTGCTAATGTTGCTGCTGCTGTCGCTGGTGGTCCAAGCATCATCGTGTCTAGCTCCTACGAACCCTCGTGTTTCTGCGTTCCGTCGAGTAGTCCCGCAATGACGGTGCGGTGACGAGAAAATGGCAAAAGAGTCTGTGGGCAAGCAAGGGTGCACAGTCCGTTGCTCTCGCACTAGCTCGATTACAACGTGGTCCCAAGCGCGGCTTAAAACGGGGTCGTCGAACGCTCCAGGGCTCCTCAACAGGAAATTGACCCCCGCCCCTCCTTCCTCTCCGCGTTGTTTCTCTGTTCGTTCATACATATGTATATGGAGCTATGTATTCATATACATAATATATCGGTCCACATTTGCCCTACGATCTCGCTCGCAGTGCAAATGTACGAACATCATTTGACACTACGTGTTCCGTGTGTGCAAAGAGCATACACGTGTATATCGCACTTGTGATAACCGTAAATTTACACGTATGCGCTGGTAGGGGGCTAAAGAGGGAGGAGTTTACACGCGAGACGAAATAAACTCGATTTGCTCAACGATTTTCCATTAACGAGAGCCTTGTCCGCACTTAACGTGTAATCTCTAATAAACGTTTACACATGTGTTTACGGGGTATACACGTAACATGGGTAATACGTATTACTAGATGTTCGGACGCTGCTGCAAATACAACTCGTGACAATGTCGAATCCTGATGTTTTAGTTTTTAAGTTGGCCGTAGGTAGGTTCGTGGGAGGAGGCCATTACGGGATGCGTCTTCTTTACGCTTATCCGTGCAGAAGTTATCGCAGGAATCCAATTGGATTCGTATACAGTAAAGCATTGATTAACCGGGCAGGCTGAGACCAAAGAGTCTAAAAATAATCGGAATTTAAAGAATGTTTTTTTTCGGTACAGTATTATGAAAAAACAATATATATAGGAGCTTTTATAAAGACTAATACGGCGTTGGTATACAGTTGTAAAGTTCTCACTCGCTTCTTTAATTTATTTACCCGTGAGGAAATTGAGTTCGGGCTTTGATCGAGCCCGTCTTAATTTTCCTTAACTTTATTAAGGCCCTAGGAAGCCTCACATACGCCATCAGTGGCTGGTCACACTTTGCTACCGCGGGCCATTGAAGGCAAAATAACCAGGGCCTTTAAAATTGCCTCAACGGTGCCTCATAACAAATTATTGCAGCCATATGTGTACGCGCGTGTGTGCACTTTGAAAAAGAAATGTGTTATTTCAAATACGTTTGAGGCTTAGAACTCTGTTGCATATTTTGGCACATTCGATCCCGCGTTGTTTCAATGAACGCACTGCATGCGTGATGGTTCAAGGCATCACAGCTCGTCTACTAAACGCATAGTTTATTATTATGCCATAAATTCTTTAGTCAAGCAATTTATACTGACTTGCCCCTATAATAGCAAAATCTGGTAGTATTGGAGAAATTGCTACTAGGGAATCTACAACTACACCCCTTAACCCTTCGTGGTCACACTTCCAAATTCAATCGCGGTGGTCACACTTGGATCGATTCTACCCAGTCAGTTTTCAAAAAAGTATTGTGACCAAACTAGCCGTCCGTAGTGGTTCAAAAAATTACGGAACATGCTTCGAACTTTTTAAATGATGTACGAAAAGTTTATTTATAAGAAATAGAATGGCGACAGGTTAAAAAAAAATCATAAAGAGGTGAAAACGCAAAAAAGACACTTTTTCGCTCAAAAAATCGTAGTACCGTGAATTTTCAACATTTTTACCTAAAATTGGGACGTGATACTCCATAGATATGCTACTTTTGGGAAAAAATAGTAGCATAGTGCGCGCTCCAAAAAAGGTATTTATTCCGACATGTGAAGAGGATAAATTTTATAGTATGAGGATACTTCAAACTCCAGGTAAGATGATGAATACAGTCCCATTCGAAGCCGGAAACTATTATATATTGACGCCAAAAATGGATCGGCCGGTTGATTCTACCCAGGGTGATCACGATGGGTTAAAGGCCCTTACTTGATTTCTGTACTTGGGCCGCAGTTTTAGTCAACCTACCTCCCCTACCATTCACTAATAAGGGCCCGGTGCGGCTCTTTTACGGAAAACCCTACTACGGAATCCACAAATTATCCCTTCAAGGCCCCGAATTGTATTAGGGATTCCCTGCCAATTTTCCGCACGGGTACTGGAAAAAATATGTTACTTTCGTCTGCTCCTGACGTCTACTTTTGTTTGTTGCTATTACTTGTTTCATTCTAAATTGCCTCTCCAGCTTGTCCGTGTTTGACTGGTTTAATCGATAGCAAACTCTCATCGCTGTCGGATTTATTTTCTACCTCTGATCCCATAGGCAATGTGTTCGATTGTTCTATAACGTCCCGTATCAGCTCTTCGTCTGTAAGAACTTTATGTCCCGAATCACTATTATCGCATTGCAACCATGGCTCGATTTTCGATTCTTCTATGCCTACCAATCCATCTACTTCTTGTAGTACTGCTGCAAAGCCATAAGACGAAAAAATATTTTCACATGCCTGCATAGTATCTTTCTGGATCTCAATGTCTTCTTCTGCTGACGATCGTGTAATACTTTCGATTTTGCAAAAAATCGAAACGTAAAAGATCGATTATGCCAAAATCGATTTTTTATATTATACGGTATCGATTTTTTTTTTTTACAAAAAAGCTCAATCTTACGTGGATGGACTAAACTACGCATTCTGAACCAACAAAGGAGTACATTTGTAATCCTTTAAGGCCGAAGTCTCTTTCTTCGTGAAAAAAAATGATTAACGCCTCATCCTTCCTGGTACCTTTTAGAAAGACTATTGCGATTTTTGATCCAATATGTTACCTCCAGACAAAGAATCGATTGTCAAAAAAAAATTGGTCGCCAGAGAATCGATTTTTCTCATCGAGAAAAACGAGTCTCCTGAAGATGAATTCAGAATCGAACATCCCTAAGCTGGAGAGAGCTAGAGGGAGCCAGAAGGAGCTTGAAAGAACTAGAAAGGGTAGGAAGAGGTAGAGAGTGCTAGAGAGACAAAGAGGAATGTACATTAATAGGCTACAGCCTAATTGATTGTGCGACAAAACATTGCCCATAATCGTACTTTTCGATTTTCAACAACCGTGTAAAAAAAATTTATTGACATCCTGGTATCACCCGATATCGCGAACAAAAATTTTCCAAAGTAAAAGATACCCATAACCCCAACATCAAATCCCACCGATTATTACCTGAATTTCCTTCACTAGAAAGTGTATCTACCGCAATAAAACTTATCGCCACTTGTGTCGAAAAAAAATAAAAAACATGGCAACAACCCACACTTTTCCGTCCAAGCAAACGGCGATCTTTATCTTCCACCACTCTTTTTTTTTTCGCCACGATATGTTTACGCCGGAACGTCTCGATCTAGGGCTAGAGCGCGCGATAAGAATTCACTGTGCGAACGTACTAAGGATTTTTTGCTGTTCGCGTGTTTTTTTTTTCCTTTTTTTCAATCCGGAACAAGAAACGAGAGAAGATTATAGCGGTACGAGTGTGTACAGCTGCGCGAAATTATTTATCTCCGAGCACAGGAGTGTATTCGTCGCGGGTAGAGCGACGATTTTCTACGAATTTGCCGATTGATCACGCACCCGGATTCCTCTTTTTACCACCCATCTTGGGTCGACACGGCTGACCACCATTAGCCTCCTCACGCCGTACGCATATTTATGCTTGCAATGTATGAGGCCGCGCTCCCAAATAACCCGAACGCCAAAACAGTTGACGCGTATCCATAAACAAGCTCACGGCTCGGGCAAACGGATGTGTCGTGACGGAAAGGAAAACAGCGCGGACGATAAATAAAGGAAATTAACGATATCGCACGTATTTGGAGATTCCGAGGAACGGAACACGAAATTATTCGACGTTGAAAGATTTGCAGGTAAGACCGTAAACGTTGCGATTAGCCCCCGCGATCGTCGCCGTCGTCGTCGTCGTCGTCGTCGTCGTTTAACGTCAAATACGGGCACCATTTTTATTTCGTAATTCCCGAATGGCTGGGGTACACCGACCAGCGAATAGACGGGCACCAGTGAATGAACGAAAGCTGATTCTTATTTAAAATAAGTAAAGAATATGAATTGTCGATAAAAACTCGAATCACTAAGCGAAAAAGTCACAGGTCTCGTTAAAAACAATTTCTTGGTGCAACATCGAATTTTGTCGCAACACCCGAACGGTGACAGTGCTGGCATATCGTGTCTACCTTATTGTCCACGAGGGGCGCTAGTAGTCACCCGCATTCCCCCCACTCGAGTCTTCCAGTGTCCGCATTTGACGCATACGATGCGTTTGGAATGCGTATGACCTGTGCGTCCGATGGATTCTGATTCACAAGGTACATTGAACGAATGTGACTTTTCTTTATTTGATGTATAAGCCGACGTGCAGCCACGAACCATGCACGCAGGTATTGTTAAATATAAAAACGAAAAGCACCGAAAATGTTTTTTCGCAATGCCTGCCCCGAAAGTGCGATTTTCGATTGGTGTTTAGCGTGCGGAAAGTGGCTTATTTCTCAACGATGCTTACTTTCCCGCACTAGTGCGGGAATGCGAGACTTTCCCGCACTAGTGCGGAAAAAAATCTATTTATAGCTCACTTTACCACATTGATTCGCGAAAAAACGGTTTTTTTTCACAGTTGATAGTTTTTTGTTCTACGATTTTGGACCGATTGAACAAACTTGAATGTAGCGAAATTCATGTCATATGAAACGTCAACTTATCACAGTCGTATTTTCTGACAAGGAAATGATCTGAACTGATGTGATATATTTGAATATAATTGTTATTGGTTTTGTTGAATCTCAAATCCCACTTTCGAGACAGTCATTGCAAAAAATAATGTATGGGACATGTGCGAAAAAAAACGAATTACATCGCGCGTAAGTTGCCGAATTCGCCTCGACTTGTGGTGCATTTCTCACTCGTACTCGTGTGGTTACAGCACTCGCCTTCGGCTCGTGCTGCAAATCACACTCGTACTCGTGTGAAATGCACCATAAGCCTTCGGCTCATGCGGCAACTTCACGCGCGATGGAATTCGTTGTTTTCCGCACTTGTAGCATAAATTACTATTTTATTTAATCACTTGCATGACAAATCACCACACTACTCTTTTTTTTGCACTGAACTGCAGAAAACCTAAAAATTCGACACTTTTGAATTTAAAAAAATCGAAATCGAGAAAACGGTGAGAACCAAAGAAAATATCAAGGATGCGGAGGTTTGAAATGTTGCGGCGAGGCGTTTTGCCGAGTGGGGGGTAACGCGGCCGACTATTAGCGCCGCATGGTGGACTGCTTTACATGGCGACAATAACAGGGACATCGATTGTTAAGGGGTTACGTGAGTTTCGAACCCAAAAAAGCATATTTTCCCTATTTTTTAAAATATATAAATTATTTTATCCAAAATGTTAAACACATAAAAGAGCAACATTTCAACAATAATTTTAAAAATTTTCATCCACAAATTTGGGAAATTCAGCCGGTGGGGCCTGGTTTCCGGAGACTCCTAAAAGAAAAGTGTCCTCGTGGTGATCAGGATAACTCATGATAGCTTTATCTGAAATTAAAAAACCAAATTTTTTCTGTTAGTAAATAAGTATAGCTCGTGATTGAACAAAGGATTTTTAAAAAAAATTGAAATTAGAATTTTTGGCAGAGTTGTATGCAAAATAGTACAATTTACACTACGTGTAGCCTCGTAAAATTAGTTGTAATCGAAAAAAAACCTTCGCTCAATCACTAGTCAATGCTATTTTGAAGAAGTGTGCAAAATTTCAATAAGATCGGTGCATTCGTTTTTGAGAAATCGTGTCCACCGACTTCAAAAATACACGGAGAGAATTAAAAAGTAATTTTTGTCGTGAATTTCACGGTCAAAATTACCGTGATATATTTCAATGTGGTGACAAGTGAGAAAAGCATAATAATTCGTATGCGACAAGTTTTTTTTTAACTCACGTTAGAGAAAACTTCAAATACGTAGCTAAAATTTGACTATACAAGAAGGGTAGCGCGCACGATAATTTTTACCGAGAGCACAATACATTTTCCTATAACACTCATTAAATTTTATAATAAATCTTAAAATAACTGTTATAAAGACGATACTTTTTTATAGACATTTTTGAAAGGCATAAAATAATAAAATGCACAGTAAAATTTCGCTGATATTATATATTTTTTAAATTTAAGTTTTGCGTATTTTGTTACACATGAAAATTTACGAGAAAATCTGGTAAAATTTTCTATCTGAAGAAGAAATTTTATTTTATTTTCGTGAAAATCTGTGTTTTACTCAGTAATAATAAGCGAAGTTTCAGGGTTGTCATCTGGTTATCGTTACTGCACGGTAATTTTTAACATTTCATTCTCTCCGTGTAGTGTTTTGAGAAAAATGCGTATACCTTCGTCGGTCCCGGCCGGTCTTTCCCAACGGGTGGAATTCCCAAAGGCTCTCTCTCCTAGACTTTTACTCCGATTGACTTAAAACTTTGGGAGAATATTCTAGACATATTGTTCTATTAGATAATAAAATTTAAAAAAAATGGATTATTTTGAAATTTTCAAATCCACGTAACCCCTTAAAGTAATATATACTCGTGTCATCCCCCTGCGTCACACGGAATTTTTGTAATTTTTTGTACTTGCATACCGCGCAACTTAGTTACGATACAGCTGTGCACAGTAGATGTTCTAAAAGTTTCTACGAGTTTTGAGGGTAAATATTATCAAAAGTTTCTACGAGTTTTGAGGGTGAGTATTATCTTTATTCTTCAAGATAGAATCAATCTTGGATTTTTTGCAAATTTTAAAAATACTTTCGTAATAATAGGTCAGAATTAGACGTGTTTATTCATAGATGCTGTATTCTAACCTCTTTCCAGTGAATGGACATATGGACTCAGTTCTGATAATTCTCAAACCAGAGTGGAAAATTTAGCTCATCTGCTGAAAATTGCTAAATTAATTACTCTTAAGAATTGACAGTATAGATTCAATCAAATATTGTCACTAAATCGTTTCATTCGCTATTTTCATTTTCAAAAATTTAATTTTCTGTTTCTCTGTCGAAACAAACTTTGATAGATTTTTGAGAATGTCACTTTAAGATGCAAAAAAGTGTATTTTCCACGAAATCGTAATAACGATTGTAATACTTATATGTATAAGAATATTACAATTTTTGTGCAACACAGTGATCTCCAAATTTAGCATTCAATAAAAATAAATAATAGATTGTTATCCTTTCCAGCGTTCGTCTATACTATACGTCCATTTACTGCTTAATTTCGTCAATTCACTGGCGATTTCGTCATTCTGCTACTCATTTATCAATTCCTCCAATATTATTTGTTGCAATTACTTCGAATGTTTTTTTGTTCTACTATCAGAATAATATATTTTGTCAGCTGAAGCAATTAAAAAGTGTGTTTCCATAATATTTTAATTGAACAGTCCATCTGAATCCAACAGCGTCGTTATTCGTCCATTCACTGGTCGGTTTACCCTAAATTGGATATTTTCGTGAAAAAGAATTCCTCGTAATCGCGTCACGCGACTGTACCGAATATTCGGCGATCCAGATACTTTTATCGCGAATGCAAAGGATGTGCACTCACGTGATGGCGCGAGAACGCCCTTTTTAACGACACTCCGAGCTTAATCTATCGACGTTAGATCGGTTGGGCCAAATTTTCGAATATTAACTTTGCTCGACAGCTTCCTAACAATATGTTTAACAGTAATTACGAATAATTTCGTTCAAAGCATATTCGTAAGTCGTAAAAAAATGTTCCGAACCGTTATCTCTACGGCCCACGGTAATTGGAGGCCTGGTATCGCGCGACATCTGTGAGCTTGGGTGTCCATGAAGTTAGGAAGGATACTTCAACACAGAAGCCAGTGACTCTAGCGAGATTTTTCCCAGAAACGGGGGAGGTGAGGTGTTTAAAACGAAGTATCAAAATAAAAATAGCGAAAATTATGCATTTCTTTATTTCAACGACAAATCTCGTGATCGGGAAGCGAAATATCTCGAATGAGTTACGTAGGTACGAACCGAAGAAAATTCGGGAGGCGAGGTGAATGACTTACTGAGAGAGAGAGAGAAAGAGAGAAAGAGAGAGAGAGAGAGAGAGAGAGAGAGAGAGAGAGAGAGAGAGAGAGGCGCGCTAATTTGCGAACGTGGCGCCATCCATGAACGAAAGGCGAATGCTCGAGCGACGCTTGCTCGATAACGAAGTTTACGCGTCAACGACACGTGCTCTCCGTTCAAAGCTCTCGTGCGACCGACCGAGAGACAGACGCGAATCAGGAGAGATACAGGCGGGCGGTTTTTTTTTTTCAGCAAATACAATATTGCGCGCTGTCGCGAGGATTCGAGATTGGCTGGGCTACGTTATCTGCGAGAGGCCTGCCGGGATTCCCCCACTCTGATCGCAAAGGCCCCACCGTAGAGTTGCGTAGCAGTTGGCGCGAGAGCAACCGCAGGACGTCACGTTCATTTTCATCCCATTTACCGTCGGAGAAAATTTATCGCTCGTACGTGACGAGAGCAGGCCGCTTTGTATAGTCGCGACAAATTGACAACGATTTTCGTAAGTATTTCGCGATAAAAGTCGATTAAAATCGTAGTCCAAGGACTTACGGAGAGAGGGAGAGAGAAATTGATTTTTTAATTGATTAGTTTAACAGGCGCGGGGTGAAGAAAAAATGGTAATGTTACCGGAAGCCACGTGTAGTATTATTTTTATTAATATCGTTTTATATTGTTTGCACTTCTGCTATATCTCTCTCTCTCTCTCTCTCTCTTGCACGTTTATTCTCTCGCTTTCACCCGTCTTCCATATCTCTATCTCTCTCTTCCTAACATTATCTGAGCTTCGGTGAGATTGCGTACCGTACAATATCTCGAGACAATCGTATATCATTTTTTTTAAGGCTCGGCAGGCAGCTTAATGGGCGCAAATTGAACATTACAAATATTATAACTCTGGTGAACAAAATATATTTCACAATTTTTGTATTTTAATTTTTTTCGTTCGAAAGCTTTTAGGAATCGGTAAATTTACAATTCGCGACCTCAATTCTGCGAGAGAGACGGAGAGAGAGAGAAAAAAAAATCTAAACACTGATTAACGTTTACCGAGGACACAAAGTTTTCCGTCTCTCCGATCGGTTACCTCGGCAGTGTCAAAGTTATCTACATTTGTTCCCAGAGACGTAGCAACATTACTTGCTGCAAAGATACATATACAGAAACACAGAAAAAAGCACATTACAGAAAATATTTAAATATATGCATAATTAATGTAACAATCGTATATGCAATTATATGTATAAGAAAATATTTTTCATGTAGCAACTTCGTTTTTTTCGGGTTTCGAACGAACGCAAATTTACTACGGGATATTAAAAAAAACATGAAATTATTTTTTCACGGACATACGCGTATGTATATATATATATATAGCAAAATAGTTTTGATTTTCTTTTTTCTGTTTTATTATGTTATTTTCTGTAGCTACTTTGTTTTTTCCGGTTCTTTGATGGACCAAAATTTATCGCGGAATATTTCGCATTTTTATTTTATTTTATTTTTCATTGTTTACAACTCTAAGTGAACAGTGACTCGTGTATGTTTATATCTATACACATACACAAATATATATACTTTTGTATAATTATTTTGTTTTATTATTTTATTATTATTTTCATCTTTTTGCTTCCAATCGATCTTTTCGATCGACTAAAAATTTATGTACATTGTCAATCTAAAGGAAACATTTCAAATATAGAGTAAAATATTAACATAGAAATGGAGGAAAACAAAAAGTGCTTTTCCGGACGAATAATCTTTAAGGTAGCCCTTTCGCGAAGGGCCGTATTTTGTGGGCGCATAAGCCAGGGCACTTTCGAACCATTAGTAGATTACAGTGGTGCTTAACAAAAATAAGTCACAAACAATTATTATATCCAACGATGAACTGGAATGAAAGATTTCGCATACATTTTGTAGATTTACACATTTTCCATGTTCTCTGAGAACTCGCGGTTACGAAAATTCTGCTAATCACATTTTTCTAAGTTTTATAATTAATATTTTCTTCAAACATTTAGTGTTTTCTTTAAACCCCCTGCTTTTATTGTCGTTACGGAATCGTCAGAATTTTTACATGCTCAGAGCAGTTTATATCAGACGTCTAGAGTTATTCAGTATATAAATGATCAGATAAAAATGTTTCCAGCATGGCATCTCCATAAAGTACTGCCTAAATTAGTCGAACTTTTGAATCGTTATTTTTTTGTTAAAAATTCGACAACGTGGCTTGAAATTTTACCAGCATGCTGGGGTGTATTCTTATTTAATTGTGAACGAAAATCAGTGAATTGTTAAATATTCGGGTTTGTGGAAGGAATACCTTAAGGGCGTATACAAGATGAACATAACCTCACAAATTTTCCAACCCAGTTTTCTCACAGATTGTTGAGTTTATTTTTTTTTTTAAAGAAAAAAAAAACGAAGCATCAGGCTCTGTAGAATTCAGTGACGCAGAGCTTGACGATTTTCTTTTTCCCTGAATATAATTCATAGTGAAAAAATTTCGGTTCGAAAATTTCAGCTATCTCTTTCGCACTCGTATGTCGCGTGGTACAGCTTCTACTTCGCCTTAAATGTCAATACAGAGTAATATTCTGTGAAAACAAAACCGTAGCAAAAATGTCGCATTTTCTGTTCGCAATCGACCGCATCGATTCGGGTTCGCAACTACAAAGTACAAGGGGCACGGTATAACAATTATCCGCACTCGTGTGTTTCGTTGTGGAAGCAAATTCGTTTGCTCGTTCGATCGAAATGTAAATATTTCTACAAAGTCGTATTCTGTCGTGTCGAAGGTTGGCCGTTGTTGTTGGTTTTTTTTTTCTTTCTTTTGATTCGTACGTCGAGTCATTACAAGACTCGGCTCCCAAGGTGATCAAACGCCGTATTCAGTTCGAAAATTCACATCTTTTTTTTCCTACATTGGTGATGATGATGATACGTAAATATATTGAGAATATACCTCGCGGGCCTCGTGGCCCAGACCTCGTGGCTAACCATTGTGAACGCAACTTCGAAACGTTACGCGTACTTTCCACGTCGTTCAGTAATAATCTCGAAATTTGATAAATGTTTTACTTGCTTCATTTATATCTTATTTGGTCAACGGGTAGATGAATATTTTCACAATTTCTATGTGTTCGGTTGAATGAAATTTTGGAATAATTTATTGGGCGTTTATCGAATTGTAATTTATTTGGGACTTGGCAAATTGATTTCTTTATTCGTATTCGCCCCGGTATACCGTCTTTCATTCCTCGTTCAATTAAAATGTGATAAATCGTCAACGTTAGCCCTATTATTTTTCGATACCTTTTTTTCAAATGAATTTTCCCCGCTCTTATTTTATTCTCATACATTTGTAACATTGAAGATTGTATTAATCTATTTATATCTTCATATTTTGACAACTTTTCTGCAACGAATTTAACATGATTTATTTTGTCAGCGTCCATGTAACATTGTTGGAGAAATAATAGATACATTGATATAATTTTTATTTACTTATAATTTTTTTTTAATTATAAAAAGTATATCAAGTAATAACTTTTTGTTCAATTATAATATATTTTATATTGATTTTAAAAATATTTTTTTCAACAATTTATTAACGAATTTCACACGATTTCATTTTATTGCTAAACTCCAATATAAAATTAATATATAATAATAATCATTTCTGTTTCCATTCAGACGTTTGCGAAACTTCATTCATACATATATGAAGAAATAACCAAACGACCGAATATTTCAAGAAATAAAGAATATAACCAAGGAAAATTGAACAACGTAATGTAGCAGGCATTTTTTTTCTTCTTTATTCCAGAACGAAAGTAATTGCCACAGAATTTTAGCGCGATGGTTTCGACGACTGTGCTCGAGAACGGAGATGTGCCAGCGGCGATCAAAGATTCGCCGAACGTTGGCGTACCACCGGGAAACTATCGTCTCGTAGGCTGGGACATGGACGCCACCGGCAAACGATTCATCGATGGAATTTGTCAAATAGCCATTTACACACCGGGCTCAGAGTACTCGCAGTACGTGATGCCGTTTAAGAATCTCACACCGCCCGCGAGGAAAAGGCATCACCTTAAAGTTGTCACTGTAGGATGCTACAGAGTTCTTAAGAATAGCTTCACCAATAAGGTAATAGTCTGAAAAACGGCATTTCTGGGTACGCGACGTATTGTAGACTAGTATTTTTCCCTTGCATCAAATTATTAATTTCTGATTCTTCCATAACGCCGTTCTTAAAGAAATTTCTTCACAATAAAATCGTTTTGTGTCTTTTTTATTCTAACGTTTTTTTTTTATACATAATAACGTTGTTTTAACTTTTTCTTTTTTTCAATAAATCCTCATATATATTTTTATACACGAGCTCGCCATTGGAAACTCGTTCGCGTTTTATTTATTTTATTTTTATAATTCTCTTTTAAGGTTCTAAAGACGAAGAGCGAAGTATCGGCCCTCATGGACTTCTTGGGTTGGCTGGAGGCCGTGAAGGGTGAGGCTACCGACGGTGTCATACTCGTGCATCACGAGCCGCGCAGAGTCAATCCCTCAATGCTGATCGAGGCGTTGACCAAATATAATTTGCTCGAAAAATTCAAAGAGATCGTCAAAGGTTTCGCCAATGGTTTCGACATCGCCAAGGCCAAATGTGCTAGCACCCTTAAGGTCTTTTCCCTCAGAACATTGTCACGAGTATTTCTCGATAAGGTACGGAGTGGTGCAAGACCCCCCAAAAAAACTCCTCGTGTTCGTATTCTAAAAAGATGTTTATGTCTACGCTGAAAACGTTTTATTAAATATTTTTTTCTTCTAGGAAGAAGAATTGAGCAGTGCGGCGCATCGGGCACGTTTGGCACTGCAAATTGTCCAGCACTTGAGCGTCGGCGAGGAAAATGGCAAGATCGATGAGGAGATCGGCAGCGGCGATCGCGAACAAAAAACTACCAAAGCGACCGTCGAATTCATAAGAGAATTCGTTCAGCCCGTTGAAGCCGAGGAAAAGGAATGGGCTGGTAAATCGAAACATCTCGCAGAATTAATGAGAATAATGTAATTTTAATATCAATAAGATAAATATTAATAGATACATTTATAATGTATTATCACATTAGTATTTATTATTTTTGTGTGTACGTATACGAGCTTAACATCAAACTACAGTACTAATTGTATTTCGTACTTATGGTTATTTATTTATTTTTTCACCGCAGAACTGAAGCTGGTGTTGCTGAGACAGAATAGCTTGAAGCCTATTTTCGGTCCATTGCTCAATAACATGACTCGTCGCGAGCGACAGCACGCGAGCCCGTTGCGCCGATTGCTCGCTGAATCTGCTATAGATTACGTTCAGTTGCAGGTACGAAGAAAAAAAAAACAAGAATTTTGTTGAAGATCGTAGATGGGCGTACTTACGAACAGTACAAAACAAAAATCTCAATATCCTTAAGCTCGATCGAAAAATACGTTGTCCTTGTAAATGTTTCGCGATGAAAAATGACGCATACTCGCACGTGAAAACGTTTGCAGGAAGCGTGGGCTAGCGGCAAGAAGGAAGGCCTGGAGAAATTGTTGAACGAGAAGGTGCCCGCTGAGAAAAAGGAGATCGAGGACCTTACGGAGATAATCGAGTGCCATTTCGATCCGGACAAGAAGCCGACTCAAACGAGCGACGACGACAAGAAAAACGTGAAGAAGATCAAGCCGGCGAAGAAGAAGGCGCTGAATAACAACAACAACAACAATAACAATATCTCAGGAACCGAGAGCCCGGACACTACCTCGTGCTCGCCTATCAAACCGAAAGTCGAGGAGGTCGAAGACGTCGTTGAGACGACCGTGGAAGTTCCGAGCGTCGCCGAATAAACTTACCGATTACGTACTCAAGCGCCGGAACCTTCTTAAGTTGAGTATAAAATCTACTAAACACGTGCCATTGTTACGATATACATATATACGAGGAAGCTTTTCTGGTTCATAAAAGAAGATGTTATCGATTGTGATCGAAGAGACGGAGAGTGAGAGTAGGTCCAGGTCCTGGAGACTGGAGGCCCTTTAATATTACTTTAAAAAAACATACGTATTACTATTGCATTCTTTTAGTTCCATTCATAACTCTATAATCATTATTATTATTATTTCTCTCGATATTGATTCTGCAGAGTTTACGTTTGTTAATTTTGTATTAACTAGCTTAGCGCATCCTCGTAATATTAAATACGGATGAAGAACCCGACGAGAGGAACTTGCGTCCGAGAACTGATCTACGAGGAATTAGAGATTTAAGAAAACAAAAAGCCGGTGACACTTGCGCAGCCGCGTTGACGATTGGGAAGAGATTTCAGAATTGTGAAATTTTTACATTGAAACGGTTTTTGTCGCCGGCCGAAAGAAAGTGAGAAAAAGAAAAAAGTAATGGAAAAGAAGTATGAAAAGTTTAATAACCCTGTCTAATTTGCAGCCAACAAAGCAATTTTGTTTTAAAAAGAAGATCGCGAGCTTCGCGCGTAATGATTCTTTTCGTTTTCCTCCTCTTTTATAGTATTATCGAAATAACGAAAAATACGGGTTATTGACGACCATTGATAACGAGTAAGCGTCGCAGTGCGAGAACGGGGAGAGAATTTTCCCTCGCCTCGTGAATAATGCCTATACATGATTGCGATTGAATTTTCTTTCGTCGGGACTCGACACGTTACGCCGGTTATGTTAGTACAAGAACGAAAAATAGTAATTAAGTCCTCGGTACACTGAGATCTCATTGTATTAACGACCGATAAAATAAAATATGTTTTCATTCGTCTCTTGTTTATCTTTTTTTTTATTATTATTCCAAGTATTTTTTTAGACGGTTCTTCGTTTCTTGCCGCCGTCGACGAACCCATTCGTTTCGCTTTTACCCCACATGTATTAATTCCCCTCTTTTAGTTCCTTAAAGAGAGAGAGAGACTCCCACAGTGGTGCTCACAGCAGCTCGTTTTCTAATGCACGAGGGCACAGGGAAACTGCGGAAAACCTGTGCGCGATAAAGGCGGCGATATTTTCAACGAGTTGCAGTTGTGGTCACCATCAGAATCTCGATAAAACTACCGTTCCCCTCGGTAGTCGGGCCGCGATCGAGTGCGCGGCTGAGCGATCACCCATCTAAGTAATGGTCCAAACCGAAACTGCTTGACATGTGAGATCGGGATATTTTGGCCAATAAACGATCCTTCTTCACGTGAATCGGTAACTATGTGAACTGGTAAATTGAATAAATTGGATCTGGAAACGTTATTGATGGAAAGTGAGGTTTCGAGACTCTCGACGAGAATTTATTCGGAAGGAACGTTCTTCTTTCAAACAACTGCGTCATGTTCGTATCGTAATGCATTCTTCGGCACGCACCACGATTGTAATCGTACCTTCTATTTTTGTATCTTGATGTTTTGTTTTATTTTTTATTATCTTTATCAACACTCCGTTATCAAAGTATAGCAGTGCCGCGAGATACTAGATACAAGGATAGACAAAACAAAAGACTGATAGCGAACCGCGAGGAACAGTTGCACGGTTGATCCAAAGAAATGGGTTAGCGAAGGAACGAATGAATGAAAGAAGGGGATGCACCGTACGGTGCTACCCCGAAAATAGGGAGAAATTTTGGGTATTGTAGGAAAAATACTCATAAAATTTACGCTTCTTTTGTTATGTGGCACGTATATTGACAAAGATACGTGTAACATTGGAAGAGAAGAATTTAAAAAATTAGCGTCAGGCGGAAAGCGAGTCGGTCGGTGGCCTACTTATTAAGGCCAAAAAAGGGCATATTTTGTGATTTTTTTTTCAGCGAAACCATAAAATAAATCGGAATTACAAAATAGGGGTTTTATTAAACACGTAATTGACTATACAAAATTATTTTTTCATGGCGATACATGTCAAAATGGCGACTGTGCAGCATTTATCCGATGACGCCTTTATTTCTGGAAGGTCAACGGCCGGAGCAACAGCTCCTATATTTTTGGAGCTATGATGAGACACACAAGTTTTTTCGATTATATATAAGGATAGCTATAGAATTCCGTAGGATTTTTTTGATATATAGTTTTTTGTCAAAATGGCGCATTTCTAAAACAAAAATTATAAAATTCCATGAGAAAATCGTCAGAAAATTGTTTATAAAAAAGGGGCTATGCAATATAATTTTAAAAATCCTACGTAGTACCTCAGGAAATGTAATTCTAAATATACAGTTAAAATTTCAAGTGAATCGATTGAAATTTGTTTGAGTTATAAGTCCGGCCGACTTGGAAAATAGAGTTTTGAAATAAACGCGGTTAAAGTTAGTAGAAAGTCACGACATGAATCAAGAGGGGTTGCGCTAGAATTCGAAAATCGAGTACTTAGAGAATTTTTACACCCATAATCTTTTGGAATATAATTTTATAGGTACTAAGGTACATTTTTAACAAAAAAATATCGATTTTTGGAAAATCCTAGAGTGGCCTAAGGCCTTAAGGAGGTTTAAGCGGTCCAGTTGAGTCAAATGTCGGTTTATGCGATTTTTTTCTCAATGAACCTCAAAAAAATGCATACGAGGTATAGATTTATTCTGTAGATGATGAACTTTCATAAAATATATAATTAAAGGGCAAAATTGTGCATTTTTATACTATTATTACGTAAAAAAGAAACAATGTTGTGTTACTACCAACTTGAAAAACTATAACATTATTGACTGTTATGAAAGAGTCGTAATCTTTCATTAGTTTAAAAGGATAACATTTTTTTTAATATTCAAAGATTTAAAAGATTCGTATTCTTTTATCAAACCTTGATGGTTCAATATGCAATATATATGGTTTTCGATGCGCAAGGTGGATTTTTTTTCTTCCTAATGTTGACAAAGATTTAGTTTACGTTAAACCGTTTGTGGTGCTAAGTAGCTAAAAAAATTGTCATCTGTAGCATGAACGTTTTGCCCATCTAACTGCACGTAAAATTACATTCATTAAACTATTTTTTAACGTTAGTGTTTTGTGGTGAAAAAATTTCGAAAAATCCGTGAAGACTCAGTATAGTTTGGGCAATAAAATATATATATATTTTTTTTTATTCTTGGATTGTGGGTAACGCTCCAACTTCCTTAAGTCGAAGCAGAAGGTGTACTGGGTGACATATGAATGCGAGAGAGATAGCTAAAATTTTCGAACAGAGATTTCTCAAAGATGGATTATATTTGAGGCGAAAGAAAATTGCCAAATTCTACTTCAGAGAATTCTCTAGAGCCTGATGCTTTGTTTTTCCAAAATAAAAACTTAACTATCGCTGAGCAAGCTGGGTTGGAAAATTTTTGAGTTTATATTGACCTTGTACATGCGCTTGAGGAGTTTCGATATCGTACCTTGGCTACAAGAGCGGGGATAACAATGAAATGAATTTTCGGCAACCTGCCAACTTCTTGCCAATAAAATTTCATGTAAAAATAAAATTATTATTCAGCAACTTCCAACTTATAATATTGTCGAAAAAATAAAATAACAAGCCGCGAAATGATATTAATAGTTATCATTAGAAACACGAAAATCAAGTCTTAAGGGTATTTAAAAGTTTGTTTGGAAAATTATATTCCTTGCACGTAACAACTGAAAATTTGGAACATATGTTCCTTAGAAGGTGTAGGAGATACATTAAGAAAGGATTTTTTCGAAAATCAACTCTCAAGGGGGTAAAGTGGGGTGCAAAACTTTTATATGGAAAATTGTATTCCTTGCGTGTATCAACTTGAAATATGGTATAAATATTCTTCAAAACAAATAATAAAACGCATATGTTAGGATTTTTTTTAAACAACCCCTAATCAGGGGGGCAACAGGGTGTTGAAGATTGTATGAGAAAATCGATTTTTTTTAATATTCAGTTAGAACCTGTATAGTTACCATTTGACTGTAATATGAAGACAATAAAATAAAGAAAAATAAATTTGAAAATGAAATGAATAAATGATTCGCAACGAGACGTCTCATCTTCCGAACAACTTGCACGTCTATCATTATATACGCATTAGCGGTTAATGCGTTCTTACAAAAGTCCGTACAAATACGAGCAGTATGTGTGTGCATGTGGGAGAGCGAATAGAGTTGGACGTAAAGATATATTCTTACCGAATGCGATTCGTCGACGTAACGTGGTGGGAAATAGTAATCAAAAAAAAAAAAAAAATGCATCGTTGCGCGTGTTTATAAAAGGATTCGGAGGGTACGAAATGTTTCGATAGCCGCGAGATCGTCGACTTCACACCATTGAGAACGAAAGCCCGGCTCTCGGGTGTACTCCACCAGAGATCCTAATCGTGCACTACTTTCATCTGTGAAACTCGTTTTTCGTTAATCAACGACCGGGATCACCGACGCGCTTATGTCCTTCCATAACCGCGTATCTCTCGTATATGAGTGAACAAAATTTATATAAAACTCCTGGACGATTTTATACGTGTAATCCTGTCGGTTAACTTCTCGAGGAACGTCAACAAATTTTGAGCACGTCGCGAAATGGGCCAGAGCTTGTCGGAGTAAGTGAAAAAATCGGGCGAAATATATTATTCAGTACTTGAAAGAGAACTGCGTCGAAACTGCAAGTAAATTCAAACAAATTAGCGATTTCTCGCCAGCTTTACTAAATTGCCACAAATTACATTTTTTTTTCGTTAACTAATTCGTGAAACTTGTGGAGTCGAAGTTTTATTGATTCTTCCCGGCTCAAAAAAGGGTCTTTAACATTTCTTGCTAAAACTCTTGATACTCATTAAGGCCTTATATACGCGATTTCGTTGATTTTCGTAGGTACATTTACTTTTTTACAATATTTATTCAATCTCTCAACTGCCTAACGAAAAAAACATTTACGGAAATATTTTAAAACGCCAGAGTTATTGGCCAGTAAGTATAAAGGGTTTTTCTTGACGCACGCGTTGATGGTGACAATCCTCGGCGTCGAACTGAGTGCCCGAAAAAGAAAATATACACATTTATAAATACATAATAGACGTCTCTTCAGTGTGAATCAACGAAAATATTTACAAAATAAGCATGTTAAAATGGAAGTACGTAAACTTTTTGACTCAATTTTCTACTAATAAGTTATTCATTTTAAAAAATTGGGTAATATTATTTTTTTCTTTTCGAAGGTCACGATATATATATATTGATAAATGGAATATGCTGTAAGAATTTGAAAGTGATCGGAATCACGATTCGCGAGTTGCCACTAACACGGGATCAAAAAAAGCGATTCGTGGGAAAATGGCTTTGAAGTTAGCGATACGCATCGCCGCGCGGTATCTGGTATAAAATATTACTTTACCTTATTTAATAGCAGCCTGCACCCTATCTAGGACCTACCTCGGCATATAAAACGTCTCCAGCATGCTGGAGGGAAACAATGAAATTCGGCATAGCGCGCACTGGTCATCTGCCTGTTGCGAAAAAAATACAAGTTTGGACGCTCCAAATGGTGTAACGTGAACATTTAGTCAAAATTTATAATTTTGAAAGGCTCAAAATATTCTTAAAAGTTCAGGGTAAAATAATAATGAATAAAATAGTGGTATTTTTAACGAAAAAGGAATTAAAAATAAATAAATCGGTAAGCGATATAAAAATGGCTAAGTATATAAAAATGTAAGTATTCTATATTTCAAAATACAGTCGAACCTCGGTATAACGAATCTCTAGGGAAGAGCAAAAAAGTTCGTTATGTCGATTTTTCGTTATATCGAGGTAATGTTCCGAAAAATTCGTTATAATGAGGTTTTAATAAAAACCACAAATAAAAATTGCTCTAATTGAAACCTTTCTTTCTTTAAAAAAAAATATATATATATATATTAGTACCATAAATAGAGAGATATTTTTTTAAAGAAAGAAAGGTTTAAATTAGACCAATTTTTACAAGCAATTAAAGCATAATGTATATAACATATTATTTTTAAAAGCGGATTATTTTAAAATTAAACGAATATTTTGTTTAATTTTAAAAGTTTGCAAGTCTAAACAGGTTCCGTAGAAG
This sequence comes from Ophion ventricosus, assembly GCA_963932345.1. Lineage (NCBI taxonomy): Eukaryota > Metazoa > Arthropoda > Insecta > Hymenoptera > Ichneumonidae > Ophion > Ophion ventricosus. The sequence goes on along the minus strand of OZ010711.1, from coordinate 31,697,244 downwards.
CAGAAAGGGGAGAAGCGAACAAAAGTAAAGAAGTTCGTTTATCGAACGCTTCGTTATACAGAGGTTTCGTTCACAAAAAAATCCTTATATAGAGGTTAAAGGCCCTGAAAATGAATTAGTTATATCTATAGTTCTTCTTCGTTGTATCAAGGTTTCGATTGTCTATCGGAAGGAAATGGACAAATCTTCCATATATCGAGGTTCGACTGTATATGAAAATTAGGTAGCACCAAGAATTTGAGTAAGTGTTAATTGAAGAGGATCGTAATGAGCCTAAATCTATAATATCAAAATAACCACTGAAACGATCTGTCGAGGGTCCATTCACGATCGATCATTCGCGAGGGCTCGAGAGCCAAAAAAATCCCCACAATCAAGCGATAACCGTCCGAGCCGATTCTTTTTTCGATTAGAAAGTCACTATTTTTTTCCACTCTTTGCAACAAACTCATTTCGTGCAACAATTAGTACAATAACCCAAACTTTAATTCTGTCCAAGATCCAGTAGTTTGTAAAACGTTTTAATCAGCTATCAGTCGCATAAATTAACTCCGCACGATGAGTTGATGAACTTTTCACTCCGCTGCGTCAAAGTACCCGCGTCGCACTTTTCATTTCTTCCTTCTTTCGTTCAAACTTATCTCCGGCTCGACTCGTGCGCAAACAAACAACGTTCATCTACGAACAAAATTGTGATCGCTGATCTGGTTCGCGAAAGCCTCAGCTACACAGGCGCGCTTGTGAAACGCCGTTGAGAAAAACAAAACCGAGAGAGAAAGTTCGGAAATTGTACTAGCATAATTCCGCAAGCCTCGCAGGCTCCTATATATTTGTGGTTCTTATTTTTTGCTATTCTCTCCAACACAGGAATTTAAACTGTGACATAATATCGGTGAGGCCGTTAAATTTTCCGCAGTGTTGCGACTTATATTTTATCTTAGCGTCTATCTTTATTGCCAATTCATGGTCTTTTTTCTTAAAACGAGGTCGAATCGTTCATCTCTGATTTAATATTCCATATTTAAAGAAAAATGCATAGTAAAGCTTTTGAAGGATGAACATTTATTTTTACTATTATTATAGTATTATTATTTTTACGATTATTGTCGCTGCTACTATTGCCATTATTATTATTATTACAGCATTGTTATTATTGCTGTTGTTGTTATTATTATTTATATAATACTCAAACTAATACTATCGTTATTGCTACTACGACTATTGTTAGGATAATTACTTGCTGTTATTATTATTGCTATCATTATAACGTAAACATTTTTTTGAAAATTATAATAGCAAAGTGGAAATCTTACGATAAATCTAATGAAAAATTGTACAATTCACTAATGTATACTTTTTTTTCTTTTACTTCGCTTTAGGGAGCGGGTAGGCGGAAACGTTCAATTATGGATCAATGGAACTCCCTACACAGGTTCGTCGTGAGACTATATTTGTCATTGATTTATCACTTGTGGCGTTTAATAAAGTGTGCCCGGAAATATTGACAAGAACATCCTCCGGATTTCGTACCAGCATGAAAAAACCTACGCCGATAAAAGAGGGAGAATTTACGTTGGGTCTCTCCGGCATAAATAAGTACGGTAATAGCGGAACGAGGTGTGAACACGTGTTGGGAAAAATATCGATTGTTTCCGTGCGGATGGATATATATATGCATGGTCGTTATGGCTACGAGAAACACGCATACAGGCGTTTCTTTTCCGACAATGAGATGTTATGACGTAATGACAAGGTATCAGCGTTCCTCCTGGTCGTAACGAAGTAATCATAATATATTATCCGGTTTTCGTGTCCTTTATACTTCTTCCTCTGCTCTTCTCCACTTCACACTATTGTTGAGAGCTCGGCGATGCGTGAAGTAACTAGATACGAGAGATAGAGACACAGAGAGAGAGAGAGAGACCAGGAATAAGAGACGTTACGAAATAACGAGCTCGGAAAATTATCGTTTATTGGAAAATTGTACGTTTCGCTTCGTTTCCATTTCTCGTTAGGAGCAACTGATGATAAGTGCCTTCGAGGCATAACCACGTTGCAATACGTCTTTGACGCATCACACAGAGGAAGGAAGAACTGCCGAGTCAACTGCAAAGTTCAAGTCATGGCTGTTCTTTTTTTCGGCATGATTTTTTTCATTTCAGACTGTGTAATTTTCGGAAATGTATGAAGGAACATTTTTCGCGAATATTCTCACGGATACCGCTCGGGAGAATTTTGCTTTCAGGCTACAGAATTGTATGGGGAGAAAGATTTGGTGGTGTTTCTTTTTGTAGTTTTCTGTCCGCTGAAAAATCTCATTTTTTCGCTCTCTCAATTTAAATTTCAAATGTTCTCTCAATTTTTCGAGCTTGGAAAGAAATGCGGGGAAAAAGATAAATGAAAGTAAAGAATGCGTACATTTTTCTCATTTTTATTTTAAAATTCGTTGTAGCTAATTTTTTTTTTTTTTTCAATCTCCGCCATGAATTTAGAAGAAACATTGACGAAAATGATTTTTTTAATTAATTATTTTATTGCTTGAAAAAATTATTTTCCCGTAAATGTCTCTCATTTGAATGTTCAAGTAAACTTACTATTTTTTTCTGTTCTTTGGAATTGTGAAAAATGACTGTCCCTCAAACAAAGAAGAAACGAAACAATTCCATTTCGCCTCAAATCGGCGAGAATTCGTAGATTTATCGTTAGTAAATTTATGGTAATTTGATTGTTATTCTTTGTCTTTTGCTTTTTCAGTGTCGGAAGAGGTGCGACCGGAGACCTCGTTAAACGTCTTCATAAGAGATTACGCGGGTCTAAAGGGAACGAAGTCGATGTGCCTCGAGGGTGGATGTGGGGCGTGTATAGTCAGCGCCGAGATCCGCGGTGAAGTTATGGCCGTGAATTCGTGTCTCGTTCCGATCCTAATTTGCAACGGGTGAGCTGACGAATCGTCGGGGACTATTTGTATTTTTTTTTTTTTCAAAGTATAGCATCAATATATCAACAATTTTTTTTCTATTCAAGTCAAAATTGAGAAGGAATTTCAAAACCATTCGGCCAATTTGTCTGCGAACCTTTCATGTTTTACGTTCTTGCGAATGCGGGTAAACACGGTAAAAATGACGTCGCCCTTGGCAGTCAGCGTGTATTCGAAGCCGAATGGGCTCGTCAACTATCGACGGTTTTTCAACGTTTCAAAATAAATACCAGTGCTCTCTGCACAGTTGTATACAGCTATCTCCCTGACATATCTCTCATACGGGATATACAGTTGATTTTTTTCAAGATATACTTTATCACGTTGGCATTGTCTGATAAATCATCTGAAATGGAATGATCAATGCGATCTATATCTCTTTTAAACTCCATTACCGATATTAAGAGCATGTCGTGTTTGAATAGAAAAATATATATGCAAACGGATGAATATATATATATATATATATTAATTTGACAGATGGAAGATCAAAACCGTGGAAGGCATAGGAAACCGAAAGATCGGCTATCACAAAATTCAAGCTGCACTTGCCGATATGAATGGATCCCAATGTGGATTCTGTTCACCTGGGATGGTCATGAATATGTACAGGTCGGTATAAAAAAAGGATATATATCTATAAATATATATACGAAGATTCACAACTATTAAAGTTCCCTTAATGAGCATACAGGCTGCGTCATTACGAACAAGACGCTTTTATTTTAAAACCTTAGAACTCATGTATCATTTTTTCTACCTTCTATCTCATTACTGGGACAGATACCCAGCCTACGCGTTTCTTGTAGGCACATTCGCTTCATTGTGCAGTAAAAAAGAAACATCAGTACACGAATCTCTTCATTTTTCGAAGAGGAAGAGAATGGCGTACGGTAAATTCGACTTTATTAAAATTTATTTAGTGGAAAAGACGTTTAAACCCAGACATATACTGAAAATCAGCGAAGATCGAATTTTTTTAACAAAAAATCTATATTAAAAAAAAATTAATTGATCCTCAAATGCCGTACGCCGTTTTAAATCTGAAATATTAGGCTTATAAAAAAAAATTAGTTGCACTATATTCCGTTGGAAAAGTATATTTGTTTTGGGATATGAAAATGGGGAAAATACGAAATTTGTAAATACGGCATAAGTCAATGGAAACGCAACAAAGAAAAAAGTTTGCAAGGGTTTGTCGTATATTTTTTATTTTGTTTATTGAGAAAATAGTATATAATTAATACTGATGATAAAAATGAGATTATAAAGAGTATGAAGAAATCGTACTCATTTTACTGTTGCGTAAATGGAACAATGCACCGTTTTGTGCTCCTCGCAGGCGGCCCTTTGGTAAACAACCTGAACCTTGCGATCCTTTGCTCTTGGACAGAATTCTCGCCGCTTTTTTGGCCCAACCCTTGGTGCTGTTGGTTTTACTTTTTGAACCCTTGTACTCGAGGGAAGGTGAAGAATTTCCCACTTTTTGTCAATTTTTCAAAATTTGTAAAAAAAAATTTTAAACGATGAAAAAATTCTTGAAAAATTCATATGCATTCGGAAAACCTAACAATTTCATTTCAAATAACAAAAAAAAAACAATTTTATAGAAATTAAAACAAATAACAATATTATAAATGTATCGAGTATCGAAGAACTTTTCGATACTCAAGTATCGAGTATCGAATAAATGTTCGCTACTCGATACAAAAGTCGCGATCTCCAACAATAGCTTGATACTTTTGTATCGAGTAACGAAAAGTTTTTCGATACTCGATACATTTGTATCGAGCAAAACGTAACGCACGATACAGATTTTGGACAACTCTGAATGGCACAGCAGTCCTTTACGCGCGAATTAATTTTTCTTCAAGTATTAAATAATAAACGAAAATTATAGGATCATATTATCGATTTGTAAAACGACTCTCCGTGTTCTTTATTCTTTACCGAAAAAAAGTTCACTTGTCTAAACGTAAATTCGAAGCCGTGCCCCCAATCCGGCTCGCACGTTCCGCGCGTGAGCACTAACTACTGCGCGATCGTTTACTGATTGGACTTTAAACGCGAATATCCTGGCCAATTTTTGTCGCACGACATTTTAAAATAAAGCGTTTCGCTCGTAATGATACACCCTACATACTCACAAAGGGAACCCTTATAGTTGTGATGTCACCTTTTCACTAAAAGATCTTTGACAAATATTCATCGAAACTGAAGTACAATAATCCGTTCGAATTTTGTACATTGTTTTCACACTTGCAAAAGTAACGATGTATACTTTTTCATTAAATTATACTGGATTGAATTTTTATCACGTTCGTTCTTTCTCTACATATTTTTCTTTTCTTTCCCTCCATTTACGCCGTTACCGTTATCGCGGACGCAGTTTGATCGAGGGCAAAGAATTGTCGATGAAGGAGATTGAAAATTCGTTCGGTAGCAATATTTGTCGGTGCACCGGATATCGACCGATTCTCGATACATTCAAAGGTTTCGCGAACGATGCCGAACCCGCATTGTCGAAGAAAATACACGACATCGAGGTAACGAAATTTTTTACCTTTCATACCTTATTGTTATTGTTATTGTTATTCTCATGTGACACGAAAACATGTGTCGAGAATGGGCAATTTTTTTTCGATCGGAATGCAATTTTTATAACATAGTATATAATTTAATAAATTCCGTAGGAACTGTATAAGCTCAAGACGTGTCCTAAATCCGGAAAACCGTGCAAGGGCGATTGTTCGGTCGAAATCGTAAACAGACAACCGGAGAGTGTTCATATGCAATTCGGAAATGCACAATTCCACAAAGTGCTAACCCTCGCCAATTTGTTCGGGATTTTCGAGAAACATCCGAATGCAACGTACGTGCTCAATGGCGGCAATACAGCTCACGGTAATAACCGATTTTTCTATTGATTAATCATTCATTAATCGACCTTTATTACATATTCATCATAAATTTCATTCATCAATCAATTTTACAATTCACCCAATCGGTTGAGCGGGCCAACAAAAAGTGTTCGGAAAAACTGTTGCTCGATTACTCAATTTTCTATAAAGGAGCGATCAGGTTTTTTTCTAAACTATTAATTATTTTGTTCTTGATTCTAAAAAATAATAACGATAAATAGAAAAATAATGGAACTACGAGGGATTCTCTGAGTGATTGAAACTGGCGAGGGGACAAGTGTGAAAAGGATGGGACAAAACAGAAAGAGATAGTTGAAATAGAAGGAATATATTCGGATAAAAATGTACAACTAAACGGATCACCAAGAAGCAATTTTATTTAAATAAATCACCGTGCAAAGCGTCTCTGATTCAATTAATTCTATGGATTGCTCGCTTGAACGAGCCACTCGAACCAATGCATAAAGGAGGAAAGCTCCGTATTCACTTGGCGTAAAAGGGCGAATAAAATATCTATAAAAACGCGTACGATTGGGGGCTCATATATATATATATTCTTTTCTTTCTCCTTTCTTCTCGTTGTTTCAGGCGTTTATCGTTTGGTTAAACCGGAAATTTACGTCGACGTAAATGACATTCCCGACCTACATCGGGTCGTAAAGGATAGCGACGCGTTAACCTTGGGTGGAAACGTGTCACTGAGCGTCGCCAAGAACACCTTTGAGAAATTCTCGAAGGAGCCGGGATTCGGATACTTGAGCCACATGGCCAATCACATCGACCTGATTGCCAGTGTTCCGGTTCGAAATGTTAGTCCCTTGACGAATCGCAATTTAAAGCTCGCCGCACACACACACACACAGACATATCTCTTGAAAATGCTCATACAGCCGTGTCCAAAAAGCGGCGAATTGATTAAAACTTTTACAATCTTTATATCAGTTTTTATTTATTCTTTTATGAATAATTTTTTTTATTAATCATTGCTCTTGGTAACACATTTTTATAATTAGCTTCTCCTGATTTTCTCAGACAATTAATTTCCATTTATAATTCTATTGGTTTCCATAACAAATTTATTTGAATTAATAATTAATTTATGTTAAGCTTTGAATTTATATCATTTAACAACCGATGCTTATTAATAATTATATTTATTTCCATCAATAGTCAATTACTATTAACAGTTGGTTGGTTTGCATTAGAAGTTATATTTTACTAATAACTATATTGATTTCTATTGATAATTCTATCAATTTTGATGAATTCCACTGATAATTAATTTCTTTCGATAATTCGATTAATAAATCATTCCGATCGATAATTCTGTCGATTTCCATGAATGTCTAGTACCATTACTCAATTTTTTATGTAACATAAGGAATATTTTTGTATCGAAGATTTTGTACTCGTCCCACCGCATTTCGACGCCAAAACGAAAATTGTGGATAAGCGAAATTTACGAGGCAGCGGAGTTTCAATTCGCGCCCCCCTTTTCGCACACAACTGTACCACTCTTAATATCCGGTTTATGGCGCGAGGGAAATACATTTTCCCTGTATCGTTTTCGCCCCTGTGAACATTGAATCGATGCGCGCCCGAAATATATCTGATTGAACGAAAAATAGAGTGATTACTTACGAAAAAAAAGCAATATTTTTCGTTCGTCCACGCGTGTATAAAAATTCCGTTTCATTACAGATCGGAACTCTCGCTGGAAATTTAATGATAAAGCACAAACATCGCGAATTCCCGTCGGATCTCTTTCTCATTCTAGAAACAGCCGGGGCACAGATACACATTCGTGAGTTTCCAAAATTCATGCGGAAATTGCATCCTTAAATATTGACAAATCAATATGTCTCCCGTTGCTTTGGTATTCGGCGTATTTTTTTTCTTGCTTTTGGAAAAAGAGCTGGCTGGTATTTGTCTGGAACGCGGAAATTGACAGGGGCGCTAATAACATCCGTGAAACTAATACACTTATTTGCTTTGCAGTCGAGAGTCTTTCAAAAAAGAACAGTATGAGCTTCCTCGACTTCCTCAATATCGACATGAATCACAAAATCATTTACAGCGTTGTCCTGAAACCAAAGAGCGACAAATACGTTTATCGTTCGTACAAGGTACGCGAAATAAAAATATAGTTGATTCGTTCAAATTGTTGTGCTGGAATAAAAATGCTCTTTTTTGTCTCAGGTTATGCCGAGAGCCCAAAACGCTCATGCTCACGTTAATGCCGGTTTCTTCTTCAAACTGGACGGGGCGAGCAAAATTTTAAAAAAGCCGAACGTCATTTTCGGAGGAATAAACGAAAGTTTCGTGAGTTAATTGTGATCCATGAGTTTCTAACGAGCGAATTTAAGGTTTCCAGAAACCACCATAAAATAGAGAATCCAGATTTCATCAAACTTTTTAAGCGAGTTATTCAATTAATTACTAGTCTATTGAATTGATTAATTATTAATTTATTATATATTCATAATGATTAAATTATCGACAGTTCATTTAATTATTCATTGGACGCAAAGATTAAGAGATTTTCAAAGTTTATTAATTTTTTTAACGCTATCACTTTAATTGACGATTTTCATTTATGTATGATAAATTTTTCAAAAACCATAAATGACATTTTAATATTTTTTCAAATGCTGAATTATTGCGCAATGTTCAAAAATATTATGTTTAAACTTCCGGTATTCTTTTTTCTCAGTTTCATGCCGTCGAGACCGAAGCATTCCTCGAGGGGAAAGTGCTCCTGGACAAAAACGTATTAAGAGAAGCGTTGAAAGTTTTGGATTCCGAGCTAAAGCCCGATCACCGATTGCCCGATTATTCGCCGCAATTTCGAAAGACTCTCGCGACAGGACTTTTTTACAAGGTATATGAAAATTATTCTCACACCATTTGCACAATATCAGTAGTGAATAATAACGTTACAATCTTCGCACAATTTACAAGCTTTTTTCTGGACGGGGTCTAGGAGAGGCCTGACAATAACTAGTTTTGATCACAAACATCTGTTTTTTTTTTAAATAAAATTTACATAATAGTCTGTAATCACGCAACACACATGAAATATGAAACTTGCTTTAATCACACGTTCATATTAACATTAATATCAAACTCTCGCAATACCTTTTAAAAAATTAACAATTTTTTTTATCATTCTTTGATCCATTTGCCAACCTTTAAACTTCACTTTCAGCAGATAATTAAATACGACTTAGTTTTCTTTTTTTCTGCCAATCGGCCAAGCACTTTTTCAGCCGGAATTTTTGTTTTTAACTATGTCATTCTCTAAGTCTAGCAGTGACATATGAGAGAATCGTTCCTGAAGCATTGTGCCTCTATGTCACATTTTTATCCGCCTTACGGGAGAAAAACTTCTCTCACAGCCGACGGAGCTCGCTGGGAATATTGCCGCTTGAAAAAGTTTATATAAGTTAGGGTAGCACATCTTTTTAATATGCTTTCATGAATTTTCTAAAACCTTCTAAGGCTCACTTGTCAATTATTAAGATTGTTCCATAATTGTTTATGAAAATCTTTCCGTTATTAATATCAACTTTAAAAAATGGATCAATTGCATGAGCTAATGGTAGATTCTCAAATCGACGTTTTAGATTTGCAATGATATTATCTACTACTTGGTAGTAAATCTTCCAGTATTTGTCTGGTTGTGATTCGGCCGGCAAATCCAATGTATGGCTTTCACCTACAGTTTACTTAATTGTGACAAGTGAATAGATATTTAATTAATGTAATGAAATTAATCAATTCAATTTAATAAAGTAATGAAATTAAGTAGTTACTTTTTATATAAATTACGAAATCACGACGAAATTAATAGTTCAAGTTTTATTAAACTATTTCTTTATGCCTGCTTGGCTGAAAGTTAAATAAAATTAATCGGTTATATCACTTTAATTATTTTGGGTCGACTTTTTTCTGGGGGGAGAGGGAGGACACCGCAGCCCCCTTCTAGCTACGCCAAAGCATATCTGTAAACTGGACTCACAAATACACCGAAATAGTCGCTCAATTTTTTTTTCAGAAAGTGCCCCTTTCATAGATATCCTCAGTAACAGTGCAAAGTTTTCGTCAAAAGTCGTGGAAAAGAATTCAAAATATTTTCTTCCGTCTGCCGGTCAGGATAAAAACAGGAGGTTTTTTGTAATTCCATACGAACCGGCTGTTTAAAATTAGCCAGATCGTCCGGCCCGCCTTTCGCCCGATGCCAAATAACATTGCCAATTATTTACGTTTATTCTTCCAATTTCACACGTATCTTTGTCAATATGTGTACGAATGACTGACTGAAAATAAAGTAAATCGGATGGATACTTTTCCTACAACTAATTCCCAAAATGTTCGCCGAGTTTTGCGTTCTATCGCGCGCGCGCGCACCCCCGTGTAATCGGCGAACAATCGTTTCTCGTTATTACAGTTCGTTCTAAGCGTAAGGCCGGACAGCGTGGACGCGAGATTGCGAAGCGGTGGTGATATTCTTGAGCGCGGTCTGTCCTCGGGTACGCACGATTACGACACCGACAAAAATATCTGGCCGTTAAACAAGCCGATGCCGAAAAAGGAATCGATTTATCAGACTTCGGGCGAGGGACAATACGTGAACGACGTACCGACCGGCGACAATACAGTTCATTGCGCGTTCGTTCATACGGAATTTTCGAGCGGAAAAATTGCGAGCATCGACGCCAACGACGCATTGGTCAGTATTGAAACGAGACGTCAAAAATAAAACAAAGAGCACCGAAAGAAAAAGAAAATCAACCCAGAAAAGACAAAGCCGCCATATTACGGAAAGAAAAACGCGTGGAGTTTGCCCCATAGAAACTTCATTACCGCAGTTGCACTCCTTATTAGGAGTACAAAAAATCCTAAATCATGCGTTATTATTATTTGTTTTGAAGAACATTCGTACCGATTTTCAAGTTGACACGCACGAGGAATACAATTTTCCATACAAACTTTTATACCCCAATTCATCCTTTTAGGGGTTGATTTTCGAAAAGTCCTTTCTTAGTGCACCTCTACGCTTCATTGAGACAAAAGCTAGGAATGCGATTTTCCCAAACAAACTTCAACACCTCGTTGCACTCCTAATTAGGGGTTGTTTTAAGGGGTTACGTGGGTTTCGAAGCCAAAAAAGCATATTTTCTCTTTTTTTTTTAAATATAATATATAAATTATTTTAATTAAAATGTTAAACACATAAAAGAGCAACATTTCAACAATATTAAAAAAAAAAATTCATCCAAAAGATTGGGAAATTCAGCCAGTAGGGCCTGATTTCTAGAGACTCCTCAAAAAAAAGTGTCCTCGTGGTGGTCAGGATAACTCATGATAGCTTTATCTGAAATTGAAAAACCAATTTTTTCTGTTAGTAGATAAGTATACCTCGTGATTGAAAGAAGAATTTTTAAAAAAATTTAAATTTTTGGTACAGTTGTATGCAAAGTCATTCAATTTTTGGTACAATTTACACTACGTATAGCCTTGTAAAATTAGTTGTAATCGAAAAAAAAACCGTCGTTCAATCACTAGTCAATGTTATTTTGAAGAAGTGTACAAAATTTCGATAAGATCGGTGCATTAGTTTTTGAGAAATCGGGTCCACCGACTTCAAAAATAGTGTTTTGAGAAAAATGCGTATACCTGCGTCGCTCCCGATCGGTCTTTCCCAACGGGGGGAATTCCCAAAGGCCCTCTCTCCTAGACTTTTACTCCGATTGACTTCAAACTTTGGGAAAATATTCTAGACATATTGTGCTATTAGATAATAAAATTAAAAAATGGATTTTTTGAAATTTTCAAACCCACGTAACCTCTTTAAAAAATGCCGAAACATACGTTTTATTATATGTTTTAAAGAACATTTATACCAAGTTTTAAGTTAATACACACAAGGAATACAATTTTCCATACGAACTATCACACCCCATTTCACCCCCTTAAGAGTTGATTTTCGAAAAATCCTTTCTTAATGCACCCATTCCCCTCCTAAAGAACATATCGTCTAAATTACATCTTTCTATCTTCAGCGGTTTAGGCTGTGCGTTGCCTATATGTCAGTCGGTCAGTCACGGATATCTCTTATATATGTATAGATATTATACATTCTCTTCCATTCTTCTACTTCCGCAGGGATTGTCCGGCGTTATAGCATTCTTCACGGCTGAAGATGTAACTGGGAAAAATCTTTCGATCAGCGGATCACACAAGTTGCTGGTCCTCGATTTTGACGAGAAGGTATACTATTTTACATATAGAACTTATGTATAGAAAGATTTCGAAGATACATCGACTTGCAAGGATCCCGAGAATTAATATGTTAAATATAAAATTGTGCAACTTCACGTGATTAGGCTGCAATCAGCACTCTATTTACAGTCTATTTAAAAAAAAAAACGTGTACGGCGAAACGCAAAAATTGTTCAGGAGAAGGCATTGAAAAAAAATACATACACACTACATCATGTAAACCGTGATGATTTATTGTTAATAAGTGGTCCGGTTACCTCCACTTCGCTTCGACGTTTCCAAGTTCACCGAAATTGCCCAGCGAATTGATTTTCTCTACAATATCAACCCAAACAAAATTGGAGTTGCGATTAGTCCGAAAAGACGGTTATGAAAAACTCTGTAAAATTATCTTTGTCTTGCAATATTCAATGTTATTTTCTTACGAACTGATACGCGGTGCTATTGCGCATGAAAACCATGTAGAAAAAGAGATCAACATTTTCTGAATGATTAAGCGACCACCTGGAAATTTCAATTCCAAAGTCTATGTACAATATTCAAAATTTGCGACTCAACGTTTACAGCTTGAAAGAAAGTTTGAAAATAGACAAAAATCGTCGAAACGATTTTCCTAATTGGCGAAGGGATTTTTATAATTGCTGCCACAAAAGCTCCTGCGATAAAATACTTTTTTTCCTTCGGACATTTTTTTCAAGTTGATACACGTTTCTGGCTTGATGGGAGTACAGTGTTTTCTCGTTTGCAGCTTTTTGCCGAGACGGATATCGAGTACGCGGGTCAACCGATCGGGGTCATAGTGGCCGAGACTCATGCACTCGCGAACGAGGCTGCGAAGCTGGTCAAAGTCACGTATTCGGACACCCTGAAGAAAAAAGCGATTGTAACGATTCACGATAGCATTGCCTCGGGCGATAAAACACGACTATTGCAAACGGCACACATGCCAGCGAAGCGAAAAGGTTTCTGATTGTTTCTTTTTTTCCTTCTCCGTATCGACGTTGCATTCCAATATGGCTTATCAACTTTTATTTCAGCTCTTACTCTTCGTTTGTTTTTCCCGATATTTTTTTTACAGTCACAAAAGTTCGCGCTATTTAGCTTGTTTTTATTTTTTTTTTATATCGAAAGGACAAAAATAGATGTTCGAAAAAAGAAGAAAGGAAAATTCACGAACTTCCCGGACATCTCGACACAAAGTTATCATGAGCACCTTCAGTCCGCGAACGTTTCAGCCTCTCCTCACGTGTATGTAGATATATCTATAAAAGATATCGTTAATTGTTGGCAGGTGAGGATGTGAAGCACGTTATCAAAGGTACGTTCGAGGTTGGATCTCAGTACCACTTTACGATGGAGCCACAAAGTTGCGTTTGTTTACCAACGGAGGACGGCATGGATGTTTATCCGGCTTCACAATACATCGATTTGACGCAGATTTCAATAGCTACGTGCCTGGGCGTTCCGCACAACAGGTGATCAGGCTCTCCTGTTTATATTCACGAAATACGAATTTCATTAAGGAGTTAGGCCACCCTGGAGCAGGAATAAATAGGCGTATTGTGGGATTTTTTTTTAGCGAAATAATAAATGAATTCGAAATTCCGTTCATAGGTCTTTATTATATTACTAATGAACTCTACGAAATAATTTTTTCGTAGTGATTTATAACAAAGTGGCGGTTGCACAGCGTTTCTCGGTTGACGCTTTTTTTTTGAAGGGCCCACGGGCGGAAACGTAGCTCATGCCATTTTTTACCTGGGACAATACACTACATTTTTTTCGATTATATATAAGAACGGGTCCAGAAGAACGTAGGTTTTTTCGCCATATTGATTTTTGCGAAAATGGCGCATTTTAGAAAAAAAGGTTATCAATTTTAGGAAAAAAAATCATCAGATTTAGAACTAAAAAACGATGCAGCATAACGAAAAAGACTACTTCCGTAGAGAATCTAGTTTTGAATGTACAGTCCAATTTTCAAATCGATTGGTCATTATTTGTTCGAGCTATGTTTGTGTCCAGTTAATAAAAATCAGTTTTCGAGAAAAATGTGTTTCAGTAAAACGCGTAAAACAGTTTTCAGTATCATAAAATCATAGAAAATGTTTATATTCCCCTAATCTGCGATGCCTGCACAATACAATTGGCCTTCCCCATTGATATCCTGCTCTTCTGTTTCCTTTCTGAGCGCTCTGAAGCTGATCCGTGCCTCTTTTGCAGCTTCAGACAGCAATTGTTAGAAAAGCTTCATGTGCTACGCGTCCGCCTTCAGGCACAGATTATAACTCTTTGGTCTACTTAGAGATTTTGATCGCCCATAATATTGTGGTATATCATTTTTAAGACCCTCAAGCCCGTTCGAAGCCAAACCATTTTTTTTCCACTTTTCCAAAATCGTAGAGTGGCCTAAACTCTTAGTAAGAATTCGACGTTACTAATTATTAATATTCTTTGGTAGTGTCGGTTTGTTCATTTTTTCAGATCGATTTTCATTTGAAAGGTTTTCGAATCAAATATGATGTTTGAGCTGTATTTTCGAATGACTGTTTAGTTTTTTAGGCTCAACAACTGGCAAAACCCACAATTTCGTCGCGCTGCCGTCAACTCTCACAGCGGAGTGTCCAAAATAATAATCCAGAAAAACAGCCCAGCGAAATAATAGTTCCAATAAACTGACCATTCGAATCGTTGAAGGTTACTGATGGTATTTTCTCTTTAATGTTTGAAGTATAAACGTGAACGTTAGACGGCTGGGTGGCGGTTACGGTGCAAAGATCTCGCGATCGAGTCAAGTAGCATGTGCATGCGCTCTCGTGTGTCACCTGTTGCGTCGACCGGCTCGTTTCATCATGACGATCGAGAGCAACATGTCGACCGTTGGGAAACGTTTCTCGATGATGCAGGAATACGAGGTCGGTGTCAACGACGACGGCGTGATACAACATCTCAATTCGACAACGTGGGGAAACGCGGGTACCTCTTTCAACGAGTTTCATGGACCCTTCGTCGTCCATCACTTCTACACGTGCTACGATCCCGACACGTGGAGTTGCGACGCCTTCGAAGCAAAGACCGACATACCGTCCAATACGTTCTGCAGAGCACCCTGTTAGTATCCATAACTCAATCGGGATTTGGTCGTCTCGATATTATTGCAGCGAAGCTCGTGGAAAACCAATTCGAGTGTATTGTTTTTTTTTTTTACTGGGAAACAAGCCTTGCAATTTTGAGACAAATATTTCGATTTATCATAGGTCGGAAAGAACGTCAGAAAAGACGATAATAATATCAATACAAATATAAAGTATAATATAAAATATAACAATATTAAAAAAAAAGGAGAACAGATTTTCGACTGATTTCGGAAAAATTGATACATTTCAGCGTCAACCGAGGCAATCGCGATGGCCGAAAGTATAATGGAACACATAGCGCGTGTTATCGGGAAAGATCCACTGGAAGTGCGCATTGCGAATATGAATGCAACCGATAAGGCGGCTCTGATACCGATGATCGAGGACATAAAAAAAACATCCGACTACGAGACGCGAAAGCAAGCGGTCGGAGTTTTTAACAGTGTACGAAAGCTAATTATACTATCCGTAGCATACTATATAGATCGAACAAAACCAAACGTACGATCTGTTTGAATTTTTTTAAGGGGAAGCCGAGTAATTAAGATTAATCAATCGACAGAGTGCATTTTTATAGTCTTCAGTAGATTTATTTAGCCACACTCCCGCGCTTGAGAATATTACATTTATTTACAGTGGTTACATAATTTTCTCTTATACTACTCTTCCATCTAAATATAATCTTTCTTTGGTTCTTATTATTCTCTTTCCCCATTATTCCATGTCCGTTATACGTTCTCTTATAACCTTTTTACTTCTTATTTTGTCTAGTCTGCACTTTTTCCTCGAAAATTCTCACATATTCACATAGAATGGGCTTAATTTCTCCATTTAGTAGCTCATCCCCCCCCCCCCCCCCATCTGCTTCTTTGTTTCATTAAAGGTTTCATTCACCTTCCTCATATCTCTATTTATGATTTTCCTAAATTTCTCACATAGCCTTATACGCTCTAAATTCGTTCTTTCTTTCTCGCACAGTCTGCATGACTTTTCTTTAAACCCTTTATTTCCCTGCCTCCCCACGTTGCCACAGCTCATTCTCGCCTATTGTTCTGTATCCTCTCCTATTATTCTTTTCTTTCCCAATATTTTTGCATCGATACATTGTTAATACGGTATTTACATTCTATGTAGTACTCCGAGACTTCTATTCTGCACCAGTCTCCCTGAATCTTTTGATCATTTAGTATTTCACATCCAGATTTTAGTTTAGCCTGTAGTGGACTCAATTCACCACCAATTCCCATTCTTATCATCGATTCCCCATCACATACTTTTTTGAAAGCATTCTCCATTTCTCTGCCACACTTGGAAGGGTTTCCATTTGCCCTGTTCCTTATTTCTTCGCTTACGATTAGACAGATCCTTGGCTATCTCCCGCTATCCATTTTTAGTATGTTTAGTATGTAGTCGCTCGCTCTCTTTGTCGCTTCTATAACGGTTTTTCGCCTCCCAGTCTCTATTCTCCATATATACACCGGCGTGTTGGGGCTTAGCCCCATCATCATTTTCACGTACCTTCCCGCCACTCTGTCGATCTCGCCTCTCTCGCTCCACCCCTAAGTTTCTGCTCCGTAATTTAAAATCGCCCTCACTAGTGTGTGTAGTGTGTTAACAGATACGCTTTTCTTCTTATGTTGTTTACTGTCGCTCGATTCATTGTTCCCTACGCTTATAGTCTCCAATATATTTCTTTTACGAATTATTGAAAAAAATAATAATTCCAAAATAATATGATCAGCAAGCAGTGTGTGAATTTCTTGTTTATAGAATTTTTATATTTTATTTTTCAATTCGGAAAGTTTGCCAGACTTCCAACAATTCTCATCGCAATACGTAATATTTATTTAAAATATTTTTATGAAAAATGGAATCTTTTTCCATCGAAAATTCTAAGATTTGAATCAATATCCGTAGAATATTTGTACGAAAAACGGAAAATTCACCATTCGCGGAAAATAAACGTGAATAAATGTCTGTAGAGAATTTGCATAGAAACGAAAACGCAAAAAAAATCAGGAACACAAGCGTTTCCTACAGAAAAGATAAGAAATGTTGGAAGAATAATGCGCACGATTCGTTCCCTCCGGACGACCAGAAATGATTGTTGAGCGATATGTTTGGCGGAGCACGAAACATAACGAATTATTTTTTTCGCTCCAGGAAAATCGATGGAAGAAGAAGGGAATATCGTTCATTGCAATGAAATATCCTTTGATGTACTGGGGACAGTTTCACGCGATGGTATCGATATTTGCGCGTGACGGAACGGTGTCCATAATCCACGGTGGAGTAGAGTGTGGCCAGGGTATTCACACGAAGGTACCGCATCAAATAAAATGCTTGCAAGGATTATCAAGTTCGTTCGGGCGAATGAAACTATTTTTAAAAAAGAGCAGGGTCGTACCAAAGAACAGTAGAAATAAAGGGGGGAAAAAATACGCATCGTAATGATTTACGTAGCGACATAGAGACCAATTCGATACTAGATATGTGACTCTTTGTGAACTCTCTTAAAGATTGCTCAGGTCGCGGCTCACACGTTGGGAATCGACTTCGATATGATTTCCGTGAAACCGACCAATAATGTGGTGACGCCGAATAATTATGTGACCGGGGGAAGTATCACGAGCGAATCTTGCGCCTACGTGAGTATTTTCCTTTCGGAGCAGAGTGTGCGTTTTTCTTTTATTTTCAAATCACTGCTTTTTTTTACAGGCTACGATGATGGCTTGCAAGGAGCTTCTTGAAAGACTGCAGCCTATTAAAGCAAAGATGGAAAATCCCAGTTGGACAGAATTGCTCATGGCTGCTTTTGCAGCCGACGTTGATTTGTGCGCTCGATATATGTAAGTTCCAAAGAAATTTAATTTTTACAAGTTAAATTCATTTCACATTTTTTGGCCTCATTCGACCATCACTTTTTTCGTAAGAAATCGGATTAAAAAAAAAGTTCTGCAATATCAAAATATCATTCTTGCACTTTCAATCCAATCGGCGATACTTCTTTTACCTGAGAGCATCTAATCAAATGACATTTTTGTCGAATTTACTTGGAGATTCTTTTTTATTCTTTATTGGATTGCGTATTTTTTTCTTTCAGGACGGCTTCTGCCACGAAGGACACAAATCTCCAAGCGTACCCGATCTACGGTGTGACCGTGACCGAGGTCGAGTTGGACCTGCTGACCGGCCAACACATTTTACAGAGAGTCGACATAATGGCGGACGCGGGAATAAGCCTCAATCCCGAAATTGATTTGGGCCAGGCCGAGGGAGCTTTCGTTATGGGAATCGGCTACTGGACCAGTGAGGAATTGATCTACGATCCGGAAAGCGGAGCTCTCACAAACAACAGAACTTGGGTACACTATCGATTGTTACGTTTGACAAGGCATTACCGACCGTGAATATTTTATTGTATGGACAGTTTACGGTTGTTGGGGGAAGAAAATATTTCGAGAAAACGACAATATCTAGTGGGAAAAAAATGGGGGCTTGTGAAATCGAAACTGATCATTTAAAAAGTAAATATTGACATAGATATAGACATAGAAAATATTTGGAAAAATAAGATTTTCGAAATTTTGTATATACCAATATTTAAAATGTTTTTTTTATTGGTTTGTTCCAGTCGTACAGGGTCTTCCCCTTTTTACAAGCCCTAACACCCACCTCAACTTCGTTCTGCCTCCCATTCCGCCCCCCCCCCACCTTGCGGCCGCAGCCGATTTCCTCCTCTGTATAGTATTCACCATGAACATGTCTGCCATAGGCATAGGGAAACTGCGAAAAACCTATACCGATACAACCGGTCCCAGGTTCGCCTCCCAGTCACGGAACTAGTCGTCTTTCGCAGGGAAATTGCGAAGAAAAATATTTCACGACAAAAGTGACGCGTCTGGGATTCGAACCTGCGACCTCCCGATCCGCTGGCCAGCACGCTAACCACTAGACCAACGCACCAGTTTAATATTTTTAATATTTCAAATATTAAAACTATTACATATATTTAAAATATTGAAGACATTGAAAATATTACAAATATGAAGATATTGGAAATACGTGCAATCTCGAAAATATTTAAAAAATATTCACCTTTTATTCATGAAAAAATTTAAAACTAATGTAAGCGACAACCCTGGTACAAAACGTCCCATGGGTTCATACGTCGGATATGGATGTGTGCTAATATACCGTCGTTTATTCCGCGTTATGCATGTGCGAGCTTGCTCCCGGCAATCTCACAACCGAATATAAAGTTTTGACTCTCCGACAGGGCCTCGAAATACGCGCGATTGTATACCCGCGCGCTCGTCCCACAGACTCGTGAAAACACGCCACGAGAAAACTTTTGACTAACTAAACTTTTCAACAAGTGAAACTCTCTTGAACGAAAATTAAATTAGGGAACGCGACGTAGTTGCGTCGGTATAGTGTGCCAAAACTTCTGAGACTCGACCAACAACGCTACTTCGATTGGGTGTATGAATCGTTAAAACTAATCATATTTCCCGTGTTACATTTTTTGTTTGTTTTTATTACAGAACTATAAACCGCCCGGAGCGAAGGATATTCCGGTCGACTTTCGAGTCAGCTTTCGTCGTAATGCACCCAATCCGACTGGAGTATTACGCTCCAAAGGTGCGGCAGTAATATTCATATATATATATATATATATTGTTTTTGTGTTAATATGCACATACCTAATGCAGACGTTCTTTATGGGAATTCAAGGAACAATGTATTTTTTTTTAATTGTAAAAAGAAAGAGCTTTCTGAAATGTTTTGAATTCCGGAAAGGAAGGATCCGGAATAATAAAAAAAAAAAGTATTTTTGCTATAAAGGTGAAAATTTCATACGCTAAACCCAAACAATAGCCTTCATGAAAACGTTAAAAAAAATAAAAGTTTAGGTTTTTGTTTTTTTTTAATCATCCAGGAAAAAGAAAGTTGTTTGGTTGAACTATTTCGAAAAAAATATTTTCCTTTAAAAGACATGAAACTAACAATAAGTCTTTCGCCTGATTCATTTTTATTGATTTTTAAATTAATGAAACGCGGCAGCTGAAAAGAGCCTGTTTAATGGATTCATGAAATTTTCAGCCACTGGCGAACCCCCCTTGTGCATGAGCTGCTCGATTCCATTGGCGATGAGAAATGCCTTGAACTACGCGAGAGCAGAGGCCGGAAATACGGACGTGTGGTATCCGTTAGGTGAGTTTTGCCATTGAAAATTAAAAACCCAGCCTAAATTGTCGGACTGTTTTTTTAATCTACTCGACCAAATGAAAAATGGTTTTTCCGTCCTGCCAGTTGGACCTATCACGACGGAGAAGATCCTGACGTACAGCCTGACGAACAAAGATCTGATGGTCCTATAGATATGAACCGATGGATAGGCATAACACAAGAAAGAAGTCAATTTTATGAGCATGTATCGAATTTTATTCGCGTTTAAAGACAGTCGAATGTCCATTGATCAATGGTACGGGATACTGATTTTTTTTTGTCACAGATACGTCCAATGGAAGGTGAACTTGGAAGTTTTAAAAAGATCCGCTACACGTCGTTGAAGTTTGCATCGATGGAGCGCAACGAAAAAGACTTTTCGAATCTCCCAAATTTACTTTAACAGATTTAAGCTACAAATGTCACACGAATATTTTCTTTCGTTTGTTGTTTAGCGATCTTCGACCAACATTTTGGATAATGATAAAAATTAAGAAAGATAAGAGATAAAAAATGAAGAAAATGGAATGGAAAAAAGAATCTCCGTTGCATTGCAATGATGCAAACATAGAGGTCATTCCGCTACATTGTTTTTGAGAAGAACGATATTTGAATTTAAACAACATAAGTAGAGATTAAGCAAAAAATATTTGAATCTAAGCATGGTTTGTTAATGGAAGCTCGTAAATTTAGCAACACTTAATATTCTCCCCTGGCACAATTACTATGCCGCTTGACCGTAAAATTTTCGCTCTATTCGGGATTATTCGTAAGAAGCTGTATTAAGGTATTCCTTCCGTGGAGGGCCATATATTGTAGGCGCATAATCAGGCCATTTTTCAATCATTAGCAACTTGCAGTGGTGCTTAATAAAAACAAATTGCAATTAATTATTATACCAGACGATAAAATGAAATAACAAATATCGCATGCACTTTGTAGATTTAGGCGTGTTCTCAAAAAATGTGCAGTTACGAAAATTCTGCTAGTCACATTTATATAAGTTTTATCTTGAATATTTCTTTTGAACATCCGACAATCCCTTGTTTTTATCGCTGTCACGGGATCATTCGAATTTTTTACACGGGTAGAATAGCTCATTCTGACATCTAGAATTATTTGGCATATAAATTATTAGATAGAAATGTGGCCAGTATTTCATCTCCATAAAGTGCTGTGAAAAGTAAACGATTTTTAGAGTCGTAATTTTTAGTCAAAAGTTCGCTAACTTGGCTTTAAATTTCACCAGTATACTGGGATGTATGTTTACTTTGTTGTAGACGAAAATCACTTAATTGTTAAATATTCGGATACGTAAAAGGAATACTTCGGCAGTATTACGATATCTGTGGCCCCTAATTCTGACCACGCAGTCTTCATATTTGACCCAAAATAAGACTTTTTTCAAGAGTGGTAAAAATCAATATTCGACCCCTAAGGGGGTGAAACGAGGGTTGTAAAGTTTATACGAGACAACATATTTTTTGGTCAGATTTGCTTGAAACTTGGTCTAAATACACTCCAATACAAATAATTAAACATGTCTTTCAGGAATTTCCAAAATATAACCTTTAAGGAGCGACTTCGGTGGCGCCGAAATATGAAAGTGAATTTCGATAGCGTTTTTTTACGAGGAAAAAGATTCTGCTGGTTTTAAATCAATATCTAGATCAATTTTCGAGATATTCCTGGTATGCCGCGCTTATCGATCAACTCCCAAGGATTTTTAGATTTTCTCGATTCTCGAGATTTTTATCCCAGATGGGCAGCATAATGGTGTGGGCGCGAGGCACCTCGGACGTGCGTGTGGAATCGTGGGGTGCGTGCGATACTGGTGTGGGTGCCTCGTCAAATTTTTTTTTTTTCATACAAACGTTAACACTCCCGTTTAACCGCCTTAAAGGTTAAATTTTGGTAATTAGTGAAATACATGTTGAATTATTTGTATTTTAGTGTATTATCGAATTTCGATTATTTGTATTTTTAGTAAATCGAATTTCGATTTTTACCACTCTTGAAAAGTCTTATTTTGGGTCAAATATGAAGGCTGCGTGGTTAGAATTAGGGGCCACAGATATCATAATATCCCCAATGTCATTAATGGGTTACGTGGGTTTGAACATTTAAAAAAATCCATTTTTAAAATTTTATTATCTAATAGTACAATATGTCTAGAATATTCTCCCAAAGTTTTAAGTCGATCGGAGTAAAAGTGTAGGAGAGAGAGCTTTTGGGAATTCTCCCCGTTGGGAAAGACCAGCCGGGAGCGACGCAGGTATACGCATTTTTCTCAAAACACTATTTTTGAAGTCGGTGGACACGATTTCTCAAAAACTAATGCACCGATCTTATTGAAATTTTGCACACTTCTTCAAAATAGCATTGACTAGTGATTGAACGAAGGTTTCTTCGATTACAACTAATTTTACAAGGCTATACGTACCGTAAAGTGTACCAAAAATTGAACTATTTTGCATACAACTCTGCCAAAAATTCAAATTTCAATTTTTTTTTATCCTTCATTCAATCACGAGCTATACTTATCTACTAACATAAAAAAATTGGTTTTTTAATTTCAGATAAAGCTATCATGAGTTATCCTGACCACCACGAGGACACTTTTTTTTAGGGATCTCCGGAAACCAGGTCCCACCGGCTGAATTTCCCAAATTCGTGGATGAAATTTTTTTTAAATATTATTGAAATGTTGCTCTTTTATGTGTTTAACATTTTGAATAAAATAATTTATATTCTATATTTTTGAAAAATAGAGAAAATATGCTTTTTTTGCCTTCGAAACCCACGCAACCCCTTAAGGTCATTTTGTACAAAACTTATTAGCTCAATAAATCGATCAATAAATACCGTAAAATTGGCATAATTTTACGTTACGGTACTGCATAGAGAATTGACAACGTTGCAATTCTCCATCTCGCTCTCTCCTTCGATTTCCCTGTCGTACTCATGACGCCGAGCTGACCGCGGGTCGTCGCATGATTTGAACTTGTTATTGTAACGAAATTGACGTTTTTTCAAACAGTTGAATATTTGAAAGATGCCTGTTTACTCTCAAATACAACTTTATTTTCTATTATTGTTGAAAAATACATGACAGGTTTCATTGATCAATCAAATTTGATATTTTATTACGATGAATCCAATTATTCCACCTACACGTCAATCACAAACAAATCTAAGGTTAGGTAACCGGTGATTTAATTCGCGCGCATGCGCACCTAAGGTAAACAAAACATCTGATTTCCGCTACGCTGCCGAATCTTTACGTGATCGCGAAACCTCTCGGAACTTCAAGTATCCCGACATTTTAACATCAAATATCTTTTTACATAAGTCGCGTTAGCCCAAAACTTTTTTTTAATTGTATTTGGAATCCTCATGACCTAATCAACGTTACTGTAGTTTTTTTTTTGTTGATATCTGTTGCGTGGGTGTAAAGACATGATACAAGCCTTCCGAAGGTGACTCTCCCATAAGCCCTGTGTTAAAAATCCTAACTCCAACAATTTTTATCTCTCTTATTTAGACGTTGACCTTATCTGAAATTTTACGTACATGGGTACTTTATCTATAATATCTAAAGTTTGTGACGGAGCCTCCTTAACTCTCTAGATTTGTCACCCTAAAGTTTGCAACACAAATCAACGTTTTGATTTTCATTTTTTATTTCTTCATTTTCATCATTATGCAAAGCTTTCACAAACTGAGGTTGTAAATTTCTAACAAAGATACGTAAAAACGTTCAAATAGTTTTTTTAGTCTAAATCGGCCAAATGAGAATTTGAGCAATCAAAAAGAATGAACTTCCGCTGCACTCAAACGGTGTTTTTGTTGGTTGCACTTCAGCATCATCTCCCCACACATTTGTTGTCCCCCAACGGCGATGTTAAGAAAATTACGAAAACTTCCAAATTGAACTATCGAACGTATCATCGTACAGGAGAAAATCAATATCTCCTAAAGTTCGTGTTTTTAGCATAGATTGGTCTCATTTTTTTTTTGCGGCGAATAATAATGACGAAAAATGGCGGTAACTTTTCGCCACTCACTGACAGCAAAGGCTGCGAATTAACCAGAAAATGAGAAAATTCATCAACCACAATGAAAGTAGAGCGTTGCATTAGAAATGGCAGGGATGTGCACAGGCTAGAATTTTTTTTTCATTACAAATGTACGAACAGTGTCACAATTTATTTACACGCCCTATAAGGGAAATCGGTGAATGGAAAACGTGAATCGCTTGAGTGTACGCGGGTCTATCGGTCATAGCAATCTCAATCTTGATACGAAAAATAAAAACCAGTGCTCACATGAACGCGTATACCGTTTGATTAGCGCTTAATAAACGAGTAAACGAGCGGAGAGCTGCTTTTGCGACAGATCGTCAGAACCAATATGGCGCCTGGCGAAGCAATCTGACGCGCTCGTCGCGGGGCCTTGACCCGATGCAAACACGTGCCGGATTTGAAAGAAAACCTGCTCTGTAACATTCGTCGATGTAAACATCGAATATACAATGCATACAAATTTTCATCGTATAACAATACTTCGTATCAATTTACACGAATTTTATCGTGTAAATCGTGAAAAAAAAAACTTGTTACGAACCCTAGGTACGAAAAAAAACCTTTAGTTGCAAATTGTACAACCAATAAAATCTATTTTGTTCGGTGTACCTCGAAAGATCGAACGCGCCGTCCGTGTCTATGAAGACAAAAGCCTAGCCTGCATAAGGACGAGCGGCAACAGTAACTTCGATACTCGATTTCTTCGACGTTCGGTATAAATTGAGCACCTACGCGCGCTTGTCCCCCGGTTACCCCGCGTCGAGATATACAACGAATGGTGGATGGCGCTCACCGAGTCTGCTCTCACGTCCGCCAGAGGCTCGACCAACCGTGAATCCGCGAATTTCCAATTTTTTTTCTTCTTTTTATCCAAAAATTCAAGCTTCCAACGTGCGACAATGCATTCGTGATATGGTAGAACGAGCACAATAATAAGCCGTTCAAAAATTCTTCGTCGGTTTTCGCGTCCCTTTCAAGGGACAAAATGGTTTGCCGCTCGAGCGCATATCGACGGGCGCCAACCGCGCGAATGACAACTACGTAGTTTGTCTCTATTTAGAACGAAAATAAAAAAGAACAGCGAGAGGGGAAAAAAAGAATTGAAGAAAAGAGTCCCCCCCGCCCGGGCATCTTAACGCCAGTGGAAAGATGGCCGTCCAAGAAGTGCAAGCTTTTGTAATATATTTTTAACGCGTATATATATTAAAAGACAATTAAAAGGTGGGTAAAGCGTGTGCGTATAGAAATTTTCTTCGTTAAATCCGTGCAAAAAAAAAAGTTCGTTTTTCGGGCGTCCACGCGCGCTCGTCGTTTAATACGTTCTGTCAATACGATTTATAATTGTCGTGTGTGTACGTGTTTGGTGCGTGCGTGTAGATACGAATACGAGAGAAAAAAAACTTTCAATCGCGCTATGTCCGGCATGTGTGTGGTTTGTGTGTGTGTGCGAGTATGACATCTAACCTCAAAGAATTTCGTTCCGTGTGTTCTCAACGTTAATGAGTTTTCTTCGGCCTATTTATATATTTCGTCATCGCGCATTAGAGTCGAGTATCAACGGCGATGCACGAGGTTACAGTGAGTTGGCTCTTTCATTGACATTTTCTATCTCAGTCTTCTTTCTTTTTTTTTTTTGTTTCAATATCGTTCTCAAGGAATTATCAATGCCTGCGTCGCGGCCGCGCACTCTATTATCGCCGGAAATACATGTCATTCGTGTTGATTGTTGACTCGTCATTCTCAAATCTTCCTCGAACGTACGTGCGTTCGCTCAACGAGAAAAAAAAAGCGAGCATCAACGCTTTTGCCTTCGCTAATGACCTGGAAAAAACAATGAGACTTGATTTTCACAAAAATTCTGCACTGTGTCGAAACAACGAAAGGAACGCTTCGGGTCGACAAAATAATCACCTTTGAGCTGCTCGTTTGTGTATACTCGCGTCCGTTTGATAACTAAAATTTATGTGAATCAATATACCTGATCGAAGGTACCAAGAATCTTAGCGTGATCGAAGTGGAAGCAGCCAAGGCGCTACGCAAGGTACGAGGAATTTCAGAGAGAGAGAGCCGAGGCATGACACGGAAGGACGCCGCATCGCGAGCATATTCGAAGCTTAAACTTGGCACCAGCAGACTTTCGTAAAGTACTCGCAGCGAGAATGGACGAGAGACGAGTTGCGGATTATTTCGTCGTCGCGGGCCTTCCGGGCCAGGACGACGAGACTGAGACAAGCGGCGATGATGCGGAGAAACTGGAGGATTGGTGCCAGGAAGGCACTCATCTCAAGGACATGAACATGCAGGCGCCCATTACCGACTTAGCCGTCATCTTTCCCACTCTTGGTGAACAGTGCCCCGAAGGCTATACTCTACTGCAGTATACCGTTTCGGGCTTTCCCGCTGATCTCAATCATGGTAGTCTCAGATCCAACGAGTGTTATCTTTGCTACCGGCGCGGTAGAGACAAACCACCGCTAGTCGACATAGGTAAGAGACTTTCCTGCATTGTTTACGAATGTGAATATATTTTGTACAGTTTCTAAAGGAAACACTTTATGTAGTATTGAACTATCTGATTCGATAAACATAGTACAGAGTATCGAGTAAATTGATTGGACAAGGGTAGTACAGAGTATCGAAAAGTTCGATCGAATGAATGTAATTGAGAGCTGATGCTTTCTGCAGTTTCTCTGCGTGTGCAAATGGGCTGCAGTGGTCAATTGAAATTGAGGCGCTATGGGAAACACTCTGAGGGGATTTCTGAGGAACATGGCGTAGAGACAAGTGTGAGATGAAAGAGATCGTAAGAGATGACGTTAAAGTTTGCATCATTGGAATGCAACAAAAATTAATTATTTTTAATTACAAAACTTTTTTCTGTATCGATTTAGGCTGTGAAAATTGCTCACAAGTTTCTGCGTATCTTTATTAGAAACGTACAACCTCAATTTGTGAAAAAACGGCTTTGAATAATGATTTTTTTAAATAAAAAATAAATATATATATATGTCGTTGCATTCCAGCTATGCATAGTTCAACGTCATCATATAAGAGCTCGCGAGAGCTGCCATGAAACATTAAAAACAAAAGATAAAAAGCAACGACGTTGAAGTTTTCATTGTTGGAACGCAACGATTTTTTTTTTGCTTTATTTTTCATTCTTATTATTATTATTGAAAGCCTTTTTTGTAAATTGAGGTAAAAAATCTCTAAGAAGAATAGGTAAAAATATTAAATTGATTTCCACTGTTCAAATCGGCCAAATAAAATTAGTGGAAATAAAAAAAATCGTTGCATTCCAACGTTGCAAACGGCAATATCATAAAAAGCAGGGTATCGACTGAATAGACACGGCTCAGTGCATTGCTCAATGACTCTCATCGCCACTTCACCAATTAGCGTGTCCAAGAAAAATCCTTGTAAAACCACGTGTCGAATGAAAATCGATTTTTCTCGTGATCCGCAGGTGTGATATACGACGGTAAGGAGCGGATAATGCAGGATGCGGAAATGATAATGGAGACGCCGAGTGGCCACGTGGCCAACGTGAACAACTCGACCTCGAGGATTTACGTGACATATAGACGAGCGAGTCAGCGAATGCCGTGCAATTCGCTTGTCGTGACCGACATATGCGTCATATTGCCGAACAAGGGTGAAACGACGCCCCACGCTTTTTGCACCATATACAAGAATCTTAACAAGGGAATGCTCGGGAGCGACGTTTTTCTGTGCTACAAAAAATCCATGAACCGAGCCAATCTCATATCGTTCAAGCCAACGATACTTTACAAATATCCTATCACCGATTACAATACTTTTCTTTTTCCCAATTCCGTCGGTATGTTTTGCTTGCCGATGGGCGCTACAATAGAGT
Organism: Ophion ventricosus; assembly: GCA_963932345.1. Lineage (NCBI taxonomy): Eukaryota > Metazoa > Arthropoda > Insecta > Hymenoptera > Ichneumonidae > Ophion > Ophion ventricosus. The sequence goes on along the minus strand of OZ010711.1, from coordinate 31,668,730 downwards.
GTTGGCCGAAAGTCGCGTGCAAACCGAAACCCGTATTTTCGACTTTTGTTCTAACGGTCGCCGACGCGGCGCAGAAAATTTACGGCTCGGCAATTACGTTTTACGAAGAAATTCTGCCTGATACAAGTTCCCGCAATTGCAACAGCTATCTCGATAACGTGGAGAAAGCTGAGAAAAACGCCGACAACGGTAAATATCCGGATGCACTCTCTCTCTCTCTCTGCCCGATACTTGCTCTCGCCCGATGATTTTTACTTGTTAAAGAAGTTCTATAATCTGTAGTACAGTTCTCGATGAAAGTTCACTGCACATGGTAGGAAAAAAGTTTTCTACTTTAGGAATTCTCTAGCCATTCAGAATCGTGCCTCTTTTCTCTATTTTTGCAACCCTTTGATAAAAAGATCCAAAATTGAAATTGTTGAAACCTTAAATTTGAACGTATCGACGGGTCTGCATAAAACAAAACAGAATTTATTTATCTTCGAAATGCATTCCAGACGAGGTTGTCCAGGTGTCGGTGAACAAGCCGCAAGTGAAGATGAAGCCCTTCAAGAAATTCGGGATACTGAAGAAGCTGAATTTCGCGCAGTTGGAGAAGCTCCAGTACACGGATCCCGAGACGCAGTCGTTGAACATCAGCAAGTCAATATGCATACTGTCGCACTGGCCATTTTTCGACACATTCGAGAAGTTTCTCGTGTATTTGCACAGTATGGTGAACGGGAAGCCTCAGAGTGTGCCGATCGAGAAGTACATCTCGTATTTTCTCTGCGACATACCGTTCCCGAGTCCTCAGAGGCCGCGAATTCTCGTACAGTTGAGCGCTCATCATCGTCTCATACTCACGCAACCAGAGGATCTCGCGTTGCCAAGATCGGGCGCGAGTTTTCGCCAATTGTTGATTAATTTAGGACCGGAGAATTGTCTCCTTATATTGCTGTTGATACTGACCGAGCAAAAGATCCTGGTCCATTCGCTCAGACCAGACGTACTCACCTCGGTGAGCGAGGCGATCGCGATGATTCTGTTTCCGTTCAAGTGGCAATGCCCCTACATCCCGTTGTGTCCGTTGGGTTTGGCAGAGGTACGCATTACTTCGAAATTTATCGCTGCACCCGCAATTGTCGTTCATCCTCAGCGATCCCCCGGAGCGTACGACGTTGAAGTTTACCACGTTGGAATGCAACGAAAATGATTTTTTTTTTTTTCATTTCGATTACGACAATCACGCAAACATTTTTTTAGGATTCTTATTAAGTAATCTACAATCTAAATCTGCAGGGTATGATTTTGGATAATAATGAAAATAAGGAATTAAAAAGAATTTTCGTTGCATTTCAACGATGCAAACGTTAACGCCATCGGAGCGTTGATCACGGCCACCTCGTTTTCCCAATACCCTACCCTCGCGTTTGCACGAGGGCGAACACTCGATGCTTCATTGCGATTTACCAATATTGAATTAACAATCCAACGACAATTCTACGACAGGTATTGCACGCACCGCTGCCCTTTCTCATCGGCGTCGATTCGCGTTTCTTCGACCTGTACGATCCACCGTCCGACGTTAACTGCGTCAATTTGGATACGAACAATATAGCGATTTGCGACGACCGCAAGTACCTAACGGTAAAACTGCTGCCGAAAAAAGCGGCGAGAATGCTGAAGAGCTGGCTGGAAATCCTGTACTCGAAGCTCAGCTCGATGGGAAAGAGTCACACGTCACACAAAGGTTGTAAAATGGTTCATTATCATTGCTCGTGCTGTACCATACCACGCCTGCCGATTGTTTTTATTATTTTCACTATAGCAAAGCTAACGATAATAATAATAATAGCAACAATGCTAATATTGATACAGAAAAGGGTGACGAGGACTTCAGCGTGGACAAAGAATTTCGCCAGAAACGGAAGGAGCAAGCAATGGAGTTGGAAATTCAGGACACCTTCTTACGTTTTACCGCTATGATACTCAAGGGCTACAGAGGCTTCTTGCTTCCGATCACGAAAGCACCGACCGTCGGATCAACCGATCCCACCAGCCTCTTCAATATACAAGCTTTTTTGCGCAGTCGCGACAAAGCTCATGCAAAGTTTTACAGTATGCTTGTTAGAACGCAAATGTTCATCAGGTAACGAGCCAAAACCTGGCGTTTCAATACTAGGGGAAAAGAAACTTCATAATAGTATCTAATGTTCATTCGTGTCCCCTTCCGAAGGGGAGAAAGAAAAGAAAGTAATTGTGTCGTAAAATTGCCTTCAGATTCATTGAGGAGAGAAGCTTTGTTTCGGACATGGATATGGCCGGTCTGGCGTTTTTCGACGAGTGCACGGAGCGCGTTGACGAAGAAAATGGTACGATAAGTTACGAGGAAGCAAGAGGATAAATTATTGCGAGACATTGAAAAATTGCTAGTTTTTTATTTCGGTCTATATGAAACGAAATAACGCAAGGATTCAATGGAAATTGTAGGAACGTAATGTTTTTTTTTTGCTTTCTATCTTATGCAAGCAGTGACTTTCCTTGAGCTCGACGAGTCTCAACACAGCGAGCGCACTGTTTTCATCCCTCCACCGGAAGCGGGCCCCAATCAAGCCCCGGTTCTTTACGACACGTTCAAACTGAATCCTGCCCTCATGAGAGTACAGAAGAATCTTAGCGTCAAGAATCCTGCCTTAAGTGCCTTTGGTATGATACCTGGAAGCCCTATGGCCCGACGAACAAAGCACGAGATCAAAGTTGCACAACGAATGGCCCGCAAACAGGTGAGGACCAAGCGTCCTGATGACTTGTGACATTCAAAGTATTGCGGTAACAATTGCTCGCGAACCGACGGAATCTTGAACTTCTTCATACGTGCTGGGGGGGGGGGGGGGGGGGTGTAACAAGAAATACTATATTTTAATATCGATCAAACATTGTTATTTGTAAAGTTCCGTTGTTCCGGAATTAAGTTTCAATTGAATATTGCGATTATGAACGATTGAAAGGAAGACTATCAAGGGGCAATGAATGTTTGATTTTCAGGCTGCTCATCCGGCGAGATGGGGCAGATGTTTGCTCGGCACGTGTTACAGTTTATGGTTCCTTCATTTGCCGGCCATGTTACAAGTATCCAATCAAGCAGTTACGATACTGCACCAAGCCTACGAGTTGCTCGTGAAAATGCAAAAATTGGGGCTCGACCCGATGGAGGAGGTTTGCTATCGCGCGATGATGCAACTCTGCGGTGTTTACGGCCAGCCTGTTCTCGCGGTTAAGCTACTCTTTCATATGAAACGGAGCGGCGTTCAGCCGAACGCCTTGACTTATGGATTTTACAATAAGGTAATGATCTATTGATACATTTTCCTCGGCGGAAACGTTACAGATTTTTTTAATGATTAAAAAAAAAAGTTAATCATTAAAAAATGATTTTAAATATTTTAAAATCATTAAAAAACAGATTTTCTTATTTTGAGGACTCGTTCAGGACACTAAAGGATTACCTGCAAAATTTCAAAAGCATTCACCGTTCCATTTTCGAGATATTGGCAGTAAACGATTTTATAATTTTACCCGTGTTCTTATGGGGAGCAGAGGAAAATTTTACATTTCACGCAATAACTTCGAAACTTTTATACAGATTTATAAAAAAAAAATCTTAATTACAGAGGAACATATGACGAAGTGGGTAAAAAAAAATAATGAATTTTGACCGTCTAGTTTCGGAGATATAGCGATTTTAATTAAGGGGTTACGTGGGTTTCGAAGCCAAAAAAAGCATATTTTCTCTATTTTTTAAAAATATAATATATAAATTATTTTATTCACAATGTTAAGCACATAAAAGAGCAACATTTCAACAATATTTTTTTAAAAATTCCTCCAAAAATTTGGGTATTTCAGCCGGTGGGACCTGGTTTCCAGAGACCCCTCAAAAAAATTTGTCCTCGTGGTGGTCAGGATAACTCATGATAGCTTTATCTGAAATTAAAAAACCATTTTTTCTGTTAGTAGATAAGTATAGCTCGTAATTGAACGAAGGATTTTAAAAAAATGAAAATTTGAATTTTTGGCAGAGTTGTATGCACAATAGTTCAATTTTTGGCACAATTTACACTAGGTATAGCCTTGTAAAATTAGTTGTAATAAAAAAAAACCTTCGTTCAATCACTAATCAATACTATTCTGAAGAAGTGTGCAAAATTTCAATAAGATCGGTGCATTAGTTTTTGAGAAATCGTGTCCACCGACTTCAAAAATAGTGTTTTGAGAAAATGCGTATATCTGCGTTGCTCCCGGCCGGTCTTTCCCAAAGGCTCCCTCTCCTAGACTTTTACTCCGATTGACTTAAAACTTTGGGAAAATATTCTAGACATATTGTTTATTCTAGACTATTAGATAATCAAATTTAAAAAAAAACTGGATTTTTTGAAATTTTCAAACCCACGTAGCCCCTTAAGCAATGTCTAGTGACGCTAGCGCCACGAAGCGACTGGAGCAGGCTAGAATTAGATTACAGTACTGTGTGCATATCCGTATACGCAGAGTATCTACGTATTAGTAGCCAGCATGGATAGTCTGATACAAAAGTGAGGGTTAGATAAACATTATATTAAGCGTTTTCATCATTACTTTATAAATGTTTACATCCCGATAAGATGTACAACCTACATTATAAGAATATTTCGCAAGATTTCGAAGTTTTCATCGATTGAGCGGAGAATAAACTTCTCAACGTGATTGTGGCGAGACTACTACCTTAAGCGCCACTGTAATGTACTAATGATTCAAAAGGGGCTTACTCATGCTCCCGCACAATACGGCCCTCCGCGAAAGGAATACCTTAATCCAATGATTTTATCTAATCCTGAAGCATCCCGACAGATACAGACATTATTTCTAATTGTAATTTTCCGACGTATTTCCACTGAAATATTCAACTTTTATCTCGCCAAAACAAAGTTTCCTTTGTGAGGGAAGAACAAGCAAAAAAAAAATGAGGGTCACGATCATTGCAGGCCGTCCTGGAAGCGACGTGGCCGTCCGACATGACGAATTCGAGCCAACTGATGTGGAACAAATTGCGAAACGTAATCCTCGGTGCTGCCTTGTTTAAGAGGGCGGGCAAGAAGAGTGCACGTAGGCGCATGAGCTCGAATCCCGATGTGCTGAGCGTTGATGGAGTGAAGACCGAGGGCATGGACCACGCGGTCTCTAGGTCCAGCCTCGACAGTGCACACTCTCACGACACCGAGGCGCTTCACAGTGACCGTAAGCAAGCGCGCCCTCTTCGCAATCTACGATAATACGGCAGTCTTCGCGCGAGAGGAAACGCCATTTTTTTTTACCTCGCGGAACTATAATCACCCTTGCCGCAGTTCTCGCAGGTAGTTCGGTACCGGACTTGCCAGGATTCGGGCTTCTCGAGATGAAACCGAAGTTTCCACGTCAAAACAGTATCGTGAAGGATCAGGGTATTCTGTGCTCGAATCAGACGGAAATTCTTGACAGATCGGCATCCGAAACGAGGTATACAAGAAGCTTATAAATTCCGGATCCGACCAGACCGGATGTGACCCCAAACAACGAAAAGTCTTTTATTCAGATTGCCGAGTCACGCCGAGTCACCGGTGAAGAGTCCGGTGAGGACACCGGTCACCGAGAACGATCCTCTGGGTGCGCTGATGAACGACGAGACGCCAATCGTGTCGCCCTCGGAGGAGAACGACTCGAATTGCTCCACGAGTACTCTGACTGTAGTCAACAACGCGGCTTGCGAGAGGGCGGGAGGACCTCTTCTATTTCGGAGGTAAGACTTGTATCAAACGAGCGACGATTGTGCATTTTCATACATTTGGAAATTCTATCGCGAAAACGGGTCCAAAGTCATGCACAGCGTGCCCCCTTGGAAGTGTTACAAGCTGCAATCTCAAGGAAGTGCCCATTGTAATGAAAAAAAAACGTATAAAATAAAAATTGTTTGATACTAGGGGGAGAAGAGCAGCATTTTCAGTTTGCTCTTGTGTGTAACAGACAAGATTATGCGATGGTCGCCTAAAAAAAAATGATCCAAGCTTCGGACTTAAAGAGTTTGCTCAACTATCGCGTAATACTAAGATATTGCTGAAATTTATTGAGGATATTTGCGAACAGGTGTTACGGCTCTGTGCAAAATTTCGAGTCATTCGTTTGCATGATTGTTGAGTAAATAATTATTGAAGTTAGCCTCCTGTACACGGGCGACATAGAAAAAGCTATACGATAAATCTGATTCTCGCAGCATAATAAAAATGCTAAGAATTAAATACAAATAGGCGGAAACATTCTTGGCATTTTCATGAATAATTTCGACGAAGAGTGAAGCATTTTGTCTGCCTCGTTATCGAGATATTCTTGAATAACAAAACAGGAAAGTCATTTTTAATAGACGCCACAATTAGAAACGCACAAACTATTGCTTCCTTGACATAAATTTCTTATTGCCGCTTCATAAAGAGTGTTTGAATATTCTTTATCATTATTGTTATTTTTGTTCCGCATGATTACAAGACAGAGAGAGAGAGAGAAGTAATACAACACAAAATGTTCGCAAAAAAGATGATAATTAAAATATTTTTATTACCAATCAAACAAACTTAACGGATATTTGACAGAATACAGAAAATATTGAGGCCAAACCATTTTTAATATTTTTAATTCGTGTTTATTTTACTTTACCTTAATTATTTTAATTAATTTTACTTCACGTTTGATATTTTACATAAATTTTCCGGCTCAAGTCCTTTTTTTCGCTGCTTTCAATTTTCTACTTGCTTTAACCGACGATTGTACGCTTTTTCACTTTGAATTTTTCCTTTCCATCTTTTCGTTTTCGTCGAACGCAAAAACTGAATTCGCGAGGGATGTTTGACAGCTAAGCGTTCAGTGCAACCAGCTACTGAAAACTAAATTGCGCGTTTGCCACATTTCAATTTAATTAATAACGTATTCGCGATTCAAATAAATAAAAAATTATTATTAATATTTCAAAACAGTCAGTTAAATGCATTTCACACATTTATTAGGCTGGAATTTGTTTATTTGACGTAATTGAACATTTGATTATTCGGAGTTGGCAGCCGTTACAGGCACTCGCGTTTAAGGCCTTAGGCCACTCTAGGATTTTCCAAAAATCGATTTTTTTTTGTTAAGAATGTACCTTAGTACCTAAAATTATATTCCAAAAGATGATGGGTGTGAAAAATCTAAGTACTCGATTTTCGAGTTTTAGCGCAATTCCTCTTGATTCATGTCGTGACTTTCTACTAGCTTTAAACGCGTTTATCTCAAAACTACATTTTTCAAGTCGGCCGGACTCATAACTCAAACAAATTTCAACCGATTCACTTGAAATTTTAACTGTATATTTAGAATTACATTTTCTGAGGCACTACGTAGGATTTTTCAAATTATATTGCATAGTTCTTTTTTTATACACAATTTTCTGACGATTTTCTCATGGCATTTTATACTTTTTGTTTTAGAAATGCGCTATTTTGAGAAAAAACAATATATCAAAAAAATCCTACGTACTTCTATAGCTATTCTCATATACAATCGAAAAAACTTTAGTGTCTCATCATAACTCAAAAATTATAGGAGCTGTTGGTCCGGCCGTTGACCTTCCAGAAGTAAAGGCGTTATCTGTGAAAAAATAATTCTGTATAGTCAATTACGTGTTTAATAAAACCCCTATTTTGTATTTCCGATTTATTTTATGGTTTCGCTGAAAAAATCACAAAACATGCCTTTTTTGGCCTCTAGAGTGGCTTGAGGCCTTAAGCATATGAGTTCCCCTCTTGCCGCCTGCCCGCAAAGACCCTAAACGACCTCCTTATCAAAATTTAACAAATCTACAATTCAACGACGAAAAATATTTTAAAGATAAATTCATAATTTCCTACAAATAATTAAAGTAACATTCTCACGATAAATTCACCGTTTCGCCACCGCATTCGATAATCATCACTTCGGGAGGTCCCCTTGACGCAAACGAATATTTACCTATTTTTTTGTTTCTTTCCTTTGTTCGCAGCAATCCTTTGCCCCGAAGCGCAACGTTTCATCAGGCGGTTGACGAGGCTGGGGGTGCGATGGGCTGCAACTTGCAGCGTAGCGAGACGATGCCGCACTCGGTCGCCCAACAGGTCGATCAGGAGAGAGAAAAAGAGAGACTGGAAATTGGCAGTCTCTGGGCGCAGAACAAGGACAGCGTCACGTCTAGTTTGTCAAGCCTAGGATCTAGCCTAAAACTAAGCTTTGGGTGAGCGTTCTTTCGATCCCGAACAGCACTATAGTTTTCTGATCTTCGTGTTCTCGAATTGTTTTGATTTTTCTCGTTCGCTTGTAACGTCGTCGCAGTTGTTTTGCATTTTTTGCTTCGTATCTGGCAATGCATTTTTTGCTTCGTATCTGGCAATGCATGAGTTTTGAGTTTGCTACAAAAAATTTCATACGTTCTTTGTGTATTTTAGTGAGAAAAAAAAATCGAATCTACGTGAAAGACATCAAACGACCCCGGATAATAGGAAGATTGATTAATTTTATTTTTAATGCTCCTTCGTAGATTCGTAGATAATAAAATTGATTTTGTTTGTTTTCTTTCTTTATTTTGTTCGTTGCGTTTGTACGTTCGTATGCACGGTTTATTTTGGATCCTGATTCAGACGTTATTCGACCGGAGGGTTGGCTTTCGTGAAACACAAGGATACAGGTACTCCGAGCCAATTTATCGAGTCGCTTAGCCTTTCCAACTACATGAGGTACGTAAAAAGAAAAAAATTCAAGTACTTCTCGTACTTTGCACGATAAGTCGTAAATCACTCGCGTCACTCGAGTTCCTCTATAACCCTTGAACGTAATTACTTTTTGTTCCTCTTTTTTGTGCTTCTCTCTTACTTCGTTCCTATTGCGGTCCCTATTCGTATTAACCCGACAATGAAAAACAAAACAAAACAAAAACCCCACACTTTTCCAGTTCCTCGAGTCTGACGGGAAAAAAATCAAACGAAATTATTCTCGGTGGATTGAACAGTCTGAAATCAGCGGCTACGACGGTCGTGAAGAAATTTGACGAGATCAAGGAAGCGATATCGGCCACTAGTACACCGGTCAAGTTGAAGGAACGCGAACAAAAATTAGCCTACGGAGTGTCCCACGAGTCCCTCGACTCACTCACCGATGGCTCGCAACAGGATCGCAATGAAATGTCAGCTAGAATGTCCGGTGAGCAGTCCTTGTTTTTTTTCCAGACTTTCGTAGCCTCTGGTAAACCTGATCTTCTCCGTGTCAGCCCCTTCGTCTCTCACAGCGCAGTGTCCCCACTTTTCTGTTCTTGTAACCCTTTGATCAAACAATCTGAAATCATTCATGAAAATAGCACTCGTTTACACGCAGCCTTTTATCAAACTATTATCTTCACAATATTCGTTGATACCTCAACGAAGATTTTCATTGAAAGAAAACAATTAGATTTTTCTACGCTTCAGAATGAACCTTCAGGTTATTAATAAAGAATAAATAAATGAATGAAAGGTCGATTCAACATGTAGTTCCCGGTGTCATTCAGGTGATTCCGGCATCGAGGGATTAGGCTCGCTGTACGAGCTGGCGGATTGCATGTATCCGAAGGGATCTCGGGACTTGGACGAGCGTCTGGCGATCGAGCTTGTACTATCGAGCGCGAGTAGGTGTCATCATTGCGCCGCGATACTCTACGATGAAGAAATTATGGCTGGCTGGCAGCCCGAGGATTCTAATTTGAACACGGTTTGTCAGTTTTGCGACAAAGCGACCGTTCCACTTCTCACAATCACGATTTTCGACTACAGGTAAGGAGCGAGACATTTTCTTGTCGATTTGCGAGAGAGCGAGAGAGAAAGTAATAAACAAGGTACAAAGAAATGCTAAAAAGAAATTGGCAAATTCATTGCAACGGCACAAAACACTTTTCAGATGTGAGGACGGTGAAAGGATCAACGATCCTCTGACGGGTGCGCTTCTCGAGCTGCTTGACGAGCCTAAGGAACTGCCCGAGCCGATAACCGTACCCTATCTCAATCCTCTCGTGTTGCGCAAAGAATTAGAGAATGTATTGAGCCAGGAGGGCGACGCTTGCCTCACCAAGCACAGATTCATCATCGAACATCCGATCGTCTATTGGAATCTCATATGGTACTTCGAGAGGATAAACTTGTCGAGCCATTTGCCAGAGCTCTGGCTCAACGACAGCGAGGAGAAGGAATTTCACGCGAACACCGGCCTCGTGGGCGTTAGAACAATGTGGGACAACGAGAAACTTCACATGGATCGTTTGCCCATGTATCTGCAGTGGAAACAGAACAGCAACGATGACAGAACGTACGTTTAGTCAGGCTGGTACGAGCACACTGTACCGTTGGCCTAAGCATTGTTGTAGAAGAAAACCAAAAGTCGACAACGATCCAGTAGTCAAGTGCTCGTACCACCTCGAGGTCGAAGGATTTTAGTCAATGGGATTTCGGTGGGCGAATTAGAATTACGAACGTGGACTTGTCATTTCAGACTTATGCAGAGTATAATCACGGATGTTCGTCACAACATCCTTGCGGAACCAATAAAAAGAGTGGCCTTAGAGAGGAGCAACGGCGATGCGTGCGAACAAGCACCCTTTTCCATTTACCGCGACATATTGTTCTTGGCTTTCACCGTTGTGGGAAGGAGCAACATCGATCAGGGTGAGACTTCGCAGATTTTTATGAATAATCGTGAACTGAGCTTGAATTTCATTGTCTAATAGTTTTTGCCTACGGCTTTCACGCTGAAAAAAAAACGAATGTGCAGACAGACTCTACTTTTTGTAACATTGGTGCGGATGAGCAAAGTGAACATGTCAATTGCCTCTACGTTTACGATCTTTCGGAAGAAATTGTGCTAAATTTCTTAGATAATTTATAAAAAGACGGCTAATTGACGATAATTGCATTCGCTAATTGCGACTCCCTTTCATAAAATGAATCACGCGTTGGACGAATCATTAAAAAATATCCAATAAATCGACATATAGTCGCGAGACTGATGACATCATTTTTAAAGCACCCTGGTTAATACGCTTTTCTTGAATTCGCAGCGAATTCGAATTTTTCTTTTGCAACCGTTAACCATTTGTGGAGATTTCATTAAAAACTTATACTCTGCACGGAAACGCAGCGGCGACAATTTTTTTTTTCATTTGCTTTTTTATTTATCGAAGGTGCTTTCGACCGGGAGTACATCAGTACCTTGGAGAAGTTACCGGAGAATGAGGACAACCTGTTACGAAATATCGACGCGGCGCCATCCACGACAACCTTGTACTGTAGACACTACTTTAAGCCGTTAACTGTATAAATGGGGGGGCGGGGAGAGGCGAAAACAAAAACAAAAAGAAAAACACATGACGAGAGAGTGAACTTACTCGGATAAACTATCGAAGGATCGACGTTGTGCGTCAACGCGATTGGCGTATTAAAGCAATTTAAGAGAGAAAAGAAAAAAAACATCGATCCACTCGATTTTGCTCGAGTTGTGCGAGCTTTCAATTATCAAAAGACAGAAATTTAAATCTCTACTCGAATGTTCAAATGTTCGAGATAATTTTCTAATAAACAGATCAAATAATTATGGAACGTAATTGTTCGGTATTAAAGGATATTGATATATCCGTTACGAAAGAATATCTATTTATTCTTATGTTCTTGCGACAATTTAATTTTGACAGGGCTCTCGAGCTCGTTTCAATCGCCTGTAAAAATCACATTTGTCAGAGAAGACGTTTTTTTTCCATGTAACGTCATCAGCATCGATCGATCAACATTTGCAATGCTCGTGAGCGCATCAACACTAACAAAAAGAATATATATTAAAGGGTGTCGAAACAAGTGAATTCTTAGTCCTTCGAACAATAATATTGGGTATTGGAAAAATGAATGCCAAATTGGAGCTCTCTAGCACGTCTAAATGGTAGCGATAATTTTTCTTTCATTCGATTTACTCGTGAAATCTGCTCTCAACATTCCGCCCTGCGTTACTTGGCAACCAATCGATATATGTCAAATCCAGTTAAAGATTCTCGAAGCTTATCTTAAAAAGCTTTTTTGAAAGAATATCGATATGATTATTTCTAGAATAATTAGAACCAGTGGAAAAATGCCTTTTTTAATTTCCGACAGGAATTCGTTTACTTTTCACGTAGCTGTAATTTGTGTAAAAACCTTGACGTAGAGATTTTTTAATTTTTTTTTTTAAAGCTGTTACAGTCAGTTTCAAGAATTTTCAACCGAATTCTGACAAACATTAATTAGTTGTTGAGTTCGTCAAGTTTGAAAGAAAAGAGCAAATATTTCGGGTAAATAGAAAAATTATTTACCTCGAATTTGCCTGCTTTTTTTTAATACCGAATAACAATGTTGATATTGCGAAGAGCTGGATTTTCTTTCGATATGTATGGATATGTATGGATTCATATATTATTTTCTTTGTTGATGCTCTTACGCTTATATATATTAGAAAGTATCGATCGAAGATCTGAGTATTAGAAGCGTGCAATAAGAAATTTGTGAAATTATTTGTTTTACAGTTTACGCTCGATGAATTATAATCGTTCTTTCAGCTTGTTCTTCCCTCTTTCACAAAATCAATCTTCGTTTATTCGTTTTGTCATTTCCGTTGTTATTTTTAGTCTCGATTAGCTCGTATCTTCGTCGAAAAGTGTTTTACGTGTTCGAAATTCTGTGTTACGTGAAGCTCGCATCTAAGAGTATGACAATCCGATTATAGATTTGGAAATACCAAAGAGCTCCTCACGCCTCACGAGGTCTTCGAACACTCGAGTTATTGTACGAAAACAAAAAAAGAGAGAACAAAAAAAAATGCGAAGAATAAATTGTGCATTGTTAATGTGGGACTTCATTCGGTAATGCTGCATGTGACAATTGGCAAGCGTTGTCGCTCCGTCTCCAGCTTCGCGCCACGGCATCCGTATTCTTAGATGAGCCTTTCCGGAGAAGGAAAGAGGGACATAAAAAAAAGAGATATAAGGAGAGAAAAGAACAAGTCGTGTAGTTACGCCCACACGTCCGATCTCGTTGATATACCATTGTCAAAATGTTTCGGAGATGGAAACTTCTCGTCTCATACGTCCTTGTCAATTTTTGCCTTTCGTTTTTATCAACGAAGTAACGGAAAAAAAAGAAAATTATCGTGAGATCATTCGATCTTGCGCGCGAGTTATTCAATCTCCGAAACCCTATTGTTCGTCACAATATAATTAAAAAAGAAAAGAACAAAACACTCGCGAACGGATGTATATTCACTCATTGAAAAATTGCCTCAAGGGTGTAGAAATATGGAAATAAATGAAAGTTGCGGTATTTTATAAATAATGTTACGAGGAAAAACGGAAATGTACTTTTTTTAAATTAACAAACCTGCAACCCACTGAACACACGAGAGTATAGTGCATAATTGCGCGTTGTAATATCGAAATGAACGTTTTTTTTTACTTTTTGTTGCTTTGCTTCCGTGAGACAGCCTTCCGCGAGATGTTGCCCACAGTCACTCTTTTCCCAACGCCCTGCCCAGTTCTCCATTCATTCTCGGCTAACACGACGCTTGAAAGTCCCGCCGGGTCACATGGTACCGCGCTTTACAGCGTGGGCGGCACTGCAGTCGCTACGAGCGCGTAAGTTCGCAAATTCCGAACGAAATACTTTGTTACCCGTGCAAAATTCCTCCCGACGAAAATATCGCCGACAATTTCCAAACTGATCGATCTCGCGTCGCCAGAGAAAAAAATTCGCAACCGTGAAAAAAAAAAGACTCTATAGTCAAAATTTCGAAGTTTGTCGAATTTATGTCCTGGAGAAAGTTCAGTGTTTCGCGAGATTTTGTTCCCGCATGCGCCATCTGTTGGATGCGAATCTAAGCACGCAAGATGGCGTCCGGCACCGAACAAACATAACCTCACATTGGATTCGCCATTCCTCGATAACGGAAATTAATTGTCGAGTGTGCAGCGAAATGTTGTGATTCGGAACGACCGCGAGGAAGCGATCTCTCGCGTAGTTCGGACAACCGACGATTACGTGCTAGAATTTCCCTTCGAGAAGCCACAGCCTCCGCTGTATCTTCTACCGAAAGTTCGTGACGTCACGGGACGTCGAGTCCGCCATTTTGGGCGCGACTGGAGCGCCTCCATCGGTAATTCATTTTCCCCGATTGCAAAAAAGAAAAAAAAAAAAGAAACACATCAGTGGAGCGTTTCAACGGCGCCATCTTGAATCAAAAGTGAGATAGAGCGAGAGGGAGCGCGAGGATAGTGAGCGATCACGGCGTTTTACCCCCACTCCCGCGTCTCGTTTCGTTTGTCCGGGCGGGCACCAGCGAGCGGAGCTGCCGCACTCTTCACTCTCCGGCGCGGGGTATCTGGCTACCTATTCTCGATGAGGAGAGTGTGCGAGAGGCTAGAGGGAGAGCGCGGTCCGGGCTCGTGGCGGTGATTGAGATTTTTAACACTTTTGGACTGCACCGTCCCCGCCGTTTGTTCGCGACGTTCTTTTCTTTTTTCCGTTAAAGAAGCGAACCGCGATAGATAGAGAGCGAGGAAGAGACAAGTTTTCGCGAGAAAGATCGTGATAGTGTGCGTGCGAATGTGAGAGAGAGAGAAAGAGAGAGAGAGAGCGAGAGAGAGAAAGAGAGAGAGAAAGAGAGAGAGAGAGAGAGTGAGAGAGCGAGTGAGAAATATAGGGCGAGATAGAGAGACGGAGAGAGAGAGAGCGAGAGAACGAGCGAAAAGCGGCCGGTCGCCCTCCCGCGGGTTGTGTGCGCCATTTGTGACTGCCGGGTGGATTGACAAAGTGTAAAAAATTCAGTGCCCTCGAATTTCAACGCGAAGAGAGCGCAAAAAAAACAACTGAAAAAAAACACCCAACAATCTCTAATCGTATTGTCGCGTGCTTTTGTTTCTTTTTTTTTTCGCGTCACGAGTCGCGGTATCATTCGCGCTTTCGCGGTACGCGTTATTTTTCTTTTCCTCGTTTTTCCGTTAAAAAAGTGGTAAGTTTCTAGCTGACGATATATACATACACACATACACATATATATATATATGTGTGTATGTGTCGTGTGTGTATGTATATATATCAGAACTCGCAGTGCGGACGAGCGGATCGAACGTGTGGTGGAATCGCGCGACTACATAGCTTAATAATAATAATAAGGAAAAGAGAGAGCCAAGTAAATCGACAAGAAAGACAATCGTTGAGAAAAATCGAGATTATCGAGGATTACCAATAACCAGAGGGCACTGCGACTGGAGAGTGGGGAAAGGGGGGTAAATAAGAAGAGGAAGAGAGAAAAAAAAAAGGTTTTCGACAATCTCGAGATTCGCGTTTACCCGCGTGAATTTCATTCGCGAATAATACGTGAGTCGCGTTTGCCCGTACGCGTGTTCTCCCTTCGTGTTCTTTTTCCCGTGCGTTGTTTTCTTCCTCCTTTTTTTTTTGTTTTTTTTTGTGCCGCAATAATCGCAGCAAGGCGCAAACGTCGTTTCGCGCGGGGACAGTCGAAAAGCTTCATCGCGACGCAGCCGTTAGTGTTGTTGTTTCCACTTATTATTTCCCTTGGAAATTTCATCGACAGGAGAAAAGGGAACGCACGGAGTACGGTGAGTGTTCTATGTTTTCAACGTTATTTTTACTTTTTCTTTTAATTCACCTTTTTTATCATGTTTCGAAATGTGTGGATGAATTGTCGCGGATTGATCCGTTAAGACCTAGCCTATATAAGATCGAAGAGATAAAAAAAGCGTGCGGGATAAATGTGATATTTAGTTAAGGGAGGAAAGGGAAGGGGCCGACGTCGTATTCTTTTTTTTTTTCATTTCTGCACTCGGAGCAGCGCTTTTACCGCATGCGCGCGAATTCCCCCCCACCTGTCTCGTACACTGCGAGATATCGGCGGAGTATCCCCACTTTTCTTGGGTGTGCGCGAACGAGAAAGAGCGAGAGAGACGTGTTAGAGGCGCGCGCGCGCGCGGCTCGAGAGAGAGAAAGAGATAGAGAGGATCTATATGGAACACCGGGAGCGCGAGAGACGGAAAGAGAGAGAGATAGAGAGAGAGAGAGACAGAGCGCACGAGCAGAGAGCCGGTACCCTGTAGTAGGTCCCCGTTTTCCTTCGCGCTTATCCCGATCAATACGCACCACGACCACACATCGTCTTCTCCTATGTACATGCGCTTGTGCACATATATACGTATATTGGGGGGGGAGGACATTTTGAAGCCGTTCAATCTACGTTATGTTGACTTTCGGGACATCTGGCTGTTTCAAGGACAATTCTGAAATTAAAGAAACAAATAGATGATTTTGGGGTCTGAACGGTCCTCGAAATTACCTTTATATCAATGTCATTTATTAACGGATGGCTTCGAAGACTTTGGGTTTTAGCTTCAAGTCGAGTGTCTTCAAAATCACTTTTTCATGGACACGTACCAGGGACTCTCTCTCTCGCGCTCCCTAATTTTCTACACTTCCGAGTAGCGTAATTCGAGGATTTCGGAGATCGAGAAGTGGCCCGACAGGCTGCATATTTTTCAAAATTCCTCAGCGCCTCTAGGAACCTTTGCAGTTACGTCAAATCTGATGGTCCCAATAATCTCACGATTTTGTTTTTTCGAAATTCCGTCGCTCAACCTGTTTGCCGAGGTGGGGGGGGGGGGGGGGGCTTAAGAAAAACGTTTTTCTACGATATTGCTATTGGGTATAGCTTGGCTCTACTAAATATAGAACGAACTACGCTCGAAGAAGTTTTTACACTCTTGCACGCCACACGTCCGACTTAAAACTTTTGACGAACGCTCGAAACTAAAAGTTGCGGTAACGTTATTTGCAGCGGCGAGTCTCCTTGTGTGTTTTTAGACTTCGAGCTTGACGCGTAACGAGTCTTATTAATTTTTTCTTTCTTGTGTCGCATGCCTGTGAGGAGTAGAATATGTGAAATAACGATAATTATATATATATATATATATATATATATATATATATAATTATCGTCTATAATTATGTCTAATTGTATAGAAGACGCGGAGATCAAACTATATGGTTTTGAAGTCCGTATCATCGGAACGTAACGAGAATTCGTTTTTTTATTTTCTTACTTCTTTTTTTTTACTATCCAAAATCTTTTTTTTTGCGGATATGTAGAAGAGCTACAAAAAACGTATGAGTATTTCTCGTGGCTATTCAGAGGACTCAAACGATTTTTTCATATGACATTGTAGTTTTAATTGCTGGAATGCAATGATATGGTTTTTCATTTTTTATTTAATTATTTTTATCATTACCCGAGGCTTTTTTTGGTCGAAAATTTAAGTCGTACATTTCTAATAAGAATACGTTGAATTTTCCGTGCATGCTAACAAACTTAAACATGTTTTTTTTTCCTCACATTATACAGGGTCTGATTATTTTTAAGCTCCAATTAGTTGGTACACACGAGCGCAGTCACGTTTGAAATATTATTGCAGTTTGTACAAGGCGGTCCATTTTATCTAGGACCAAATATTAGAATGAGCCTGTTTTGGGTAAAAATGGAATAACCATACTACACAAAAATTCTCTCTCTGCCTATATATATATATCTTAACTAACCCGGTGCGTTGGTCTAGTGGTTAGCGTGCTGGTCAGCGGATCGGGAGGTCGCAGGTTCGAATCCCAGTCGCGTCACTCCCGTCGTGAAATATTTTTCTTCGATATTTCTCGGAGAAAGACGACTAGTTCCGTGACTGGGAGGCGAACTTGGGACCGGCTGTATCGGTATAGGTTTTCCGCAGTTTCCCTATGCCCATGGCAAACATGTCATGGTGAATACGATACAGAGGGGGAAGTCGGCTGCTGCGGCCGCAAGGTGGGGGGATGGGCGGTAGACGGGGGAATTGTGGAATTGGTGAGATATAGAGGGGTGATGTGGAATGGGTGACAGAAAGTTGAGGTGGGTTGGGGCTCGTAAAAAGGGAAAGACCCTACACGGATGGAACAAACCAATAAAAAAAAATTATAATAGTATATCCTAACTAATATTATAAATCTGACTTTCTGTCTGTCTGTCTATCTATTTGTTACTCAATCACGCCAAAACGGCTTGACCGATTACAATGAAATTTATTAACATGTAGATAGCTTATGGCCTGGGTTAAGACATCGGATACTTTTCATTCTAATTCTACCATCTAATATTTTTCTAATCTTTATGCCTTATGTTCCCAGATAGACAGTCATGATTATCACGGCGTGCATACTATTGATAAAGCAAATTTTACAGCATATTGACTACATGTTGTGATGAAAAACCATGAGCTCATTTAGTATCATGAATTTACAAAACATTTTCATCTTAATATGTCGTTTACAAATGCATCGTGCGTTTAGAGCACGTCGAACTCATATCGCTGTGCGCAAGTGTCCGCAATTAATATCCGCAAATTTTACGTCATATTGAAGTCATGTGTAGACATTTTGGTGTGTATTCACTATGAAAACATCAATTGTACTCATGAATTGTACTTAACATGAACGCAATTTCGTTTACGTTGGTGAAGACATTTCATGAGCTCATTCAGTACCATGGATTTGAGATACACGGTGACTTAAATTTGTCGTTTCGAAATGCATCATCCATTGACTACAAGATGAACTCATGAGAGGGCAAATTTGAATTCTACAATGAATATTTGTCGATTGACGTCATATGATAGTCATCCAATGATTTTTGTTGGTGTATTCACTGGGTTAGCACTGGTAGTAGACATGCCATGCAAGCAATATGACGGCGATATGCATATTTCTCAGTGATATACCCCATGAGCGCAATATGCCGGCAAACCGCATGTTCCTCAGTGATACATTCTATGACGGCGATATGCATGTTCTCAGTGATACATTTGATCAGCACAATATGACGGAAATATGCATATTTCTCAGTGATACATCCCATGAGCGCAATATGATGGCGATATGCGTGTTTCTCTGTGATACATCCTATAACGGCGATATGCATGTTTCTCAGTGATACATTCGATGAGCGCAACATGATGGCGATATGCATATTTCTCAGTGATGCATTCGATGAGCGCAATATGACGGCGATATGCATGTTTTTCAGTAATACTTCCTATGAGCGCCATGCGATGGCGAAAGTAAGTACGATATAATGAAATAAAATTTCAATAAAAACTAATTTCTAAGAATTTGGTGTTTTCTTTATTCAAATGGATGTATTATACCGTCTTAAAAAATTAAACATTTTTTCATCATTCCTTTTAATGCGTCTAGATGTCTTTCGTACATCACTAAAATATTTAGCAAGGACAACCAGGTATTCATTTTATATGATACATGTAATAATAACTGCAGTCTTTCGTTTATTTTTATCATCATCAAAAGGCTTGAAGTGGTAAAACTATAACAAGAATACGTAAAAACGTGTCAGTTATTTTTACTGCCTAAATGGACAAAAAAAAATTCAGTAGTCAATGATAATAAAATATAAAATCTAATATAAATATATCTAATATTTTTCTAATTACAAGATTCGTGTCAAATCTAATGTAATTATCAAATTCTTATAGAATACAACGAATCAAATATAATTTAAATTTGATAAAATATAATCAAAATCGAATAGAATCTAATATATAAGGTGTAGTAAAAAGAAATCCATTATTTTTGCATGAAATTGAAGGCTTTATTTAGCATAGTTAGAATTATCCGATTTAGGTCAAATATGTACCGTTTTTTGATCGATAACTTGTTGCCACTTTGAAGGTAATTTCATTATGCCTTTCTCATAGAAACCCTCGTCCCTATTGGCAAAAAACTGGGACAGTCGATTTTCACAAGCTTCTATTGAGGCGAATTTTTCACCAGCAAAATCATTCGCCATAGACAAGAACAGGTGGTAATCACTTGGTGCCAGATCCGGACTATAAGGTAGATGTATAAGAACCTCCCAACCAAGCTCCCGGAGCGTCTGGCGAGTCACTATCGATGTGTGTGGCCTGGCGTTGTCCTGATGGAACACAATTCCTCTCCTATTGGCCGAAGCTGGCCGCTTCTAGGCGATTGCTTCCTTCAGACGGTCCAATTGTTGACAGTACAGGTCCGAATCAAGAGTTTGGCCGTAGGGGAGCACCTCATATTAGATGATTCCCTGCCAATTCCACCAAACACACAGCAAAATCTTCCTGACCGTCAATCCTGGCTTGGCCACCGTTTGCGCCGGCTCACCGCGATTCGACCACGACCGTTTTCGCTTGACGTTGTCATAAGTGACCCACTTTTCATCACCAGTCACCATTCGCTTCATAAATGGGTCGATTTTGTTGCGATTCGCAGATGGAAATTCGGTCCATGAGGTTTTTTTGGGTTAACTCGTGTGGCAACCATACATCGAGCTTCTTTTTGTATCCAGCCTTATTCAGGTGGTTCCAAACGGTTTTTTGTGCAATGTTTAGCTCCTGGGTAATCGAAACAGTGCTTACATGACGGTCAGACTCGACGATTTCCATTATTTTATCGACATTTTCGACAATCGGCCTTCCAGAGCGTGGTGCATCTTTGACATCAAAATTACCGGAACGGAATCGACGAAACCAAAATTGCGCGTGATTGGCTGTTACAGTATCAGGACCATAAACACTATTCACATTTTCAGCCGCCTGGCTTGCGTTTTCGCCTTTATCGAAGAAAAACTGTAAAATATAGCGTATTTTCACTTTGTTGGTGGCCATTTTTGACGCGCGCTCAAACAATATTGAGTCAAGCAATCACAAAACTGTCTGAGATGTTTATTTTAGTACGAAATCTTATCTTTCTAACGCCATCTAGCGTAATCCGATCGCATTTATACAACGCGAGATACAGATTACTAAAGCCACCTATTGCAAAAATAATGGATTTCTTTTTACTACACCTTATAATATCATATATTTTACTAAATTCTGAATGGCGTGTGATAGCCTTTAAAAAAAATAACCCATGAAGGGATATTTTAAGGGATTACGTGGGTTTCGAAGCCAAAAAACGCATACTTTCTCTATTTTTTAGAGTATAATATATAAATTATTTTATTCAAAATGTTAAGCCCATAAAAGAGCAACATTTCAACAATATTTAAAAAAAATTTATCCAAAAATATGGGAAATTCAGCCGGTGGGACCTGGTTTCAGGAGACCCCTAAAAAAAAAAGTGTCCTCGTGGTGATCAGGATAACTCATGATAGCTTTATTTGAAATTAAAAAACCAATTTTTTTCTGTTAGCAGATAAGTATAGCTCGTGATTGATCGAAGGATTAAAAAAAAAAAATTTAATTTGAATTTTTGGCAGAGTTGTATGCAAAATAGTTCAATTTTTGGTACAATTTACACTACGTATAGCCTTGTAAAATTAGTTGTAATCGAAAAAAAAACCTTCGTTCAATCACTAGTCAATGCTATTTTGAAGAAGTGTGCAAAATTTCAATAAGATCGGTGCATTAGTTTTTGAGAAATCGTGTCCACCGACTTCAAAAATAGTGTTTTGAGATAAATGCGTGTACCTGCGTCGCTCCCGACCGGTCTTTCCCAACGGGGGGATTTTCCAAAGGCTTTCTTTCCTAGACTTTTACTCCGATTTACTTAAAACTTTGGGAGAATATTCTAGACATATTGTACTATTCGATAATAACATTTAAAAAAGTTGATTTTTTTTTTCATTTTCAATCCCACGTATCGATCGCTGGCGGCGTTGATTGCGGTTGTATATTTGACCTTGGGCGAGAAGAGTGTACCGAGGAGGGCAAATATTGCTTTTTACCCTCTTCTCAGTCTCTCTCTCTCTCTCTCTCTCTTGCTCTCGCTCGCTCGCTGGCTCAACTCTTTGGTTTTTACGTCTCTTTGTCTCCTCCTGCAGCTTTTTATTTCCTCCTCTTTGTATCTCGACATGGGAAAAATAAAACGCAATTGCTCATAGATATTGGAATGATAAGAAGGATCCCCCCCGGTTCGCTACGAGACTCGCGCGATTCTGTATCAATTTTCGTAGTGATTTTTCGCTCGCCAACAAGAGACACGAGAGTGAATCCAAACGCGGTCACACTCGGATTACGGTGTACGGGCGAGATTCAAGGTGTGTCAAGGCGAGCTAATTTTCGCGTGGGTTGCTTATTCTAGCCTCGCTTCTTCCACCCACGCTTGGGCTCCTTCTTCATCTTCCTTGTTCGATTCTGTTTCTTCAGCGAGAAAAAAAAATCATCAACCCAAGTTGAATTTTGTTATATTGAAAAATTCACCGATACACCTAATCCATGAGCAATGTCTCATTCATCTCGGAAGACTCATCGTAGAATAACAATAACACGCCACAGAACAATGATACGTTTTCTATATACGTTTTACGAAAGTATATCTTCTGCATCGAAGTAAAAAAAAATCGCTTTATCATTTTCATCTCTCATGTATTTTCTACATTGTTTCATTTCATTTTTTTTCTCATTTTTTCCCTTTTCGTTCAATTATGAGATTTGTTATTTTCATTTTCTTGTACGTTTTTTTCCCCTGCGCTCCAACGTATATCCTTGCAAATTATCATTTTCTTTTGTTTTTCATTAATTGTAGATGATATTTTTCATTCCATTTTTATTTAATTGATTTTTTCTCATTCCAGTTTCATTTTATCTTCTTTTTTTTCATTCTATTATCGTTTTATTCAATTGCTTTTATTCTATTTTTATTTAATTTAATTTTCTCAATTTCATGTTCATTCTATTTTACTTTTCTCATTCTCATTTTATTTTATGAATTTTTTTTCATTCTAATAGAAACCTCAATTATCCAAACCTCAATCATCCGCATTTGATATTTGAAAGAGATTAAAACATATATAAATGTATATCTTGTAGATTGTATATTTATTTCCATTTTTGTCGTATATCATCCCTTCAGAAAAAAAGAATTACGTTTCGATTATCCGATCTTTTGATTATCCGAACCATCTTCAGTCTCAATTGATTCGGATAATCGACGATCTACTGTATTCTTTTAATTTTACTTCACGATTCATCAATAATCGATATATGCATATGGAACTTTGTCACTGCCTACCCCTCCCTCTTCTTTTCTCGCTTTTCACAGTTTTTTTAATCTCTTATCGTATCACAATAAATTTGCCTACCCGCCCACCTACGAGCAAACACACGCGACGACTGAATTTCCATTTCGAGAAAACTCATATACATGTGCACAAACATTCGAAGTGCCCATTATCCGATATATAGATTGTTCCCAGTACCGTTGACAAAGTTAATTGTATAGAAAGTTTCAACAGTAAAGTTGCATTCTCGTGTGATACGCGTTTATATACGTGTAGAAACGTATTGTTGTTCCGAGAAGATGTCCCATTCACTCACGCGTGTGTGCATCCGCGCGCGCGCACGCGCTCCCACACACACACACACACACACACACACACACACACACACACACACACACATATGCAAAGTGCATTTGTGTACTTTCGCTACTTGTCGAGCTTGTACCTACGCACACGTACATGCGTCGATGTATGCATTCGTGTACGGACAAACGTTCGAGTTTTATGTGAAAGCCCCTGACTGTGCATCGGTCCGGAAAGGCGGTCTTCTCTCTATACATAGAGTCCATTTCGATCTGAGAGCGAGCGAGCGAGCGAGAGAGAGAGAGAGAGAGAGAGAGAGAGAGAGAGAGAGAGAGAGAGAGAGAGAGAGAGTCATTTATAGCGCGAGTTCATCTGGGCACCAGAGTGATCGTATACTGGGGATATTATATCCACGTAACGACACGGCTACACGTACGTTAAATTCTCCATTCAGCAGGATTAGACATGCAGGATGAAAAAAAAACCTCATCTGTACATGCTTCGTGGTATTGAGTTTTGTACGAAATCATGTGCATATTACAAAACTTAAACATAAAAATAAATTGCTTAAAAAAAAACGGTACCTATGCATAGCAAAGGCAATTTTAAAGACGTACTGTTCGAAAAAAAAAAAACTTATGTTGTATTTGTAAGTTTTTAAAGATTATGAAGACAGCGTTTTTGTTTTAAACTAATTTTGTACACAATACCAATCGAACTTTCAAACACAATGTTAAAGAAAAGTATGAAAATTTAGAAATAATTGTAATACAATATAATAATAATGTGTAATCGAGTCCACTGACGTCATGGACATTTATTTCGTCGATTTCGTCCGGGG
Organism: Ophion ventricosus; assembly: GCA_963932345.1. Lineage (NCBI taxonomy): Eukaryota > Metazoa > Arthropoda > Insecta > Hymenoptera > Ichneumonidae > Ophion > Ophion ventricosus. Next base: position 31,644,417 of record OZ010711.1, on the reverse strand, counting down.
GTCGGGATATCGATGCACAAACACGCGCCAGGGTTGGCAATTTCACGAACGTGTGGAAAAGTATTCAGCAGGCAAGGAGTTCAGGAAAAAGAGACAGCCGCGGGGCTTTTAAACGACGTATCCGCGAACGTCTGTGCGGAAAGGACAGAGAAACGGTTAGGGAGAGAAAACGCGGTAGAGGAAGAGAGAGAGAAAGAAAGAGAGAGAGAGAGAGAGAGAGAGAGAGAGAGAGAGAGAGAGAGAGAGAGAGAGACAGAGAAACACGAAGGTGGAAACACGAAGGCAGAAATACCATCGTTACGAGAATAGTTCAACGTGACCGTTCACCAGATCGATTTCTACCACGAATTATTAAACGGCAATACTAGTCTAAATGTATATGCTAGCTGCTCCTACTGCCGCCTCCGTTTTGTACACACTCTCAAACTGATGTGACAAGGTCGATGATAAGACTTTCGATAATCGTCGCCTACTGCCGTTTTCGTGGAAGTCGCTTGATTTTTTTTTCTTTCATACTAAGCCCTTGCCGTAATTGTCACGAGAATCGAAAACCACCGGCCGGTCAATTACTATGAGCGTGCTTCGTAATTTCGGTCACGTATTGTCCGAGATGTCGTCTATTGTTATTACAAGTAGCGTGTGTCAGTAGTATCATTAACGTTATCATTGTTATCACTATTATCTACTATTCACGAGTCTCGGGACCTGGCAGACATCAAGCCGTAGATAATAATAACAATAATAATAATTCATTCAAAATTATTATTAGACGCTATCAATAGCAGCATTATTGTTGTTATTCTTGGTAATGATATTTACTGGTCTCGTAAACAATAGCAGTAATTATAGTAATAATAATCGTTTCTAATTATAATTGTAACATTATTATTATTATAACTACTTTTTAAAAATTATTATTATTATAACTATTTTAAATGGTTACCAATGATAATTTACTAAAAATTATTATTATTAATCGATTTTTTCTGTTGCGACTATAGAGAGATCACGTGACCGAGAAATAAAAAAACAACCCAGGGAATTCCCCAATCAGTGAATGACCTCGACACGAGGAACGGAAGGGAGCAAGAGAGAGAGAGAGAGAGAGAGAGAGAGAGAGAGAGAGAGAGAGAGAGAGAGAGAGAGAGAGAGAGAGAGAGAGAGATCTAAAACGCGCATACTCTAAATTCCTGTATCGTGTTGCGCGGCGGCCAATTCTCGTTGCATAAAATATCGCCCGGACGAAAGTTTTTGAATAAAATATCGCCCAGACGAAAACATTCTTTCTGATATTTCCGATCTTAAAAACAAAAAAAAATGTGGGCTACACAGGGGGTTGAAGGGAGGTTTCAACCGCCTGTACTTCATCTCCACCTATCGTTCATCCATTTTTTTCCTGCGTTCCCGCGTTCGTCCTCTTGCTATCGTGCGAAATAATATTTATACATTCTCGTCCACCGACTCTATCATTATTTTAAAATACTTCAGACGTTACGTTGTGAGGAGCATACTCGGGTGTCACATCGATGTTGTTCATCGCGTCACGTCGTCGTGAGACATTTTTCTTTCGACCCACTAATCCTACGTAAATTCATATATACGATCGATCGGGACTTATATTAATGCACTTTTTGTCGTTCACGTGGACACTTATATTAATGCACTTCTTGTCGTTCACGTGGACACGTGATTGATCGCCTTTGGCTACGATGTTTGCCGTTCAAGGAATAATAATAAGATTACGTAATAGCAATAATAACAAAAATAATGACAGTATGTGGTATTGAAGTTTGCATCGTCGTAATCCGACGTAAATATTTTTTTATTTTTTGAATTGTCCAATTTTTTTTTTCGGCACATTTAGGCTACAAATATGACTGAAATACTTTTGAAGATTCTCATTAGAGATCCATAACCTAAAAGTGCGAAAGAAGAGTTCAGATATTAATCAAAATGAAGGAATGAAAAAAAATAAAAAATGGTTTCTCGTTGCATTCCAACGACGCAAACTTTAACACCATGCATAAAAACGGCAATGATTTTGTTTTTTCTCGAAATTCATTTCTTAATTTGGAAAAAAAGACTGATCGCCTTCGGCCGCGATATTTGCCGTTGAGCGAATAATAATAGAACGTAATTGCAATAATAATAATAATAATAATAATAATTATTATTATTATTGGGCGAGGGTTAGAGGTAGCCACTCACCCTCTGGCTTAAGGGAGCGGCTATCGCAGAGCGATTTTAATGCGTTTTTTTTTTTACTGGGCGGCAGTCGAGGTGGTGTCGGAACCCTCGAGTGTCGCCCAGCATTAATGTTTCGGTCCCGCTAAAAAAAAGAAACAACAGGAATACTGATAAAACTAATGACAGCAATGTTTTTATTCCACTTGGAATTTACTTTTTTACTTGGAAAAAAAGTCTCAACCATTTTGCAAATTAATGAATCGTCAATGAATTATAATAAACTATATCTATGCCCGTGACATATTTCGTACAAGTATTTCATGCTCGCCGGTGCACTTGTAACCCTATATATATACAGTACTGGACAAAAAAAAAGTATGTACTAGTCGAAATTTCTTACCGTACTAAAATTTACATAGCGGACTCAAAAATAAAGGTAATTGAATTTCCCAAGTGGCGCTTTAAAGAGGACAAGTTTACCTTTATTTTGCTTTTTTAGAAAATTCTCTACGATTTTTTTTCGCCCCGGTGCGCACTTTTGAACGTGGCCATTTTTCGCCTATTTTTTAGCCGTCGAAAATTAACTGTGGAAAATATCTTCCTCGGTTTTTTCCATGAGAAATTAAAAAAAAATATCAAAACCGACATTTTTATTTTTTAGAAAGTTTCGTACGATTTTTTTTCGCCCTAGTATTGCATTTTTAGGTAAAAAAAGACATGTTTTAGAAAAAAAAGGTGTCAACGAAGAAATATAGGGTTTCATGGGAAATGTCAAGAGGGTAAAAAGTTGCATGGGTTCACACTGGAGTGGCTAGAATTTTTTCAGAATTTTTTTTGGACATTTTTTTTTACCATTTTTGGTTGGAACTTTGATGAATGAAGAGGCTCTACTTGGGAATTATGGGGTCTAGGACAATTAAGAAAGGAAATTTGTTTACATTTTCATTTTTAATTAACTACAATGTTTCTAGATGTTTTTTTTAATTTTTCAATTCAAAATACCTTTATTTTTGAGTCCGCTATGTAAATTTTAGTGCGGTAAGAAATTTCGACTAGTGCGTACTTTTTTTTTGTCCAGTACTGTATGTATATGTGTGTTTATGTATAAATGTGTGTATCGGGCTTGGCGGTGTACACAAGAGGAGGCTTTTTCTCGAGTATGTGGGTTCGCGTAGAGCTATTTCGTATCCGAGGAACATAAGTTGGGACATTGGGTCGTTTACGTTTATAGAGAGGGACCTCCAGCTTGATCTCGCCTGTTCGTTTCTTGCTCTTCTACTCTTCAATCGCGGCGCGAGCTTTTTCTCCCTCCAACTTGAAAAGACGCCGAGGCGAGAGAGAAAGAGAGAGAGAGAGAGAGAGTGAGTGAGATCTAGTGCGGATATTCTTGGCATCGAGGCTCATGTGGGGCACAGTAGGCTAAAATCATACCGGGTTTTTGCCTCGAATTACTTCTCTCCCGCCCGGTAGTATTAGGTCCGCGCTTGTATTATTACCATTATTATTATTCGTAGTATCATTATTACTGTTATTACCGTTGTACGTTTGAAGATGGAACGAATCGGTTTATGGACTCGGCCAGACAATTATTCGAGAATAAAAAATAACAAAGCTTTTTGAAAATTGTTGTGCCATTCCATGTTTTTTTTCGTTGATTGTACAAGGTTCCCCCGGGGAATTTTTTCCTGAGAGTCGTTGCGCCGTCCCGGTCGCTTCGCGTTTCGTTCGCGGAAGATTCGGCCGAGATCCGCTAGGTGGCTGCTAGCCGGGCTCTCTCGCGTGAAAGCGCCCTGCCGTTCAATGCATATATAAGTGGTGAGGTCTCGAATGCTGTTGAAGTTTGCATCGTTCGAAGGCAACCGAAATTCTTTTTCATTTCCTTTTTCTCCATTTTTATCGTTGTCTAAAATATTTTTCGATAGAATAAGCTTGTAGGTATCTAATGAGAAACTTGGGAAAAGTTTAACGTGGTTTTGGATTGGCAAAAAAAAATTGCAATTAGAAAAATAATCGTCGCATCCCAACATTGCAAACTCCAATATCGTAGGTCTCGATGCGTACTCTGCGCAGCGTACAGCGTATCGAGAAGCATCGATACGTATAGTCGCATAAATCTAAATATGCCAAAATAGAAAAAATTGATAATCTTTTTTTTTTCCACTGAATCGTATACCAAACATCTCAACACTCATAAACATTAAGAAAATATGTTTGGTTTGTTTATTTTTTACATTCATAGAACGTCATGACGTTAAAGTTTGAATCGTTGGAATGCAACGATTTTTTTTCCTTCATTTTCAATTTTTTCATTTTTGTTACAATCAAAGCCTTTTCTTTGCATATTAATGTCGTGAATCTATAATGAGGATACGTGAAAACGTTCGAATGATTTTCACACTATCAAACAGTAAAAAAAAAAAAATTTGAACACTTTCTACGAATTAACTTCCGTTGTATTGCAACGATGCAAACTTCAATATCATAGAACGTCAACAACATGGGTCGCCAATTGGGGGCGTTTTCCGCTCACCATTGTAAACAAACGTACAAGAGTACATGATAATAATAATTTTTGTTTATTTTCTAAAAAATTGTACATATTTTTGAAGGATCAATTTTGTAAAAAAAAATTCAGAAAGCAAACGAGAACAGTTTAACAGTAATTCCACCGTAAAAATCATCTACAAAACAGCGCTCTAGACTGCTTTAACTTATACAAAATAAATCTCCATTATTCGTAAATAAAAAAAACATACATATGACGAAAAAAAACAATTATACATAGATGCATATATCTAATTATAAATAGTAATTTATGCAACACACATTTGTATCAATCGCTAATAAAAAAAAAACATACACATGATAAAAATCGATACACATACTCGGTCATTAAAAATTTAAGGCCGTCTTCTAGTCTAGAGGGCCAAAATTTGGGGATTTTTCAACATGCGATTAAAAAAAAAACAAAAAATATTTCCGTATCTATCTTTTTACCACATATTTATTCATCCTTTGACATTGTATAAAAAAATTGGCGAAAAAAAGATCCATAATTCTGGTAGATGCAGGCTGGTAAAGTGGGGGTGGAAAAAAAAAACGGCCTCTCCTGGTTGACATGATTCCAACCCTCCTGGTCATCTGAAAAAAAATAGATTCTTAATTAGTAAGGATTTCATTATAGCCCCTACCTCAGGCAAAAAAAAAAATTCGCAAAATGTCGGCTGTTTAAACAAAAGGTCATTTTTTGCCGTTTTTTTTCACGATTGTTGATTTTTCTAAAATAATTAGTAACAAAATTTCGCGATAAATCTGGTAGGGGCGATAGATGGGTGTATAGAGAAGGTCCACAAAAAATTTCAAGTAAACCGGTTCATTACAACTTGAGATATCATGTCAACCGTCTCGAAAAAAGTAGTTTCGAGAAAAACGCGTTTAAAGATTCGAGTACAGTTTCAGGCAGGCTAAGTCATATAATGGTACATATACTTACATTTCGTTAATCGGCGATTCCTGGTCCACAAAATACTCTTTCTTCTTCAAAATCGAAGTCTTTTGATGTTTTTTGATGATGAGAAGATCGGAGTTCAGAGCGGTGAATCCGCTGTTCATCACGTCTGAGAGCGAACACGTGACTTTCAGGATCGATCGTAATCCCCTGGCCGTCCGTTAATATTTGGAATTTCCAAATTTCCTTTGGAGGGTATATTCTTGAAATACTAAACATTGAAAATACGCAAAAAAAAATCGATTTTTTCAAAATTCTAGACTAGAAGACGGCCTTAATGTATTTGCTAACTTATTCATTTATTTCTATACGGTTATGTACACACACAAATTTCATCTGTACACACGCCGCGTTTAGATCTTCTCCTTCGTGTAACTTCAGATTGAATTAGGTGAGAGTAGTTTGCGGCGCGCGTGTGTGTGTAACGAATAAAGCGCGTCACGCGTAATCCTCGTCCAAAGTAGACGGGGAACACTCCGGTGCGATCGTGCGTGTTCGGCGTGTGCACTCGGTGACAATGCGGGCTGACGCGAGTGCGCGCCACCGACGGTATTTGATCGAATTAGTTAGCGAACTGCGCGACGTCGTCGTCGTCGTCGTCGTCGTCTATCTTGCTCGGAACCTTTCGCGAGCCTCTGTATAATTATTCCACGATCTATACAGGCACGTTCAAAATAAATCTTACCTGGAAAAATCGACATTCCGAGGCAAGAATTCTGCCCCGCTAATTTTTTATCCGTAACGAAAATGCTAAATAATTCGAGTTCAAGACAAGATTTGTCTTGCAAAATATCGATATTGCATAAAATTGTGCATGTTTGAAGAAAAAAAAATGTCTTCGATGAAAAAAAAAATGGCAGAAGATAATTTTTTTTTTCAGTCTCTCTTTAAGGTTCTTCGATTCTTTACTCGCGAAAAGTTTCGTGTATCTCGGCACTCGTGAATCGTGCGAAAAATCGCGAGGCCTGAGCGGGCGCCACAGTGGAAAAACGAAAACTTGGAGTTTCTCCTTAGAAAAGCAAGTCCGTAAAAGTTGAGTAATACTTTTTGGAGCGGTGCATTGTAACTGGCTGGTTGGAGCGTTGTTTTGATAATTACACTGTAGCTCCTTGAAATCCGGGCGGAAATTGCCGTGGAAAAGTATCGCGAGGCCATCTGGATAACCTCCCGCGTTTACAATGAACTTTTATGTTTCTGTTTTTACAACTAACAATAAATCCAAACTGTGCAAATAAATTTTCTACACCCACACACGCACACACAGGTATATGTGGATAAAGGTAATTTCCGAGACATTCGTCTTCGAGGACTTGAAAAATCACCTATAGATAATTGTGAGAACATCTATTTAAAAGTTATTTCGAGGACCGTCTTGGCCGTGAAATTGACGATCCCCTTTAAAAGTTATAGAGGCCTGGCTGGCACAGGTAAAAGAACGTGATATTCGACAATTTTTTTGCAAGCGTCGATACATTTTTTTAAATTATAAATTATATTTCATTCATAAGTTCATATATTTAATTCAATTTATTATTTCTTTCGTTGAAAAATATGAATAAAGTTGATCCCCAAAAACGTCTTTTCATTGACAGGTCTCTCTTTACGAAACTTCTCGAACGGTTCATACGAAATAAAAATTAAAACAATATTTTGCGTTAGGATATTACGCTATGGAGTTTTGTGGAAGAATTGCCTAAAATTTCATTTTTTAACAGCACCCTAAGTAAAAAATGACCTGCTTTAGTGACTTCTGCTCAACAAAATTGAAAGTTTCCATGAGAAAGAAAAATCTTTTGTTCACGAACTCCCTATTGTCATCTGCCGACAAAAACTATTCGTTTTTTTTTTCATTCCAGATGATCCGTTCCCGAGCCTTCGGCTCGCAAGGCAAGTGGAAAAAGAAAAGCCCGTTTTTGATTATCCGCGTATCATTTGAATGGACATGATGTGCCCATTCAAATGATAAATTATGTGCAATAAAAAAATTGATTAATATTGTCGAAAAATATTGTCACTCGTCATCTTTTTTTTATCCCCTGTGCCAAATGTAGCCGCAAGTCCTTAAGGATCGTTCGCAAAACAGCCAGATGTGTGGATAGCCATCATTACGTAGACATAACAGGTTCGAAATATACTTTCCTCATGAATTTATATATATATATACACACATAATTTCTGACCAAACAGGATTATAACGGGGTGAGAACGAGGCTAACAGAACAGCGCCCCTGACCTATATATCTGTAGAGAAAACACGAGAGAAAAGAGTAAAGAAGTGGGTGGGGTGTAGAGCTCTCTAGAGCCGCATATATATATAGTCGGCAATTTTGGTTGCAAGAAATAAGTTGAGTGAAAAATTTGCCAATTGTTGGATTGGGCCGTGTGATTCGGCCAGCTCGTTCACTAGACTTGAGATCACTGGACTTTTTTTTAATTGCGGACTTTGGAAGACATGGTGTACAAAGAAGTGCCGACTACTACGAAGGATATGCAAGGAGGTATAATTACAGCCTGTTCGTTAAGGCCTTAGGCCACTATAGGATTTTCCAAAAATCGATTTTTTTTTGTTGTTAAAAATGTACCTTAGTACCTATAAAATTATATTCCAAAAGATTATGGGTGTGAAAAATCTCTAAGTACTCCATTTTCGAATTTTAGCGAAACTAGCGCATGAATTCTTGATTCATATCGTGACTTTCTACTAACTTTAAACGCGTTTATCTCAAAACTACATTTTTCAAGTCGGCCGGACTCATAACTCAAACAAATTTCAACCGATTCACCTGAAGTTTTAACTGCATATTTAGAATTACATTTTCTGAGGCACTACGTAGGATTTTTAAATTTATATTGCATAGTTCCTTTTTTATAAACAATTTTCTGACGATTTTCTCATGACATTTTATACTTTTTGTTTTAGAAATGCGCCATTTTGACCAAAAACAATATATCAAACATCCTACGTACTTCTATAGCTATTCTTATATATAATCGAAAAAACTTTAGCATCTCATCATAACTCAAAAATTATAGGAGCTGTTGGTCCGGCCGTTGACCTTCCAGAAACAAAGGCGTCATCGGAAAAATGCTGCACAGTCACCATTTTGACATGTATCGCTGTGAAAAAATAATTTTGTACAGTCAATTACGTGTATAATAAAACCCCTATTTTGTAATTCCGATTTATTTTATGGTTTCGTTGAAAAAAAAATCACAAAATATGCCCTTTTTGGCCCCTAGAGTGACCTAAGGTCTCTGACGTGGATTAATAATAAAATACAATTAATGGGAATGAGATTGCAAGTGTGCATTGAAAGTGATGGCGATCAATCTGAGTACCACACAGGAGTGAGTGTTAGCACCGTTTGTTTTAAGAGGGGAAAACCCTTTAGACCCCCGAAAATGAGTCATTTTCCATGCATTTTTTTGAAAATAATAAAATAATCGCATCATTTTAAAATTTTGACATTATCTTGTTACAACTCTCAAGTGTTAACATTTTTTTTTCTTTTCAAACAACACAAAATGGCCGCGTTATAAGGTATTCCTTATTCAGGCGTATTTTGCGTGATATCGAAAAGTGCTCTTTTTGTCTGATTTTTCCTATTGATCTGAAACAGAAATCGAAAATATTTTTCGATTATTGACATATGTAGGGGAAGGATATATCTGTAAAAATATAAAAGAGTATAAAAATAAAAATTAAGTAGGCTTTTTGATCAAATTTTCATATTTTTGGCCATTTTCTCGACAATTTTTAACCCAAAAAAAGTAATTTATTTACGCGATAACCTTAAAACTTTGGGTATATCCTTCCAATAATGTTGTAGTGAGAAACCTCTCAAAATTTCAGCCAGATCGATCAATAACTTTTTGAGCTATAACACGAGCAGTTTTTGTAAATGCAGTTTCGAGATAATCGCGTTTAAAGTTTCAATACGACTATGTGCTATAACTTCGTAAATATTTCATTTTTCGATTTTCCAATATACTCTGAATATATTATACTATCGAAAAATATGAGAAAAAATAGATTTTTTGAACATTGTAAAGGGTTTTGCCCTCTTAATCGATTCTCGGCTGAAAACATTGAAATTTCTTTTTTGTCAATTTTTTAATTCTAAATCAAGATTTAGAATAAAAAAATAACTCCACACACCGAATTTCAAGATGATCGATCTAGATCGATCATCTTAAAATTCGATGTGTGGAGTTATTTTTACTTCCTTGCTTAAAAGCTGATAAAAAAAATGGTGGTATTATTTGAAAAAATGAAGGTGGCTTTGAATTCTTCGAAGCGCCTCCACCTGGATGAACTTCGTAGCTATCACTCGATGACCCCCGTCGAACTACGCAACTTTTGTGAGAAAAGTTTTCTCCTACGTCCTATAAGTTAGAAAATATTTCTACTGCTAATAGTCGTTAGCTCATACCTCACCCGGTATGCAGGTACGTGTGTGTACTAGTGCGCCCGTACGAGTGAGATAAAGAAAGAAAGAAGTGTGTCGAACCGAGGCAAATTTACATCAAGTTTCACGGTTTATTCCTCCCAATCCGTTGCCAGCCCTCTTCGTGTGGATCGAGTGCTAAGCGAAAAGGCCCAGGTCACTCGAGAAACATCGAAAGAAATTTTTTTTCTTTCGATGTCAATCGGAACGTCCAAGGGTCTGGAAAACGGAGACGGAGAGCGAACAAGGGGTACGAATTTGCCTGTCGCTCGGGCGGGGAATCCGGGTTGGTCGTGGGTTGCGGATAATCGATCGGCATCGGGATTCAAGAGTTCGTGAGCTTGGAGGAGTACGAGGGAGAGAAGGAGTAGGACGAGATTGGAAAAATGCGTAAGATGCTCGAGAGTACACGAGAGATCGACTCTTGTCATCCATGCATCCCTCGTCATTCTTTCTCCCTTTCTCTCTCTCTCCCTCTCTCTCTCTTTCCCTCTCTCTCTCTCCGTCTCTCTCAAATTTTCAGTTCTCTCTAATTTTTATTTAAAAACTTAATTTAATTGAATTTTTACACTCGGGGGGAGCACAGTCAAGAGGCAGCAAACGTTAAACGCGTTTTTTAAATTGGTAACCGCGATATCTCGATAACCATTTAACCGAATGAGCCCAGATTCGGCCTACACCTTCAGGGAACTATTTTTCAACGTTGGTAGCGGAATTAAGTAGAAATATATATATATATTTTTTTTTCATTTTTATATAACTCGTAGTCTAACAGAAAAATTCTTTTGATATTAACTAGAAAAGAAAATGCTTTTAAAGATGTATATAGGGGGTCTGATTTAGCCAGATGTCACACAAAACTAACGCTATCCCCACTCCAGTGCCGCTGTGTTGTAGCAGGGTGGGGGGAGCTGCGACATTCTAAATGCCTGTGATTTGTTGAAAAATGCTGCATTACATGTAGAGTCATTTGTGGTTATAAGTTGTAAGTTTCAATTTTGGTGTTTACATTAAAATATTGGTGTAATTAGATTTGGGTTTGGGTTTGTTTGGGTTTGGGTTTGATGGATGGACGGATAGTGAGAGAGTGAGAATGTGAGAAGAGAGTGAGAGAGAGAGAGAGCAACTCATATTATTTGAATGTACCTTTTTTTTTATTACCCGAAAAGTCTGATTACATTTTCGATGCCATGAAATAGTTGCACTTTGTGTAATATCTGTAGATTTTTTTTATTTGAATTAACCAGATGTTCCGCGAAATCAAATTTTTCCTATTGCATTTCATTATAAAAATGATTTATTTTAAATATATTTATTTCTTCAAATCAAGATCTATTTAATATCGTCTAACAACTAAATATTTTATTTATTACTATTAAATCTGTGATTTGGTTTTTCATCTGGCAGTATAAGACAAAAGAGACAGACGGAAAAATGGTACATGATTCAGTCTCTCAAAAATCTCATGGCTTTGCTTTCATTAGAAGGCTGTTGTAAAATTCTGCAGTTGAGGAAAATTGTTAGTCTTTCTATACATAAATAGTCGCGCCTGTTAATAAAACGCACGACGATACCTTTCTCTTTTTTTCCAAATAACAGCCTTGTTAGTGAAAAAAAAAAAGAAAAGTAATTTAACTTTTTTTTCACTGCACTTTTATGTCATGAACCTATATTCATTTCTCGTATTCATTCGACATATGGTGTTTTATCTTTATTTATTTAATTTAAATGTAATCTTCATTTATTGATTTTGAATATATTTAATATTTAAAAAGAATAGCTTGAACAAATTTAAAAAAAAGTATTTGAAACAAATAAGGTCGTAGTAGGCCGTGAGACAAGGAAAAAACCTACTTGATTTTAATCCTATTTAAATTAATTTTTTTTTTGCCGTGTAGAATGGTCGAAAAATAAGAGAAATTAGTAGTCGAAGTTTAGCATGCCGCCAATTGTTAGAATTTTTTTCGTTGAATCTGATACCAAACATCACAACACTCATACAGATTAAGAACCTGGTACCAAACATCACAACACTGGTCGCCAATTACAGGCGTTCTCCGCGCACCGTTGTAAACAAACGTACAAAAGTCCACAATAAAACTTTTTTTAAAATAATTAGTACATATTCTTAAGGGGGACATGTTTTTCAGAGATGTTAATTGAAACATGTCTAAAAAAATTCAGAAGAAAAACGAAAACAGTTTAACAGTTATTCCATCCTAAGAATCACCTTCAAAACAACTAGACAACAAAACTGCCTGGAAAAACAGCAACCAATCAACCGCCGAATTCATGTCCATCGAAGGTGAGCGATTCTATTGGCTGATTTTTTCCTAGCTCCGCTCATCTCCGCTTTGGTTGGTGATGGCCCTAAAGGTTCTATCGAGACAGAATAATGTTAATGTCTAATCTAATCTCGTGCTTCTATTATATTATTGCTGCATCTATCCCTCTCACTCTCTCTCTCTCTCTCTCTCTGCCTTCTTCCTCTCTATTTACCTCTCTCCCTCCCCCCCCCCCCCCCCCCAACTTACTCTCTCTGTCTCTATCTCCATGTTCTTGTTGCTGTCTCGGCCTCCATGATTGGCGTTTTGTCGTGGAATATAGTATACATGCGCGTGACCGACCATCGTCCCTCCAGGCTATCGAGCGACGGCTAATTATGGTAATGTCAACATTACGGGACTTTCGCATGTGCCCCCACGGGGCACAATTCCGAAGCCGAGAGTGGGATGAGGACAGAGCGACGGAGAGGGAGCGGGGGGCAGCGAGTAACCGGGAGGAATTTCTAGGAAAAAAAGAGCGTGGGGGCGGGCAAAGACGAATGGCGAAAAGTCAGCGAGATCTGCAAAGAAGCCAAAGAGAAGAGAAAGAACGTTGGGGGATGAAAAAAAGAGGAAAAGGTATTTTTGCTGCGTGTACAGGGGTGGATTCTTACAGAAGAATATAGACGAGGGTGAAGGACAGCGACAGAGGGTGGAGTTGCTGCGTAGAGATAAATAGAAGCGGAGAGAGAGAGCGAGAAGGATAGGGAAAAAGAGGGTTGCGGACCGGATATATAAGTACGCGAGTTCCTTCCCTACTCTCTGGAGGCCTCGAAACACTTCCGGGCTCACCAGGCCGCTAAAGGTGACGTAGAAACGCTTCTATGTACGTCTCTCTCTCTCTCTCTCCCTCTCTCTCTCTCTCTCTCTCTCTCTCTCTCTCTCTCTCTCTCGTTCACCCTCCATTCGTCCCTTTATTTCCAGAACAAATCTTGCCCGTAAAACTACGCGCTCACTTTCCTCGTCCAAAGATGGTCGGGCATGTTCCCAATGTTGGGGATTCTTTCCCTACTCTTGGACTTTAAAATAATTGTCTTAGATTTTTTTTTTTAATCATTGCACCTTTGAGCTTTCTAACTCACATTTAAAAGCGGCAGAGCACGATCGTTCCTATACCCCCATTTAATTTAGATGGACAATTTATTTGTAAAGTGAAGCTTAAAAGGAAAATCTAAAGGCCTCATGTCAATGATAATCTTTTATGGCGTTGAAGTTTACAACGAAGGCTCTTTTATTCTTCTTATTTTTATTGTGATTGGAGATCTTTTTTTATAAATTTATATTTTATTGGGTTTATGCATAATTCCGTAGCGAAATTCCGACAGATGTCGTTCGCAGTTGTTTCTTTGCTCGCACATGCGTCAACCGTATGAACTGTCGTATATTAAGGGAAAGCTGAAACTTGTGTCGGCATTAAAAAAAAAGTATCGATCGAGATCCGTGATGTATAGGACGTTTAATTATATTTTGAACATGGAAGGAAAAAACGTGTATTTTCGATGCATCACGCTTTTTTTATTTCCGAAAAGGCAAAAACGCGTAGCAAACTCACAAAAGATATGCATCGTGTACGGAGAAAATTCCTTAAGCGAAAGTGTGTGTCGGAAGTGGCTTGCGAAATTTCGTTGTGGAGATTTTGATCTCCAAGATGCTCCTTGCTTCGGTTGGCCACTCGCTACTGATGTCGATAAAACCAACGTTTTCATCGACTCTGACCAGTATTTGACGACTATGGAGATCGGACATAACGTCAACATTGACCAATCAACTGTTTCGAGACATTTACGGGAGCTTAGGATGGTGAACAAGCTTGATGTTTGGGTGCCGCAGGAACTGAGCGCAAAGAATTTAATAGACCGAATTTTAGCTTGCGATTTGCTGCTCAAACGCCATCAAAACCAACCATTTTCGAAGCGAATGATTATTGGCTATGAAAAGTGGATTGTCAACAAAAATGTCAGTCGAAAAAGATCATGGTCTAAGCTGGGGGGGGTTGCTCAGATTATTTTCTGCATCTTCGTCCTCTTCGTCATCGATGTTATTTTTCTTTTTAGTCTTTTTCGATCTTTAGTCTTTGCCCACATATTTGTTAGGCATTCTGAAACAATAAAATAAAAATTCAGCATGCGAAGTCACACCACAAAACATTATTGCCAGGAAAAAAAAACAAAATAGGAGAGTTTTGTGATAAGCTGTCACAGTTCTCCTAGGTGCAAAAAATCGTGCTTCGATCAGAATAATAACTCTTTACCGCCAAACAGGAAGCGAAACCAAAAAAACAATATCATGCTATGAAACTTCGATAGCCAATGCATATTAGAAAAAATATCACAATAACGCTACCGTCATACGTATCGAAAAATGGGATATCAAAATTTTTGTCGAAAACTTACTTTTGGCAATTTTTTGGACACAGACATGTCGTATAGCCGCAACCGCTTTGCGTGGGTCGTCATCGCCTGCTGCACTTAATGGCGCGTCTAAAGCGCAATAAATGCGCGACTTGTTAGTTCGCTAACGATCGTAGGTTCCGAAAAATCAACTTTGTCACAACTCTGCTCTGTCACAAACCTCCTCGGTCTCCATTTATTTCCTTTCCTTTCAGTTGTATTTTTTTTTGTGTACGTGCACACACATGTGTTGATGTGTATGTGGGTGTGTGCACATAAACAAAAAAAAAAGATACAAAAGAAAGGAAAGTTGTGCAGGAAAGGAAAAAACGTGTAAATGGAAAAATACACATGTGTGAATAAGCATTAGCTGAACAAACATACTTTCTCTCTCCCTCTCTCTTCCTCTCTCTCTCTCTCTCTCTCTCTCTCTTTTGCTTTTTCCCTTTCTTGACTCATTCCATTTTTCTCTTTCTCTCTTTCGCCATTCGGACGAGCTCGCGCCATTTAACACACGCGGGAAGAAAGAGAGAGCGAGAAAGGGCCGGAGGGGTTGAAGAAGCTGAAGAGAGAAGTTGGTCGACGGGGTGGTCTCTCGATCAAAGAGAGGGAAAGACTAGACGGCGCCGGATTTCTCGACGACGTTGTCGTCGTCGCCACGTCTTTTTCTCTCATGCACACATAAACACACACGGGCGCGCGATTTTTCTCTCCTAGGAATCCAAGAGCGTAAAGAGATCTGATTACTCGTGAGAATAAAGTTTACAAATCGTCGTGGATTTGAAGATGCTCCAATGAAAAGACTGGCTGGACGTGGACAGGGCGATTGAGCGCTCGGGGCAGAGAGAGAGAGAGAGAGAGAGAGAGAGAGGGAGAGAGAGAAGGAGAGAGATCGAGAGGAAAGGCGGGATGAAACCTTCCGCGATACGCCGTTGAGGGAAACATTCAGGCAAATTGCCAATTTACCGGTGCCGATTAATCGATACTCGAACAATGCAACCTGAAAATAATTAAAAGCACAAAAAAAAGACCTTCGTTGCGAATCCATATAAAAGAAAGAAGAAAACTTCAAATTTTTTTTTATTTCGAAGATACAACCTAGCCTGGAAAACGGTCCGAGAATTCGTGACCTAAACAAACCCAAAGATCCTCGAACGTCGTAACGTGGGAACAATTGAAGCGCAAAAAAAAGGAATACCTTTGTCACGAATGAATATCAAAGAGAGCGATGAAAAAATCAGTGCTTTTCAAAAAGATTTTTCCATTTCAAGGCTAAAAGATGAGACTAAAAACGATTCCGCAACAAAGAACGAGAGTAACGAGAAGCCGCAACAGCCGCGAGGTCTCTCGCGTGAAAACGCCGATGGCCATTCGAGGATCGCAAATATTGTCATACGACAATCGCGGTCAACTCGTGCGGAATGTCCTGCTTTTCTTTTTTTTTCTTCGACAAAAAAAATTCTCGCGCTCGTGCAGTTAAGTGCGGAAGATTCGAATTACCAGAGAAACACCACATAGCTAGGAGAGAGAGAGAGAGAGAGAGAGAGAGAGAGAGAGAGAGAGAGAGAGAGAGAGAGAGGGAGAAAGGCCGATAGGATAGAGCAACGATGACGAGGGTAGGATTTCGCTATCGCTCGATTCCGTAGGCGCCTCGCTCTGGTATCGCGAAAGCAGCAGCCAGGATAAAACAAGGAGAGACAGAGAGGAGCGCAAGGAAGAATGAGAGCGGGAGTGAGACGGGGAGAAGGAAGGGGGGAGGGGTTCGATGACGTCATACCCGACGCCACTGAGCTTGCGGCCAGAGGGGCAGATATCCCTTGACGTCACTGCTCGTTCTCGTTTCATCCAGATACGCTGGTACCTACACATGGACACACACACACACACACACACACACATATATGTATTCCACCTTTGGATAAATAAGAGGATATTAATGTAAGGGTTATTTCAAGGACGGTCCTGCCTCCAAACATAACGATTCGTTTTTTAAAACAAATAGTGAGAACCGCCTCAATACAGCCGCATGCGCTGATAGTTACACTGCAAAAAAAAAAAATTTAATTCAAATAGGATCTATTTAATTCAAATAGGCTTTTTACTTGTCTCACATTCTACTACGACCATATTTGTTTCAAATATTTTTTTTTATTTGTTCAAGCTATTCTTTTTTAATATTGGGTGAAGTAAAAACTTCTGAGCATTTCCCGCTAGATGTCTTTAGTGAGCCATATCTCAGGATGTATACATCGCATCGGGTCATACTATACGGCGATTTAAAGGTGACATTACGCTTCAAAAAAAATTATTTTACAGTTTTGTGTTTGGTGAAGCCAGTTGTGTGTTACAGCGTTCCAAAATGGAGGTAAAAAAAGAGAAAATTCGATACATTCTTCAGTACCACTACGACCAAGGTGAAAAGGCGGAGCAGGTGGCCGAAAAAACTTGTGCTGTATATGGACCCAATACAGTATCGAATGCAACAGCAAAGTGGTGGTTCCAACGATTCCGTTCTGGTTATATGGGCGTCGAAGATGAGGCACGCGCTGGTAGGCCAGTCGTCGAAAATGTCGATAAAATCATGGAAATCGTCGAGTCGGACCGGCATGTGAGTACTTATTCCATTGCCCAGGAACTGAAGATTAGCCAGAAAACCGTTTGGAACTATATGCATAAGGCTGGTGTCAAGAAGAAGCTCGATGTATGGGTGCCACACGAATTGACGCAACAGAACCTTTTGGACCGAATTGATGCCTGCGATTCTTTGCTGAAACGTAACGGAATCGACCCATTTTTGAAACTCATGGTGAC
This sequence comes from Ophion ventricosus, assembly GCA_963932345.1. Classification (NCBI taxonomy): domain Eukaryota; kingdom Metazoa; phylum Arthropoda; class Insecta; order Hymenoptera; family Ichneumonidae; genus Ophion; species Ophion ventricosus. The sequence continues at coordinate 31,626,749 of OZ010711.1, read as the reverse complement.
TGGCGATGAAAAATGGGTCACATACGGGAACAACAGCCGAAAAAGATCGTGGTCCAATCGCGGTGAGCCGGCCCAAACCATCGCCAAGCCCGGATTAACGGCCAAGAAGGTTTTGCTGTGTGTTTGGTGGGATCGGAAGGGAATCATCCACTATGAGTTGCTCCCATCGGGCCAAACACTCAATTCGGACCTCTACTGTTAACAACTGACCAGATTGAAGCGGGCGATCGACCAGAAGCGGCCAGAATTGGCCAATGTTGTGTTCCTTCAAGACAACGCCAGGCCGCCCACATCTTTAACGACGCGCCAGAAGCTCGGAGAGCTTTGATGGGAGGTTCTATCGCACCCGCCGTAGAGTCCAGACCTGGCACCAAGCAATTATCACCTTTTCAAGCATTTGCAAAATTTTCTTGATGGTACAAAACTGGCCTCAAGAGAGGCTTGTGAAAATGAGTTGGTCAAGTTTTTTACCAATAGGGACGAGGACTTCTTCAATCGCGGAATTATGAAATTGCCTTCAAAATGGACAAAAGTTATCGAACATAATGGCGCATATTTGATCTAAATCGGATAATCTTAACTATGTTAATTTCATCGTCGAAATAAAGCGAAAAAACGCTCAGAACGTTTTACTTAATCTAATATGAAATATATTTAAATTAAATAAATAAAGATAAAACACGGTATATCCCATGAAGACGAGAGAGGTAGGTTTATGACATAAAAGTGCGGTGAAAAAAGTTAATTTTTTTGCTTTTTCACTAACAAGGCTGTTATTTGAAAGAAAAAAAAGGTATCGTCGTGCCTTTTATTAACAGGCGCGACTATTTATGTATAGGAAGACTAACCCTTTCTCTCAACTACAGAATGTTACAACAGCCTTCTAATGAAAACAAAGCCATGAAATTTTTCGAGAGACTGAATCGTGTATAATTTTTTCGTCTGTCTCTTTTGTCTTATACTACCAGATGAAACCAGATCACAGATTTATTAGGAATACAGTGAAACCTCGCTTATAAGTTTTTATCATTTATATGTCAAATTTCTCTGGCCCCGGCAAATTCCGCCTATAAAGCATGTAATAAAGTTTCATTTCTACGTTTTCCACTTGTACGTTTTTTGCGCTTATACGTCATTAATTTTCTTCCCCAGCGTCCGTTTCGGGGTCTGTTTTTCCTCGGTTGTACGTAAATCAGTGTTCTGTGACGCAAAAAGAAAACAGACAGGATTTTAAAAAAATTCACAACCCGTACCTTAACTTTTTTCAGTGTAAAATTCTGGGATCGTACTATGTATGCATGTAAAAACGTCTTAAAATGACCTGACATTTTAAATTGTGCGCCATTTTTTTTGTGGCGAACATAGAGTACTGACCTTTGACAACTGGCATCAGGAAGTATTGAGGTTTAGTCATGGAGAATTACACGATCGAGCAACGCATAGAAATTGTGAAAATGCAATGTGAAACAATGCAGTTATTGCAGACAAAGTTTCATGGTCGTGTTATCTCGCGCCGCGGCGATGTGAATTGTCCACCAAGATCGTGCGATTTTACGCCATTGGACTTCTTTCTTTGGGGTTTTCTAAAAGGAAAAGTGTATGCCAATGATCCACAGACCACTCCGAAGTTAAAGGAAGCAATTTGACGCATCATTAATGAAATTAGTCTGTAATTGTGCTAAGATGTTATCGAAAATTTCATCAAAAGAGTGAACGTTTGCAAACAGGGACGAGGTGGCCATTTATCGAATATTGTGTTTCACACAATATTCATGTTTGTACCTTATATTAAAATAAAAATATTCGTACTTTTCAAATAAATAATCCGTTATATTAATAAACTCAAATGTCCGGTCATTCTGAGACACCTTTTGGTTAACTGTGATTACCTATTTCATTTATACGAAAATGTCTGTTATTTTCTAGTCTAACACTTAAAAACTTCAATGTTAAAAACTCGCATAAAATAAACATTCTGAACGAAAAAAAAAGATTGAGTTAGCTCATTACTTCGTTACTACCAATAAAATTTTCAATTGGAAAACCAAATATGATCATAATAGAGGTACTGCTATTGAAAAAACATCGCGAATCATGCACCGATCGCTATTTTCATATACTAAAGAGTTTCAGATATATACTGCATTTCGCTTCTACGTTATTCTCATGTATGCGTTATACTTGCCCCTTGAGTACCCCTTGAGAAACGTATAACTGAAGTTTCACTGTAAATAAAATATTTAGTTATGAGACGATATTAAGTAGATCTTCATTTGAATAAATAAATATATTTAAAATAAACAATTTGAATAGAATGTAATAGGAAAAATTTGATTTCCCGCCAAATCTAGTTAGATCAAATTTAAAAACAAATCATATAGACGCATCCAGCTAATATCAAAAGAATTTTTCTGTCAGTGTATGGCGAAAAAATTCCTGAGCATGTACAATAGCTCAGCTGTGCACGAGATGCCTATACCGGACTGCATTGTCATCGATAATTATAAATACCCATATTATATATATATATATATATATATATATATATATATATATATGTTAAGGATGACCCATTTTACCGGGCAACTAGGTGGAAAGTTCTCCCGATATGAAAGCGTTCGTGTTTATTCATCCCAATTTGACGTACGCTGTACACGTGGTGTGAGCGGAGGGCAGAACCGGAAGAAGGAAACGAGAGAGAGCGAGAGAGAGTGAGAGAGAGAGAGAGAGAGAGAGAGAGAGAGAGAGCGGGTGGGAGGGAGGGCGGGAGGGAGGGAGAGGGAGAGATATGGAAGAAAAGCTCCGAGGCTGGTGTGTTATAGATCCCAGGGTGATCCCGGTCACGAAGCCGGGGTACACCACATTCTAGGTCGGTCCTCCCTCCCTTCACAAAAGCACCTCCGCCCCCTCCCTCCCTCTCTTCCTCTTAGTGTCCATCAAAGTTGCGTTTCTCCTCAGGAGCGAGTCTCGACGATAAGCAGAAGGTCGTTACGAGGCGGCTTGGCGGCGTCCAAGTTGTCTCCTCTCTCTCTCGCTCTTCATCTCGACGGGACAATAGTGACGCCAGTTGCATGTCGCGCCGCCCGTGAGGGAATCGCTGCCCGCGTTGCGAGCTTGAAAGCGCGCCGGAGGTCGCTCTTGCGCCCCTCGAGCGAACACCATATCGCCACCATCTTTTTCTCCCGCCGGCTGCCACACACTACGACGTGCATTCCCTCAGCCCCCTGGAACCCGCGAGCCAGCCCGCCCCACTCTAACCTTCCCGCGAGGACGGCGCGGTGCGCGGGCTCGTTCACGGCGTGCACGAGAGGATACGGCAACGCGAGAGGGACGCGGTGGCGGCGGTGGTCGGGGCGGGCCGCGCGGGACGGAGGGAACGAGAAGGAAAGACCGAAAGGGAATGCGCACGAGGTGCGCCTCGCGGAACAATAGCGACCTCGAGGACAGTGGCGCCAACACGCGGAATCAATAAGATTTACCCTGGTTAACGTAGGCATGCCTGCGTGTTCTGTGCATCTGTACATATGTGTGTGTGTGTGTGTGTATTTAAGGGTGTGTCGACAAAAACTCAATACACCGGGACAATAGTCTCGGGTAATAAGAAAAAAATCCCCCCAAAATTGAGCTCTACACTGAGAGTGTAAAGAGCTCAATTTTGGGGGATTTTTTGATATTTACAAAAAACACTGGATGGTATTTACAAAAAAAAATTTGTATGGTATATGGTATTTACTGGTATTAATGTTATTATATTAGTTATATTAATTAATATAACTAATATGGTATTTACGAAAAAAAATTGTATGGTATATGGTATTTACAGATATTAATGTTGTTATATTAGTTATATTAATTAATATAACTAATGTGGTATTTACAAAAAAAACAGTGTATGGTATTTACGAAAAAAATTGTATGGTATATAGTATTTACTGGTATCAATGTTATTATATTAGTTATTATATTATATCAGTGACATTGATTAATATAACTAATATGGTATTTACAAAAAAAAAATGTATGGTATATGGTATTTACTGGTATTAATGTTATTATATTAGTTATATTAATTAATATAACTAATATGGTATTTACGAAAAAAAATTGTATGGTATATGGTATTTACAGATATTAATGTTATTATATTAGTTATATTAATTAATATAACTAATGTGGTATTTACAAAAAAAAATTGTATGGTATATAGTATTTACTGGTATCAATGTTATTATATTAGTTATTATATTATATCAGTGACATTGATTAATATAACTAATATGGTATTTACAAAAAAAAATTTGTATGGTATATGGTATTTACTGGTATTAATGTTATTATATTAGTTATATTAATTAATATAACTAATATGGTATTTACAAATAAAATTGTATGGTATATGGTATTTACTGGTATTAATGTTATTATATTAGTTATTATGTGAAGAAAAAGGAGTGTGGAAAAAGGAGGATAGAAACAATCACAGTGGAGGAAAAAATAGGTAACAAACACGAACAGCGTGTACCTTAGGAAAAAAAACATTTAAACAAATTAAGCAATGTCTAGCAATGCTAGCGCCACGAAACGACTGGAGGAGACTATAACTAGATTACAGTAGGGTGTGCATATCCGTATAAGCAGAGTATCTACCTATTAGTAGCCGGAATGGATAGTCTATACAAAAGTGAGGGCCAGGTAAACATTATATTAGGCGTTTTCATCATTATAAGTTTTTACATCCCGACAACATGTAAAACCTACCTTATAAGGATATTTCGCAATATTTCGAGGCTTTCATCGATTGAGCGGAGAATAAACTTTTCAACGTGACTGTGGCGAGACTACTACCTTAACGTACGGTATACGGTACTAGTATTTGTGTGCCGAATTTACGACATTGAAGTTTGCATCGTTGGAATGCAACGATTTTATTTCTTCATTTTTCATTTGTTATTTTTGTCATTATCGAAAGCCTTTTTTCCGGGCTGAGATCATAAATCTAATAAAATTACGTGAAAATGTTTGAATGATTTTCACAGTCTAAACGGCCGAAAAAAAATTGACCAATTAAAAAAGGAATTAATTTTCATTGCGTTCCAACGATGTAAATTTCAACTTCATGCGATTTTGTCATAGCATTGGATCAACCACATCCATATTGTAAAGCTTTCCAAAGGGTGTCTCAAAATGTCCTGATATTTTAAATTGCGCGCCATTTTGTTGTTGTGGCGAACATAAAGTACTAATCTTTGACAACTGGCAACAGGAAGTATTGAGGTATGATCATGGAGAATTACACGATCGAGCCACGCATAGAAATTGCGAAAATTCACTTTGAAACAAAGCAGTTATTGTATCGTCGTCACAACTCGTTGAATTCTTAGAATTTTTACAAAATCTTTGTAGCAAATTGCAGTTAAGAACCTAGGCTATAGAACTATCCAATAAAAAACTTCGTATTTTCTAAATTCTAAACTTATGCAGACCCCTCAACAGACTACAGGTATTTGCAAGATGCATGGGCTCCTGTCGAAAATGAAAAAGGGATCTTTCTCCAATACCTGTAATTTGTGTAAAAAAAATGACATCGAGATTTTTAACAGTTTTTTCGCCTCCCCCGCTGTCGTATTTCTTCAATGACGATCGGCACAACTGCGCTAAAGTCGAGATTAACAAATCGATTTTTGGTCACCCTCCAATAATAATGCTCCCATGGCGATATAAGTTTAAGAACCGCGCGCGGATAACGAAAATTCCCTTAACGTAATTTCAGCTCCGTCCCCGTGAGACGAGAACTTCGCGCTGCGTGTGCTCGCTGCGTAAACTTTTAACCGGAGTCGGAGGGGTCACCGAAATAACTTTTCGATCGCTCTATAAGCCTATGCCAGAGATTACCATCTCTCTCTCTCTCTCTCTCGTTGGCATTCTGATGAGAAGAGGAGTGGGCTCTCCCGCACGTGGATCTAATCGAGGCCCGCGTGCAGGTAGCGTGGGCCTCGAACGAACGAGCGGATTGATGAAAAGTGAGAGAGAGAGGGAGAGAGAGAGAGAGAGAAAACTCGTCGAATCAACTAACTGAAAGGGCAGTTCTTTTCGTGCGTGTAGATAAGGTTTTTATCGAAGCGGAAGTCAAGATCTGAGTTCATAGTGGAAAAAAGTTAAAAATAACCAATCTTTTCAGTGCGCTATATATGCGAAGTAGTAAGCTTTTCCATTCTTATCTACTAAAATACATATAGAGGGTGATTCACAACGGCTAGGGTTCCCTTTGCGAAGCACACAGGATGTGTCATTCCGAGCACAAGGTTCTGTTTGTATGGGATTAAAGTTTGCATTGTTGGAATGCAAGGAAAATTCTTTTCAATTTCTTATTTTCATTATTATTCAACATTATTAATTGCAAATTTGTTGTAGATAGCTTGAGAAGAATCCGAAAAAATGTTTGCGTCATTTTCGTAGTTGAAATTTGCCAAAGGATATTCGGGTAATAAAAAAAATCTTTTTCGTTGCGTTCCAGCGATGTAAACTGTAACGTTAGTTAAAAAAAATGTTGTGCGACGAAAATTGGCTGCGATATTGCGATCAAAGTCCGAGTAGTAAACAATCGCTCAGTAATTACTCAATCACGGAACGTGCAAGCCGGATTTCGTGCAGAAATTGTCGTAGAGATCCAATTGGATTCCCATACTTATCTCTTTTCACTGACAGGGATCCTGGGTCATCGCATTGGATCACTATAATGAAACGCCATGCTCGTACGTTGGGTTCTCATCGGGATTCTCCATTAGAAGCCAATCTACAAAATGACGTTTAAGTTTATAATGTTGGAGAGCAAAGATTTTTTTTTTTAGTTCCACTAATTTTATTTTGCCGGTTTAGGCTGTGAAAACCAATCAAGCAATTTAACTATTCTTATGAAAGATTTATGACGTAATTCACGGAAAAAAAGGCTTCGGATAATGATAATGAGGAAGGAATAAAAAATAACGAAAAAAAATCATTCCATTCCAACGATGCAAATCTCAACGAATCTAATTTGAATCCTGAAGAATTCCCACATTATCGAACAAACCCAATACGATTTGTGATAGATCCCATCGAATTCTGTACGTTGAGTTTTTCAATGTAAGAGAAGTAAGGTAGCATGTATGCCGCCGTAACATGGCTGCCATAGGCGCCGTGTTACGGCACGCCTGGTCTGTGCCGGATGTCGACCGGAACAGTGAAACCGTAGTACGGGAATAAGAAGGCTACTTTACTTCAGCCTGATCAGGGTACCTTCTTACTCCCGTACGCCGGTTCCTCTGATCCGGTGGTCATACGGCACAGATAAGGCGTGCCTTTTACCGTATCCGTACCGCAGCCTTATAGTTGTCGGCCCCGTGCTGAGGCTGCTGACGACGAAGACAGTCAACCCGTACGGAAATTGAGTTCAGGCATTGATCGGGCCCATCTTAATTTTCCCTAACTTTATTAACGCCCTAGTTCGGAAGCCTCGTATGGGCCATCAGTGGCCGGTCACACTATGCTATCGGGTGCCATTGAAGGCAAAATAACCAGGGACTTAAAATTGCCTCAACGGTGCTTCATAAAAGTTATTGCAGCCATATGCGTATGTGCGTGACTGTGCACTGTAAAAAAGAGATGTATTATTTCAATACATTTGAAGCTTAGAATTCTGTAGCATTTATTGACTCGTTTGATCCCGCGTTTTTCCAATGAACACACTGCAGGCGTGTTGATTCAAGGCGTCATAGCTCGTCTACTAAACACATAGTTTAATTATTATATTTAATCGATCTCGATAATTATTATGCCACAAATTCTTTAGTCATGCAATTTATACTTATTTGCCCCTATAATAGCAAAGTCTAGTAGTATTGGGGAAATCGCTACTAGGGAATCTACAACTACACCCCTTAAAGGCCTTCACTTGGTTTCCGTATTTAAACCATAGTTTTAGTCAACCTACCTACTCTATCACATTCCCTAATAGGGGCCCGGTCCGGCTCTTTTACGAAAAACCCTACTATGGAATCCACATAATCCCTTGAAGGCCCCGAATTGTATTAGGAATGCCCTGCCAGTTTTCCGCATTGGAAGGAATAGATTAACGACAAAAATGATACTATTTAATAAAGTATAATTTAAATTATTATCAATGCAAGAACCAAAGTTCAACCAAATATGTCATCACTGTAAGTTCTAAATAATATAAAAATAAAAACACATTACAAGTGATTTCATTGATGTGAGTTATTATAAGTCCAGATTCTTCTTTTTTAACTTCATTTCAAGAATTTGTTTTTAAGTTTCACGAAAAAAGATTATATGGAAAAAATAATAAAATTGATGACACTCTCCAGAATGATAAAAATAAGCAACAAGAAAAAGCAGGTTTATACTACTGTTAGGATGGCTAAGTAGGCAGCGCGCTCAGCTTTAGAATTAGAAGAAGTATGTTCAAATCCAGCGGCTACACAAAAACTTTAATGAGGCAGGACATGATGTAATCCAATTCTCATATATGCAGGAACATAAGTAATGAATACAGAGCCAAAAAATACTACGATAACTTTTTTTATTCATTGTTTGTTGATGATTTAATTTTTCATTTCCGGCATAGATACGGCAGCCAGATCAAGGCCTGGCAGAGTGTACTGATCAGGTCTTTAACCGGCATCTGCTTTAAGGCCGGATGCCAAAAAGCGTTTCACGCCTCGTAAAGCCCTGATCCAGCAGCCTGTATAGTGCCGTAGTACGGGATACGGTATGCCGGATCCGGCCTTAGTCTGCCACGTCGCTAATTTTGCAGTCGGGTTATATGCTCTAATAGTTGTGAATAGCCCTGTATATTTTTATATCTACGTGGACAGTCTCTGAAGTCGAATGTCCTAGAAATTACCGTCCCTCATATATATATATATTCATGTATATATGGCAAGCAATAAATCTGCTGATGAGAATCGAGAACGGAGGCTATACCTTGTCTGCTTGACAGTCTGATACGGCATCAAGGAAGGAAGATCGACCCATCTCATCTGAAACGTTTGCCTCCTCAGTATCCGTTCTCCCTTCTCTCTACCCCCTCGCTTGCTCGTCTTCCTGTGTTCCGGATAAAACCCTCTTTTTCTCCCCTGCGTCACGCTCCCGAGTCCCTCGACGTATCTCTAAGGATTTTTCTCTCCCTTTCTGTTCCTCTCTGCCTTTGCTGTCCTCACCCTCTTTTTTTTAGCTCCTTCGATCCCTGACGATCCTTCCGGCAGAGGGCGCCTAACTATAGACGGCTGCACATGTCTTCACGTCCGACCGTCTCCTGCACATTTTATTCCGTTGGACGAGTGTGCGGGCGTATAGGTGTGTTCCTGTACAAATGCTTCGATACTCGATACTGGCGCCGTCTGAGAAAACCTCTCCGTCGCTCTCTCGTTCTCGTTTCTACGCTTTTGTCCACATTAAATCTCTATCACCCAACCCCCGCTGCCTCCACCGCCACTGCTCTTCCCTCGCCCTTGCTATTGAAGTCTCGTCTTTTGCTCTCAAGATCTCTTGGGTCCCGTTTCCCCGCGTTTCCGATCCATGAGACTTTTTGCCACTTCTGTGAAACGAATCGAATCGATTGTATAATGCAAATTGACGCCTACTTTTTGAATTATATATATAAAAGTGTATATATATATATGAAAAGAGGCGAATTTATTTCGAAGGTTAACGACGTTGTCTGTACATTAACTCGGAATAAATCTGGTGTAATATATCAGGAAGGTTATGCTTCATTAGCGTTATTTCATCATCGCATTTTTACGTTCTCACTTTATTTCTCTCAAAGAGGTTCTTTTTTCCGCTTTGCGATTATTACTACTTTTTAAAAAATTTTCAAAAAAATTTCCTGTGTGCCAACGTATACCCTTACGGCTTTTAATTATTTTATTACCCTTTGATGTTTTATTACCCTTTTGAACCTTTCCCTATCACTCCCTACCCGTACTTCGCTAATCTAACCTAGCTTCCGTTGCGTCCACAGCCATCTTAACCTGTGCGGAAATTCAGTTCGTGCTTTGATCGGGACTATCTTAATTTTTCCTAATTTTATTAAGGCTCTAGTCTGGATGCCTCACATGGGCCATCAGTGGCCGGTTACACTTTGCTATCGAGGGCCAGGCAAAGGCAAAATCACCAGGGCCTTTAAAATTGCCTCAACGGTGCCTCAAAAAAATTACCACAGTCATATGCGAACGTGCGTGCACTGTGAAAAAGAAATGTGTTATTTCAATCCATTTGAGGCTAAGAATTCTGTCGAATATTTTGACGAGTTTGATCCCGCGTTGTTCCAATGAACGCAATGCATACGTGTTGGTTCAAGGCATCACAGCTCTTCTACTAAACGCATAGTTTAGTTATATTTAATTGATCTCGATAATTATTATGCCACAAATTATTTATTTAAGCAATTTATACTGATTTGCCCCTATAATAGCAAAGTCTCGTAGTATTGGGGGAATCGCTACTAGGGAATCTACAACTACACCCCTTAAAGGTCTTTACTTGGTCTCCGTACTAAGACCATAGTTTTATTCAACCTACCTACCCTACCATTCCCTAATAGGGGCCTGGTCCGGCTCTCTTACGGAAAACCCTACTATGGAATCCACAAATAACCTATTAAAGGCCCCGAATTGTATTAGGTTATACCCTGCCAATTTTCCGCACGGGAAGCTGCACTATTTGCAAAAAAATGTAATATAACATTTCTTATTTGGTTGTGTAGCTCTATCAATTGGAACAAAGATATATGTCAATAAAAAAATCCTATGTCACTTTTTTCACACTTTCGATCCACTGTGCGCTGGAGCCGAATCCCGACCGTACATCCACAAGTGTCGGTTATTCTTGTATTATTAAATTATTATACTTCTCGTTTTTCTATTATCATTATTATCAAATTAAATTATTCTCTTGCCATTAAATTATTGAATTATTATTATTCGTTGATTATTGAATTATTATTTTCGTTTTTATATTATTAAATTATTATTGTTTTCCTTTTTCTTATTTTTTAAATTTATTTTTCGATCAATTTGAGTCACAAAACGTAACGAGAATTTTGTTCATTCGTGGCGGAAGCTTTTCGAATTCACCGGGCTAAAATCGCGAAGACGAGTAATGTAAAAGTTTGTTAGCTTTTAGTCAGTGTGTGCGTAAGTGCGGTGGCTCTATATAGGGACTTCCGTCAAGCTATAACTTCTTTCTGCTTCGTTTTTTTTTACTCTTTTTCATCCTTAAACCATATCTGGCGAACCGTATATAAAAGCTTTTCTCATGGGGGATTATGTGCGCACACACACACACACACACACACACACACACACACACACACACACACACACACACACATACACACACACATATATATATATATAATTTCTTCATGCCGATCTCTCGGTAGAAAATGGATTGAGGCCCGTGCACACACATATATTCTTTCTCAATTTTCTTGTAGTGCGGTTTTCAGTCGGATGCAACCCGAGTCGAGGTCTCGAAGAGAAACGATATGTAGGAAAGATGAGAGGGAGAGAGACAGAGAGAAAGAGAGCGAGAGAGGGGGATGAGAGTGAAGAGAGACGTGTATCGACAGACGTCGTTTACAAATCCTCGATTCTCTTCTCTGCACAACCACGAGGAGGGCTGTCGGCCTCCACGTATAAGCCGGCTGTACAATGAAGTAATTATGGTACGCGTCAAACAATCGTACCTAGATAATGCTGTACCACGGCCTCGTCGTCGTCGTCGTCGTCGTCCCCGTCAACTGATTCGCGGCACGACGTGTGTCATGACATACAGACCAGGAGGTTGTAAAAATGGATCGAATTTGTGGAAAAAAAAAAATGCCACGACCCCACGTAACGAATTGCCGATTTCACGAATACTTCTTCTGATTCTTTTTTTTTCTCGGCTTCTGTCGGACCGTGTTTTATTCGATAACTCTTATAAAAAGACGAAGAAGAATTAATGATAATTGTGGGAGTTAAGGTCCAAGTACGTTCGGGTCATAATTCCCAATTTATAACGCTCGTGTGTGTGTGTGTGTGTGTGTATGTTTCATCATATATTCCAGAATATAAAAGAAGCTCAAGCCCACGTTATTCTCCGGGTTTGCGTCAACTTCTCTGTCACTTCGTTCATTCCATACGAGATGGAATAAACGTAGCGATGTTCGCTCTCACGGCTATTCGCTATTGCGCAAATTAAAAGTAGAACAATGAACAATTAAAAATTCGAATACTCGACGCTAAATTAGAATGGTAACGTTTTTTTTCTGTTGCATATTCATATATTTTGAGGTATTCATTTTTCGAAAAAAATTTATGGTTTTTTCTTTTCTTTATCGAGGAAGTGGGATTGCCATTATTATTATCATTATCATTATGTATTTTATACATACACAAGTGTATGTATTGTAGTAGTATTTTTATTTCAGGTATACACTTTCAGGGTGTTTACATAGAACCCCCCTCCCCTATATACACGTTTCCCCTTACATTTGCTTATTTCTAACTTATATTCCATTGTCGTTTTGCCTTTCGTTTCTTGTCGCATTCGTTTCCTCGTTTAATATTTTCCCGATTGGTTTCTCGAAATGCTGCATGTACATGCATACTTCAGTTACAGGCTCCTTTTTTAACACTATAAATGTACGTAATATATAACAAGTATATATGAATATTATTAATAATATTATTTTCAGTATTATTATTATAATATTATCATTATTAATTGAAGATGAGGGAAGAAATGCCTCAAAGAGGACGCCAGAGGAGTATTAAATGGAAACCCAACAAAATGGGGAGAGAAAGTCAAAGAAGGAATGAAGGAAATAGGAGAGGGGAACATATGGAGAGACATAGCAAAAACGACAATATAAGGAAAATGGAGAGAATAGTAGAAAGAGGGAAAAAAACAAAAGTTGACCAACAAAACCATCAGGATTGGAATAAAATTGAAAAATCGACGTACTGCCCACAATTCAAAAACAAAAAGTCCGACATAGAGACAGAAATAATGGCAGGATGTAACTATCATGGGAGCATGGGAAAGGAAATAAAGGATATAGTGAGAGCAAATGCAGGGTTTGTAAAAATGAAGTAGAAAACTTAGTGCATATATGTACGTGCGAGAAAGCTAAGGAAATAATTTAAAAAGAAATAGTAAAAGATCTGAACAAGTGGATAGGGGATAAAGGAAAGCTAATCGATAGAATGATACAGACGATGCTAAAAAAGGAGCCTGTAATAGAACTATGCATGTACGTAAAGCGCTTCGTGAAACTAATTAGAAAAATAGTAAACGAGGAAACGAATGGGAGAAGAAACGAAAAGCAAAACACGACAATAGAATATAAGTTAGAAATCAGAATCAGTTAGTGGGGGGGGGGGGGGGGGGGGGGGGGGGGGGGTTCTGCGTAAACACTCTGAAGGGGTATACCTGAAATAATAAATACTACTACTACTATTATCATTATTATTTTCATAATAATTATTATATTACGTATTTTGTATGTAATGTATAATAAGTGTACATAATATACAATAAGTATATATTAATACTAGCTTCCGCCCGCGTAGAATTTGGCCCCTAAACACTCTATTAGAAGTAGCACCCCGCATTAGGGGTTGTTTAAAAAAATCGTAAAATATCCATCTTAGTATTTGTTTTGAAGAATATATATAACAAGTTTCAAGTTCATACACGCAAGGAGCGTTCTTCGAGCTTAAAATTATATTTAAAATAGAAATATTTTCACGGTCTTTTGTGGTTTTGAAAGGATCGGACGCAAGGTTTCCGAACACCGAACGACAAGTCTACGTGAATTACATAACCTCTCAGAATAGCAGAGTTTACGATGGCAACTGATAAACAGCACATTCGGCACTGCATTTTATATGAATTCCAACAAGGAAAAAATGCTTCTAAAGCAGGGGAATCAATTTGTAGTGTTCTTGGTACCGACGTTGTGTCTTATGAAACGTGTAATTATTGGTACAAACGTTTTAGAAGTGGTGATTTCGATCTTAGTGATCAGCCGCGCCCTGGAAAGGATATAAAGGGTGTGCTTTATTACGAACTCTTGGAAACTGGTCAGACGGTGGGTGCGGAAGGCTACAGCCGACAATTGAACAAACTGAGCGAAGAACTTGATCAGAAAAGGCTATTTACTGGGCAAGGAAGCAGGCAAGTCATACTGCTGCATGACAATGCTCGACTTCACGTTGCTTGCGCGACTCAGAAGACCCTCTTGAACTTGGGATGGGAAGTTCTCCCGCACGCGGCATATTCACCTGACTTGGCCCCATTCGACTACCACTTGTTCCGGTCAATGCAGCACGCTTTATTGGATAAACAGTTCAAAACGCTGGACGATGTGCGTAAATTCGTCGATGACTTTATCGCCTTGAAGCCTGCAAGTTTCTTTCGCGACGGCATTCGTATGTTACCTGAGAGATGGCGCAAGGTCATAGTAAACGATGGACAATATTTCCAAGATTAAGTTCGTCGTTCTCTTTTTGTTATATTAAATAAATTTTCTGAAAAATCTGTAAAAATTAAGTCATACACCAAATATATAAAATATAGAAGATTCAAATGAAATAATTAACCCAAATCCAGATTCTCGTGTCTCCAGGTTCGTAAAAATAAGACTCATACAAACTTTCACCTCCTCCCCATTTCACCCCCTTAATTTTTCCCTTTCGTAAAAATCTTTCTTAGCGGATGTCTACACCCTATAAAGAACTTACCTGCCAAATTTCAAGTTTGTAGGCTTTATAGTTTTTGAGATTTCGTGATTAATCAGTCAGCCAATCAGTCAGTCAGTCAGTGGTATTTCGGTTTTATGTATATAGATAATTATATTATTATTTTTATTACATCATATAATTAATGTTATCATAATCATTATTTTTATTATAACTATTATTGTTATTATTTATCGTGACCTCTTGATATTGTTTAAAAAACTAATAATTAATTCATCACTTTGATGGGATTACAACCCAATGAAAGATAACTTTCTAACTTCAGTTTTAAAGCTATTTTTCAATAAGATGTACACAGTGTCTCAGTTAAAATAACTCGACAAATTGAAAAATAACGTCATTCAATGTACCTTTTCGATATTCAAATGTTTTTTTTTAAACAAATGCACGTATGTCATTGATGTCTCAGCGAAATGCACGAGCCGTTACATCATTGGGAATTGATCATCGTTCGGGCTTACTGCGGATTCCAATGCAAAACTCTTGTCGATCGTTAAAGTATGACTCAGAGCATGCGTAAAGTTCGATATCTTGGTTGAGAAAAGTCGTCAGGATGGGGGAGTTCGGAACGAGAAGGATATATGAATAATAAATCGGCAGAGATCTCCAAAGATTGATCATAAATTGCGAGAATGTGCTGAATGCGTTGCGCGGCCTTCCGTTGCTCGGCGGTGTCGTCATCAATGAGACACTTGGCAATGAAAATGTGTGCAATTGCGCGTACCGTACATGAGCACGGAGACTTCGAGTCTCTATTGCGAGACGCGAATACCCCGGCTTACATCGTATCAATGTGAGATAAACGTGAGATAAAATACTAAACAAGTCAGGTTTGCACTCATCGAGTAAAAATGATTTTTTTTTCTCGTTTATAATGTTTTCGTTGCGGGCTTTTACGATCTTATCACACCATTGGTTAGGTCGGTACTTCCGGTTTCGCCTGTACTGTATCGCAATTTCAGGAGGGCACAGGAAAACTACGAAAAACTCGCGTCGGTTTAGTTCGTTTGTGTTACAGTACAGTACAGGGATACAGTACACCCAAACAAACCCAAATAAACTCCAACAGATGCAAGCAGGAGTGGTCATCCATTCGAGTGTTGGTTGAGGCTAGCGCAGCCACGTGCCGGTCGCGCATTCGTTACTATCGGTCGAGTGACAAGGAGTGTTCTTTTTTTTTTCACCATTGCCATGGTGCCTCATCGAATAGCAAAATGATGACACGTGCTCGTGGCAACGTAATCAAATGACGCGTCACGTTTGTAATAAAATTACGAGAAAATATGATCATGTTGGATGCAGTACGTGGAAGTAACGTTGAGAATTTATGATTGCTGTTTATCCAACAAAATAATAGTTATTCACGCATATTTTTAAATATTCAATATTCCGTGCCAAAATGTTCTTCGACAATCAACGGTACGACGTTTCTCACATCCTTTAATCCTGCTCGCATCGGTAAAGAAAAACATCCACACATATATCGCTGCACGTTTCGTTACGACTCATAAACTCGTCGCTTCTCGCTTTTCCCCCGAACGCACAATTTATCGCTATTTCTTGGTGGTTTTGTTCAATTAACGAACGTGCCCCAATTAATTCTATGGACATTTGTCGAATTCTACGAAAGTGACTCAGGCACTTGTCGGGTGCAATCCTCAATTTGCAGATTAAACGAAGCAAAGATACGTAGTAATTTGTTCTACGAGGTGTCCCGTGTGGAAAACTGGCAGGGCATATTGGATACAATTCGAGGCCTTCAAGGGATTATTTGTGGATTCCATAATAGGGTTTTCCGTAAAAGAGCTGAACCGGGCCCCTATTAGGGAATGGTAGGGTAGGTAGGTTGACTAAAACTATGGTCTAAGTGCGGAGACCAAGTAAAGGCCTTCAAGGGGTGTACTTGTAGATTCCCTAGTAGCGATTTCCCTAATACTACTAGACTTTGCTATTATACTAGGCTTCCAGACTAGGTCCAGTTAGGCAAAATTAAGATGGGCCCGACCAAAGCTCGAATAACGATTTTTTTTTCTTCCGTAAGCCACCGAATTGGTTTGTTGAGGAAAATAGTTGGCAAGGAAATAAAATCGAATAATTGCGTGTAAAAATATTAAACACAATAAAATCAAATACTTCCATGGAGTAATAGAAATAATCACTGCCGACCACTTTGTGTTGTACATGCAAACAAGCACCGAAGACACTAACGCATCTACTGTCGGCCTGCCCAGTATATGCAGTTTCCGACTATATCCATCGCTATAACGCGGCCCTTAGGGTGTTGTATTACCATCTACGACACTATTATGGGATAGACCGGGAGCCCGTGCGGCCTTATTTGCCAGAAGATATTGAGTCAGCTGTTGTGTGCGAGAAGTGCAAGATTTATTGGAACTTTTCGTTAGCGACCATCGGGCCGTTTCAAGGGTCTAAGACTGATGTTGTCCTCTTCGATTTCGACGAGAAGACGATTTACGTCATTGAGTTCTCGGCCCCAGCCGTGGTAAACATTCCGCGAAAGGAAGAGGAGAAACGGCTCAAATATCAACCTCTCTTGGCCGAGCTATTGCATCTGTCGTCTGCACCTCGGATTCACAGTAACTCTTGTTGTCCTCATCATCGGCGCGCTCGGGGCGAATGGAGGACGGCCTTTTGTATCAAGCCTCGCCAGCATACCGGTTTCCAAACCCAGGGTCCGACTGCTAACCGGTCGGGTGCAGAAGACTGCGGTAGCCGCTCACCCTCTGGCTTCAGGGAGCTGCTAATCGCAGAGTTATTTTTTAACATCTTTTTTCGCGTTCCTGCGACTGGGATATGGCAGTGCAAAAATATACACATAAAATAATATCGGCGAGGTCGATCAGGATAAAATATGTGATTTAATTCTTCAAGAATGGAATAGAATTCCAAAAAAATCGAAAAAGCGAATTATCTTCATGGAGTTAATTTTTTATTTTTATTTGTATACGGTCTTTTTTTATTGAGAATCTTTATTCACGTCTCATGACATGAAAAAAGAATTCTACAGAACAATAGTAGTTTTACTTATAATAATAATAATAAAACAATCAATCAAATAAATAAATCAATATAGGCGTGCGAAATAAATATGCAACAGAAAATATTGACGAGAATAATCAGGATGAAATATAAAACGGTTCAACTGTTCAAGAATAGAATACAATGCATTAAAAAAGCGGGAAAAGAATGTACTCTTTTTTTTCAATATGCATCTGTTTTTTAAATTTATTTATTTCTATTTTACACAGTTTTTTTAACACATATATTCATCCATTTATCTTCATCTGTTTGTATAGTTTATAAAACAAAACAAAAATCAGTCCATAAGAATAAATTGAATCTGTATAAATAACAAAGTTTTGTAAAATGAATTTCGGCCTGTCAGCGATGTTAGGTAATTTTTGTTTTTTCTTGTTGGACTTTGAGACGTCTGTTCGAGTTCAATATACGTTTTACCGACTTTTCTCTATATAGTATAAACATATACGCGTATTACTCAATCAATAATGTTGTTGCACGCCAACCGATTCTATTTACTGACCCGAGAGGATTGTGCGCCCCCCCCCCCCCCCCCCCCCCGGCGTACGGAGTGCTCGTAAAGTGCAATTGCATTTGGTACTTGCGTATCTCTCGTCATCTCGTGTCTCAGTTTGTGGCATTTGGTGACGAGAGTGACGCCAGAGCCGAATCGATGCCGTCACGGATGCCGCGCATCATCGACGACGATAGACCCGCGTTTGTTAGTAACGAGCCAATAATAACGGTGCGTGTGTAGCGATGACGAACGGGCGTGGACTCGAGTCGAAGACGACTAGAAAAAGGACATCGCAGGCATTCGGCATCGAGCTACATATAAATGTCGAAGCGACGTGATGTCATACGTGTAAATTCGCGTAAAACGATTCGTCAGATGGCGATTTGCCTCGTGACCACATCAATTTACCACATCGACAAATCCACTGAAAAACAAGAGATTGACATTTGCAGGAAAAGAATTTTTCTTTTGCACTTTTTTTCTTTGCGTGAAAAGAATTTTTTTAAAAATAAAATTGTTTTTTTTCCATCGGCTTTATTTTCTTTTTGCGAATTTTAGCTGTGAAAATCTCTCAAACATTGTTTTGAATTGCCTTTGACTGTTTTTCAAGATCGACAATAAAAATCTTCAAAAAATGTTCGGAAAGGGTAATAATAAAGAAAATATAATAATAAAGAATAGGAAGAGGAAATTGTAAATAAGAATATTCGCTGTATTCCAATGATGCAAACTTCAAAAGTATCGAAAAACCACGGCAGGCCGTTCTGGTTGGAGCCACTGTGAAAAAAAAAATCATCGCATTTCGATATTTCTCCAATACTCGCTTCCCAAAAATGATAGCAGTTGACTGGATAGTAAGAAAAAAATTATTGCGTGAAAATAAATAATTCCATAATCTCTTCCAGCTTTTTTCTCTGATTTGTTTTCCCTGATTACTCAAAATTTCTTCGTGTTTGTTTTAAATCCCGAATCCGTCGCGAATGACGGAACCGCCGACCGAGTTTTGACGATCGCGAGTAGACCTTCGATGATCGTAACGAGGCGAAGGTTTCGAAATCGCGCTGAGCTGCAGCGATCGTTCTCCAAACGAGAAAACGACTCGCGATAAAGAAGAATGAGAAAAAATAAATTGCGCGTGTCCACTCTCGTCCTTGGCACATATACATAGGATCACCAATTACATTCAAATTTTTATTGACTTTTTTCACCGACCTTTCCTCGTTGTGTTTTTTGTTTGTTTCTTATTCGTCACACATCACTCGCGTGTAAATTGTAACGGGCAAGTCTTGAAAAATTCGCGTATGTGCTGGGGTCTTTTACAGCCTGACATTAGGTTAGACGAGCAGGAGGAAAGAAAAATAAACGTCAGGGTCGTGAAAAGGCGCGCTCAGTGTTTGGAGGATCTGACACCCGGCAGCGGAGGTGGCTCAGGATTGTGACAGCGAGGAAATGAAGGTGAGGCAATTTCCTACCGTAGAGCCTCACGGTGTCTAATCTCGTCAAGCCAAATATATATGTATATACTTGCGCATAGGTAATTATGAAGACATTCGGTTTTGAGGACAGTCCTCGTAGTAGGCCGTTGTCCCGACACTTAACATTACGTAAACCTTAATGTCGTCAAAATCGCCAACTGATCGATGTAACCATTTTTAAATAAAGGTCATTTCGAGGACCGTCCAGGTCCGAAAATTAATGATGAAAAAGAAAAAAAAATGTTAACGACTGTTCTGAAAACAGCCAGCTGTGCTCAGAGCCAACGTTGCATAGATATAACGGGCAAAAAATAATCTTGCCCTGTATATATATATGTATGTGTATATACCTTCACCGAGGCACAATATATGCTCTTATGTGCTCGTAAAACTCACGAACGGAAGCTTCAGGCTCGTTACTTTATCTCGATGAAGATCCGTTGTGTAAAATAAAATAACTGTGCCCTGAGATCGGACTCGTTTCGTAGCTAAAGCGAAAATACATCTTGATCCTATGAAACCAAATTCCACTTTAATTCAAGACACACTCGTTCATATATAATGAAAAATCTAGACAGGGTGTTCGGGAGGTAGTGCAAAAAAATGAAAAGGGTGCTTGAGGAGGTCATTTAGAATCGATTTGACCTAACACAGTATTATCCAAAGTCCAACGACTTTTGAGATATTCGCGATTTTCGTTTTTTTTATAGGTTTTTTTTTCAGGTTTTTGCATCAAATTCGTACGAGTTTAGTACGTTAAATGTAGAAATGTTTTGGTATCATCTGTAATCTAGAAATTCTGTGTGTTCTATAAAATACAAACTTTGTCGACTTTTTCATTTCCGGCAGTCAGTATTCTCACCTAACATTTTTTATCAATGTATATATACCAGGTCTGTAACTATGAAACCGGAATTTGCCCATAGATGGCCCTAGCTGTCAAGGTAGTTACCGTCAAATCGCATCATTGGCGCCATTTGCTTTGTTGACACTTGACAAAGATTTTTAACTCACAACAATACAAGTTTTATACCCCAACATAGTTTGTATAAACTATGTTCATTCAACATAGTGTTGAACATGTCGAATTTTGTGCCTGGAAATTACGATTTGCGGACAGCATTGATTTTCTGTTACCATTTGAAGAAAACTGCTGCAGAATTGCATCGAATGCTTGTCGAAGATTACGGTGCGCATGCTCTTGGTAAATCACAGTGCTTTGAGTGGTTTAAAAAATTCAAAGGTGGCGATTTTGACGTGAGAAACGAAGAACATGGGAGGCCAGTGAAAAAGTTTGAAGACAGCGAATTGCAAGCATTGTTGGATGTAGATGACAATGAAACTGTTAATACTGAACGCTACCGACAACAAATGATCGATTCGCATCAAGCTTTGCGTGAAAAACGACCAGAATATCAAAAAAAGGCAACACAAAGTGATTTTGCTCCATGATAATGCACCATCATACACAGCAAAACTGGTCAAGGAAACGATTGAGGCGTTTAGTTAGGAAATACTTTCGCATGCGGCTTACTCACGAGACGTGGTTCCGTCCGATTACCACTTATTTGCATCGATAGGACACGCACTTGCTGAGCAGCGCTTCACTTCTTATGAAAATGTGCGAAAATGGCTCGATGACTGGTTTGCCTCAAAGGAGCAACAGTTTTTTTGGCGTGGCATCCACAAATTGCCAGACAGGTGGGAAAAATGTATAGCTAGCTATGGACAATACTTCGAATACAATATTTTTCATTATTTTCATACAATAAACGTGTATTTTTTATACAAAAATTCCGGTTTCATATTTACATACTTGGTATATTAGCCTTGTTCGCTATTAAGATCTTGGGGGAGTTCATTTCTGATAGTGTAATATCCATTTTATGAAAACCTACTATATTGTAGAGCATTAAACAATGAACGTATGACTGTAAGTTTGGTGGTTGCGGTTAACATATGTGCATAATTTATGCAATTGCTCAAATATCAATAAGCACTACTATATCTTTCGCAGTAACTAGGGCTTTAAAATATTATTGTCTCCTCTGAGAAATATAAAATACCATTAAAAACATTATATATTTCTCTCAGTGTATACGTTGGAACTCCGAAAATAAAATAAATAAATATATATTTAAATAAAGATTGGAATATTTTCCCTCCACAGTACGAACTCATTATCAAATGTAAATGTTCCACGGACTTGTCAGACTTTTATCGACACGTAACTTTTTCGAAGTGGTATAAGAAACGCCGACGAGCTTGTTTATCGAAGATTGTACGTAAAAATATTTTGATCGAGGCAAACTACGTGTGTACAGTTTGCATTAAAAATAGATGGAATACTATAGTATGTTTGAGGCTTGTTGTTGTTGTTATTTTTTTTTCTTTGCTAAAATAACGAGCACTCTCGAGGTACGAGAAAGCACGAGGGGGATAAAAAGTCGCGAACGTGTGTCATTTAAAAGCCGCACAATCGGGTTTACACGGGATGTTGAACGGTGCATCGAGGTAGTTTTTTTTAATTGAGAGTGTGTGTATGTTTGTATACATGTGTTGTGTTTGAGAGGATGTATGTGTATATAATAAATGCATAATAGAGGCAACGTTTGTACAGCACGAGCTTTCACGTGCAAAAAGTTGCGGTGGCCTGATGCTGTGAAAAAGCTTATATTCCCACTTTTCACCCTCTCTCTCTCTCTCTCTGCCTTTTTCTCTGTCTCTCTTATCCTGAATATCGACCCACGGCGACTCACTTTGAGCCGCTCGGTCAATTAAACCTTGCGATATTGTGAAACCGGAGCCTTGACAACGCGGTGGCCAATGAGTGTCGATTCGGTAATTCGACCACCCACTAATTGAATCGTTTATTCAATTTCATTTGCCTAAAAAAAAAAATCGACAAGTTATCTTCGCTTTTGGCACATTTTTACTGCGTGGACGTTTCCACCGTTCGGACGCAACGAAAATTCTCTGTCATTTTATTTATTACACTTTATTATCATTCAGTCATTTCTTTGTAGATTCAGGTTACAGATCACTGACCTAGATTCTTACAAGCGGTTGAGTGGGTTTCATAGCATGAATGTGGTAAAAAAAATGGGCAAAAGGAAAAAAAATATTATCGTTGCGTTCCAACGATGCAAAGTTTAACGCAATACATTTTAATCGTTTCCAACCATTTTTCAAATCAAACCCAAACGAATGTTATTGCTATTTTTTAAAAAGGGCTTGGAAAAATACGGTCGGAAAATGAACTCGAGCACAAGCTGGGATTTTTTTCGTTCTGAAAGAAAAAAAATACGAGGGAGAGAGAAAAATTGCGTGACCGGAAAGAGAGAGGCGCAGAAATTGGTTAATTAATATTTATGCCTCAGGGGCGTCCATCAAATAAGGAGAAGTACACGAGAAGATTGCAGAGGTCGGGTCAAAAAAGAAGAAATAAACTAGAATCTGGTCATATTAATATACTTTGAAGTATTATCAGAAGATTGACTCAAATTTACGAATAACAAATTCCGAAGAGAGAGAGAGAGAGAGAGAGAGAGAGAGAGAGAGAGAGAGAGAGAGAGAGAGAGAGAGAGGGAGAGAGAGGGAGAGAGAGAGAAGAAGGGGAAAATGGAGGTGTATACAAGTACGAATCTACAACTCCTTTTTTTATCTTTTTTTTCATACATGTTTATTTTTTTTCGTTAAACGAGGGAACGTCTTGTACTCGTGCATCGACTCGAGGTCCCTCGGAATTTGAACTTTCGACGCCAATCAGGCGAATTGACGTGACTGTATATACGTACAGTGTATGTCAGAATCGAATAGCAGGAAATATCTAAATAGAGAAGACAGAGAGAGAGAGAGAGAGAGAGAGAGAGCCCAGCTCGGTTTGCAAACGAGAAGGCTCAGAGAGTCTCGTTTCAATATTTGTGTTTGGTATTAGCCAACTCTGATTACGTTCGTGAGACGAAGAGTGGAGCAGAGAGAGAGAGAGAGAGAGAGAGAGAGAGAGAGAGGAAGAAAGAGAGAACGGGAGAGAGAGAGAGAGAGAGAGAGAGAAATCGAGCAGACAGTCAAAGAAAAAAGACAGCGACAGCCAATATCGTTCGGTGATCGACCTGTATATTTCTCTTGGCCAAGGAATTAGAAAGCTCGCTCATCATCGTGTTCGTACAGCCTGCGGCTGTGCACTCATCGACGAAAATGCACTCGCCTCAACTTATATCTCCAATCCCAGATCCACCAGTCCTTATCGTAAAAACATTCTCCTCTCGCAATTAACCACCACCATTCGAAGAAGAAGAAGAAGAAGAAGAAGAAGCAGAAAGCAGAACAAAGCACCTGTATAGACTTTTCGACGACAAGCGAGAAAATGAAACTCACCTCGGTGAAAGAATCGCCCGCGCGTCCCTGATACTCGATAAATCAATATCAATCGCGTTTCTTGTTCTTTTTTACTCGGTCGAATACGAGAAGGCCGGTCAGATTTGATTGTCGTAACAGGTAGGCCAGATAGACACTCTCGTTGGCCTTAATCATTTGCCGATTGAGAAACGAGAATGAAAGAGAGCAAGGTGCGAGCGAGAAGGAGAAAGAGAGAGAGAGAGGGAGAGAGAGAGAGAGAGAGAGAGGGTGGGAGGGAAGTGAAGACAGATTCAGTGGGTGTATATATTTGCATCAGGGAGTGGACTCGTTCCCAGGAAATGGGAAAATCGAACGAGCACATTGATATATCTCACTTCGTGAGTCATTCGACAGCCTTATTCTTGCCATTTGTTTTGTTTCGCCTTTTATCAAAGGTTAATAAAATTAGTTCGTACGTGATATTACACTCTATATATGTAATAACGGGCACCAAATAAAAATTCCTTGTACAAAGGGTGTCTCAAAATGACCTGACACCTTCAATTGCGTGCCATTTTTTTTTGTGGTGAACATAGAGTACTAATCTTTGACAACTGGCATCTGGAAGTATTGAGGTTTAGTCATGGAGAATTACACGATCGAGCAACGCATAGAAATTGTGAAAATGCAATGTGAAACAATGCAGTTATTGCAGACAAAGTTTCATGATCGTGTTATTTCGCGCCGCGGCTACGTGAATTGGCGACCAAGTTCGTGCGATTCGACGCCATTGGACTTCATTCTTTGGGGTTTTCTGAAAGGTAAAGTCTATGTCAATGATCCACAGACCATTTCGGAGCTTAGGGAATCAATTGGACGCACAATTAATGAAACTACTCCGCAATTATGTCAAAATGTTATTGTAAATTTCGTCAAAAGAGTGAACGTTTGCAAACAGGGACGAGGCGGCCATTTATCGGACATTGTGCACCACACATAACCTCCATGTTTCTACCTTATATTAAAATTAAAATATTCGTACTTTTCAAATAAATAATACGTTTTATTGATAAATAAAAATGTCAGGTCATTTTGAGACACCCTGTATAAGTACAGGTTGGCTCGAAAAGTGACGTCCAAAAGGAAAACCAGGGCCTTTAAAATTTCCTCACCGGTGCTACATAAATACTGTTGCAGCCATATGCGTATGTGCGTGTGTGCGCAATGTGAAAACGAAATGTGTTATTTCAGTGCGTTTCAGGCTTGGAATTCTGTCGCATATTTTGACTCGTTTGATCCCTCGTTCATTTCATAATTCCAAAATATATATAAATATTTATATACAGGGTATCCCAGAACTGAATGTAGGTTGGCGATGGAATTCTGAATCGATTTATATAAGTATTGGGTGAAGTAAAAAGTTCTGAGCGTTTTCCGCTAGAGGTCTTTAGTGAGCCATATCTCACGATGTATACATCGCATCGGGTCATACTAGACGTCGATTTAAAGGTGACATTACGCTTCAAAAAAAGTTCTTTGATAGTTTTGTGTTTGGTGAAGCCAGTTGTGTGTTACAGCGTTCCAAAATGGAGGTAAAAAAAGAGAAAATTCGATACATTCTTCAGTATCACTACGAACAAGGTGAAAGGCGGCCAAAAAAATTTGTGCTGTTTATGGACCCAATACAGTATCGAATGCAACAGCAAAGCGGTGGTTCCAAAGATTCCGTTCTGGTAATATGGACGTCGAAGATGAGGCACGCTCTAGTAGGCCAATCGTCGAAAATGTCGATAAAATCATGGAAATCGTCGAGTCGGACCGGCATGTGAGCAGTTATTCCATTGCCCAGGAACTGAAGATTAGCCAGAAAACCGTTTGGAACCATTTGCATAAGGCTGGTCTCAAGAAGAAGCTCGATGTATGGGTGCCACACGAATTGACGTAAAAGAACCTTTTGGACCGAATTGATGCCTGCGATTCTTTACTGAAACGTAACGAAATCGACCCATTTTTTAAGCGGATTGTGACTGGCGATGGAAAAAGATCGTGATTCAATCACGGTCAGCCGGCCCAAACGATCGCCAAGCCCAGATTAACGGCCAAGAAGGTTTTGTTGTGTGTTTGGTGGGATTGGAAGGGAATCATCCACTATGAGCTGCTCCCATCGGGCCAAACACTCAATTCGGACCTCTACTGTCAACAACTGACCAGATTGAAGCAAGCGATCGACCAGGAGCGGCCAGAATTGGCCAATAGGAAGGGTGTTGTGTTCCATCAAGACAACGCCAGGCCGCACACATCTTTAACAACGCGCCAGAGGCTCCGAGAGCTTGGATGGGAGGTCATATTGCACCCGCCGTATAGTCCAGACCTGGCACCAAGCGATTACCACCTTTTCAAGCATTTGAAAAATTTTCTTGATGGTACAAAACTGGCCTCAAGAGAGGCTTGTGAAAATGAGCTGGTCAAGTTTTTTACCAATCGGGATGAGGACTTCTTCAATGGCGGAATTATGAAATTGCCTTCAAAATGGACAAAAGTTATCGAACAAAACGGCGCATATTTGATCTAAATCGGATAATCCTAACTATGTTCATTTCATCGTCGAAATAAAGCGAAAAAACGCTCAGAACTTTTTACTTCATCTAATATGTATGGGTGTCAGATCAACCCCTGAATTATTATTAATTTTTAAAGGCGGGCCAATCAGGTGCGCTCGATGAGCCGGCGTACGTCGGTGAGCGATATGTGCGTGTAGTGGTGCATGGTGGGAGGCACCGCACCTCCAGGCAGCACCACTACAAGCTGTAGCTGAGCCAAGGTCTACTTGCTCTACTGGTCGTCGATCGTCTCGATGTAACTTTTGTCTGGCTAGAACAACCGACAATCTATCGATGCGAGCTGCCTATATGTGTGTGTGTATATATATATAGGATGAGCCATAAGCTTCGATACCCCAAAGTCTTATTCCGGATAAGCCCCTGTGCGTTCTCCATAGCCCATCGTTTATAGGTTTACGTTCGTGCACGTAGGATACCTCTGTACAAGAACAATACCGCCCACCTACGTACCCTCTCGAAGTTATATACATACGTAAATGTGTGCGTTTATATAAAGTACATATCGAAACGTGTACATCGGCGTACCGCCATCAAAGGGCTTATGGACGACAAGAGAATCTCGGGTGATCTCCCTTGGTGTAAGGCTTGTACCTTCTGTTATCAAAGTGTGTTGCCTTGCTTTCGTGTACACCTGTAGATTATGTCCACTCGATTGACAAGCTACAGGTGCATCTATCTCGATAAGATTGCAGTTTGCCTCGTTGAAATGAACTGAAATTTATAATTTTCCAATTGCTTGAATTTCTTTTAACTAATCTTCATTACGAAAATCCGTCAATCATTTTTTAAGTCGATAATTTAGAGATCTGGCATTATTATCTGAAAAACATTTATTGTAAAATAATAAAAATGAGGAAATAAGAATATAAACAAGAATTTTCGCTGCGCTGCAACGATGCAAACTTCAAGACCATCTCGAATCGTTTTGTGGCGCACCGGAAGTCCAGTTGTACCAGGGATCTTCGTAATTTTGTAAATATGTTTTTTTTTGTTGCGGAACGTGTTGGAAAACTTTAGGTGCAAATATAATGACGAGGTGAGTTGGTACGGATTGAAGCTCGAATTTGCGTCTGATGAGCGGAAGTTTCGACGTCAGGTCGGTTGAAGAAAAATGTTGCTTTTCGTAGGCCTCGAATAAATGGAAGATTTCTCTCTGACTCGGGGGCGAATCTTTCGCGTCACGTACGATTTATTTCGAACGGTCTACTGGTCCACTGACCTCTAGACGACGATGACGTCGACGAGGACAGAAACAGACGGTGCTGGCTTCTTGTACACTTGCGTTGGTTGTGATAACTTTTAACCCTCCCACCGACTCACACTTCGTCTCTGGCTCTTTATTCATTTCATTTTGTTTCCTCGTTTAACCGGGGATTCTTTCTTTCTTGAAACTCACACGAACAATAGCTGTTACTATACCAAACCTCGTCGAGCCTGAGTTTTCTGGCTAATTGACGTCAATACCTGTCCGCGAGATTGAAGAAAGACGTATGTGCGCACTCGAAATTGGTACTCAAAGATTGTTCTACACTCCGCTCGCGTATCTCAGGAACAATACTTCTTCGAGTATGCCGTGGGTTTTTTTTTTCTAACCCAATTACGTCAATGGATGTGTGTTGTTTCTTTTTGTTTCGGAGTTCCGGAGTGTTTTTTTTTTGCTTTTTCTATTATCCTCTTGGTTGGTATATCGATATATGTTCGTTAATATGTCATGATAAATTAAGTACAATAGATACGAACTGTGTAAATTAAGTAATGAGACTGATTTTTTTCAATTTTTTTATTCGAATAGAATTACAATTCAATATTGGCTCCCTCAAAATAACTTCCTTGGAAAACCATAGGGGAAGATGGGGCACAGTGTGTCATTTTTTTTCTATCGAATTTTCACTCTTACCAAAGTAGTCTGATGAGAAAAAAAAAGACCATAACAGATTTTATAGACCTCTGGGTGTACAATAAAGCTACCATATTTTTGCTAAAAAGATTAAAAACCCTAAAATAATGGGTTAGAAAAAAAATTGCGGGTTGGCTCATTGTGCCCCACGGGTGGGGTACAAAGTGTCAGCTAGGTGGGTACAGTGTGTCAAGTGCTGCGAAACGTAGGGTACAACGAGCCGGTTGAAGCTCTTATATTTTCCTAACATAGACAACAAATTTTCATACATACCAACAATTTCACAAGGGGTATTATTTGCCAATAAACATTCAGAGTCGACTCATTGTGCTCAACAATTCGATGACACATTGTGCTCCACACAATTGTCCCACTATATTTGACGTCTTCCCGGCAAGCGAAATTATTTTTCGAGGGTCAAATTGATTTTGTACTTTTAATAATTCTTTGTGAGCTGCTATTGACTTTCTTTTAGGCCAGCCGAAACTCAATATAAATCACGGACTAACACAAAAAATTTCGGATTTTACAAGCTCCAAAACTCCGAGAAATCGCATGTCTTTGACAGTTGCCCGTGACACATTGAGCTTCTTCGAAGCTTCGTCACTTCTTTGTTTCCTCATTGGGAGTCAACTCATTTTGCCCCACCACTCGGTGACACATTGTACCCTACTAGTAAAATATTTGATTATTGATGAAAATAACTATTAATTAAACTACGAATGGAAAAACCCAAGTCAATGCGCGCATTATAAATAATAAAACTGTCGATTAGGACCGAAAACCGGATCAGCTACACAAAGTGTCGTTATATTTTACGTTTCCCCGGCGAGCGAAATATTTTTTTTCAAAGCCTCAAATCAATTTTTAATTTTCAATAATTCTTTGTGAGCTGCTATCGACTTTCTTTTAGGCTTGACGAAACCTTATATAAATCGCCGTCTAACACATAAAATGTCGGAA
This sequence comes from Ophion ventricosus, assembly GCA_963932345.1. NCBI lineage: Eukaryota > Metazoa > Arthropoda > Insecta > Hymenoptera > Ichneumonidae > Ophion > Ophion ventricosus. The sequence goes on along the minus strand of OZ010711.1, from coordinate 31,597,089 downwards.
TTTACGAGCTACAAGCCTTCGAGAAACCGCATGTGGCTCACTGTGCCCCACTCTCGGCTACAGCGCTGGAGACGGTTCTGCCAATCCTCATAACAGTGTTGAAACTCGGATACTGGGAATAGCCTTCAGCTAGTCGGTCACAGCGCTTTAAATGTTTTCGAGTGGCCCAAAATGACACGTTCCTTGAAGTGATTTTTCAATCGCGCGGAGAGGTTGGCACCAGTGTGTCAACGAAAGGTTAATAATTACGTATTTATTATAAAATATGTGTACATAAATATACATACAAGAATAGTTCTTTTCCCTACGTTTATTTTCATGAGACTGAATTCTTTTGCACAATTACTCGCGGTATTTTTTTTTGTAAGGAATTCTCGGTCATATTCTTATCTCTCTTTCCCTCTCCCTCTCTCTCTCTCTCTATGTAGAGGTGTTTGCACTTATATATACGTTAACATGAATGTATAAGGTATTTACTCGTCATTATTAAATAGATACTGCGATTTATACTTTCGAACGTGACACACGTAATGTTTTTGTCCGCGGGACTGGAATTTTTTAACATACTGTATTGTATACATGGATACGTATACAAATCTGGAACCCGATAATGGTACGGAAAGTCTCGTCGCGAATCCCGATGATGAGATTCTCGTCTCGTACAGCTAATTCTATATATATATGAATATGTGTGCAAAGTTGTTAAAGTCGAACATCGCAGAGGACGGGCTAGCTGAATTCGATAGAGCTCGAGATACGGATGTACGTATGTTATTCACCATTGTGGATATAATGGCCTCGTATAAACCCGCGCGTTTATCAATGGTTCTTGGTGCGAGAAGGGCGTATGGATCGTCGTAACGAACGCACGTATGCATATTGATGTCTTCGTTTTACGTACGGTCTCACGGATTCTCTCGTTCGTATATACGCGAAGCAACGTGTCCGGCATAAATCCCCAGTTGTTCACGATCGTATGGACGTTGCAATTCGATTCATGCTGCAGAGCCGGAAACCACAAGTAAAAGCTTGACTCGAACTTGATGCTTGTGCGTTACACGAACTTGAAGCTCAAAATTCACTCGAATTTCCAGCTGAAAGTTTACACGAGTTTGAAGCTCAAACTTTACTCGAATTTGACGCTCAACATCTACTCGAACTTGAGACTCAAAAACATTACGCGAACGTGACTCGAACTTGTGGGTCAAATGTTACTTAAACCGAAAGCTCAGACATTACTCGAACTTGACTCTACCTTAAAGCTGAAACTCAACTCGAACTTAAATTATAGTTAAGGTTAGTAATTAGGGTTGAGGTTAGGGAAGTTACGTTATCTTCCAGTTAAGGTTAGGTGTCTTAAGTTCGAGGTAAGAAACTTTAAGGTCGAAGTTGAATTGGGCTTGACTCGAACTTGAGGCTCAAACTTGATTCGAACTCGAAGCTGAAACTTTACTCAAACTTGAGTCCCAACTTTACCGGAATTTCAATGCGAAATGTTCTCAACATCGACCGCAAATGAGACTCGGCACTACGAGCACAAACTTGTTCGGTCAAACTCAAGCTCGAATCCAAATTGGAACTTTCAGTTTTCAGGAAAGTTTACGCTCTCGTATCAACTTTAAATCGATGACGGTCTACTTGTCAAACTTGGTTCTTATCTCCATACATACACATATAGGGGAGGGTTTCCAATAATGACTCGTGGCCGCATGTGTGTATTTATGTATGTATATGTATATGTTATATAGCGTCTGATTCGCTCTCTCTCGCACATGGATGCCTCGGCCTTCCGGCAAATAGTACCGAAACCCATTGGAATCAATCTAATTAACAGGTTTAGTCTCGCTGTCTCTCACGGAGCGGGGTCGGTATAGCGTCAGCCTTGTTATCGCTACACACACACACACACACACACACACACACACACACACACACACACACACACAAATATATATATATATATAAGCGATAAGAAGGCTGACGCGATGTATGCATACACACACACACACACATATATATATATATATATAGATTTTGTCAAAAACAATGAAAAAGAAAAAGTAAACGATTTTATGGCTCGTAGCCAACTTAAATTAAAAAAAATTAAGGCGTTACAGTACCTTGGCTTTCGGAAAAATAGGTGTAAATTTTTATTTTTTAATTGATGCGATTATTAAATGTGGAATAATTTTGATTGTTAACAAATACATTATAATTTTATGACCGACCCTGGTAGATGGGCAGTTGAGGTTTGGCTCCGGTGTTACTTCGAGGTAAGCAGCGTTGCGCCTGGTCAATACTCGGAGCGGTGACCGCTTAGCCTTGCACCGACTGGCGCATAAACCAGTGAGGGAAGGCCAAGACTTCTGATTCCTTGGTGTAGATACTTGGGTAAAAGTATGTGCACCAGAGAATCAGCAGAATATAGGGCCGTTTATACCGCTACAGGTTTTCCACAGTTTCCCCGTACCCTCGGTGAACACGGTATAGTGTAGCTTATAAGACGGCTATGGGTGCAACAGAACGGTAGGCTAAGCGAAGTGTGGCTAGGAAGTGATAGGAAAGAGTTTATGATTGCGAAGGGTGATAAGTAAAAGCTCGTAATATACGTTTGGGTATACTTTGAAATACACGAAAAATAAATGAAAAATACATTATATTTTTATGAACAAATGAAAGAAAAACGAGTAAACAAAATTAAAAAATGGCGGAGATATAAGTCGTCTAGTTGAACCTTCTTTTGAAAATCTTTGCCGATGGAGGAATTTTTTGCTGTCTCAGGCATCGTCCGGAAAATGAAAAAAAAAAATTCTTGTAAAGAAAGGTTATACCTAAAGTACAGACGGTCTTTTCATCAGCGAATTAACAAGTGTTTACAAGTCGAGGGTCATCACTTCGAGCATCTTCTGTAGGTAGACCCAAACCAAGGTTAGTGGATCCTTTGAAAGTGATTATTCCGATATTTTTCGATTTTTCGACTATTTTCATACTTTGCGTGACTAGAATGACCTTGTGTTGTAGGTCGCTGAATTCGTCTTAAAATCGGTAATAATGTCATCGAAAAAAAAATACATGGTTCCATTTAAAACAGTGGAGTTGACCTTGACGTAGCTTCAGCGCCTCCACTGATAAAAAATAGGGTGGTCCAGTACGACGGCCTTCTCGAACACTGAAACTTTTGTCTGAAACATTTTTGGTTATGATCAATAGTTTGAGTGCTATTGCTCTGTAACACTTTATGTGCCTCACCCTGTATATGTTCATAAAAAGGGGAATGCTCGAATTAGATAGCGAAGCTCGAAACGTAAAAGTTTCAAACTCGCTTGGAATTTCGATGGACGGTGATGACCATGCATGACCCTATATGAGGTGTGGTGCCCATGTGCTGCATTCTCTTCGTGCATGCAGTCTGTAGCTAAAGCTTGCGAGAGATTGTGATAAAGTCGATATGTGTGGGTGTTACTGCACTTCGATGAGCCTAAAGCCTCTCTCTCTCTCTTTTTTTTCTCTCGCTTCATCGTCCGTTTTCCCCTCGCCCACTTCGACTCTCCCATATCGTTAAGAACCCACAATGAAACGAGGTCAAAGCTTTCCTTCACCGTAAAGCCCTCGAAATAACTGATCTCCCTAAAGCCGGGCAAATAACTGACGAACATATCTATGTCTCCCTCGCTCGCTCTTTTATCTCTTTTGTCCTAACTCTTGGTTACACAGTAATCGTATACATGGCGATGTCACGGGATGAATTATTATGCTATATATATATTAGGGTGGGCCATTTTTTATTTTATTTTCTTTCGCGGGCCATCCGATAAAATTGTGACAAATAGAGAAAAAAAAATATCGTAGATGCTCCCTGTAATTGGAAAATATTTAGAGGTTAGCTACCAGGGTTTGAACAAAATTATTCTGAAAATTAATGAAATTGAATGATTTATATTTTTTCAAAACTATTTGTCGGAATACAAATTTGTTTATACTTTTTATAACAATGTAACTTTATCTTAATTCTTTATAGCATGTGCAATCGTACTGATCTTGAAATTTGGCATTGTTTCCCGATGATCGCTTACGACTAACAGCAAATACTGTTTCTGTCCTTCATCATATTGATAGCTCGATTAAATTCTTCTATAAGGGCAATTCCTCGCTCTGCTGTGTCGTTTATTACACGGAATCCTTTGCAAATAGCGAAACACTTTCAAAAGCTTTCATCACTTTTCTACTCCAGTGGGTCCCGAGCAAGAAAAGTTGGTTATATTTTTATTATTTCAAAGAATCGCAAACTACAAACGGTTACGAAGTCTGCCAATTTTTGATGTTAAGAAGGCTCTGGACTGTTATATCAACTTTCACTTGACGACTGGTACTCCTTGGACGTGCTGATGATTCAGTCGTTTCGCGCTTCCTCTTGATTGGAACGTCGTCATCGAAAAAAAGACAAACAGATGAACTCTTCTGACAGATACCATAGATGGTTCATGAACTTTTTTAGGACGGCAGTAGCCACTTTAAGGTAGTAGTCTCGCCAAGGCGTTTTTCTATAGATTTTTTTTTAATTTTGAGGACCTAACCAGGACATTACTCAATGATGACTTCCAAAATTGCAAAAGGTTTCACCGTTCAGTTTTTGAGATATTGGCAATCAAAGATTTTATGGTTTTACGCGTGTTCTTATGAAGAGTAGTGGAAAATTTCACATTTCACGCAATAACTTTGAAACTTTTCTTCAGATTTTTTTTTTATTCTCAATTAAAGAAGAACATATGACGAGGTGGGTAAAAAAAATCATGAATTTTGACCGTCTAGTTTCAGAGATATAGCCGCATTTAAAGCAATGTGTAGCGACGCTCGCGCTACGAAGTGACTGGAGCAGACTAGAACTAGATTACAGTAGTGCGTGCATATTCGTATACGCAGAGTATCTACGGACTAGTAGCCGGAATGGATAGTCTGATATAAAAGTGAGGGTTAGGTAAATATTATATTAAGCGTTTTAATCATTACTTTATAAGTCTTTAAATCCCGATAAGATGTACAAACTATATTAAAAGGATATTTCGCAATATTCAGAAGCTTTCATCGATTGAGCGGAGAATAAACTTTTCAACGTGACTGTGGCGAGACTACTACCTTAAACACAATCCGATAGAGACCATGACAAACTCGACACGAGTCGAGGCTCCATGGTGGGAAAAATATATAGTAAAAATGTTATAATGCTCGGTAGCGACCTCTAAATATTTTCCGATTACAGGGACCCTTTGCGATATTTTTTTTTTTCTCTATTTGTCACAATTTGATCAGGTGGCCCGCAAAGAAATTTAAAAAAGACTATATCTATATCTAACATATATTTTAATACGAAGTTGAAAATGGTTTAATAAAAATATTATGTACAAGGTTGTTCGGGGGTCACTGCGCGACACCTTACAACGCTCTCAGGGCAGCCTGGGCGTTACAAACAAGCAGACAGACACACCGAGACTGGGCTTTTCTCAAGTTTATGATGGGATTGAAATTTGCATCGTTGGAATGAAACGAAGATTCTTTTTAATTTCGTATTTGCATTATTGTCCAACATATTTTGCAGATTCAGGTTGCAGACTGCTAATGAGGATCCTCACAAGTGTTTGCGAGACTTTCATGGCTGAAATCTGCCAAGGGAAATTTGGAATGATTTTCGTTGTATTCCAACGATGCAAAATTCAATCTCATTGTATATGCATATTGTCATCTTTTGAATTTAAATTTTATATATATTAATATTAAATATTACATAATATTGGGATATCTTCAATTTTGTGTTAAAATATACTTTATCGATCGAAAGAATTTAATTTCTTTTTAATTTGCATGACGTTGAAGTTTGCAACGTGGGAATATAACGATAGTGATTTTTTTTTTTTTTTTCATTCCACTTATTTTATTGGGTCGATTTAGGCTGTGAAAACCAATCGAACATTTTTTTACCTATTTTCATTAGCGTTTTATGACCTCAATTTACACAAAAAGGTTTTGGATGATGATAATAATGTTGCATTCCAACGATGCAAATTTCAACATCGTTAATTTGCTATATTTTTCATGTTTATGTATACATACATATGTTCGCAAGTGCGTGTGTGTTTTTCACATTTATACACGATAAATGAATATATCTCTGGATGAAATTTTCACGTGTTTAGCGGTGACAATTTGTCTCGTTAAAAATAGCGGACAAATGGGTATGGCGATTATTACGTGTACGACCACACATTTCATGTTTATTACTACGTGGCGGGTAGAGAAGAGAGAGAGAGAGAGAGAGAGAGAGAGAGAGAGAGAGAGAGAGAGAGAGAGAGAGAGAGAGAGAGAGAGAGAGAGAGAGAGAGAGAGAGAGAGAGAGAGAGAGAGAGAGAGAGAGAGAGAGAGAGAGAGGAGACAGAGTTACGTTTAACTCGAAAATATTCCACGCGTATGCGTTGTGGGTTTTCTAGATACGTCGGTTTATCGTGAAACCGCTAAATTGTCACTGTGTGAAAATACACTTTTGGGATGGGGTAGAATGTCGTTACAACCGATGGACCCACATTGCAAAGTGAGGACATCGGCGAGTGCCAGCGAAGAGAGAAACAGAGAGCGAGAGAGAGAGAGAGAGAGGGCGCTAGGAAAACGCTATAAATAAAATGTCGAGCCAGTGGTGTGTCGCTCGTGACGTTGAAGGGAATTTGCGTGGCGATAAGTGTTCGGTCGGTCCGAGGGTTAGGGCAAACGGATCGCCAGTAACTTACGCAACATTATTGTGACGTCGATTCATTTTTAACGTACGTCTGTTCACTCGTTCGCTTCCTCGTTGATCCGAACGAAATGTTTCGAGGAGGAAAAGATTCCTTGCGTCGGAGGATGGATGGTAATTGAGTTTTCGAAGTGCCGAACGAATTGACATTTACACTCGTTACAGCGTAAGACTTCGCGTTGACTCGCTTATTATGCGCGTCCGAGAGGTTTTTCCTAAGACGTCGAACTTTTTTTTGTTTTTTTTTTGTCATAATGGATTCGTAAGGCTTTCATTGGATTTTAGGTTTTTTTTTATTCTTTGGATTTTGATTTGTTTTTATTGAATTTTATTCGGTTCGTCTGAAATTTAGTCAAGTCGTCTGATTTCCATTGAATTATTCAGATTTATTTGCGGTTCTTTTGAATTATTATTAAAGCCGCGTAATTTTTCTTTAAAGAAGATTCAATCAAATTCGGAAAAAATGCATAAATGTTATAATTATTCCGTAACAACAAGAAAAAAATCATAACAATGAAGAATTAAATAAACTACTTTTATTTTATATAATTCGTTATTTTTCTTCCCATTTTCGGAAGAATTAAATAAAACAAAAATAATCAATCGAAATGGATTATCTTTATTTTTATTTAATTCTTCATACTCATGATATTTTTCTGGTTATTATTAAATAATTATAATATTTATGCGTTTCTTTTTTAATTTTATTGAATCTTCTGCATTTTACTTAATTCGTCGGATGTTCTATTAATTATTTTGATAAAAATTAAAATATCTCATTGAAAATAAGAAGAGTTTCGTAAAAATATCAAAAATTAATTAACAATTTAATTCTTTTGATTCTAACCGAATTCTCCTGATTTTCAACTAAACATTTTGACTTTTTCGTTGACTTCCAACTTCAACTGAATTATTTTGACTGTTATTTGAGTTTTGTAATTTTTACTAACCTCTCGTGATTTGTCATAAACATTTCTCGGATTTTTGGTGAGTCTCGTATTTTGAAAACGCTAATTAAAAAAAATATTGACCGCGCGTTTGTGACATAAAGTCTGAAAGTTTTTAGATGAAAAGTCAACGTGGCCGGGACCTTGCGTTCTTCTAATAGTCGAGAGACGATGGAGATAGGCGAGAAAAAGAAAGAGAGAGAGAGAGAGAGAGAGAGGGGAGAGAGAGAGAGAGAGAGAGGGAGCGAGAGATTCACGTTTTCTCTCGCGAGCACGAAGGCATCGTGCAATAGAGGCTCGCCGAGAGCTCGTTCACGCGAGCAGTTTTACTCGAGTTCGCGAGAGTCTGCATTCTTAACTTGCTATTTTTACGTACTCGCGCTCGAGCACGTGTGTGTGTGTGTGTGTGTGTGTGTGTGTGGGACGTTATGACGAGGAACGAGGCGCGAAACGAGAGTACACGGCTCCGCTCGCCGCGATCTCTTGACTACGCCTATCCTGATAATTATTTATGAATTATACATATACGTGAAAGAATATCGTCTATAAATTAATTAATGCCCGACATAAGCGCCGTGGCTTTTAAATATAGACGCCCGTTATTTAAGTTCTAACCAAACTTTTCATTATCAACAAGCAACGTTTCACCTGTATTTTTTTACTTTTTCTATTATATATCACATTTTATTTTAATATCAATGGAAATATAGTACCATTTATCACCGATGGATAATATTTTGGGTAAATTGATTTTTCAATGTTTATCGGAGCTTTATTATTCTATTTTTTATATTCTATATAGCATTTTTATTTTTTTATCCTATACAATTATTTTTATTTAATTTAACATATTTTAAGGGGTTACGTGGGTTTCGAAGCCAAAAAAGCATATTTTCTCTATATTTTTTTAAATATAATAAATAAATTATTTTATTCAAAATGTTAAGCTCATAAAAGAGCAACATTTCAACAATATTTTCAAAAAATTTCATTCAAAAATTTGGGAAGTTCAGCCGGTGGGACCTGGTTTCCGGTGACCCCTAAAAAAAAGTGTCCTCGTGGTGGTCAGGATAACTTATGATAGCTTTATCTGAAATTAAATACCCAAATTCTTTTCTGTTAGTAGATAAGTATAGCTCGTAATTGAACGAAGCATTTTCAAAAAAATTGAAATTTGAATTTTTGACAGAGTTGTATGCAAAATAGTTCAATTTTTGATACAATTTACACTACGTATAGCCTTGTAAAATTAGTTGTAATCGAAAGAAAAACCTTCGTTCAATCACTAGTCAATGCTATTTTGAAGAAGTGTGCAAAATTTCAATAAGATCGGTGCATTAGTTTTTGAGAAATCGTGTCCACCGACATAAAAAATAGTGTTTTGAGAAAAATGCGTGTACCTGCGTCGCTCCCGGCCGGTCTTTCCCAACGGGGGGAATTCCCGAAGGCTGTCTCTCCTAGATTTTTACTCCGATTGACTTAAAACTTTGGGAGAATATTCTAGACATATTGTACTATTAGATAATAAAATTTAAAAAAAATGGATTTTTTGCAATTTTCAAACCCACGTGGCCCCTTAATATAACCATTTTTTCATTGGATTTATCATATTCATATTATAAATAAAGTAACAATTTCGAACAATTCTTACTTTATTTATTTATAGCAACAATGAACAAGTGAACTATTTATAAATAAATGCAATGACCATTTTTTGTAGAATTTCCTAGAAAAAAAATGAATCATCCAATCGTGTTATAATGAACATGATAAAATTAATTCCGTCATAATATTATTTAAAATTAGACAATTTTTAAAGAGCCAACTCCCCTTGAATGAAATATGACGTTGACGTTTGCATCGTTGGAATGCAACAATGTTTTTTTGTTGTTTTCATTTTTTTTTCTCATATTTCCATCATTATCTAAAAACTTTTTTTGCGAATTGAGGTCGTAATTTTCTGATAACATTATGCACAAAAGTTTTTGCGACTTTCAAAGCCTACATAATCAAAAAAAAGTTGTGTAATTAAAAATAATCAATTTTCGTTGCTTTCCAACGATGCAAAGTTCAACGTCGTGATTAATTCATCCTCCAGTGTTCCCGAAAAAGTCCAAGTACGATTGAATTCGGAGTTCGCGGCAAAATAAATTCTTACCAACACAATGCTTGAATATCATTATGTTCGTCTTTTTTTCTCTCTCACAATTTCTGTTTTCGATCTCTTCAAAATTCCTTCGTACCGACGTACCAAAAAAAAAAACATAATAAATCAATCGTTAGCAGGCGTTTGCACTTTTCACGTCCGTGGGGGCATTGCGTGCGTTGCGAGCGGTGTAATAGCGCGTAAGCTACTGGATACGAAGTATTGTGTGTACTTTGACGACGTGCCAGGAGAATATATCCTATCGATTTTGTACACGAACACGCGTACTATTACACATTATACCATCAGGAAAGCATATAATCCTGTATTTATCTTACGATCCATAGTTTGAGCCCGAAATATATACAATAAGGAGTCTACACACACACACACACACACACACACACACACACACACACACACACACACACACACATATATATATATATATATATATTGAACCGGAAATATTTATGTATAATTTATATACAGTATATATATCACAAGCGGGGAAGGGATATTCTGAAGACATTGAGGTTTACGTAATGTTTGGGTATGAGGACTTGGGGGGTTTGTGGCCACTATGATGACGGTCTTCGAAGTCGATGTCTTCGAAATGACCTCTACCCCTACACGTATACACATTTATACAATGGGATATGTGCACACACGCATGTGTTTGTATATCCCCACAGGATTTTGCTCTCCGGATTAGTCCTCGAAACGATCTTGATCACGATCTTCACAAGCGCGAGAACGAGCTTATAAATAACTTTTGAACACGTGCTCCCTTCCGTTCCGTTGGTACAATATTCTCTCTCTTTCTCTCTCTCTCTCTCCCCCCCTCTCTCTCTCTCTCTCTCTCTCCCGCCCCCCCCCTCCCTCTCTCTCTCTCTCTCTCTCCCTCTGTCTCTCTCTCTCTCTCTGTGTAGATTGTACGCGGGGTGTATCGTATGGCGTGTTGCGTCTGTTTTTTCGGGGCTATCAACGGCCGCTTTTATGCAAAACATTCCACGTCCATTGAAAAACATGCAAAACATTTGCCGCATCGCTCAACGATCATCGCTCGTGTTCCTACGCAAATAATTCTACCCACCGTGATAATTATTCCAGAAATATTTAACTAGTTACACGTTTCGTCGTTATCGTCGTAACCTGGCTCTATTCATGTACTGTTTCGTTATTTCGTTACGACAACTGGTAGTTTAGCTTTCTTTGGAGATGTAGGAAGTTGGTGAAACTTTATTGCGATACTGGTTGATCGGAATTTCCTTTCGGGAACGATAATTGAATAACTACTGTCCCTAATTAATACTATTATTATTATCATTATTATTCTTGTTTTTGGTATCAATCAAACAAGTTTTATTTGCATAACTTTTTACAAAAGTTTTTTTTTAGAATATCGTAACTTTCCGCTTAAATATTCATTCAGTTAATTACTACATCCCGCATTCTCGTACATCGTACTCTCTAATATTTCTCTCTTCTCCATTTATTCCTCTACTCCATTTCTTTTTCCTCCCTCTTCCTCCTTACTCATTTTTCTGCACACTTCTATTTCGCTAAAATGTTTCCATGTGTCTTTTTTTATTTTCCCGCCCAACATATTTATCGTTTCCCCCTTTATTGCCACCTCATATATTACTTCGATTCACTCCTCTGCTTTCTTTCTCGCCTTTTCTGATACTAACTCTCTGCTTTTTTTCTTCTTATTATGAGGGGCTCCAACGTCTTATTTTGTTCTTTACATATGCTGCACTTCCATTCTTTTTTTCCTGTCTTTCCCGCTCTTCGTATGTTGCAACATCTTAACCTCGCCCACATTTCCTTGTCCCATTCCTATACTCCCCCGCCGACCAGTATTTCCATGGCATATTATCATTTTCTATAATATATTTTTACTTCTCATTATATGTCGATTTCCTTCCTTAAAATGTTCTCTTTAGGCCTTAGGCTACTCTAGAGGTAGAAAAAGGGCATATTTTGTGATTTTTTTTTCAGCGAAACTATCAAATAAATAGGGGTTTTATTATACACGTAATTGACTATATAAAATTATTTTTTGTATAGTCAATTACGTGTATAATAAAACCCCTTACTGTTCTGTGTGAAACCGCCGATGCATCGAGTAAGATCATCACGGGGCTTAGTACTTTAGTATCCTCTGCCGTATACTTGCTCCAGTCCCCCAAATTACAGCCCACCACGGCGCTCATAAAAGGAGCTCGTTGCGGATCAAGAGGGGTTGCGCTGGAATTTGAAAATCGAGTACTTAGAGATTTTTCACACCCATAATTTTTTGGAATATAGTTTTACAGTTGCTAAGGTACTTTTTTAACAAAAAAAAATCGATTTTTGGAAAATCCTAACGTGCCCTAACGCCTTCAGTTGTCTAGCCCCTCTTTAATCCTTTCGTCTATTCTTTTCACTTATATCCGTTCCTTTATCATTGTTATTATGTCTTCTATTTCCATATCTCTTAATACCTTCACTAAGTTTTCTCCCCTATTTTGTAGGGTCTCCGTTTGTTATTGCTCTTATTTTTCCATTAAGCAATATTTTTTGGCCATCTTGTCTCCTCCACTTTTATCACCTCTGGTGATAAAAATACAGTAGACGCTGGGATACAGTAGATGCACTGTAGACCTTCTGGACCCTTCATTCAGCCTACTGTAGACACACTGTAGACCCTCTGGACGCTCTATTCAGCATAAATGTATTTATTTCGTCATCGAACGTGTTACCGATCAGGCCATAATGGAGTGTTGGTGGAGGAGATATCGAATGTGGGCTCAAAGGAGTTTAGGTGTGATCGAGGCAACAGACTTGAGAGCGGATGCAGGTTTAGGAGGACTGTGTTCTGCACGTTTCACTGAAACTAAGGGGGTCGAAAGAAGGTTTGGGAGCAGTAACAGAGACTACACCGGATCAAATGGAGGCCTCTTCATGGCACTGAACGTGACAAATGGGGTTTGATAAGTTCAACGGAGGCTGGCGGCTTGTACATTACAAAAGAAATGGGTCCTGCGAGTGTTCAGAGAAGGCTATAAATTTTCACTCGGGGAGGGATTAAAAAATTACTCCTTTCTGCATCCGACGTGCTAGCAATCGGACACTGGGTTTGCAAGCCCAGTTTTGTTCTTTTTATTATTGCAATATACGTTCATCGTTATGATTTCACGTCACGATTGACATCAAGTACAGACGATCGAGGCACTCAGACAAATAATTTTCTCGAGATTACGAGGTAAAAAAGTACAATTCTCTCGGAATTAATAAGTTGAAAGTGTAATTCTACGGTAAGCTCTGACGTCAATCGGGACAACGAGCTTTGCAGGCGAGTGGTAAAAGGAAAAAATGAACAAAAGAAGAAAAAAAAGAAAGATAAAAGGAATAAGTAGCGGATTTATCATTAAACCGTACGTGGTTGCTTGTGAAAGGAGCCCAGCCATATTCGTATGATATATATATATATATATATATATATATATATATATATATATATATATATATATACACGGTCCGTGTGTTACTACCATTGGGCCTCTATAATCAATGTGGACTCTGCAAGCAGTAACGGGTATTCATACATTGAAGGCGATCCATAATAGGCCCTGCTTATCTCGCATGTATTTTATTAAGCGCAATACATATGTATACGTGGGTATAGAGATCCAGGGGTGGGTGTCTATATATATATATACGGTCAAAACCGGTTACAACGACATTGAAGGGACCCTGCAGTACCGACTTTATAGCCGGTAGTCGTTATAAGCGACAGATGGACAGGTTATAAGGGGACGTCTATTAATTACGTAAGGTGTTTTTGTTTAAATTGGACCCCCCCTTCCCCTGGTGAGATTTGGCGAGATGCGGAGACAGCCCCCTCCCTCGGACCTGAGATTTTCCCCACAATTTTTTAATTATTACATTTGTTCGATATATTCATGTATTTTGCTTCATACTACTAATAAAGACTTACTGATAGAGTGTTCTATCAAATACATTTTTTTCTCCGAAAGAAGAAGATAAAAATATAACTATAACGGTTTTTGGAGGAACAGAGCGTGTCTCTCCGTGTATACATGCATATGCATTCAATCAAGTACATATGTATCGTGGTGAAATACCCCAACGTGATGTATATTTATGATTATTAGCTAGTTATAATCGATAATTATTAGAGGTTTAATTTGTGCAAATGGTGAATTGTATGTATCAACTGCGATTGGAGCACGTGCGCCTGCACGGAGCGAATTAAATGTTAAAAATTACCGTGCAGTAACGGTAACCAGATGACAACCCTGAAACTTCGCTTATTATTACTGAGTAAAACACAGATTTTTACGAAAATAAAATAAAATTTCTTCTTCAGATAGAAAATTTTACCAGATTTTCTAGTAAATTTTGATGTGTAACAAAATACGCAAAACTTAAATTTAAAAAATATATAATATCAGCGAAATTTTACTGTGCATTTTATTATTTTATGCCTTTGAAAAATGTCTATCAAAAAGTATCGTCTTTATAACAGTTATTGTAAGATTTATTATAAAATTTAATGAGTGTTATAGGAAAATGTATTGTGCTCTCGGTAAAAATTACCGTGCGCGCTACCCTTCTTGTATAGTAAAATTTTAGCTACGTATTTGAAATTTTCTGTAACGTGAGTTAAAAAAAAACTTGTCGCATACGAATTATTATGCTTTTCTCACTTGTCACCACATTGAAATATATCACGGTAATTTTTACCGTGAAATTCACGAGAAAAATTACTTTTTAATTCTCTCCGTGTGCTAAGCGAACTCGTTCATTATTGCGTGAACAATTTAGGATCCTTTCGGGTCTTTGTCATTTCTATATCGCAAGTCTGATAAGGGCTCGAAATGTTTTGAACGTCGGTGATCACTGTGAGAAAGAGTGCCTGAAAAGTTTCCGGGTGAAGGGCTACTTACGTGGGATCGGATTGGGTGTTTTTTTTTCTTCCTTTTTTCGTCGCTGCTTTTTCGATAGGCATTTTTCAAAGTTTCGCCCGCTTTATTGCGATGTTTGGTTTTCCTTTTTTTTTTCTTCGTTTCGTTTTCTAGGGGGAGCGTTAGATTGATGTGTTTTCATATCGGTTTGATGGAGATGCGTTTACGCTTCTTGCGCGAGTGGTCGCGACTCTATTCCCTAAAAGATCACTATCTCTCTTCCTCTCATCTCCACGTGTTTGGATCTTGGAGAGATCGAAATTGTTGGGGGAAGAGAAAGAGACAGGGGGACATGAAGTGAGAAAGGAAGAGCGAGAATCTGATATACCCAATACCATCTGCGGTCCATTCGAACCTTCGCGTCCAATCGAACAGCTCTCTCGACACTTTAGTGCCTCGAGATTGAGGATCCGAGGCATTCGACGTCGAGACGGCGAAAACTTGCGTCCCTCGCTATATTCGTACATTCACTGTCAGTGTCTCACGCTGAATAGATCCAGGCAAAATAATGCTGGCCAATCGCACTTCTTTGTTTTTGCCATAACACGTTTTGTTCGAAATAAAGATTGTGAACATTTACAATTTCACAATTTACGATTTTTCTCATCATTTTATTATTCAATATTTGTCAACATTTCGGGCGAAAAGGAATAATTGCGGTTAATTGATGTTAAAACGTTTATTTTTATTACCTGAAAAAAAATTAATCTACTGAAGAATAAAAAAAATTAATCCACGATGTTCGATCATTATTTTGTCAATTCTTTGACAATGAGTTTGTTATTTTTTTTATGACATGGAAAATATTTACTATTTTTATTTTCAATCGAATTGTCATTGTGTATTTCATTCAAAGTGCGAGCGCTATTATTTTCTTGCAAACCGTAATAAACCGGAATAGAAAGAGGATCTTGAGATTCTGAACTCGTCGATTCGGACCGGAGGATCCTTAAGCTGAACAAACAAGCCGAGGCCACTGGCCGCTAGCTCATTCTTGCGCAGAGCAGCGACGGGGGAGCGAGGGGGGGGACTAGTCGGATGCTCAGCTCCGAGTGTCCCCGAGCTTGGGCTAGGCGGATGCTCGCGAAATCTAATAAAAACGCGAGCCCTGATGATGGAGTACTACGGTCCACCGAAAAAAGAAAAAAAAAACGAAAAATCTCCATCGCTTTTCGCACGTACGAGAGGGAGAAATACTTCATTTCGATACTCAACGAAGTTAGCACATAAATCGCCCGCCATTGACAACGTTTACACGATTATTCACGAATTTTCAACCGTACTTCTTCCAGCGTTGTCCCCTGAATATCGCCGACGAGCAACCGATGCGAAGACATTATTGCGCGTAATAGCTCGACTTTTTGTTAATAGTCCTATGCACGTCCTTGAAATTCACTTGTACACATTCTTCAATTGAGTAGCAATGTTCAGAGGAAGCGAAACAAAAAATCTGTCTTGTCAATTTTTTTAGCTTCTTCTCTCGTGCATTTGCATCTTGAACAATAATCAAATATATATTAATGATAATAATAATTGTCAAAACTCTTGGAGACCATTTAGCAATATTGCTCATAAAAAGTACTCGCAATAAAATGTTATACATATGAATAAAATATTCGCCCCCAGTCGTGGAACTAGTCTTATTTCGCCGCGAAATGCCGAAGAAAAACATTTCACGACGAAATGTACGCGACTGGGATTCGAACCCTGGACCTCCCGGTCCGTAGGTTTAGTGGCAAGCACGCTAACCACTATACCATTGCACAGGTTATACCGTAATAATATAATAATACTATAATTACTATACAATAATAATAACCATACACGGAGAGAATTAAAAAGTAGTTTTTGTCGTGAATTTCACGGTAAAAATTACCGTGATATATTTCAATGTGGTGACAAGTGAGAAAAGCATTCGTATGCGACAAGTTTTTTTTAACTCAGGTTACAGAAAATTTCAAATACGTAGCTAAAATTTTACTATACAAGAAGGGTAGCGCGCACGATAATTTTTACCGAGAGCACAATACATTTTCCTATAACACTCATTAAATTTTATAATAAATCTTAAAATAACTGTTATAAAGACGATACTTTTTTATAGACATTTTTGAAAGGCATAAAATAATAAAATGCACAGTAAAATTTCGCTGATATTATATATTTTTTAAATTTGAGTTTTGCTTATTTTGTTATACATCAAAATTTACTAGAAAATTTGGTAAAATTTTCTATCTGAAGAAGAAATTTTATTTTATTTTCGTGAAAATCTGTGTTTTACTCAGTAATAATAAGCGAAGTTTCAGGGTTGTCATCTGGTTACCGTTACTGCACGGTAATTTTTAACATTTAATTCTCTCCGTGTATAGATAGATTTTATTTAGTCAATTCTTGCCCCTCGGGTTTAAGAATATTACATAAATTGACAGCGGTTACATAGTTTTCTCTAATACTACTTTTAAGTCTACATATAATCTTTCATTTGGTTCCTATTAAGGGGTTACGTGGG
Organism: Ophion ventricosus; assembly: GCA_963932345.1. NCBI lineage: Eukaryota > Metazoa > Arthropoda > Insecta > Hymenoptera > Ichneumonidae > Ophion > Ophion ventricosus. The sequence goes on along the minus strand of OZ010711.1, from coordinate 31,579,733 downwards.
TTTCGAAGTAAAAAAAACGCATATTTTCTCTATTTTTTTAAATTATAATATATAAATTATTTTATTAAAAATGTTAAGCACATAAAAGAGCAACATTTCGACAATATTTTTTTAAATATTCATCCAAAAATTTGGGAAATTCAGCCGGTGGGACCTGGTTTCCAGAGACCCTAAAAAAAAAAGTGTCCTCTTGGTGGTCAGGATAACTCATGATAGCTTTATCGGAAATTAAAAAACCGATGTTTTTCTGTTAGTAGATAAGTATAATTCGTGATTGAACGAAGAATTTAAAAAAAATTGAAATTTGAATTTTTGGCAGAGTTGTATGCAAAATAGTTCAATTTTTGGTACAATTTACACTACGTATACTCTTGTAAAATTAGTTGTAATTGAAAAAAAACCTTCGTTCAAACTCTAGTCAATGCTATTTTCAAGAAGTGTGCAAAATTTCAATAAGATCGCTGCATTAGTTTTGGAGAAATCCTGTCCACCGAGTTCAAAAATAGTGTTTTGAGAAAAATGCGTATACCTGCGTCGCTCCCGGCCGGTCTTTCCCAACGGGGGGAATTCCCAAAGGCTCTCTCTCCTAGACTTTTACTCCGATTGACTTAAGGCAGTAGTCTGCTTTAGGAGCCGAAAAAAAGCGTTTTTTCAACAATTTTTTTGAAAGGGAAGGAAATGATTGCGGTAAACGAAATTTTGAGACGATAGTATATTATATTCAAGCTTTAAAAAACAATTTTTATTATTACAAATTATTGAAATTTGCCAAAGTTGTAACGATTTTTCTGGGGCGCCTGGAGTGTGCACTCGTAAATCGGTGCCGGTGATGGAGGTCGTGCGATGCATCTGAAACAGTGGAACCAAATTTTTTTTTAGTTTTTATAAGTTCCTTTTCTATATGAACTAAAAAAATACCGAAGAAATGACGAAATTCCAAATTTTTTCGAAGTTTGAAAAAAAAATTCACTTTTTTGAAAAAAAAAATTCACTTTAAGTTGCAAAACAAGTAATTTAAATAGTACTTTTGTCCAACTTTTTTAGTTCAAATAGAAGATAATTCAATACTGAAGCTAGATCACTTTGGTTTTTTTCGATCGGACATATATTGTTTTTACTATCGCCGGCACCGTTTTCCAAAACTTGTGAAAATGAAAACTCGAGAAAACGGGCTGTAAAGTTCTGCCCGAGCATTCGCACCTGCTCGACGCTCGGCCACTAAAACTGATCTAGCTTCGAAAATATGTCGAATTGGCCTCTAAAATTTTGAACACATATTCTTGGATAGTTTTGGAATAGATTTAAGACAAAAACGAAAAATCGATTTTTTGAAGCCTGTAAAGCAGACTACTGCCTTAAAACGTTGGGAGAATATTCTTGACATATTGTACTATTAAATAATAAGATTTTTTTAAATGGATTTTTTGAAATTATCTAACCTACGTAACCCCTTAATCTTTTTTCCCTATTATTATATTTCCGTTCCACATCATCATCATATACCCTTTTCACTTGTTTTGTCCAGTCCGCACCTTTACCTTGAACATTCTCACATATTCACATAGCACGGGCTTAATCTCTCAATTTAGAAGCTCATTCTATCCTATCAGCTTCTTTGTTTCATTAAAGAGTTTATCCACCTTCTTCCCCATATCCCTACTTATCATTCTCTTAAATTTCTCACGTTGCCTAATATGCTCTAAATTCTCTCTTTCCAACCCGCACAGTCTGCACGACTCTTCTCTTTAAACCCTTTATTTCCCTGCCGCCCACGTTGCCATACCTCATTCTCGCCCATTGTTCTTTATCCTCTCCTTTTATTCTTTTCTACTTCCAATATTTTTGCATCGATATATTTGTTAATACGATATTTATGTTCTACATAGTATTTCGAGACTTCCATTCTGCACCAGTCTCCCTGAATCCTTCTTTGATCATTTAGTATTTCACATCCAGAGTTTAGCGTAGCCTCTAGTCGATTCGATTCACCACCAATTCCCATTTTTATCATCGACTCCTCATCTCCTACTTTTCTGAAAGCATTCGTCATTCCTCTACCCCACTTGGAAGGGTTTGCCTTTGCCCAGTTCCTTATTTCTTCGCTCGGACAGATTCTCGGCTGTCTCCCGTTATCCATTTTTAGTATGTAATCACTCGCTCTCTTTTGCGCTTGTACCGCGATTTTTGGCCTCTCAGGCTCCATTCTCCATAAATACGCCGGTGTGTTAGGGCTTACCCCAGATCATCACTTTCACGTCCTTTCCCTCCACTCTTTCGATCTTGCCTCTCTCGCTCCACCCTCAAGTTTTTGCTCCGTAAGTTAAAATCGCCCTCACCAATGTGTCCAGCAGATACGCTCTTCTTTTCATGCTTTTTACTCTCGCACGTTTCATTATTCCCCACACCGTATTTGTGCCTTACCTGCCAACATTTTCAGGTGTTTCGAGTACGAGTTCTTTTAATAATAATATACCATATATTTTTTATTTTCTTATTTTCACCCTGCTGGGCTTTAGAATATTTTACATTTTCATTATCTACATACATAACCTCTACCTCCGCCGCTTGAAAACACATTCTTATTATACCATATATATACAACATATAATAATAACAATTACCAAACCATACCATAATTATAATAATAATATCATTATTATTATTATAGCATTATTTTATCTGTACATATAAATATATTAATATCATTTACTATTTATAAACATAATATGAATAAAACGCGAGATAAACACATCAAGGGTGTCTAATGGATTGATACTGCGTTATTGTAACGATCGACTTTTCTTGTAACCCAGAATTTTATCTGCCGAAACTTTTTCATTTATATAGGTATGCACCTGCGTGTATTGATATATCTATAGAGCGGAGACGAGGGTACACAACGTTGACCCAGTTTTATGAGACTCTCCTCGGTTATATATTATATTTGTGGTCTATATATGTGGCCTAGAAAATATATGCTAGTATGTGTTTTACGAGATATATTGGGGATGTGTGCGATTGGGAATATATATATATATATATATTCTCACGGCTAGACCGGTTCATCCCAATACACATGTTATATATATATATATGCACACCCGTACCAATACGTATTCCTCTGCATAACGGTGGTGTATCAGAGCCAAGACCCGATTTTCCCGCTCGCCAAAAATTTTCTCGTCGCGTGTGCGTTAAAGTGTCTCGTGAGGTTTTTCATTGGCGCTATTGCGACAATCGCACTACATATATATCTATCTACAGCAGAACCTCGATTATCCGAACCTTAATCATCCGCATTCGATGTTTGAAAGAATTTCTATATATATATATATGTATAATAAAGATAATATTTTTTTATTGATTTGTTCCAGCCGTACAGGGCTTCCCCTTTTTACGTGCCCCAACCCACCTCAACTTCGTTCTACCTCCCACTCCACAGCCCCCCGCTATCCCCCCTCTCCCATTTCACAATTCCCCCTTCTACTTACCCATCCCCCCACCTTGCGGCCGCAGCCGACTTCCCCCTCTGTATCGTATTCACAATGACATATCTTGCCATGGGCATAGGGAAACTGCGGAAAACCTATACCGATAAAGCTGGTCCCAAAGTTCGCCTCTCAGAAAACGGAACTAGTTGTCTTTTCGCCGAGAAATGTCGAAGAAAACCATTTCACGACGAAAGTGACGCGACTGGGTTTTGAGCCTGCAACCTCCTGATCCGTTGGCCAGCACGCTAACCACTAGACCAAGCAATATAGATTATATTTTAGGGTTTATAATATAGATAATATATTTATTTCAATTTTTGTTGTATATCATCTATACAAAAAAAAATACGTTTTGATTATCCGAATCATCTTCAGTCCCATTTGGTTCGGATAATCGAGGTTCTACTGTACACATATAATAAAACTGTAAACTTTGTGTGTCTGTACATTGAAAATATTTGCAAACAAATTAATCGGGAAGATGAAGGATGAGTGACCGAATGCATTAAGATAATTTTTAGAATTTTTGTCTCTTTGTCTGTTTGTTTGTGCACGCATCACGTGAAAACTACTAACTCAATCTGGGTGGAGTTTCCAGCAAAATTTAGGGCTTAACTTGAAATAACATTGTGTTTTTATTTCATCGCAATCGGCTCACTCAATCAAAAGATATGCAAATTTAAGGCGGGCAACCACTTTAGGAGACCGAAAATTAAATGATTTTTTGGATTTTTTTATTGTGAAAAAAAAAACGGAAATTTCCACAACTCTGACAATAATTTATTCATATTTTCATACATGTCAGGTAAATTTTTCAAGTTATTTCATTACTTGCATTAATTAAGGTGTAATCCGCTGCTAACAAATCGCATCTGAAATAGTTCAACAAATTTTTATATATTCTTGAAATGTTTTTTTAAGAAAATGAACCTAAATTTTGAAAAAAAAATCGAGTAATGATTGTTGGAACGTGTTTGAAAAAAAAGAATCGATTTTTAGCATTTTTTCCCGGCATTTTGCAATAATAAATATGTTTTAAACAATCTAATCTTTCCAACTTTGGGTTCATTTTTTAATAAACTATATTATGCAAACGTATTTCAAATTTGAAGATGATCCATCAATTAGATTTTGAGTTATGATTCCCGCAAATTGAAAAAATGTCGTTTCGAAAAAAACACGTTTAAAGTTTCACAAACGAAAAACTGAAAGTCAAATGTGTTTAATCAAATGATAAAGTGTCTTGCCGATTAATCAGCGATTCCAGCACCATACAGCAGTCCTTCCTCTTCCTCATGCAACTCATTTGAAACTTGCGTTTCCTCTTTACGAGCTTTTCGAGCTTCTTTTGTCTCTAATAAACTTTTTCTATTTTGTCGAGTCACGCGCATCTGATCCATTTGCTCGGCATATCCGTAGCTCTGCCTGCCAACGACGATTTGTAGTTCATTCATAACCATGAGTAGGGCTGAATTTCCTTCATTGAATAAAATAGCAGCAAAAAATGCCGCTACCTCGATTATTTTGCACTCAGAATGGAAATGTTTTGGTGCTAATCACCAAACGGTCGAGTTTGGATTTGTTTGGGTTATGAAAACCAAAACAAACTACCGAACTGAGCGCTCGTGGATACCTGAGCGCGCTTGGGAGTCGAGCGGAGAGTCTTTATCATTTATATACTGTGACGGATTTCTGAATCTTTCTCTAACCACGAGAACGGTAACAGAACAAGTCGAGAGCAAAGGTGCGAGAACCGTCACCTTCGGCCGTCCGCCTGTCGTCGTGCACCCGCAGTACCCGGGGCGCCAGAGAATTTGGTTCACCGGACTTTTCAACCGGACTAAACTGGGGACGGGGGGATCCAACCCGACCCGCCAAACGGGAGACTGGAGATCTCCCTACTTTTTGTTTCGCCGGAAGCATAACCGGGCTAAACTGGGAGGCTGGATACCTCCCTGATTTTTTTATCGCCGTAATCATAACCGGACTAAACTGGGTGCACTTGGACGAAGGAACGGTTGCGGTACGGCACGGCCGCTCAGGCTGTGGATTGTGGTAGAGGGGTCGGGATTCACCGGGGGGTAGCGAAAGTGTCGAGAACCAAATAAAATAATTATTTTTTTTTATTTTGCGGAAGCCGAATTTTTCCCGAAGAAAAATCCCGAGAACTGCACGCGGAAACCTCCATCGCGAACGCGAAACGCGAGCGAGAGCGTCACTCGTACGGGAACGAGAGAGAGCACCGCTCAGGAGTCAATATCGCGGGAGCGAGAACGCGAACTTTTCTGTCGCGAGAGAGACCACGACACGTCTCTCCATCGCGACGTCCGAGACACGACTCTACGAGAGCTATCTCCGAAATCTTGCGGCGGGCTGTACCTCGCACCGCCAGGGCCAGCGCGCGAGAGCATTGTCGAGCGCGCTCACCGAAAAAAAGGTAAACACGCTCGCGCGATCGGACCATGCGAGAACGCTGGTCTAAGCGAGAATCCTTATCTCGTAATTTTTGAGAGCTGGAATATTCTAATAGAATATTCCTTTCGGAATCTATATTCTCTGCCCGAGTTACCCCGCAACGGAACGGTAACAAATCGGGACCTTTTCTCCTCGGTAGCATGGAGATTCGCAGGGATCGCATCCCCGGGTCACCGTGCGAGAGCGGGCAAAGCTTCCCTCCGGAAGCGCGGCACGGAGTTCTCCAGCCTCCGCCCGTAACCCAACGGCCCGCTCCTCGGCACGATGCACCTCTCGGTGGGGCGCCGGCGTCTCAGCCGGGCGTGCACCGATTCCCCGAAGAATCTCGTTGGGTGCTTCCCTCGGTCGGGATTGCTCGATACATTGAGCGACACGCCGCTCGACCGAGTTCCGCACGCCAACTTAACGCAACGGTAACGACAACAAACCTAAACGTAACACAACAAATATGCGGAGAAAAGGCCCTTAACAAAACGGGTGGGTCTCAACCCGGGCATCGAGAACGTAATCGCATCACCGGTAGCTTTTTCTGTGACGCGATTTGAAAAATCACGTCACAATACATACCGTTAGAAGGAATCCGAAAATCGTTTGGAAATTTGGTGAAGCTGACACCGAGTGAAGCTCGGTGTCAGCTACTTTTTGCACGGCCAGCTCTATGTGGCTCTCTTCCGTGAAGAAAGGAACTGCAGGAAAAATACTTTTAATGGTTGTTTTTTATTGTTTTTGTTTTTTTTCGCTTTGTTTTGATGATGGTCGAAAGCTCAGCGAATACTTTAAGAAAAAAAACGGCATCAATATGTATTTCAGTGGTCTGTGCGTACAAAGTCGCGGGCACAGCTAGTATATCTATACATATAAAAAAGTTGCATGGACTAATTGACTGACTGACAAATAGACAACGCGTAGCCTAATCCGCTGAAGATAGAAACATGACATTTAGAAGATACGTTCCTTAGAAGGTGTAGAGGTGCACTAAGAAAGGATTGTTCGAAAATAAACTCTCAAGGGAGTGAAATTGGGTGTAAAAGTTTGTATGAAAAATTGTATTCCTTGCGTGTATTAAGGCAGTAGTCTGGTCTAGAGCGAGGTTTTTGACGTCATTTTTGGGTTGGAATAACTTTTAAACCGTTGAAGTTGTCTTGATGAAATTTTACATATGTATTTATTGTTCCTTTGAGAATGTATCTACATTAAAAACAATTATTTTAAATATTTTCATGTTTTTTTTATTTTTTTACAACACGGTCCGCCGAAAACCGCTTCATTCGGCGCCCACTCTGGGTGATGTTGTATGCATCTGAAAAAAAAAATATATATATTCTCAATCTGTATGAGTATTCTGAGCACTGGTAGCAGAATTAGTACTTAAAAAAATTTTGTTACAAAATGGCGGCCTGTTAAACTTTGATTAACGATATTTCATACATTTTCGGTTATTCGACGAGTTATAAAATGTGGGCAAAATTATTGTTCGACTCAATTCTGCTACCAGTCCTCAGAAACAGGCTGCCGAAGGTATGTGCAAAATTTGAGCTCGATCGGTCAATTAGTTATCGAGATATCGTGGGCGCCGATTTGAAAAACATAGTTCTGAGATAAACGCGTTCAAAGTTGCTTCCCGACCGCGCTATCTGAGCGCGCGGCTTGCTTATAATTTCTATTACTCTGCTAATTTTTGAAATATCAATAAACGGTTTTCACGAGCGTATTAAGAAAGGTCTAAAGAATAATAAAATGAAAAAAAAATCGATTTTGTCAAATTTCTAGACCAGACTACTGCCTGAACTTGAAACTTGGAAGATATATTCCTTAGACCATATAGAGCAACACTTCTTAATTAGGAGTCCAAAACTCGGCAAATATTATCATTTTCGTAATTTTCGTTGATAAAAATGTGCGTTTTCTTGAAAACAATCGGGAAGTTATTTAGCCGGCGGATCATTAAAAAAAAACTACACATTATGAGCCATCCAAAGAGGATTCCATACGAAAGTTTTTCTTTTTTATTAATTTTTATAGTTGTCAAGCCCTCATTAAAATAAAATAATAAAAGTAATTATATCTCGAAAATGGGTTCACTTTTGCACGAAGCATTACTGGGTTATTTGATAGCGGAAAAAATGTCCTACAACCCTTTCACGGGATTTCGACTAATAACCAGTAACCTTGTACAAATTATTAGATCGAAATGTGGCCAGCGTGTCATCTCCATAAAGTGCGGCATAAATTAGATGTTTTTGAAAAGTCGTAATTGTTTGGTAAAAGTTCGGTAACTGCTTGAAATTTTCACCGGTATATTGGGATGTCTTTTTACTTGATTGTTAACGAAAATCAGTTAATCGTTAAACATTGGGTTTCGTAAAAGGAATATCTTAATTGATCGAGGGAATAAATTCTTTTTTTTTACTTGATCAAATTTATTTCATTCGTGGTAACATGCTCGAATACAGATTTATGAGGGTCAGCGTGTGTGTGTGTGTGTGTGTGTTTGCGATCGAGAGGGGAAAGGGAGAACGAGAGCGAAAGGCAGCGAGTCAAAGTACGTAAAGATAAAAATAACCGGCGCAATGTGGCCCTTTTGTGTGACGATACAGTTGGGTGCGTGGCCGATTGACGAATGACGTAACGGGCGCGTTGCGATGGGCGACGTTAGAGTGAAAGGAGCGAGATAAAATGTTGGTAAAGCACGCCGAGGCGAAGGGGACGAGAGAAAAGTTCAAGTATGTATGTGTGGGCCTGTTCATATTCGTACACAAACACATTTATATATATATATATATTAGATGAAGTAAAAAGTTCTGAGCGTTTTTTCGACGATGAAATTAACCTAGTTAGGATTATCCGATTCAGATCAAATATGCCTCGTTTCATTCGATAACTTTTGTCTATTTTGAAAGCAATTTCATAATTCCGCGATTGAAGAAGTCCTCGTCCCTATTGGTAAAAAACTTGACTAGCTCATTTCCACAAGCCTCTCTTGAGGCCAGTTTTGTACCATCAAGAAAATGTTTCAAATGTTTGAAAAGGTGATAATCGCTTGGTGCCAAGTCTGGACTATACGGCGGGTGCGATAGAACCTCCCATCCAAGCGCTTGGAGCTTCTGGCGCGTCGTTAAAGATGTGTGCGGCTTGGCGTTGTCTTGATGGAACACAATACCCTTCCTATTGGCCAATTCTGGCCGCTTCTGGTCGATCGCCTGCTTCAATCTGGTCAGTCGTTGACAGTAGAGGTCCGAATTGAGTGTTTGGCCCGATGGGAACAGCTCATAGTGGATGATTCCCTTCCAATCCCACCAAACACACTGCAAAACCTTCTTGGCCGTTAATCCGGGCTTGGCGATCGTTTGGGCCGGCTCACCGCGATTGGACCACGATCTTTTTCGGCTGTTGTTCTCGTATGTGACCCATTTTTCATCGCGTCACAATCCGCTTAAAAAATGGGTCGATTTCGTTACGTTTCAGTAAAGAATCGCAGGCATCAATTCGGTCCAAAAGGTTCTTTTGCGTCAATTCGTGTGGCACCCATACATCGAGCTTCTTCTTGAAACCAGCCTTATGCAAACGGTTCCAAACGGTTTTTTGGCTAATCTTCAGTTCCTGGGCAATGAAAAAAGTGCTCACATGCCGGTCCGACTCGACGATTTCCATGATTTTATCGACATTTTCGACGATTGGCCTACCAGAGCGTGCCTCATCTTCGACGTCCATATTACCAGAACGGAATCGTTGGAACCACCGCTTTGCTGTTGCATTCGATACTGTATTGGGTCCATAAACAGCACAAATTTATTTGGCTGCCTGCTCCGCCTTTTCACCTTGGTCGTAGTGGTACTGAAGAATGTTTCGAATTTTCTCTTTTTTTACCTCCATTTTGGAACGCTGTAACATACAACTGGCTTCACCAAACACAAAACTGTCGAAGAACTTTTTTTGAAGCGTAATGTCACCTTTAAATCGCCGTATAGTATAACCCGATGCGATGTATACATCGTGAGATATGGCTCACTAAAGACATCTAGCGGAAAACGCTCAGAACTTTTTACTTAACCCAACATATATATATATATATATATATATATATATATATATACACACACACACATTAGCAAAAAGAGCTTAACCCAAGCTGGTTCGCGAACAGAAACTTGGTTAGATCGCCCCATTTTGCTTCGCGCCGATTTTGTGCAGTTTTCTTTCCGCGAGTCCTTTTTGCCTCCCTTTGTCCCTCCGTGACAAAAGGGTGCAAACTCGCGAGATTAATAAGTTCGTGCAACGTTGCTCGAGCCCTTTCGTTTTATCGAACGTCGATAGCAGCTATGTGTGTATAGCTATACGAGAACACGTATTGGAGCACTCGTTGGACTTGGAGTTTGCCAAGAAGCTCTCTCTCTCTCTCTCTCTCTCTCTCTCTCTCTCTCTCCTCTATCTCTCTCTCTCGTTTCTGCTTGAAGTTGTATGCCAGAGAGCACTCGTCTAGGCGACGCCCAAATTAAATGCGTTGGTATACCGGGTGAACGAAAATAAATCGTCGTCCTCGCGTCGGTAGGGAAACAGACTGGAAGAGAATAAACGTGGAAAGAAAAAAAAATGAAACTCGAGCGAGCGTGTTTCGAGAGGAAACGCGACGCCCAGCGTATTAGCGTAAAAATTTCACAATGGTTCGTTTTTCGGGGAGAGCTGATGACTATTAAAGATAATTGTGGATGATTAATCGTAATCTGAATAATAATAATAATAGTAACAATGTTCTTAAGGACGACAATCGTAACAGTGATAACAATATTAATAGCGATAACAACAACAGCAAAACCAAAAACAACAATAATGAGAAAAACAATTACATCAATTATAATTGTCAAATAATATATCGATAATACTAATTACTAATAATAACAATAATAAGAATAATAAAAATAAAATCAATGACAATCGTCTATAATAAAGACATCAATATATCAATACTAACAATCAATAGTAATAATAATGAGAACAATAATATCAATAAGGGTAGAGATAAAATAATATCAATGAAATAAAAAAAAATATCAAAGAAATAATGTACAAAAATTATATCAATAATAATTGACGAGTAATCGGAATTTGAAACTGTCCACAATCAAATCGCTTCCTCTCTCTCTCTATCGCACCAGTGACTTCGATTTTCTATTTATCCGACAATCTTTACTAAAACTTCAGCAAACTCAACTTTTATCACCGTGTCGTTATTTTTTTTTTTTTTTTTTTTTCTTATTTTTTGCACTCTTGTACGCCCACAACGCAAAATAAATGGGTCTCTTTCTCGTTGCAGACCTATATAACGCGTTGGGTATACGTGTTATCGCACGGTCGTCTCATTGAATCGACATTCCGCGGACGTTCTCAGCTCCTTCGATCGCACCCGCCAAGAGACGCGCCCACTATCCCCCCTTCTCTCTCTCTCTCTCTCTCTCTATATATATATATATATATATATATATATATATATCATCCTCCCGTCGAAAGATCCGACAATTTATCGTAGACATTTATCCGAGCATAAAAAGGCCCTGCGATTTCCCGGGAGCAAAAGACCCCCATACGATGCTGCGTAAATCTTTTAGGAATTTAACTTCCGGTTTGTCCACCCACCGTAACGAGGAGCGTACAATGTATCAATGCTCTCGCTTGTTCTCCCAATGGCTATGTAATCGAATATATATTTTTTGCTCCTTTCCTCGTTGTACGAAGATCCGCCTCGTATATATATATATATATATTTAGACCGAGTTAAGGGTCCTCCACGACCCTTGCGATGATTTCCCACCTCATCGTGATAAAAACGTCTTCGTTTACATTCTTCGTATATATATGTTGCCCGAGGAGATCCACCCTGCGAAGCTTTTTATCGTCAGCGGTGACTCTGCCCTCGAGTCTATTGTTTCTTAGCCGATATTCAGTAACAAGCGTCTCTCTTGTATGGTCGGCGTTAATGAGAAGCCGAATATCGTCAGCGTTATTGGTCCGATAAATAAATTGGGCCCGTCGCCATTGAACGGATTACAACAATCAATAAAGCCCAACAAACTCATCACAAGTTTGCGAATATCGCGATCTTTTACATTTTGGAGCGGCCAAAAATTCGTGAAAAAAAATGGAGTCTACATTTTATTGTTTTTTTTTTTTGTCGAAAATCTTCGTTGCACTTGAATTCTTGTTTTCATGATAATTTCATTATATTATTTATTAAATAATTGAAAATTGTTAAGCCTGGCTTATTGACTATTTTTTTTTTGCTTCTTTACTTTGTTAAATCGTCATTTTTATCAAGAATTCTCAAATGAAAAGACAATTAACTAAATGAATATAAAATAAAAATGAAAAATTCTAAGATAAGCCGACCTCAAAATTGAGAAAAAGTTGAGCTTTGAAAAAGGTTTCCCCTGGGTCTGCGGACCTTTATCCGCGTAACGGCGTGTGGTATGTCTCTGCGAAATTTAATTAGTGCTGATTCGAGAATATACGGCGTCGCACTCCGGTCATTGCATCTCCCGGGGCGACTTCCGTCTTTCGCCGCGCTAATCGACTTCGTTAGCATACAATCCGTTACGGATGCAATATACGCATAGTGTGTGTGTATATATATATATATATTATATATATATATGTAAATGGACCAAAGGCTACAGGGTGATCGAGTCGGCGACGCTCCCACGTCATCGTTTTCGAAATCAATCTCACTTTCTCGAATTAATACACACCAGATAAAAACATTTCTTCCGGCTGGATTTTCATCCATTATTATTATTATAGTACGGATCTTAAAAAAAAAATGTATTCCATCATTACCAGGAAAATGGTTATTATTTAAAAGAAATTATCGCATAATTATCACTTGTATTACTGAAAGTAATTGTTTGTCGTATTATTTTATTGTCTATCATATTATTGTTGAACAAAATAATTATTATACATTTTTCTTCATATTATTTCGATCGAAAAAAAAATGTGTAATGAAAATGATTATTATTTATTCTATTTTTTATTTTATTTATTATTATTATTACTATTATTACGTAAATTGCGACAATAAAGGAACGAAAAATTAATTCGTACTTCATCTCGATCTGTTTCAGAATTCGTCGAGCGAATTTTTATAAAAAAATCGCCTCGAGCGTTCGCCTCGCGCGCTGTTACGACAAATTGACTTCGCATGCTTCGCGAAGTATCGGAAAAGCCTGCAGATCATCCAAGGAGCAGTACGCGGATAAGATGCAGTAGCGACGTTCACCACGAATAGCAGGTGAGCCCGAATATCCCGACAAAATCAGACACAAGAGGCGAGAGAAAAAATAAGAACGTCGTAAAGAAGAAGAAGAACAGATAGCTCGCAAATAAACGAGTGTTTGGGGAATATCGCTGAATAACGTCGCGGCGAATGGATTTTCGTGGCTTGTTGCAGTCGCGTTCTCTAATCGTATGTTTCGTATGTACGTTCATACGAGTACGTAGTCCGAAATCACGAATTTAGCGTGTGGGGATGCAAGCCAAATAGGCTACGATCCAATGTCTCCCAAAATCGTATCTGTTCTACTGCCATACGTGATATATATATATATGTGTGTGTGTGTGTGTCAGAGCTTGTTTCAGATATTGATAGTGAGACTGGACCTCGAGAATTGAATTGAGTCTATCGTTGTTATGTGGCATGTTCTGTCAGACGTCAAACATAACGCGTTATTGTACACCAATCCCCCATATGCGCATGTCTGTGTGGGTGCACTGTCGCAGTCAATGAATATTCCCAGCCTACAGGAAATAGTAAGAAAAAAAAAGAATTGCAATTTCGAAATTTTGTGTCGTTTCGTCTGCTGAAACGTCATATTGCACCTAAAGTTCGTCTTTTTTGTCGAGGCTCACTTTTTTTTTTATCTGTTTCGAAATGTAGAGAATCGCGATAAAGTGTGCTGGTGAAAAAAAAAAGACTTGCTGTCTCGAATTTCGTGTCGTTTCGCCTGCTGAAACGTCAAATTGCACCCAAAGTTCATGCTTTTTGTGAAGGATCGGTTTTTTTGTTTGTTTCGAAATGAAGAGAATAGCGATAGAGTGACTGGTAAATCGGCGATACGGAAGGACATTGAATATTTTACGATAGAACAGTTTGGCCATTGTTGCAACGAGCAAGGTATATTGTGGTGAATATAGGAAGGACGGGTGTGGATTGATAAAGCGGGAAAACATCGAGCGTGGATAATGCTCGGAGGCTCCTTAACGGGTTACTCCTAGCTCGTGGCCGCAAAAAAGAAGAATTTTTGTGAGTTTTCGGGAAAACTTGTGCAGGTTTTCAATTTTTTTTAATTGAAAAGTATGGCTTTAAGTATGTTTTACAATTTTTGTATTGAAAAATATTTATAAATTTGGTACATACAATGGTTTGTGCTGACCGCTGTTTGAAAAACGTTCTTCACGGTGAACTGCTGCTCGGAAAGAAATCAGCCGAAATAGATAAAACTAAGCGCATTTAGTTTTTGCATGAATCTATCTACTGCTTGGATGAAGAATTTAATAAAATATTAATTTTTTTTATTCAATTGCCACAGCCCAAAGACAAGGTATCGATTTTCGGTGAAAAAAAACTCTATTTTCGCAGATCAAAAAAATTCCTTCGTTCAAGCACAGCTTCTTGATATGTAAAAGAAACTTGTTAAATTTGAAGTCGATCTGTGCAATGATTTTTGAGATATCGTGGTCACCGATTTGGAAAAATTCATTTTAGGCTGTGAAAATCACTCAAACGTTTTTACGTATTCTTATTAGAGAGTAGCTTTTACCCGTGACTTCGTCCGCATAGATTTCGGATATAAACTTTGTTTCGTTTTAAATGGAGACGGTCAAGTTTGTCTGTTTACGTATGACTTTTCTGATTTCGCCAATTGAAATTAACGCGGGACTCTTTCTTAATGAATTTATTTTTCGAAAATATATATACGAAGTTATTAGTTATTACCCGTGACTGCCTCCGTGTGAAATTTATGACGCCGTGGGAGTGTAAATATTTGATTTCGTTTCAAAGCATTTCCTTATAAACAATATTTTTTTTTTTTTTTTTTTTTATTGGACGGCACCAATATCACCAGGCCCGCGGGCGAACTTACGCGTGAGCAAGCTACGTAAAATTGACCGTGGGAGAAACAATCTTCCCTCAAACATAACGCACAGCAAGAATAAATGGTGTTGAAGTTTGCATTGTTGGAATGCAACGAAAATGTTTTTTTTTTTTCAGATTGCCCTATTTTTTGTTTACACATTTAGGCTATGAAAGTGGCTGGAAGATTTTTGAGAATGCTTTTTAAAAAAATTATAACCAAAAGTTGCAAAAAAATATTTTAGATAATAATAGAATTCATTAAAGAAAAATCCATGAAGAATTTTCGTTGCATCTCAACGATGCAAACTTCAACACCATAAAAATAGACTGTGCATTGTCTGTCAGTCAGTCAGTCAGTCAAGGAACAGTTTTATATTTTAAAAAGAAAAAAAAAACCAAAATTCAAATTCAAATTCAACCTTGTTGAATTTTGGAAAATGCTGAAAAGTGTGTTGCATTATTTGCATTGTAGAGTATTTATGCCAAATTCCAAGTAGAATCGACCAAAAAAATATTGTTTTCTACACAACCCCCCCTTGCACCCCCTTAAGGGTTAAATTTTGGAAAATATTGAAATACGTGTTCCATGAATTGTATTGTAGAGTATCAATGCCATTTTTCAAGTCGATCCAACCAAACAAAATATTTTAACACAAACTTTTCTACCCCCTTGCAACCCCATAAGAGTCGAATTTTTGGGAAATGCTGAAATATGTTTTATTTTATTGTAGATTGTTTATGCAAAGTTTCAAATAAATCCGACCAAAAAAATATTTTTTCCCATACAAACTGTTACACTCCATTTCACCCCCTTAATGATCGATTTTCAAAAAATTCTTTCTTACTGCACCTCTGCACCCTCTAAGGAACATATGTACCAAATTTTATGGTTCTATCTCCAGTAGTTTAGGCTGTACGTTGTCTGTCAGTCAGTCGGTCAGTCACGGAACAGTTTTATATGTATAGATTTACGACCTCAATTTGCAGAAAAAAGGCTTTGGATAACTATAAAAATGAAGAAATGAAAAATGTAGAAAAAAATGCCGTTGCATTCCAACGGGGCGAACTTCAACGTCGTTGAATCATTCTCTGCATATATAAATACAAATGAAGAAAGGATATCTCGAATCCTTTATCAGACCTATCAACCTATTGCCTATCAATACATCTGTTTTTAGGACGATTCTTAAATTTTTTTTTAACGAATCTTTACTTCTGGGTACAGGACGGTCCTTTGCAGTGTAACGTCTTCAAAATCACCTTTCGCGTCATATATATTTATATCTGTGGGTGTACTTGTGTATGTCGGCGATGGCCACACTGTATCGGGCACGAACCGTCATGAGGTCAAGTGAGGATTACGAGGTAGTAGGCTCGTGGAATCGACTGGAGAGCCTCCGCGGTATGCGCCATTACACGTAGGTACAGTTATACGATATAAAAAGATCCGAAAGAACCGAGAGAAAAACCATCAGGCCATACGAATCACTATCGCAGCCAGAAAACAACCTCTATCGCGCCTTATTGTTCATCCCTTTTCGCACTTGCCCTTCTCCCTCTATTTCGATCTTCCTCTTTCCACGTCTCCGGTTCGAATCTTCTTTCTCCTTTTTTCTTCGATTCTTCGATGGCGCGCCAGCACAAAAGAGCCGGAAGAGCTTTAATCGCCTTTCGTCTCGACTCTTTTTCCATTCACAAACACGTATCTAATGAATAAATTATTTCAATGAAAAAACAAAAGTTTTGTCAGCAAAGCGATGGTGGCGAGCGAGTGAAATGGAATAAAATGGCTGCGGTGCAAATTTCGTGACATGTAATTATAGTAAAAAAGCGCGCGGGAGAGAGAGAGAGAGAGAGAGAGAGAGAGAGAGAGAGAGAGAGAGAGAGAAGAGAGAGAGAGAGAGAGAGAGAGAGAGAGAGAGAGAGAGAGAGAGAGAGAGAGAGGGAGTTAGTTGCTCCCTTTGGGCTCGTGCATATCTCACAACAGCCTTAAAGTTTCCTAGGGGAATATGCTGTCGTAAATATCGCCGAGGAAGGAAAAGAAAATTGAAATTTGTTACTTTCCCCTCCCTTATGCTTTTATTCATATGAAATTCTTCCCGCGAGAAAAAAAATAACTGGTAAAAAAAATTTTTCGTATCACCGTTCAGGCCCGATCAGGTCGATTTTCCACGATTACAAGATTTATTGAGAAAAAAGAAAAAGAAAATACGCATTGGTGGTTCGACTCAGACGACCCGGTCGCGGAATTTGATCAGGTCATAACAAAGACAACCAGCTGGGAATCGAGGGCGAGGAATTGGGCGTGGTTTCATTTCGTTCTTTCTTTTTTCTTTTTTTTTTCGACGTTCCCCACGTACGAAAAATATACAGATAGGTGACGGATATAACAAATGTGCACACGAAGGTTCCAAGAGCCGTCCCGACGCGTTTTCCGTGACGTGCGCGTGTCGAAGGGTCGCGAACGGTACCTTTCGTCATTATTCACCAAGACGTCGAGTCATTTCTCGTCTCTTTCGTTTTTCCCTTTACTCGAGATTATACTACGAGCCGAGAACATTTTTCTAATTTACTCCCTTGTATCTTGGTTTTATTTTTAATGTTCCTACGCCCTTTGCGGACTCTCACGAACCTGGCCTCTTTACTTTTACCCATTTCCGTAGCTAGCATTCTTTTTCTGGGGGGCGCCCAGAAGGTGCTGGCCTGACAGGAACTGGTTTTAGTCGATAATCACACATGAAATATGAAACTTCCTTTAGTCACAAGATCATGTTAACATTAATATTAAACTCTTGCAATACCTTAAAAAATAATCAACTTATTTTTCATCATTCTTTAATCCAGTTACCAGTCTTTACTTTCAGTAGGTATTCAATTAAAGAAGTCTTAGTTTTTTTTTCTGCAACCAGCCCAAAACCTTTTCAGGTGGAATTTTTTTTGGCACATTCGCGTTGAACATATTCACCAAATTAATTTTATTCTCTCTTTTTTTTTTTCTCTCGTTCGTAAAGCGAGGACAAAGAAGAACGGCAGAGGAATTTCCTTCGAATAAATCGCTCTCTCTCCCGATTCGCACCCTCGACTCTTCGCATCTCCCGCAATTTTTTTGTCACACGGCAAGCGGCATCGTTTTTATTCCCCAGAATTCCCGTGTGTTCGGCCAATCGACGGAGCTGCATATTGAGAAATCTCACACGTTCAGTCACATTTCCGCTGTGCCAATTTTATTCATACCGAGCTTCGTTTATTCATTTTTTTTTGTCATCAAAGTTTCTGTCCCAGGATCCAGGCAATCAAATTTTGCGATAGAACTCCACGTTCCTTCTTTTGTTGTGTTTCCGGCGTCCCTATTCGTCGCGTTTCTTCGGGCGTGTGTGTGTGTGCGAAGCGAGATGTTTTCTCTCTCGCAATTTGAAATCATCGCACGGGACTTCGAGAATCGTGTATTTGATGTCCAGGATGACGGATCGAGAGTCCCGGACGAGAACGTGTCGAGTGGCTCCACCGGACGAAAAAGATTGATTGATTGATTGATTGGATCGTAGCGGTGTAATCATGCGCAGGGAATATATTCAAGGCAAATGTTATGTTAAAGAAATTGAAATAAATAATTTTAAAGACGAAAATCAAAATAATTTGACAAGCGAGTAAGGGGGGGGGGGGGGCAGATGGATTGATGTATAATTATATGACTAACGTCTTCTTCATGCAAAAATGAGAATATTATGAAATGTGTATAAAATATTGGCGAATATTTTATTGGGAGTACAAATAAGTCTCCGTCGTTTGACAAAAGATGGCCCCACCAGGAGGTTATGATTGAAATTGTCAGATGTAAAACGTCATATCGTAAGGTTGGACATCTGGCAAGACCATAACCTTGAAATAGTGATTTTGTATCAGCATCACATAATTTTTTTTGTGCGAAAATGTCGAGTTTTGAGCCGATTAAGCGTCATTTGCGGGAACTTTTGATTTACTTCTTTAATTTGAAGAAATCTGCAGCTGAGGTGCATCGATGGCTTGCAGAAGCATATGGTGAAGCTGCTTTAAGTGAGAGAAGTTGTCGTAAGTGGTTTCAAAAGTTTAAGAACGGTGAGTTTGACGTCGAAGACAAAGAACGTAGCGGAAGGCCGAAAGAGTACGAAGACGCGGAATTGGAAGCATTATTGGAGGGAGATTCGTGCCAAACGCAAGAAGAACTTGCACTTACATTAAGATTTACTTAACAAGCAATTTCGCATCGTTTAAAATCGTTGGGAATGATTCAAAAGCAAGGAAATTGGGTTCCATATGAACTGAAGCCGAGAAACGTTGAACACCGATTGTGGACATGTGAAATGCTGCTTGCCAGGCATAAGCGAAAGGGTTTTTTGCATCGTATAGTCACTGGTGATGAAAAATAGAAGAGGAAATCATGGGGACCACCTGGCCATGCTTCAACGTCGACAGCCAAGCCGAATATTCATGGAAAAAAAACTCATGTTGTGTATTTGGTGGGATCGGCTTGGTGTCGTGTATTATGAGTTGCTCAAACCGAACGAAACCATTACTGGGGCTCTCTACCGAACACGATTGATGAGAATAAGATATTATCAAATTTTGTTAAAGAGTCTTCAACTTGATTGAAACTAAAGTTAAAGGCAGTAAGTCCCAATTAAAATTAAAGTCCTAAACATCAAACCAAACTAAAGCTGTACAGGCAACAGAGAGAGAGAGAGAGGGAGAGGGAGAGAGAGAGAAGAAGGAGAAGAAGAAGAAGAAGGACGCATTTATTGCATGCTCTGGAACAAGTTCCTTGAGAGCATCGTGCTTAAGAGAGAGGAAGAGAGAGAGAGAGAGATGTATTGATTGATTGATTATTTATTAATGCCTTGGTTAGACCTTGAAGCACATTATAAAATATGAAGTAATGACGATATCAAATTTTTACAATAAAGAAATATAGCTAAG
This sequence comes from Ophion ventricosus, assembly GCA_963932345.1. Classification (NCBI taxonomy): domain Eukaryota; kingdom Metazoa; phylum Arthropoda; class Insecta; order Hymenoptera; family Ichneumonidae; genus Ophion; species Ophion ventricosus. Next base: position 31,559,687 of record OZ010711.1, on the reverse strand, counting down.
ATAAGAGAGAGAGAGAGAGAGAGAGAGAGAGAGAGAGAGAGAGAGTGCTTCCTGATGATAAACTCTCATCATCAGGAAGCATCCTCCAGGTAAAAAGCCCTCTAAGCCGAATAAATGTATTGTGATGAACCGATTCATAAATTAATTGATTGCACTTTCTCTCTCTCTCTCTCTCTCTCTCTCTCTCTCTCTCTCTCTCTCTGTCTCTTGCCTAAACGGGTTCACTTCGCTCCAATTTTTAGAACTTTAATTTTAGCTGGGTTTTACTTTATCTAACTTCAGTTTTAATTACTTTAAAGACGCGTTAACAAAACATTATAACATCGTGAAATATTCGTTGATATTTCATACAAATTCCAGGCTTTTTTACCTAGAACATTCATTCTTAAGGCAAAAAATGGAACAGTACGGAATAACAGAGAAAAATAATGGCGCATATTAAAAGGTCTTGCGAAAGTTGATTAAAGAATTTCGAACCTAATTGAAACCGAAGTCAAATTACAGAGAGAGGGGTGAATTAAAGGTGTAGGAAAAGACTCGGCAGCAGCCGCAACACAGAAGCAAGCAGCTAGATACATAACCTCTAACAGTGTGAACCGAAACCGGGTGAGGCACTCCCCGTATGACCCAGAAAGCGAATAATCGAGCGAACGATCCCCGCGAGTTCTCTCGTACACTTGCGCATCAGGAGAGAGAGAGGGAGAGAGAGAGAGAGAGAGAGAGAGAGAGACCGAGATAAAGAGAGAGAGAGAGCCGTCGCCCCGCCCGTCTCCATACGTATTTGTACGTCTATAAACTACACCCCTATATCCCCGTGTCCGTGTGCCCGCGCGATCCACTCCACGCTACTAATATTATTAGTAGTAAAAAGTAGTAACCGATAAATCGACGTCTCTCGCGGCCGCGACCCCAAGCGAAAATTCTCCAAGAATTCCATCGAATCTTCGATATTATGTATCCAAGCACGCAAAATCATTGATTCTCTCGCCGTACAATAATTTACCGTGATACCGCCTTATCTTTTTTATTTAATATATTGACAATATTCGTTCCAAAAGAAAGCACAAATATATCTATATACTACCTTTTGCCCGCGACTTCGTCCCCGTGGACTTTAGGATTTGATTCAGAGAGGAGATGTACAAAGAGAGAAAAAAAAGTAAGAAATAATGAAAGAAGGTAGAGTGATATATTTCTCAGGCACGGTGATAGATCGACTGAATGAGATAAGGTTTGGTAAATCATGAAATAGTAGTATAAAAGTACCAACCTTCATCGCCAGTATCATACAATGTCATTGTTGTCTACAGAACTATATGGCTTTGCAATATAGTTATGTAGACAACATTGTATGATTTATGATCTTAGGTTAGCACATTCAAGTTTTGGGCACTCGATACTCTCGAATGATCCACATATGGTTGACCATCCGAGAAGCTAATCCTTTGTTATTGCACCTCTACGCTCTTTAAGCAACATATCTTCTAAATTTCATGTTTCTATTTTTAGCAGTTAAGGCTGTGCGTTGTCTATTTGTCAGTCAGTCACGAAATTGTTTTATATATGTATAGATATATACGTTTTTATGGGTGAGAATCGTATATCAAAAGTATATTAGCAAAAGGCACAATCATTTGGGACCTTTTTTTCAAGCGTTGATGAGAAATAATAAATATATGATTTTGTTAGAGGGAAATAAGTGGAACAAAATGATTTTGTCGTATTTTCAAACGATGATATTTGTGAGTATACAGTAATTAAATATATTAAATGATAAACTGAAACTGGTGGATGGGGGGTCGGGGTTCGACGCATCATCCAGTCACCGGAACGCCAATACTTCTGAGACCTTGGTGTAGAGATACTTGAGTAAAACAGCTGTGCACCAGAGAATGGAAGGAATATGGGGCTGTCTGTACCGGTGCGGGTTTTCCACAGTTTCCCCACATTCTCAGCAAATGCGATACAGTGTACCTTGAGACGCAACAGAACAGACTTGACCTCAAACAGAATTATAGAAAGCCTAAACAAAATTAAATATTAAAGTGTAGACGAAAAAAAAAAATGTAAGTCTAGTCTAAATCAGCGACAGAAATCAGCATGACCGAAAATCCCGTACGCTTGACTTTTTTCAATAATAAATTCGTATTAGCCTCGATCTGCCATGGCGGAGCTGAGATCGGGCACATGATAGATAGACTTTTCGTCACGCAACTGTCTGCACATGTGTCATACACATTAAATATGGGAAACGTTATTTTGAGAACACCCGTTTTCGAGGACCGTCCTCGATATTATGTAATCCCAATGGCTTCAAAATTATCTCTAGACAAATGTGAATATATTTACACGAAGGTCATCCACAGCGTTAAAGCTTGCATCGTTTGAACGCAACGAAAATTCTTTATCGTTTCATTTGTTCATTTTTATTATTATCCCAAACTTTTTTTTGCAGATTCAAGTTTCAGATCGTTGATCAGAATTAAAAAAAAACGTTCAGTGGTTTTCACAGTCTGAATGTGCCAAAAAAAATTGGGCTAATAGGGGAAAAAGTATTTTTGTCGCATTCCAAAGATGCAAACTTCAACAGCGTGATCATTTCATTGCAGGTTCCCCAAATCAAGGATTCGATGTAGAAAAAAAAATTAACGGCCGTCCTCAAATCAGCCGAACGTGCTGATAGCCAACGTTACATAGATAAAACGCGTTGAAAATCACTTTTCTCGATATATTTTTCCAGAGAATCGTGACACGTGATTGTTTCGTCGTTTTTTTTCCACAGCAAGGTTGACCGTACCCAATATTATTGATTCGCGAGAGGTTTTGCAGAGGAGTGGCTACTGCGGTGACTCGCGGGTGGAGTCCTCTCTCTATCTCTCATGCCACCAAGATTTCCTCGTTCTTCTTCATTCGTACCTCGTTGTTTGCGAGCGCTAACGATCCCTCACTATCAATACATTCAGTTATCAATAAAAAAAAAGGCCCGCGAAATCATCGTATGAGTTTCCAAACGCAATCGTCTGTGTGTGCATCCTCATAGCGTGCACGGACCAACGATGACACATGTGCTAGCATAATTAATGCTCCTCGCCCTCCCCCTCCCTCTTTCCCGTTCCGCGGGGGCGTTTTTCTTTGCCTGCAACAAGTAACAGCGATAAAACAATTTTACTCATTGCCACACGGATTCAAGGCTTTTTTTCCCATGGACACTCTCGCCGTAATAAAAATGCAACACACGTGCGAAAAATCTACACACGAAGGATCGAGCATTTTCAGGGTGACTCGTTTGTTACAGTGTCATTGCATTCTAATGATGAAAACTTCGATCTCACGTTTCAAGTCCATTTCAAGGATTATTCCATTCTCAAAAGCAACAAACAATTGTCAAAGTCTGAAAAATATAACGGCTGTCTTTAAAACAGCCAGATGCTTGAGACGTAACTCTTTCCTATATATATACCGGGCGACAATTATAAGGTGGCCATGTATGGTTTACGGCGCCCGCGCGGAGATTTAGTGTCTGAGAAAAATAAGATTTTTCTCAGGGACTAAATCGAAAAAAAATCTATCGTTTTTTTGTGTACTTTTTGAGTAGTATTTGCCAGAAAAAAATGATCTATACTATTATAGAATTTTGCAGAGAACAGAGTTAGGAATACCAGCATTCGAATAAAAAATCAGGGAAAGAGCGCTTTATATTTGTGAAAAGTAACACTGAATATTTGTTTGAGAGAGGAAATAAGAGGAATATCGAACAGGGAGCCTTCGAAATGGGGAAAAAACTTTATGAAAGTATCAAAGGAATTAGAAATAGAGGAAATAACAGAGATGATAAAAGAGGGAAAAGAAATAACAATAATAGAGAATCTGATAGACAAGGGATTAAAAAAACTTAAAAAGAAAGACCATAGAGAGAGAAAAAGAACAGATACAAAAATCGACGTATAATAGCTTATACAAAGCGTTAATAGAAAACGACGGAGCACCATAGAATTATTGGGCGGCAAAAGACATTAAAGGAAAGAATAAGGAAACGTGAGTGAGGATAAGATGTGGAAATATAGGGAGGGATGGAAAAAAGGGAAAGTGTCATGAACTTGTAGGATATGTGAACAAGAAAGAGAAACAATGGAGCACCTGATCACGTGTAAAAAAGAAAGAGGAGTAATATCTGAGGAAGCGAGAACATATATAGAGAAATGGGTAGAGGGGGAAAGGGATCAGACGGGAATAAAAGATAAATTAATAAGGATGCTGAGAGGGGAGATAGATATAAATATATGTAAATTCTTTCGTGAAATAGAAAGAAAATGTAAGAAAAGAGAAGTGGTGGTAAAGGGAAGCGAGAAGTCAGAATGTGACGAAAATTGGAGATAATTAAAGATTGTAAGAGAGAGGAATGTATAACAGTGTAACAGCTTTGTAAAAAGCCAAGAAGGCGATGCAAATAAAACTTCTTACTACTAGTACAGAATTTGAATTCACAAAAAAAAACGTTTTTTTTTTAAGTGTTTCGTATTCGTAATTTATCTTCATTCTGCTGAACTCTAATCGAAATTTTTATTTATTTTCCAGAATGCTTCATTTTTCCGAAAAATATAACTCGTCACAAAAATACGCTATATTTTTTTCCGAAGAGGACTCGAAAAACCATTGAATATGATATTTTTCTCGTTGGCAAAATCTCCGCACCAGACTCTTGAAAAACACATGGCCACATTATAATTGCCACCCTTTGTATATATATCCTGAAGATTCTGCACCGATGACTGTATCGGTTTGACGTCGCGAACGCCCAGAATCAACTCGCGCGCGGTGGTCCGCTCCAACCCTGGCTTTGACCACTTCTACCACTTCCAGTCTGTGTGACTGTGCCTGCACATATATCCGTCGGGTGGGGAGAGGGGAGCTTTCTCTACTGAGCATCCCGAGGGTGCTCCGGCAAAGTTGACCGAACGAAGTGGCGATTCCGTTTTAACTCGACTGGCCAGCTTTTGAGCTTTGTATGTGTGCATGTACGGATTAATGGATTACCATTGAACTTCGCTGCGGCTTTGAGCTTTTACAGTCAGTTTGAAGATTCTTCCGAAGGCGCTATAGAATCTCTCTATTCCCACACAATCCGGCGCTCCGAATGTTCCAGGCCCAATCTTGTCAAATGCCTGTGAAACGAGACAAGTTGGAAAATTTGACAGCGAGAGCGGGAGAGAGAGAGAGAGAGAGAGAGAGAGAGAGAGAGAGAGAGAGAGAGAGAGAGAGAGCGAGAGGGGGGGGGGGGTGGATGAGCGTTCGGCGAGGGGGGGGCAGAGATAGGAGAGAGGACAAGGTAGGTGGAAGGCGACTTCACCGCCACCATCGGCGAGGTTGAGAATTGCTGATGGCGGCCAGGCTGGTCGAGAGAGATAGAGAGAGAGAGAGAGAGAGAGAGAGAGAGAGAGAGAGAGAGCGCCGTCGTACGCTGTTCGATCAATACGGCAACCCAACCTTGCCAAACCTTTCTCTCTTTCTTTCTCTCTCTCTCTCTCTCTCTCTCTCTCTCTCTGACTCACTGGCGACTACGATCCTCGCAGGATCTCTCCTCTCCTTTCTCTCTCTCTCTCTCTCTCTCTCTCTCTCTCTCTCTCTCTCTCTCTCTCTCTCTCTCTCTCTCTCTCTCGTGGCAAACCGACAAAACAATAATCTCGAGTGAGCAATCGATCTTTCGCCTTTTCCTTTTCCGCCAAATTTCAACTCGTCGATACGGACACTTCTCGGGAAATCTCCGATAAATGTCTCTTCACATTCGTGTTGGGAATAGATGTGCGTCTATACATATATATTCGAAAAGAATATTTCGAACCCGTTATACCTTGGTTTGAGCACGATATTTAATTTGTTTTAGGAATCGTTGAGTTTAGGAACCGGACGGTCCTTGAAATGACCATTATATGAATATTTTAACATTTACTAAAAGGTGATTTTGAAGAAATTCGGGTTTACTTAATGTTGAGTATGGGAACAAGGTTACTATGGGGACGGTTCTCGATGTCCTATGCTTTGAACCATTACGTGTATGCGTGTATGTGTGTGTGTGTGCGCGGGTACAAATATGTGTCTAGTTCCAATATTTTTACACGTATAGAGGTACAGTTACAATTTTTTAACATTATGTATACGGAACACTCATATATATAATATATACGCGTACAAATATGTGTCGTGCCCCAGTATTCTTTACACGTATAGCGATACAGTTACAATTTTTCGACATTTTATGTACGGACCCATATATATATATATATATATATATATATATATATATAACACACACACACACACACACACACACACACACACACATATATATATATACACAAATGAGGAGGGATTGGTGCTATATAGATGTTTTGGCTTCAACGTCCGCGCATGAGATTTGAGAGGAACCTCAGTGCGCACCGATCGATGGCGCCGGGACGCCTCAAGGACGTTTTGTGGAACATCGCGCCGGTGTTTCAATCCCTTGGTTCTCGCCTCCCATGATCTTTTACTCTTATCTCTCCTCGTTTTTTTTTCTCCTATATATTTCGCCGTCACCCCCACACCGACACCTTTATGTGCGATTATATTTATTTTCTTATATATATATATATATATTGCTTATTTCTTTCCTTTTTTGTTCCGATTAACGTTGCGATTATCAATTTTTTTTTGTTAGCTTCCTTCAAAGAGAAAAATGGGAATTCGTGGGAAGAAAAAATGATGAGAGGCTTCTCGCTCTCTCGAGATGCAATTTTATTTCGAATTAAAAAATTTGCATTTCGGGCGTATTTTATTAGGCCGAATTTCCGGATAGACTCAATCGGACGTGTAGAATACACAATTTACGATTCCGGAACGTGGACGTTGCATGAATGTGAAAAATAAACAAACTCGTTCGTAACCTTGTATGATGTGATGGTTGGTACCAGATTCAGCAAAAAAAAAACAAAATTACGAAATGTCGACATGCTAAACTTTGATTATAATGTTTTTCTATTTTTGTGACCATTCTACGAGTTATATGATAAAAAAAAAACTATTTTGATTGAATTCTGCTACCAACGTTGAAAAACAGTCTACTGCAGATGTATGCCAAATCTGAGCTCGATAGTCCAATTGGTTATTGAAATATCGTGGTTGCCGATTTCATAAACACAGTTTCGGGAAAAACGCGTTTAAAGTTTGCTACGTCTTGGACGCGCTCTCCGAGCGGACTTCTCGTAATTTTTATAACTCGGCTAATTTAATAAGTATCATTAAACGATTTTCACATATATATTCAGAAACGTCTAGAATAGTAAAATTAAGTTTAAAAACGATTTTTTTTCTTCAAATCTCTAGATAACAATACTGCCTTAGGCTGCCAGAGGCTACTCCTCTGCTTTGAGCAAGGTTTCTTTTTTATAATGTTCAAATATATTGATATTATTGTTAACTTTAATCGCATTTGTATTGTTCGGCTGGTCCATGATCATATATAAGGAACAATGCGAATAAATTTGTCAATAATACTCTTAGCTTTCAATATAATAAATGAAAAAATCCCCGATCAAAGCAGAGCAGCAAGTAATTAATTTTGCAGTTGCCAATATGCTGCGAAATGCCCAAAGTGAAACGACGAGGAAAAGCTCATTACAATTTGCGCATGCACGAGTATTCAATAATAATCCTTTATGTGGGTGTGTGTGTGTCCATATAGTTATCCATATGATGCCAGCATATATATATATATATATATACACACACACACAGGGTGAGGCACATAAAGTGTTACAGAGCAATAGCACTCAAACTATTGATCATATCCAAAAATGTTTCAGACAAAAGTTTCAGTGTTCGAGAAGGCCGTCATACTGGAGCACCCTATTTTTTTTATCGGTGGAGGCGCTGAAGCTACGTCAAGGTCAACTCCACTTTTTTAAATGGAACCATGTATTTTTTTTTCGATGACATTATTACCGATTTTAAGACGAATTCAGCGGCCTACAACACAAGGTCATTCTAGTCACGCAAAGTATGAAAATAGATGAAAAATATCGGAATAATCACTTTCAAAGGATCCACTCACCTTGGCTTGGGTCTACCTACAGAAGATGCTTGAAGTGATGACCCTCGACTTGTAAACACTTGTTTGATCGCTGTTTTCATTTCTTACGATACCAATGTTTCTTATCGGCAGCAAGTACTCATTTCCTGTTGACATATCAGTTAGTCACGCAATATCTTCTAATGTGAGTACATCGGATCACGAAAATGAACTTTTTATGTGGTTTTGTCAAAGAACGCGTAATGGCGGTAGCACCTAGCACGCCTGACGACATGAAAGAAAGAACATGCCGAGCATGTACCGAAATTACACCACAAATATTGGCTGAAGTTAGACGGTCTTTTCATCAGCGAATTAACAAGTGCTTACAAGTCGAGGGTCATCACTTCGAGCATCTTCTGTAGGTAGACCCAAACCAAGGTTAGTGGATCCTTTGAAAGTGATTATTCCAATATTTTTCGATTTTTCGACTATTTTCATACTTTGCGTGACTAGAATGACTTTGTGTTGTAGGTCGCTGAATTCGTCTTAAAATCGGCAATAATGTCATCGAAAAAAAATACATGGTTCAAATTAAAAAAGTGGAGTTGACCTTGACGTAGCTTCAGCGCCTGCACCGATAAAAAAATAGGGTGGTCCAGTATGGCGGCCTTCTCGAACACTGAAACTTTTGTCTGAAACATTTTTGGATATGATCAATAGTTTGAGTGCTATTGCTCTGTAACACTTTATGTGCCTCGCCCTGTGTAAATATATATATATATTCTACGGTAATATGGATAACACACCCACGCGCGCGCGTGTTAGTCGAACCAATATACGTACAATACGGTGAGATTTGGAAATTTTTGGGATCGCGTATAATAAAAGAGAAAGATGTTGAAGTTTGCATCGCTGGAATGCAACGGTAAATTATTTTTTATTTCCTTTTTTTCTTTCTATTTATTGTTCTCCAAAATCATTCTTCATAGATTTAGGTTGTAGGTCTCTAATGAGGATCTTCACAAAAATTTGCCGTGGCTTCGATCCGTCAAAAAAAAAGGAAAAAAAAAATATTTTCATTGTCTTCCAACGACGCAAATTTCAGCACCATAAAGAAAGAAGGGACGGAAAAAGAACTATTTTAAGGTAAAGCATCGGCGATTTTCGTGAGTCACGACGCAATGAGACTTTCAAAAAATATCCTTCAGAGCGGCACAGCGGAGGCTTTCCGGATGTAATAATAAATTGGCATAATGCAGAGCATGAAGAGAATGATGGGGAATGGTGATATGTACGCGAGAGAGAGAGAGAGAGGGAGAGAGAGAGAGAGAGAAGTGCAAACTGCCTGGAGTCATTTTCTCTACGATGGAAGCGTTGTTGGGGTCGCTTCCCTTCTCTCGTGTTGACGACCTCGACCCCTAACCTTAACTCCGCGTCTCATCTCTTATACACGATACTCATTTCGACGAAATCTCAGCATCGCTCAAGTCGTACTTGCGTTGAATCCTCGCGTGGCATTCCCGCTACCGCCAAAAACCCTTCTGCATGTTCAATGAACAATCATCTTTTGCAAAAGCTCTCCGTGAACGAAATATTTTTTCCCATGCATTGTTATTTTTTTTTTCACTCTTCCAGCACTCGTGTAAAAATTAGTTGTTCGCTGTGAGCCGACATCAAAGTCGAATGGAATAATAATAATGTTGAATCGATTCTTCAATCAAGTGGCAATTATAATTACCCGTTCGGCAAGAGCCTCGCGTTTGATAAGTAATTATCTGTTTTTGTCGAAGCGAATGAAGAAAATTACTCGCTGGCAGATATTTGTTAAATTATTTTCACAGGAACCGCGCGAAATTTAATTGTACACTATTATTATCGTGAGTCCGGGTATGTCAAAGCAAAGTGGCTCTTTTAATTCCCTTTTGCAAGTGGCATTTTAATATCAATTCCAATTCAATGCTACTTTTATAATTTCATATCACTGTATTAAGTCATTTGGTATTTTCAAATTGAATCATTGAACATAATCATTCGGTTCAAGTTCAATGATAATTGAATATATTATTAAATTGCATAATAATAATATTATTATTTGAATATTTTAGCGATTGTTGCCGTTATAATAAATAATAACGTTACAATTGAATATTTGCCGATTGAATTATGATACATATTATTAAATTACATAATAATATCATTTTAATTTTAATATTATTATGGTTATTGCTTTTATATTGAATTAAATGTTACTATGTCAAATAATTTATTTTCATAGTTTGAATCTTAAAGAACATTTTAAGCTGCATGTGAGGTCTGTACCTACAATATTAACAAAGATATTAATTTTTTTCTACCGCACTGTGCGGCGCTTCCTTAGATAGATTCACCCTTTGCTTCTACGAAACTAGTACCCGAGCATAGATTTCTTCTTGGAAGGTCCGATTTCTCTGGCAATTGAAGGTTCAGGAGGATATAATCGCAACTGTAACGAAAGTATAAACGCTATGTTATGGAAAATCGCACCGAAAATAAGTTTCAGTGGTATGAAAGTAGTTGAAATAGCTACTTACATCGCTACATGTATTTATAATGATGGCTATAGTAATATTTTATTAATATAACACGTATTGAACATAATCATCGGAAGTAATTGTTATGGCATGTGTAATGACGAAGACGAGCACCGTATACCGCTTGCTGAAAAACGCGCGCAAGAAACTGCAAAAGAGGCTAGAAGAGCTCGGAGAAGGTCAAGATTATCTCTCGAGGACCAGCAACTTGCTGAGGAAGGACCCCAATATGGAGCAGGGATCACCGATTAACTATACAACAAGGTATGTCACAAATTTTCAATGTTTTTTTACTGTTGAAGCCGCGTCAAAACTTTAAACGCGTTTTTCTCGAAACGACACTTTTCGAATTTGCGGGAAAGATAACTCAACAACAGCTCAACTCAACTCAACATTCCCTATTGATTTGAAATTTATACCACACATTTGTAACATAATTATCGCAATCCGTACGTAGGATTTTTTTTTCTAATGTTAACTGTTTTCGTTTAATCAATGTTTTTGAATAGAAATTGTATGTGAAAAACAAACATAAATTTCTGCGTGATACCAAAAATCCATTTCCTTTTTTTTTCTCAGAAAATCCTATGTAGCGCCGTGTATTTAACCTAACTCAACAAAATATTTTCATTCTTTTATGTTTCAGATGAACCGTGAGGCCATTAGGATACCCGCAGATTGAAGGTGCAAAAAAAAAAACTTGACGCGCGCGGAGGCGTGTATCTCCGACAGTTATCAATATTTTTAGATTTAAAAAATACATTCAAGACGCTGAAAACATGTACTAAAAGAGTGTAAAGATAGAAATAAAAAATATGCATTAGTTTAGCTACAAAATATTCATGAATACCGAGTCTGATTCTAGCCTCTCAGGGTGGCGTAACTCCTTAATATCTCCAAATTGAATGCTAATACCCATTATTAAATTGCATAATAATAATAATAACATATTCATTTTAATATTATTACGATTATTGCTGTGACATCGAATACCGACGTTGCAATTGACTATTATTATTAAAATATTAAAAATATTGCAATATTGCATCGATATATCAATTAATTACGAACTATTACCGGAAATAAGGTCGTTGAAAAAATAATGCACAGTAGCCTGATGTCGCTAAAAAATATGGAAGCTACATTGTTTAATCGTGTAAGCAAAAAAAATTGGATAAAAAAAGGAACGAACAAGCGAGGGGAAGTGTATAAAAAAAATTACGACTTGCGGAAGTGAAGCGAGAAAGCAAAATGTTCAACCTCTTGTTTATTGTTTGTACGTTCAATGTACATGGGAGAACTCGAGGCCAGAGCTCAATCTCTGAAGATCCCACACGAAAGGGTTGGCTCGTATTTCACACGAAAATTTCGGGTGTATACACCTCGATTGCCATTAGACTTGTTATTCATTAATATAAATAAAGAGAGCGATAGAAAAAAAAGGTGGAAACGAGTCTATATCGAGGCGAATCAGGAAGTGAAGTATAACGCCCTGGGATATTTCGCGCTCTCGGTTTGCCTTCGCGCGCGCGCGTTCACAAATTATATTACGCGAAGAATAACATTTTGGGAATAGTTTAACGCAACGCGGGACGCGCGCGCGTTATGCCTCCGTTCTATTTTCGCGCTGACGCTCGCGGGAGCTTTAAAAAGATTTTACTTTCGCATTTCCGCGAACTCTCAAGTTTTCTACGGCATATCCGAGTGTATGCTACCTTTATTGAAAATTCCATTTTTTTTTCTCGGAACGACAAGATTTTAAATATAAAAAATTATGGGAATATTTTGAAAAATATTGGCACGAAAATATCTTAGTGTACAAGAAAATATTTAATAAATAAAATTCAATAAATTTTTGTGCCAAATGCCCCGAAAATATGAAACCTCAACATATTTTAAGAAACCGAAAAATATGAGATATTAACATAAAGAGGGTATGAAATATCGCAACTCAGGGAATATAAAATATTGAAATACAAAAAAAAAATTAAATATCTGACCGAAGAATATATGTACATTATAAGAATAATGTTGAAAATATGCAAAAGGGAATTAAAAATGTGATATGGAAAAAATATTTTTTTAACTCATAAACAATTAAGATGCCCAAATAATTAAAATATAAGATATCGAAATGCAAAAATGATCAAATATGTGAAAAATACAAAGAAAATATACAAGTTATTTTTTTCAACGCCAATTGTGCGCAAATCTATCAAATTTCGAATAAATATATTTTCTTACCTACCCCATTTCATTTCTCAAGAGCGAAGCAACAATCGCAAAAAAAAAAAAAAATAAAGGTCAGAAAAGATTTTTCCTAGCACAACGTATATCTGTACGAAAAATCGAATAACGTGGACCAATATCTGTATTGAAAAAAAAAAAAAAGGACAATCGAAATACGACGACTGAAGGCCATCATATCTCAATCGTCTAATTTCATTTTTTATCTCCCGATTGATGCTCAAAGTTGACAAAATTGATAAAGACAACGTCTGGCTATCGGCGATTCCCATTTTTTTTTCTTTTTTTCTTCGAGGAGTATAAGAAGCGAAATTATGGTAGGAAAACGTTGGGACAAAGCTCGTCAGGTTTCCTCGACGAAGACGACGCCGACGACCGCGTGCTCCGGAACGCGTGCCAAGAGAAGAAATGCACGAGCAACAGAGGGACTAGCTACGAGCCTCCAAGGACTCCTAAAAATAAATATCACATCTCGCCCGAGCACCGGAATGTCTGAAGCTTTACACAATTTTTTTGTATTTTTTTTTCTTCCCATTTTTCATCCTTGTTTTTATTAATCGTTAGGCTTCCGTATTTTTTTTTGCCGTTATGGAATAAGGCGCCTTATCTGTACGATCGGATGATAAGGCGACGATTTGAGCGCGAAAGAACCCAGATAAACCATTAAGATTCCGAGGAAACCCCATCGTTCTTGCATTATCACCCGGTATAGATCGGACACGTGTCTCACCCTACGTTCAAATACACATACTGTGTGTCGTAATGAGACTATCGCTCGGTGCATATACATATGTATCTCAACGTTAACGACCCTTTTGGAACTCCATCGGGGGGGGGGGGGCTACTTCCGAGATGGAGGAAGGAAAAAAACGTGATTGGTCTGTAATGGCCGTTGGGTGAGAATATTTTTTGGCAATTTCTGAGGAAGAAACGTTTTGGTGAATTTCTGGGGGAGAAACATTCTAGTGAATTTCTGGACGACAAGTATTTTGGGGAATTTCTGGGCGAGAAACATTTTGATAAATTTAGGGGAATTTCTGGGAAAGAAACATTTTAGTGAATTTCTGGGGCAGAAAAATTTTGGGGAATTTTGGGGGGAAACATTTTTGCAGATTTCTTGGCGAGAAATATTCTGCTGCATTTCTGAGGAAGAAGTGTTTTGGTGAATTTCTGAGGGAACACGATACTGGGGGGGGGCTAAATTCTTGGGCGAGAAAATTTTGTGTATTTCTGGGGAGGAAACATTTTGGGGAATTTCTGAGAAAGAAACATTCCAGTGAATTTCTGGGGCGAATACATTTTGGTGAATTTCTGGGGGAGAAGCATTTTGGTAAATTTCTAAGAGAGAAACATTTTGATGTACTTCTGGTGGACAAACACTTTGCTGAATTCCTAGGGGAAAGAAACGTTTTGGTATATTTCTGGGGGGAGAGACATTTTGGGGAATTTCTGGGCAAATACATTTTGGTGAATTTCGGGGGGAAAAACATTTTGGTGAATGTCTGAGAGAGAATTTTTGTTGTTGTGATTTTCCAAAACATACTCAAAGCGTCAAAAACATTATCTTTTTTTAAACGAATCGAGCAATCTCGAGATTATCCCAGGGAATAGTGCACTGACGAGTGTGGGGTAAAAATGAAAGGGATAAGATCATAAAAGCTCGGAAGGGTATGCGAGAAACAGTGGAACAAAAAAAACAAGCAAACCAAGTGTGTACCGTGAAAAGAGATAATGTTGAATAATGTAGAATTTCGTTACGTCTCGGTGAGGGGGAAAAAACCACCAGCAAAATTTCACGAAAATCTCGTTCACCGGGTTATAATTTGGTGGGTGATTTTCGTCGGTGTCCAATGAGCGTAATGTGAGCGCAAACTACATGAAAAGCGTAACTGTATGAAAGTTTATTACGTATGTAGGGACTAATGACAAAATGCTGAGGCATCGAATTCACCTTAAGTCGTATATACATATATATAGATATATATGAAAATATAGATTTTTCGTGGCTGGACAAGTAGAACGCTTCTTCATATTGAGGGTGATTGTTAAGAAGAGACGAGGCCGTGAGGAAAGAAAGCAAAGGTTAAACCCGAACCTTGGTAGTGAGTTTTAACGATCGTACTCTCTCTCTCTCTCTCTCTCTCTCTCTCTCTCTCTCTCTCTTCCTCTAGCTTTTCCTCTTCCCATCTCTCGCCCTGATCCCTTTTCTCTGCCCTAGGTCACCCAAATATTACTCGCTCAGTCACATAGCACGTGCATTCGACTAGTGTTAACCACACGAAAAGCCTTCTCATTCTTTATACCCATTGAACCGACAAAACGGAAAAATTGATTCCCAAAAATTGGGATCATTATAAAGAAAAAATTTTATCATAATACTCTACTTAACTTTCGACTTCAATTATTTCTTTGTATCCGCGATCATAAGCTTTCATTATTTATCTTATCAATTATTTATTACTCAAAGTAATCCCCTTTGTTTTCCCACTCGACGAAAGTCAGGAATTCAAGGTTTTTTTTATTACTAAGGAAAGTGGGAGAACAAAGGTTGAACGACAGAAAGATCCGTCACATTATTTGATTGCACTATCGAACTTTTTTTTTTTAATCGCGCATCATGTTCTTTTTCCTTGTCAGTTATTCTCGATTTCGCAAGCGTCTGTATGAATGCACGCGGGGTCTGGATTGCTTAAATTTTATTTAAATGCGACATTTTTTATCCGTCTCTTTTTCGTAAGCGTAAACATTTCCCTAGTCGTCGCCGCGAGTGACAATGAGCTAATGATATTTTATCAAGGATTGAATGCCAGTGTTACGCGCTAGAATGATTTAACGCTGATTCCCGTCTCCCTCGTCATCACGAGGTGTGTCGTACATGTGTGTTCATAGGTGTGTGCACAGGTGTAGATACGCGGTTTCATCCCATATTGATGACGCACGAGAACGAGGTATTAAATCTCAATTCCACGCGCATTATCACCTTGGCGTAATACAAATACAGAATCAATGACTTTTTGGCATCACGGAGTACCTCGTAGTCTATATCCTTTCCCGTTTATTGTAGTTGATCGGGATGACAGGGTTAATGGTGGCGAGACATTTTCCTTTTAACGAGCTCTAATTCTCCCGCGCAATATTCATCTCTGCGATGATTTTTTTTCGAATATAATACCGTTTTGGAATTGTTTTAGAGTCAAAGTATGGGAAATTGAACGAGCTACTGAGGTAATGATTGAAAAAGTGATTGATCAATTGTTGCATCTTAATTAGCCGCAATTGTGCGCGAGATTGATTGAAAAAGTAATTGAATAATTATTTTTAAAAGTAATCAGATAATTACCGCTTCATAATTACTAATAATTGAGCAATAATTAGTCGAAAAGTAATAATTGTGTAATCACTCAAATGAGTTCACTAATCATTGATTCTTAATGACAATTGATTAAAAAATTATAATCATCTGAATGTCGCTTAACTTCAGAAAATAAAAAAATTACACTAAAACAAAATCAATTTCTTTTAATAAGGGAGCATTGTCTAAAAATTTGCAAAAAGTTGTATATATATTTATGTTCTTATATATAATCTATATTAACCTTATTAAATGATGGTCAGTAACGTAAGATGCCAAATTAAGGTATTACTGTTATCTAGAAATTTGAAGAAAAAAAACGTTTTTTTTTTTAATTATTCTACAGACCTTTATTCTAGAATTATTCTACATGCTCATAAAATTAGCCGAGTTATAAAAATGATAAGGAGTATGCTCGGGGAGTGCGTACTCCTTGTAAGAGAGTTAAAACAAAACAGGTTGTAAATTGAAGAGAAAACAAACATTATTTTGTAGGGTTAGGAGGGGCATGTTGAGCAAGTTTGGAATTATCGCCCTGTAATTCCTTAACAGTCTGCCGTATAAAAATGAAACCTACTTTGGTCAATAGGAAATTTATCTGGGAAAAAAAAGTCTGTAGGCGAAATTCCTGTCATCTTTATTTCTTCACAGATAATCGCTCTCAAATGACTAAGGTCATATTTGCTCAACCTGCCCCAATAGTGAGATAGGTTGAGCATGAGTACGAGGTAAGTTGAGCAAAGTAAGAATTGCATTAAAAAATCAGACGTATGCAATATGATTTGGTACAATGCCGTAACAATCCAACAGTTGCTTGTTAATTAGTTAAGTTTTGGAACTCAACTATACGAGGATGAGACATTTCCCAAAGCCACGAAATCGCGGGAAGCTCTCGAGCTCTGCGATCGAAATCGTCTTGGATTAATGAAACTCGTCGATTAAAGTCGGGCTTAATGTGTCAAAGCGTAAAATAATTTCGCATCACAGCAATGCGCGCACGAGTGCCTTGAGCTGTCTCGCGCGTATAAGCGAAACTCGTGTCACAATGGTCGCCGGGGCTATATTAATTGATCAAAGGGACAAAGTTGTGCCTCGACGGTGGCTCTCGCGCAGCGCGAGAACGTCGACAAAACTAAAATGCATTTATATATACTTGCACATCCGCGCAAACCCTTGCAAGTCTCATTTGTTACCTACGGTAATTAAATTACGACGTGTCCAATCTATCCGCTTATGTGTCTATGCTCTCGTCGTTTTCGCCAATCAACTCCGTGTATGCCGCGCTCGTTAAATCGTTGAGGATACCCGAGAGGCACGATTGGCGGCAAGAAAAGAGTCCTTTTAACTTTCTCTTTCAATCAAGAATTTTTCAAAAGGTGCTGCAAAAGTCCTCTAAATTGGTACCTATAGGTTACTTTTAAGGTGACATTATATAATATCACCGTGAAAGTTATCTCTAATTTGACAACCGTCCTAAAAGATAATGAGGTTGAAATTTGTATCGTTGGAACGCAACGAAAATTAATTCCTGATTAATTGGTCCATTTTTTTTTTCGACCGATTTAGGCTGTGAAAATCATTCAAACATTTTTACGTATTCTTATTAGATTTATGACATAGATTTATAACCTCAGCCCGGAAAAAAAGGCTTTGGATAATGACAATAACAAATGAAAAATGAAGAGAAAAAAAAATCGTTGCATTCCAACGATGCAAACTTCAATGTCGTAAAAGATAACATAGACACGTGGTAATTGTCATTGTCAACTCACCGGGTGGACATTATCCTTTGGACAATTGTTAAATGACGTTTCTTGAAAATTACTACTTGGGGAATTTCCAGATTTTTTCTGCTGTCGCTTTTTTTGATAGAACATACAGTTTATCAATAATTTAGAAAATAAACTCAATCTACTGTGTTCATATGTGAGAATTCATTCTGTAAAAAAATGTCTGATATGAAAATTTCCTTATTTGGTTTCCACCCTTGTTTTCGTTAACGAAAAAAGTGGATGTGGGTTTGTTTGGGTACATTTACGAGAAAAACTCTCACGATTTTTTCCTGAACGTCTCTTGAAACTAACCGGGAAGTTTCTCATCCTTGATGTCTCTCCTTGCTTTCTTTCTAGAGAGAAAGCGTTTTTTTCAGCTCTTAACAAAAAAAAGAGATAGCGAGACAGAGAGAGATAAAAAAAAATCAACAGGTTAATTCCAAGAGACGCCCCGGGAGAGTGATGAGAAATCGTATATAATAACCAAGCACAATTTTTTATTAGGAAAAAAGTATAAAATACAACAAAACATGTTCTTTTGGAGATTTCTCGATAAATCTTTTTTTTTAAATAAATAGCATGGGTTTTTCCTGCATCAAATCGCTCTCACCTCATCTCCTTCTATCTCTCTCTCTCTCTCTCTCTCTCTCTCTCTCTCTCTCTCTCTCTCTCTCTCTCTCTCTCTCTCTCTCTCTCTCTCTCTTTCTAGAGAGAAAAAAAAGAGACAAAGGAGGAGAAAGATGCACAGCGCTAAAAGGAAAGAGGTCTTTCTATATTTTTTCTTCTTCACTTTGAATTCTCGTAAAAAAGACGCCAATACCGAAGAATAAATTCATAAATAATTATACTACTAAATTGTCCGCTAAATTTGCTGTAGTCCCTTTCTCTCTTACATATAAACCCGTGCGGAAATTGAGTTTGAGCTTTGATCGGGCTTAACTTGCCCTAACTTTATTAAGGCCCCAGTCTGGAAGCCTCACATGGGCCATCAGTGGCCGGTCACACTTTCCTACCGAGGGCCATTGAAGGCAAAATAACTAGAGCCTTTAAAATTGCCTCAACGGTACCTCATAACAAATTATTGCAGCCATATGCGCACGTGCTTGTGTGTGCACTGTGAAAAAGAAAGGTTTTATTTCAATACATTTGAGGCTTAGAATTCTGTCGCATATTTTGACACGTTTGATCCCGCGTTGTTCCAATGAACGTACTGCATGCGTGTTGGTTCAAGGCATCACAGCTCGTCTACTAAACGCATAGTTTAGTTATTATTTTTAATCGATCTCGATAATTATTATGCCATAAATTCTTTAGTCAAACAATTTAAACTGATTTGCCCCTATAATAGCAAAGCCTGATAGTATTAGGGAAGTTGCTATTAGAGAATCTACAACTATACCCCTTAAAGGCCTTTACTTGGTCTCCGTACTAAGACCATAGTTTTAGTGAACCTACCAACCTTACCGTTCCCTAATAGGGGCCCGGTTCGGCTCTTTTACCGAAAACCCTACGAGGAAATCCACACAAATAATCCCTTGCGAAGGCCCCGAATTGTATTAGGCATGCGTTGCAAATTTTCCACACGGGTATTTTCTCTCTCTCTCTCTCTCTCTCTCTCTCTCTCTCTCTCTCTTTGTCTTTCTGTCCATCTCTAATGAATGGATTAACAATGAGCTATAGAAACTTTACGCGTTTTTCGCTACAATGATCAAACCTCGCGTATTCTCCAGATACTTAATTTTGTCCTCCTCCCACACCAACCTCTTTCGTACTTTACCCTTCTACAGCTTTCTCATCGTTCACAATACTTCTTCTCTTTTATTTTGCGAGGCCATTCCCAGTTTCAGCGAGTTGCTCGACACTTTTTAACGGGTATTAATTTCGTAGCCGAAAGGTTACCTCGACCGAAAATTAAGTTCGTTCAGGTCAGACGATGGAGTGAGAGAGACTCTTGGCGGTTTTTGTGACGTAAAAGTGAAGGGACCAAGTATTGAACTTTTTTTTTTCTCAAGATACGACCTTCACATTTTTTTTTCGAATCTCCTAATGAATAATTAACGGCCTTATCAGAACGCTCGTTTTTCATGCTTTACGATCGATAGTTCAAATATTTTTCTATAATTTAAACATAATTATTTTCATAAATGTTAATATCAATATTTTCGAACAATTTAAAAGAAATATTTTTATGTAATTTAAAATGAGTATTTGAATATAATTTATAATAAATGTTTCTTTATTCAATAAACATACACATAGCATTTGTAGTACGTGTAATTTTTCGAAATGTATGTGAAGAGGATGCAATTAATCAATCATTTGTCGGCAGTTCATCACTTTCAGCGAGGTGTAAAACGCAAAGAAGTAAATTTTCATTTTTATCATCGTGCGCATGTGAATTTTGTGTATGTAGCTCCGATAGCGTAATCATGATTGAAATTGATGGTGGAAGGAAGAACGAAAAAAAAAGAGAGAAGATTATCCGGTTTCGTTGGCGTTTGTTGGACTTATCGGGTTCTAGTGGCCTCCCGAAAAGTGGTATGATCCGAGTATTATACACTGCACGTGCTCACGAATACACAAACCCACAATTGAGCTCGATAAAATTGGGATGAAGCAATGCTGGTCCGTTCGTCTATAAGTCACCTTGCAATCGAGAGTATAAAACATGTTGAAATGTCAAAATATTTCATCGCATGCGTTTTAAACCCAAACTCTGAGTAACAAATTACCTTCATCGTAATAATTACTTATTCAATTTTATCTTATAAATTAAAATATTAAATATTAAACTTAATTAATCATTTAATTTAAAAAATTGGATAGATATTGAATCAATTTAAACCTAACAATTAAAATATTAAATACTAAATTAATATAATCTCATAATGTTTAATTTTATAATTTAAAATTCATCTCAAATAAATCTCATCATCTAAAAAAGATTAATACTCCATTTTTTTTTCGAATTCCCACTGTTTTTCCGTTTC
This sequence comes from Ophion ventricosus, assembly GCA_963932345.1. Taxonomy (NCBI): domain Eukaryota; kingdom Metazoa; phylum Arthropoda; class Insecta; order Hymenoptera; family Ichneumonidae; genus Ophion; species Ophion ventricosus. Next base: position 31,538,709 of record OZ010711.1, on the reverse strand, counting down.
AGTATTTGTCGTCGTCTCGAGCCTCCATACCGGATCAATCTTTGATCAAATACAGGAAATGTCAAGCCTTCGTGACAAACGTTCAGACAAGACTTTCCCTTTGTTCAAAGATAACACGAATTATTGACGCTGTCCTTCGATGCCACTTTTCAATCTTACGCAGACACGTCGACCATCGAACATTAAAAAAAAAAAAAAAACCGTATAAAATTTCACGCACACGATAACTGGACCGGAACGTTCCGGTTGATACCGCAATCTCCGAGGTTCGTTGTTCGCTGCTGAAAGAGTCAACGCAAGGTGATTAGACACTGAAAATTGCGTGAGCGCATACATATAATATATCGGAGCATCCGGTAACATCCCACCATTTCACATTATACGTATGCATTATACGTACATATATGTATATAATTTAATTCACTGGACGATATACAAATGAATGTTACATAGAGTCCGAAAATTAAAAAAAAAATATATATACACTACCAGCGAAAAGTTTTCGGAAAAAAATGCAAAAAAGTTCCGGAACGATTTTTCATACCAATTCGCCGATAATTGAACATAAATGAATTTAATAAACGGCATTTTGAAGGGGAGGAATTTACCTTCATTCCGTTTTTTTTTTAATTTGTTACTATTTTTTTTACGACTAGTACCCTTTTTTCGAAAACAACCATTTCTCGCCTTTTTTTGTTCCTTTTTCGGTGGACCCTGTTGACAGACCAATTTTTTTTTATGCTTTTCTTTGGCTGGAATCATAAAGGGGGAAGCTCAAGCCTCAATTTTATTTTTTTTAAAGCTTCGTACGATTTTTTTTTTCTAAAGATATTTTGATGTAAAAAAAAAGAAAAACCTTAAGATAGTAAAAAGTTGAATTGGTTTTCGTTGAGTTAGCGAGAATTATTTCAGATCTTTTTCGAAATCTTTTTTTTGCGCCTTTTTCGGTAAAAAAATCAGATTATTTAATTACCGTAACTCGAGAAAAAAATGTTGAAAAAAATCTGCAATAATTCTATTGCGTTGAAAATATGAAAATAAAAAAATTTTCTCTCTTTAAATTTTACCACAAACCCCTTAGTTCTCGAGTTACGGTATTCAAATCATCTGATTTTTTACCGAAAGTAGGTGAAAAAAAATCTGAAAAAATTCTCGCGAACTCAACGAAAACCGATTCAACTTTTTACTATTTTGAGGTTTTCCTTGAATCCTTGTCGTTTTCGCGTTACACGTTATTTTTCAAATTGTCTCTGTTTTCAAAAAAATCGAAATATCTTTAGAAAAAAAAATCGTACGAAGCTTTAAAAAAAAACAAAATTGAAGTTTGATCTTCCCCCTTTATTATTCCAGTCGAAGAAATGCATAAAAAAAATGTTGACTGTAAACGGTGTCCACCAGAAAAGGAACAAAAAAAAGTCGAAAAATTATCGTTTCGAAAAAGGGTACTGTCGTAAAGAAAAAAACAGAACGAAGGTGAATTCCTCCCCTTCAAAATGCTGTTTATGAAATTCATTTATGTCAACTATCGGCGAAATGGCATAAAAAATTGTTCCAGAACTTTTTTGAATTTTTGTCCGGAAACTTTTCGCCGGTAGTGTGTATATATATACATATATTATATATATATATATATTATATATATATATATATATATAAACAAAGTACAAATTACTTCCGGAAAATTATAAAAATTAGCCAGTCGACCAATTAAGATCTCGTGCGTCATTTGTATCCTTCGTTCTTCGTTTATCAACGCTCGACCTGGTACAGAACAAATAAAAGGCCAGAAAACACAAATTGTTCCGTAATTACTCCAATTTTTCGGTCCCTTCTGCGAGCCACTAATTAAGTGCGTGAGAACGTTGAAATTTATATCCCCAGAGAAGTGTCTCGAGTGACGATGGATTTTTTTTTCTTCCATTTTTATTATCGCGTAGGTCACCGGTGAAAAAAATGCCAAAAAATATGAAGTAAGCGGCAGTTACACGTGTTGAGTGTGGGATATTTGAGAGCTGATCCATTGTTGGTGACAATTGATCGGAAAATGCGCGAAAGAAATAAAAACAAACGTAATCAAACGCTCCGAATTAGTTCGATTTTCTGCTGTATGGCATTGACCCCTTTCATGCGTTACGTCCAGTGCGCGACGTATAAGGCATGAATTTATTTGTGAGCGCGCGTTAATGAGCGTGTGTACAACGGGTGGGAGGGGGTCGACCGAGTAGCCGCCACGATATGTGGAATTGACCCGTGAACTCGGGCAATTATTTGTGCGACCATAAACGAGACACGAATGAGTTACGGACACGTCTGTGTGTGTGCGCGCGTGCGTGTTTTTTTTTTTCATCTGCACACGCCCAAACGATCGAAGTCTTCCATTTCACGACGACCGAAAAAACCGGCTTTTAGAAATGTTTTTTTTTCATATTTTTTTACTTCTCCAATGGCCACGTCAACCGCGAATTAATTTTGATTTTTTAATCTCTACGCGAAAAAATTCGGAATGTATTTCTCGTTCTATTTTTGTCGCGATATTTTATTCGATACGATATTGCATTGTTATTTGCTTGCGAATAAAAAACAGGATATTTTGTTAAGATTTTGGAACGAGTATTATATTGTAATTGCATTTAATTCAGTGGCTTTTTAAAGTAATATAAAAAGAAGAAGGTTCGAAAATTTTGCACATCTTCTTTGAAACCGAAATGTCACAGTTGAATAATTTTTCGTCAGTGCTGACGTTTCGACTGACAGATAATTTCTTTTTTTTTTTAATTTCCGATGTGTTTATGGTGATACATGTGTGGGTGTATCGCCATAAGAATATTTCGAGATGGAAAAGCCCATGTGTAAATATATATATACGGTGAAGCGAGCAACAGCGGTCTCCCAATTGAAATGGCTCGATTGAATAATCAACTTAACAACGATGCGTCGTGAATTATTCACGATGAGGCCCATTTCTATAGCCACAACCCTATGTATGTACAATATTTGTACGTGAACGAGATATTATTATATATTGACGATTTCTTCTACACACATTCTACACGATCTTAACCCTTGGAAACTCATTGGCATACTCGAAAAAATTATCCCTGTATAATTAATAATGTAAGAAAACTTTGTCGTAATTAATGATGAAAGAGACGCCGTTATAATTAGAAATAGAAAAAAAAAATCATTGTCGTCTTTAAAAATGTAAGAAAAAGTCGTCCTATTTAATGATCGAAGAAATCTTTTTCGTGATTAATAATCAGAGACAAAACTGTCGTGTTTAACGATGAAAGAAAAAATGTTGGCAATGAACGAACGAAAGAGAAAATTGTCATAATGAAATAACGCGATCTTAAATCTCGCAAAGTTAATTGACTCGTAATATAATAAATTTATATCCGTTGATCACATCGATTATCAGTAATGTTAATGATTTTGATAATCCTTCGTTGTGATTTTTAATTACAATTTAATTGCAATTATCTGACATCAGGAATATCTTATCTCGTTCTTTTTCGATCGGACGTTTTGAAAATTATTTGTGTAAATAAAAATGAGAATTTTTTTTTTATCGTGGTCGAGAATTTTTCTCGATCTCAAGCCACGTTACGGAACACACACACACACACACACACACACACACACACACACACACACACACACACACATACGCGGTTATTCATTCGATTCGGGGGACACGAGAAAAAGCGGAAGTGCAGTTATTGTGCTAGCTCCCGTGAAGAGCCATTGTACGTAGGGTAAAACGACCAATGAATGAACGAATAATGACACTATAGGATTCAAATAGACTGTAAAATTAAAATATTATGAAAACAAACTTTTTCATTGCTATAGCTAACAAAATATATTCTGAAAGTAGAAAAAAGTATTTGAAATGATTGCAGCAAATAATATTGGAGAAATTGATAAATAAGTAGCGAAGTTATTTAGTCGCCAGTAAATGGACGAAATTACCTGTTAATAGATCTTCGAGCAAGAGTAAATTGACGCGTCGCGTAGATCAACGCTGTAAAGGATAACAATTCATTATTTATTTTTATTAAACGTTAGATTTGGTTGCTGTGTTGTAAAAAAATTATGTTCTTATACATATGAGTATTATATTCGTTATTGCGATTTTGTAGAAAATACGCAAAGCTTTTTTACATCTAAACGTGACATTCTCAAAAAAGCAACCAAAGTTTGGACAGAAAATTAAATTTTGTAAAAATAAAAAAATTAATGAAATTATTTTATGACAACATTTGATGAAATGTAATTTTTAGATACATTGTACATACAATATTGACAAGAAGATAAAATACAAGAATTGACAATAAAAAGACATTGTCAAATCTTAAGAGTAATTAACTTTGCAATTTTCAGCAGATGAGCTAAACTTGCTTTGAGAATTAGAAGAACAGAGTCCATATGACCATTCACTGGAAAGAGGTTCAAATACAGCACCAGTGAATAAACACGTCTAATTCTGACCTATTGTTACAGATTCATTTCAGATTTTTTGTAAAAAATCAAAGATTGATTCTGTCTCAAATAATAAAAGTAATGATTACCCTCAAAACTCATAAAAACTTTTTTTTTCCAGCATCGTTAATAAGTTGCTCGGCGTGCAAGTGCGACAAACTAGAAAAATCGCGTCAAAATTCGATATTAACCCTTCGTGGTCACACTGGACAGAATTGACCCGTCGATCAACTTTTGGCGTCAATATATAATAGTTCCCGGCTTCGAATGGGACTGCATTCACCATCTTACCTGGAGTTTGAAGTATCCTCATACTATAAAATTGACCCTCTTCACATCTCGGAATAAATACCTTTTTTGGAACGCGCACTATGCTACTATTTTTTCCCAAAAGTAGCATATCTAACGAGTATTACGTCCAAATTTTAGGTAATAATGTTGAAAATTCGCGGAAGTATGATTTTTTTTAGCGAAAAAGTGTATTTTTTGTGTTTTCACCTCTTTATGAAATTTTTTTTAACATGTCGCCATTTCATTTTTAATAAATACATTTTTCGTCCATCATCTAGAAAGTTCAAAGCATGTTCCGTAATTTTTTGAACTACTTCGGACGGATAGTTTGGTCACAATACTTTTTTTGAAAACTGACTGGGTAGAATCGACCCAGTGTGACCACCGTGATTGAATTTGGAAGTGTGACCACGAAGGGTTAAACTAAGCAATTGGTTTAACGAAACCTGTCATTTTTTTTTTTTACTAAATTAGAGTGATTCGAGTTGTTATCGACAATTCATATTATTTACTTATTTCAAATGTAAATCAGCTTTCATCCAGTCACTGGCCCCTGTCCATTCACTGGTCACTGTCCATTCACTGCTCGCTGTACTCTATACGTGTGCGCATGTACCTACGTATAGCCGAGTAGGTATGCTCGTCATCCAAATATATTACTGATTGGAAACTGCGCGCTTCGGGGATTTCGCGGCGCGAAGATAACTCGATTAACCTCGTGTCACTTTGCCGAGCTCACCGCTTCATCGAATAGTCGATAACGTGAACTCTAATCGAACATCGGCCAGAAATCCAGCAACTTTCGAATCGCTATTTACCCGCCAAATAATTACGGGTTATTGCGCGCGATCGAGAAATTCATTTAAGAGATTATCGATCGTGTATTGAACCGAGGGAAAAATACTACAATCTTTTTCCCCGCGAAATATTTCCCGATAATTCTTAACTCAGAAATATCATTATTTCTTATGGGTCTGTGGTTTGCATCGTTGCGACGTAACCCATTTTTTTTTTCTTACCATTTTCAAATTTCAACCAATCTTTTGGACATTCCGCTTGTAGGTGCGTATGGCAGAGCATACGAAATATTTCAAGGAATTTTTAAAAACAGAACTCACTCTCATTAGGGTGGAGGGGTGAAGGTTGAAAAAATCCTATCTTCGCCGTTATGGAGGTTCTCATTTTTTTTTTATTTGCGTTGAGGGTAGAGAGACTCGAAATAAGACCAAAAAAAAAAAATTCAACGATTTTAATTCCCCTGGATCCACTCTTATCGGGGAGTGAAAGATAAAAAAAAATCTAAATTAGTTTTTTTTAATTTCTAATGTTCCTTCTTGTATTCTTGTCGGTTTTTTACTCTTGTCCACATAACGTCGTTGATTCTGATACTTTTAACGTTCGATAAAAAACAAATACTCCAATGTCTGTCAATTCAAGCAATGTACGACCATTTCTGCAAAGATTTTCGATTCGGACCCTCGATTTTGTCTCGTAAATCTTACCGCTCTCGTTTCTCCATTAGTCACGCGACTAAATAATCGAAACACTAATCTTTCGATCCTTCACGGCCATTAAAAAAGGAACGTCCAGCTGCATTTACGATTATGCTTTGAGAGCATGAGATTGGACGACGTCTGACCTATAAGAGCTCGAACTACTTAGCCCGGCTTTCTCAGTGCGATTCGTGCCCAACTTTTATCGCTCCCTCGCCCTCTCCCGGGACGAGCAACGCCCGACAAATGTTTAAATCTTCATTGGCCTGTGCCCAAACTTCTTCTTCTCCTTCTTCCATCGTAGAATGCACTATGTAACTTCTTGAAATTGTAGAAAACAGATAAATAAAAATGACTCTTTTATTTGTGGCGACGTCGGATCACTTTTCTCACTATGCTGCGCATTCAATATTTCTTTCTTCCCCCTCGGCCCCTCTTGCCAGCGAAGTACGAGCTTGTGTAGTTTAACTGTCGAAGCGCCCGAAACTTTGTCCGGAATAATCTATTCCCAACGCCGTGAGATCCCTGGAGTGTAGAGAGAGGGAGGGAGAGAGAGAGATATAGAGAGAGAGAGAGATAGAGAGAGAGAGAGAGAGAGAGGCAGAGAGAGAGAGAGAGAGAGAGAGAGGCAGAGAGAGAGAGAGAGGCAGAGAGAGAGAGAGAGAGACGCATTCTATGAGACAACCTCACTAAAGTCGGACGGCGTGTCGTTACCTCCTTTCGCGGTTATACCTCGAGATCCTTGAGCGCCGATTACTGGGTACTCTCTCTCTCTCCCTGTCTCGATTATCGCGAGTGCACTTAGCTGCACCTCCGATATCTCCTTCGATTTTCACCAACGTCAAATCCTTACACCTCGGTTTATTAGCTTCGCTATGTTTTTATCATCCCCCATCGTCTAAAATTACGACCTCTCCCTGTCTGGATATATGTCCCTGTTTGGATATATATATATATGACCAGAGATAATTCCAATAATCGTAACAAGACTCGTAAATAGTAGTGGGAATAATAATAATCACAAAACACGTGATTCATCCGGAGATCAAAATTTTTTACGACCTAAATATTTCGATTGACCAACATTTTATTTACTGGAGAAAAAAAAACGTATTTTAAGATGAGCAGACCGGAAGTATTTCCGTAGAATACTTTAATGCAGCGAAAAAAGAATGGCCTGTCACGTTACGGAATTGTCATTTGGTAATGAAGTTAACAACGGCGACGATAATAGTGATGATCATTAACCCGTGCGGAAAATTGACAGGGGATCCCTAATACGATTCGGGGCCTTCAATGGATTGTTTGTGGATTCCATATAGTAGGGTTTTCCGTAAAAGAGCCTGATCGGGCCCCTATTAGGGAATGGTAGGGTAGGTAGATTGATTAAAACTATGATCTGAGTACAGAGATCAAGTAAGGGTCGTTAAGGGGTGTAGTTGTAGATTCTCTAGTAGCGAATCCTCCAATACTACCAGATTTTGCTACCTATAATATAGGGGCAAAACAGTATAAATTGCTTGACTAAAGAATTTTTGGCATAATAATTATCGGGATCGATTAAATATAATAATTAAACTATGCGTTTAGTAGACGAGCTGTGATGCCTTGGACTAGCACGCATGCAGTTCATTCATTGGAACAATGCGGGGCCAAACGTGTGGAAATATGCAACAGAATTAAGCCTCAAACGTATTGAAATAACACATTTCTTTTTCACAGTGCACACGTATTCATATGACTGTAATAGTTTGTTATGCGACACCGTTGAGGCAATTTTAAAGGCCCTGGTTATGTTTCCTTCAATGGCCCTAGGTAGCAAAGTGTGACCGGCCACTGATGGCCCACTTGAGGCTTCCAGACTGAGCCTTAATGAATTTAAGGAAAATTAAGATGGGCCCGATCAAAGCCCGAACTCAATTTCCGCATGGGAAAATAGTGATAGCAATAATAATAATAATGATTGCACACACGGAAAGAATTAAATGTTAAAAATTACCGTGCAGTAACGGTAACCAGATGACAACCCTGAAACCTCGCTTATTATTACTGAGTAAAACACAGATTTTCACGAAAATAAAATAAAATTTCTTCTTCAGATAAAAAATTTTACCAGATTTTCTAGTAAATTTTGATGTGTAACAAAATACGCAAAACTTAAATTTAAAAGATATATAATATCAGCGAATTTGTACTGTGCATTTTATTATTTTATGCCTTGCAAAAATGTCTATAAAAAAGTATCGTCTTTATAACAGTTATTTTAAGATTTATTATAAAATTTAATGAGTGTTATAGGAAAATGTATTGTGCTCTCGGTAAAAATTATCGTGCGCGCTACCCTTCTTGTATAGTAAAATTTTAGCTACGTATTTGAAATTTTCTGTAACGTGAGTTAAAAAAAACTTGTCGCATACGAATTATTATGCTTTTCTCACTTGTCACCACATTGAAATATATCACGGTAATTTTTACCGTAAAATTTACGACAAAAATTACTTTTTAATTCTCTCCGTGCAATAATTTTAACGATAATTTTATGATTCTGTAATTCAATTATGACAATTATTCCATAACACTAATAACAATAATCACGCGGTTAATTTATAACATCATAAGCTTATAATCATTATTATAATTATTACATCGAAGTATAATTATAATTATAATTCAAGAATGCTATAATTCAACTCTAAGAATTATTCTATAACGCTGATAATAACATACTAATAATTTCACAATTAATCACACTGATAACAATAATTACCCGATTAATCTGTGGCATTATCGAATTATAATGATAATTTTAATTCGATTATGCTATTCAAATATAATTGTTCCGTAACGCTGATAATAATTATTATACAATAATAATTCAAGAATAATTCAAGCTATAATTGCAACTATAATAATTATTCTATATTACCAATGATAATAACATAATATTATTTCACAACTCTGTAATTCAACTATAGAAAATTATTCTATACTGCCAATAATAATGACATTTTCATAATTCAATTTGGTCCACAATTATTAAGACTTCGTGTCATTTGATCGGACCTCGACTTATCAACGGACGCGTGTATCATTCGATACGTCTCATTCCGCGGATTCGCGTGACGAAACAACCGTGCGGTGTGTGTTCTCGCGAACCGCAAGGACTTCACCCGGTCGTAGAACCCCCGCGCGCCGCGTGGCGCATTCAACCTTACGGGGCTTCGCGCGCCGAGGCTGATACGGCTTTTCGCTCGCTCTTTTTCTTCCTCTCGCCCTCACCCATAATACCGCAATCGTTTCACCATCGCGGATCAAACGATTCGTGCCTCGCATACATATATAGCACATACATATATATTTACGTGAAGACCTGAGAATCCAAATAGTTAGCGCGGCGGCTTTCGTATCACGCGTTTCTTTGATACTATGTGGTGTCTGCATATATCTCATAGTTACTTTCCCAACAAGCTAATCATTTTCCTATCTCTATGTATATTCAGTTATGTATACAGGGTGGGCCATAACTATGAGGGTTCTCTTGGTAATCACAGGGCGCGCCATTGCGAGCAAAAGTCTTTTTTTTTGGTTTAACCCTTCCTGATCAGACTTCCAAATTCAATTGCGATGGTCACACTTGGGTAGACTCTACCCAGTCAGTTTTCAAAAAAGTATTGTGACCAAACTATTCGTCCGAAGTGGTTCAAAAAATTACGGAACATGCTTTAAACTTTTTAGGTGATGTACGAAAAATGTATTTATAAGAAATAAAATAGCGACATGTTAAAAATAAATTCATAAATAGATGAAAACGCAAAAAGGACACTTTTTCGCTCAAAAAATCATAGTTCCTCGAATTTTCAAGATTTTTACCTAATATTTGGACGTGATACTCCTTAGATATGCTACTTTTGGGAAAACATAGTAGCATAGGGCGCGTTCCAAAAAAGGTATTTATTACGACATGTGAAGAGAGTAAATTTGATGGTATGAGGATATTTCAAACTCCAGGTGAGATGGTGAATACAGTCCCATTCGAAGCCGGGAACTATTATATTAGGTGTATGAGTTAATTTTTACAGATTTTTCAGCAAATTTATTTAATATAAATAAATAGAGAACAACGAACTTAATCTTGGAAATATTGTCCATCGTTTTCTATGATCTTGCGCCATCTCTCAGGTAACATACGAATGCCGTCGCGAAAGAAACTTGCAGGCTTCGAGGCGATAGAGTCATCGACGAATTTACGCACATCGTCCAGCGTTTTGAACTGTTTATCCACTAAGGCGTGCTGCATTGACCGCAACAAATGGTAGTCGGATGGGGCCAAGTCTGGTGAATATGCCGCGTGCGAGAGAACTTCCCATCCCAAGTTCAAGAGGGTCTTCTGAGTCGCGCGAGCAACGTGAGGTCGAGCGTTGTCATGCAGCAGTATGAGTTGCCTGCTTCCTTGCCCAGTAAATAGCCTTTTCTGAAGGCACACCCTTCATGTCCCACCAGATACACAGGAGAACCTTCTTTAAGTGGATGTTCTGTTTCGGCGTCGATGTACTGGGTTGCCCGGGATCTACCCATGACTTTTTACGTTTGGAATTCTCGTAAAAAATATACTTTTCATCACCCGTCACAATTTACCACAAGAAGTCCTTTTTTTGTTGCCGGACAAGCAGTGAGAGGCACGTGTTCATACGTTGACCTTGGTTGCGTTCAGTCAACACACGTGGGACCCACCTTCCAAGTTTTTGAATTTTTCCCATTTGGTACAAACGCGTGGAAATAGCTGTTTGGGTGACTCCTAACTGAGCTGCAAGCTCTTGTTGCGTTTGCGTTGAGTCTTCATCCAGTAGAGCTTGCAATTCCGCATCTTCAAACTTTCGAGGCTGTCCAAGGCGCGGCTGGTCACTAAGATCGAAATCACTACTTCTAAAACGTTTGTACCAATAATTACACGTTTCATAAGACACAACGTCGGCACCAAGAACACTACAAATTGATTCCCGTGCTTTAGAAGCATTATTTCCTTGTTGGAATTCGTATAAAATGCAGTGCCAAATGTGCTGTTTATCAGTTGCCATCGTAAACTCTGCTTTTCTGAGAGATTATGTAATTCACGTAGACTTGTCGTTCGGTGTTCTGAAACCTTACTTCCGATCCTTTCAAAACCACAAAAGACCGCGAAAATATTTCTATTTTAAATATAATTTTAAGCTCGAAAAAAAAATCTGTAAAAATTAAGTCATACATCTAATATATTTATGCTAAAAATTGAACAACTAGTGTGATTCTAGACTAGTGATTCTAGTTTAGAGTCCTAAAGTTTGGGCGTTTTTTCGAGCTTGATAAAAAGCGAACAAAAATTTGTTTTAGTATCCATTTTTTGCTATTGTTTTTATTGTTGTTTCGAGAACTCACAAAAACGAAATTTTTGTGCAAAAAAAATCGAAATTGCAAAAGTTATGGACTTTTATATATGGCCGTGAAAAAAAAAGTTGCGGCGCTTGAGATAATTCCAAAGTTCCCATTCATCTCATCCAGAAATAAAACCAATCTACGTGATACATAAAAATGTCATTATGGTACCAAAGAGAATTTTTTTAATGGCGACTGTCTGAAAAAAGGAAATTCTTAGCCTTATTTTTTTCAGTTTAAATTTTGTTGCATAGTAATAATATTAATTTAGCAACGACCGCGGTGGAGACGATAGAGGGATATATATACTTGAGGTCCATACCAAATTTGAAGTCAATCGGTTGAATAGTACTCGAGATTTTATGTCAACCAGGTTGAAAAAAGTTGTTTTGTGAAAAACGCGTTTAAAGTTTTGAATACAATTCGAGACAACTGCAAATATCTAAGTGGCATAATGGCATGTTATAGTTACGTTATATTAATCGGCCATTCCTGCTTCGTAAAGTGTGCTTTCCCCGGCTGCGAAATGATGATTTTCTAAAGCTCGTTTGTATCGTTTATAACTTTGTAAATATTGAGAATTTCAAAATTTCCTTTTGAAGATATATTCTTCAAAGCAACGAAAAACTTTGAGAAAAGGCAAAAAAAATCGCTTTTCTTTCATTCCAAGACTAGAATACCCACTTAAATGTCGTGCCATAGAAACTGGCCGAGATATTCGACGACAATCCGACGCTGAGTAAAAATCGCTCACGCGGGATTTTTTATTTTCAAGTATTAAATAAGAAACGAAAGTTATTGAATCATATTATCGATTTCCAAAGCGAGACTCAGTTTTCGTTATTTTTTAGTGAAAACAAAAATTGTGAGAAAAAAAAATCACTCGTCCGACATGCACGTTCGGCGCGTGAGCAATTACTGTGCCATTGCTAACTATTTGGACTTTGAACGTGAATATCTCGACCAATTTTCGTTTCGCTCGCAATGACACACCCAATACCCTCACAAAGGAAACCCTAAAAATTGTGAATCATCCTGTATATAAGAAATAGTTTGCACAGGCTCGATGTGAGGCGTATCCAAAGTGCGTCGACGTGGTTGTTCTTTCATGATTGTATTACTACGTGATAGGGGACAGAGGGGCGAGTTTGATATTATTTATACGAGGTTGTTATATATTTTCTAAAGATAGGTCGGGCCAGCAGCTCGACCGACTTGTTTTTACAGCAATGCATGTGCTCACGCTCCGATAGATTATCAGGTCGTTTGCTAATATAGACGCGTGTCGTGTGACACTCCGAATGATCTACAACGAGACACGCATACACAAAAGTGACACACACATTGCGTCACTTTTAAATAATACTAATAACGAAGCACTGAAATTGTGATGCGTTATGAAATTTGGAATGAAATCATTTTACGTTTACGTCTGAGAAACAAATAAAACAAAGAGTACGTATACGTAAACATCACACATTTTTATGTATTTATTTATCTATTTATTTATTTATTTATTCATTCATTCATTCATTCAAATACGTTCCTGATTGGAAGATTCGATTTCCAATGCAAGGAAGATTCGATTTCCAATGCAAGTTTCTATGCTTGTGCACACAAATAAAATGTTTCCACTTCAACTGTTACTAAAACTTCGTGTGACGTTTGACAAATAAAGCAAAGTTCTTTTTTTCCGGAAGTCCGCAAACTCTAGGATATCCCTCGGGGAATTTTGAGTCACGTGATCAATGGAGCAATATAGGATCGAGGAAGGAGGCGGCAGAAATTGAGGTATAAAGATAAGGCTGGGGAGGAAGTCCAAGAGAGAGAGAGAGGGGGAGGGAGTGAGAAAGAAATGAAGGAACCAGGGTCGAGCGCATATTTCGCAAAGTTCAAGCAAACTCGCGATCTTCTCGCCGATATATATCGCGAGAGGAAATCTCTAGAGACATTGTGATAGAGAGAGAGAGAGAGAGAGAGAGAGAGAGAGAGAGAGAGAGAGACAAAGGATCGTCGTGTGGAGGATCGCGCGAGGACGTCCCGTGAGACAGCAAGAAAAAAATTGAAACAGAGAAGAGAGCGAGAGAGAGAGAGGGAGAAAGAACGTCAAACGAAAGGAGGACGAGCGCGATCTTTAAGGGGGGTTGGATGGGAAGCTTGTACAAGTGCGCGCGACTCTCGCCAGGTGGGGTGTGTAAAATATATTGTGCGCGAGCATGCGCCCGACATGCGAGGGTCTCGAACTTTGTCGTATTAACAGCGGAGCAGTCTTACGGAGACCGCAGTACCGTACGGACCGTGCACGTAGAAAAAAAAATTGCACATCAAATCACACACACACACATACAAAAATACGCACACCCCTACAGATAAACGCATAGATTTCTTTTTAATAACGAGCACGGTTCCTGCCAGCGGGAAATTAGCACGAAACGCGAACGTTTTCTCGACCCTCCGCACTTCCTACTCTCTATTTCCAAAAGGACTTGTCATCACGGCTCGAAGCTCTTATTCCTTCATTCTCTCCTCCCTTCTAGCCTACCATAGATCGAGAATGCTGTGTCATGTGCGTGTCTCCGATACTTCATTCCCTCAGCACATTTTTTACCATTTGTTTACGAACGTTAGGACGTCCAAGATCTGAGGATTTCGATGCGGCACACCCCTTTGCCTCTCTCCCGCGTGCACGTAGGACAGCCCTAAAGATAACGTTAACGTATAACGGTAGGGCGCGATGACGAGAAAAAATATTACGGAATTCCAACGCGAAGGGTCGTAGCTCAGTCGTTAAAGGGACAAATCGCGAGAAAGCTATCCCTAAGATCCATGAGATGTGGAGGCGATCATCAGCGACGAATGTTCGTGGAAAAGTGGACGTACATTCCGTTGGGTACCTTGGTCTCAGGGGGATTGAATATGTTAACAGAGAGCGTAGATTTAACAGGGGGGCGAGCGAATATCGTGACTCTCCTAAACCCTCGTCGCACAGTGTAAAAATTTGTCGTTTCCCGTTTTCGAGAAGCCTTCATCGGGGCCGGAAAGTTTCGTGAGTGGCGAGCACTTTTTGTATTTTTTTGTTTTCGCCCGTCGCCACTGCGTGATCCGCGCCCAGAAATGAGATAGGGGCGGGTGACTCATCGATCAGATTATTCGGTAGTGCAGTGCGTGACCTCGAGCACACAAATATATATATATATATGTATATTTATATATGTGTGTGTGTATATATGTATATATATTCGTATGTGTGGATGCATATGCAAAAGCCTATTATTATCGCAGCGGCGAGTCAAATTGGTTGGATAAAAGCCGAATAAAATTTCGACCGATCGTGAGCAACTCGGAATTGCACGAGGGATGGTCAGTCGAGGTGGAAAGGGACACAAGACGCGAAGGGAAGGGTGGCTAGAGAGGATTGTTCGCGGAGCTGAAGCAAAATCCAAGAGGGCAGCACTTACATCATCCTGAGGGGGATGAGAAAAAAAAAGACGGAGATGGAGAAACGATCGGAAAGAGAGAAAAAAAAGAACGACCATGTTCCATCGTGAATTTTCATTCGCGCCTACGCTCCAATAATAGAAATTTGGATGCCTTCTCTAAACTCAAGAGAGACATTGGTATTTGCGGTAACGATAGAGGACAATTATAATCTCGTGTGGTAGGAGCGGAAATTGAGTGAGAGTTCAAGTTTGAGGAATAATAGTGAGAAAAAAAAATAGTGCTCGTGAAGTGTACCGTTAAAAAAAAAATAGAAAATTGATTGCGTGCCTACGTCCTGGGGCGAGTGTCATCTAAAATCGGAAGCCGAGGTGAAGGATTACACACCTGTCATCGGTAGAAGTGCCGTCTCGCCCTCTGTCTTTGTGTCGCGTGTCAATTCGAGCTGGCGTGAGCGAAATAAATAATAATCCACGCGACTAAACTCCTCGTTTGACTCTTCGTCACGGCTCGTTGAAATAGAAGGGATATATGCGTGTGTGGGTGTGTCGAAAAAAAAAAATGGAATCACTGGATTTCTCCGAATGTTGAAAAAAATATATGTTGACAAAAAAAAATGAACCACTGGGATTTCGCGAGGTTTGAAAACCTTCGTGACCGTTGACCGCCCCCACGACCAGTGACGTGTTGACGATGATGAGTACCCAGTCAGAAAATAAGTAGGAAAAAGGGAAACAATTCAATTTTAAGCTGAACACAAAAGAGGGACGGCTTCAAGGTAGACCCTGTTCAGTTGGAAAAAGACAAAAAACGGTTTTGAGAAAGACCCTATTGATTTGGAGAAAATAGAAAAAGGTTTGTTCGAGTTTCGAGGACAACATTTTCGAATTTTGAGGAAAACATTTTTGGATTTGGAAGAAAATAGTTTTGGATTTCCTAGGAAGGAAGCTTTTTCGATTTCTTTGGATTATAAAGAAGACAATCTTTTGATTTTGAAGAAGTCGTCATTAACCTTCCGTTGACACACTGATTCATCTTGATCCGAACTCATTTTAAATAAAATGCTCACTTTTCCAAAATTGAAAATTTTCAATATTTTTTTACAACATTATTATTTGATATTTTCCGAATTTCAGTTATGCAGACGTGAAGAAGTGTTGAAAGTGTATTCCTGATTTCTTTTAAATAAAAACCAACCGAAGGGTTATTATTGGCGGAAGGATGAAGTACCATTCGAGTAAAATTTAGCCAATTTGGAGAAAGTGTAAAGCACGGTTAGTTCAAGTTCCGCGGGAAATATTTTTGCATTTTGAGGAAGACACGTTTCGTTCGAAGAGAGCAAACCCTCGATTTCTTCGACTTTTAAAGAAGACAATCTTTTCATTTTGACTAAGAGTTCTTTATTTTGGAGAAAGTGACGAATTCGTTTGAGTTTTGATGAAAACATTTTTTGATTTTGAGAAAGACACCTTTCCTTTGAAGAAAAACTTCGATTTCTCAGGGTTTCCAAGAAGGCAATCTTTGGATTTTGAGAAAGCCAATTTTAATTTTGAAAAAGGGAAAAACCTCTGGACATTCTCACCGTTCGAACCCTCCTAATCGACGTTCCGTCGTATCGTTCTGATCGATTTTCGACCGGAAACCATCTTCGACGACCGAACTTTTTCTCTTCGCATTCAACGTAAAGTTCGCTGCGTGACGCGAGAACGCAAGTCGTCAGACAAAGCTCGCGAAGTCGTGCGGGACTCGAAGAGTCATCCAAGAGAAGGCAAAATTAGGAGCGAAGCAGGACTTGGTTGACCGGGGGAAAGGCGCGGAGACAGGGGTTGACAGTGAACGAGGTACCCGCTGACAAGACCGTTTAGGAAACGGAGCCAAACAGGAGGAAAAGGCCGAGCAATAAAAAAAAAACCTGCGGGTCAAAACGAGTGAGGGATTGGAATCGAAAGTTCGCGGAGAATTAAGGTGCGACGGGATGAGAAAAAAAAGAAAGATAATTAAAATGCGATATTGAAGTTTGTGTCGTTGGAATCCAGCAGACATTTTTTTTCTGTTTATTAATTTTTTTCGTTTACGTTCGTACACCCTCGCGAGCTTTTGTGACCCGATCTCTATGACCCGCTTCCACCACCCACCCCTAAACGTCGACCAGAGCCACTCGTTTCCCAATGCACTCTCGCATTTGCACGAGGGCACAAGGAAACTGCGAAAAACGTCCGGTGATAGTTATGCGTGGCTGAGCGATCCCCCACCGGGTTTATTTCTATTGAAACCGTTTATTTCTATTCGAAATATCTTTTTTTCAGAAAATTAAGCCTTTAAAACTCCAATGAGGATCCCTAAAAATGATTTTTGCAATCTGAATGTGGCCAAATAAAAACGGGCGTCTTGAAAAAAGTCAATCCGTTTCAACGATGCAAACTTCAACGTCGTGACAAAGTGCCAGGTGGAACGAGAAGCGAGGCTGTTGGCGAAGAATCGAAAAGCCCGATGGAATATCAGGGGAAATCGTGATAAACCGGAAACACGATAAGACTTATAGCGACGAATGAAAGGTTCGAAGAGACGGAGCTGAGAAAAATTTTCTTTGACGTGCGAGCTCCGACATCGTCGTCTGCGAACATCACGGCGGTTGAACGAAAGCAGCCAAATCTATCCCTCTCTCTTTCTCTCTTCTCTCCCTCTCTCTCTCTCTCTCTCTCTCTCTCTCTCTCTCTCTCTCTCTTTCTGTCTCGTAGTCACAGAACACGAGGAGAAGAAGGACCGAGCAATTTTATTTATAGTCGCGTTACAATCGCCAACATATAAACGTGTCTGCATTCGAAGCCAGCAAACTCAAGAGAGGGAAAGAGAAAGAGAGAAAGGAGCCGATTAGAATCGCAGAGACGGGAAGAAGAAGGAAACCAAGAAGGAAAAGGGCTGCGTGCCGAGGCGGCCAAGTGCCACCAACACGGAAAGCCGGATGGAGCTATCTTATAGTACGTGACGTCAACCTCTCCTACTTTTATTCTTCCCGTTGCTCCACTCTTCTCTCTTTCTCTCTTTCATTCTCTGCCTCTCTCTTTCTTCTTGATCTCGCCACTTCTCAATATTTCTATATTGTCGCTTTTACAATTAACAAAAAAAAAAAAAACTATCAAGTACGGACATTCGTCTCGGATACCTCGTCGTTCGGGAAGATATCTATAGATGAGCACGGTGAGTACAATTGGTATAAAAATGTGGATTGCGCCGATTTATTTAAGATATCAAATAAATCGGCGTTTCAAATAAATTTCATTTAACTAGGCCTTTGTTGAATTTGTGATTCGTTTCATATCTCTTGATTATAGTCGAATAGCCAATCCTTAATGTAAAGCATTATTATCACTATTGCTATTATTATTGTCAGTATTATTATTTTCATTAGAATAATAGACTTCAACTACCTCCGTGGGTTAGGCTCGATTTCGATCTAGACCGGAACAATAATATGCTCGCTGTCATTCGAGAACTTATTATTATTATTATTGTCAGTATTATTATACTGATAATAATAATAATAATAAGCACATCTACCAGTGTTGGTTATTACCAATACTGGTAGATGTGCAGTCGGGGTTTGGCTCCTTCGACACTTCTAGTTAAGCAGCGATGTGCATGGCCAATACTTGAAGTGGTGACCGCTTAGCCGTGCACCGTCTGGCGCATCAATGAGTGAGCAGAAGGCTAATACTTCTGATACCTTGTTGTAGATACTTAAGTAAAAGTCAAATACCCTATAGTTTATGAACACCGCAGTACGGTTAACACAACTATAACCAAAACGGATATCTAAACATGACACTTTAGCTACCATGTTTTACTATCTAGTATCCTCGAAATAACTATTAAGCCTTCGTGGTCACCCTGGGTAGAATCGACCCGTCCATCAATTTTTGGCGTAAATATATAATAGTTCCCGGCTTCGAATGGGACCGTATTCACCATCTTACCTGGAGTTTGAAATATCCTCCTACCATAAAATTTATCCTCTTCACATGTCGTAATAAATACCTTTTTTGGAACGCGCACTATGCTTCCATTTTTTCCCAAAAGTAGCATATCTGAGGAATATCACGTCTAAATTTTAGGTAAATATGTTGAAAATTCACGGAACTATGATTTTTTGAGCGAAAAAGTGTCTTTTTTGCGTTTTCACCTCTTTATTAATTTTTTTTTAACATGTCACCATTTTATATCTTATAAATGAATTTTTCGTACATCATCTAGAAAGTTCAAAGCGTGTTCCATAATTTTTTGAACCACTTCGGACGGCTAGTTTGGTCACAATACTTTTTTGGAAACTGACTGCGTAGAATCGGCCCAAGTGTGACCACCGCTATTGAATTTGGAACTATTGTAAAAAGCTTTACAATACCGATATGGTTAAGTCAATGCTATCAGAAAATCGGTGCACAAATGCAAATGCTGCAGAGATCCAGAAGAATATGGGGCGGTCTATACCGGTACGGGTTATCCACCGTTTCCCCGTACCATCGAAAAATGCTGTATAGTGTAGGTTGAGACGACTGTGGACGCAACGAAAGTTAGGTTAGATTAGCAAAGTCGGGGTAGGGAGTGATAGGATACGGTTCAATTGGGAAGGGTAATACGTAAAAACCCGCAGTATCATCATTATTATAATAATTACTATTATTATTATTAGTATCATTGTTCAATATATAAAACATATAGTAAAAATGCATTGTTTAAATATAAAAAATTAAATATATTTCGTAAGATGAAACATTATTGTTGTTATCATCACTTCTACCTGGTATTGTTATTACTGCCACGTTATTTATTGAATAATACAAGCGATATTGTCATTGAATAATTCAAGTTTACATTAAAATTCAAAGTAAAACATATGATGAATAAAGAAAATATTTAATTAATTGTTTGTATCATGATGATCTCTATCATAATTATCATTACCACTACTATCGTTAGCATCATCATGTTTATTGTTGCAGTAATTACTGTTCAGTATCGTTATTATATTAATTATTGTATTACATGTAAAGAACAATGCAACCATAACCGTAGTTGTAATTGTCGACCCTTGCGGTGTCCACTCTGCCTCGAGCGTCTAATTCTCCCTCGCTGAAGAAGAAGCTCGCGAGCCCAACCCCCCCAACGAACCCTTCAACATTCTCTAGAAACTCCACGTGGTACAAATTCACTCACGCATCCTTCTCGTCGCTCTCATACGTGCACACACACACACACCCAAACATAGACAAATAAATATGTATACGTATAGCCTCGTGCACTGGGTCATCATATATAAAGACCCCATTGCGCCTAAACCTCCGACGAAGGCTCGTCGCCGCGACCCACCCTTCTTTGTCCGGCGCCCTTTCATAATATCATCATTCCCCGAATGGACAATCCTTAAGCTCTTGCGGAAGTCCTGCAAAACTGTGCAAAGCTACGTCGTATTTTCGTGCACGTATGATTTTCTTTTTTATCGTGGAGAAAAAGTCTCTTGGGAAGTTTAGGACCCGATAGGGTAACGCACTGGGTGACATTAGTCCTTAGTCCGATTGAATAGCATTGGGTTTCACGTAATGTGGAGTATGGGGACGATTTGCCAATGTGAGGATGGTCCTGGAAGTCCAGTATCTTCGAAATCACGTTTCCGAATATACTCACACTTATATATATATACTAGTGAAATTAATTCTGGACATTTTTTTATAGAAATTTGCTTGTTATATTTACGCAGAAAATGGATATTTTGTTACGCCGAAATGACCCTCTAATCTTTTCATTTTTATCAGTAATGTTTCTACTTAAGGTATTGCTTTCGCGAAGCACCGCATTTTATGGGCGCATAAGAAGAGCCCCTTTGAATCATTTATAAATTACAGTTCCTGACAATAATTTGATAAGGGAAATTAAAACGTCCTCGCCTTTGGATGCTGCGGTGAGAATAGTTGCCTTTACAACATTTCTTACCAGCTCTACGATGCTTAATCCGCTTGAGGTGACGTCTCTTGACTTCTACCTACCTTAATAGCTCGACTTTTATTCTATCTTTGTGACAGACTGGACTTACACTTACCCGGCATGTTTTAAAAGGATCTGTTCGTTTTAGCTACACTTTCTACACTTCCACCAGATACAGTTATAGAAAGTCCACGAAAGGTGTAAGAAGTGTAGAAAAGTATAGCTAAAACGAACAGACCCGCAGTATGCTGTCCGCACGTGCAACTGAAATTCTTTTTAGTGGCGCTGTTAGGACTTTTTTCAGAACTTTTCGCCATTTTAAGAGGTTTACTCGAGTTCTTAGAGTCATCAATAGCTTTGCTCGTGACACCAACGTTGTGTCACTTACTTTTGTTTGACAGATTATTCCATGGCATAATCTTCCTGTGTGCGAAATTTCACCCAAATACGTGCAGCCGTTTCGGCGTGATTGAGAGTACGGGAAGATCATCCACAAAAGCGGTGACGAGCGGAGCTGGAAAAAAGTAACCAATCAAGCGCTGAATTCATGTCCATCAAAGCTGAGCGGAGCGATTCTATTGATTATTCTTCCCTACCTCCGCTCATCTCCGTTTTGATGGTTGATAGCTCTAACAAACTGTCTTCGTAAGTTATCCCTAGGGGAACCATTACTGGAATAAAAAGTACATGTATGCCAAATTTGATCCAAAGCCGTTTAGCCGCTTCAGCGTGATTGAGTAACAAACATCCAAACTTTTGCATTTATATTATTAGATAGATTTAATGGATTACCAACACTTATATAAGTCAGTCAGTCTACCACCGTGCCGGCAAAAAATGCCACTCTACCTATTTTCTTTATTTCTTGCGTTTTTTTTTCTCTTTTACTTATCTCCTCTCTGGATAAAATCCTAAAGTCCACGTGGACGAAGTCACGGGCAAAAGCTAGTTTTGTATATAAATTATTAGATAACAATAATGCCAATACGTCATTTCCGTAAAGTGCCGTATAAATAAGACGATTTTTAAAGTCCTATTTTTTTGTTAGAAGCTTAATAAACTTGGCTTGAAATTTTACCAGTACACTGAGATGTATTTTTACTTAATTGGAGACGCAACATAGTTAATCATCTAAGGGAGTTCCATGACTGACTGACATATAAACAACGCGATTTTTTGAAAATCAATTCCTAAGGGCATGAATTGGGAAGTAAAAGTCTGTATGGAAAATTGTATTCCTTGCGTGTATCAACTTGAAACTTGATATAAATATTCTTCGAAACGAATAATAAAACGCATACTTTAGGATTTTTTAAGACAATCCCTAATTAGGGGTGCAACGAGGTATTGAAGTTTGTATGGGAAAATGGAATTCCCTGCTTTTAGCTCAATGAAATTCGGAGATATGTTCCTTAAAAGGCGTATAGGTGCACTAAGAAAGCATTTTTGTTTTAAATCAACCCCTAAAAGGATGAAATGGGATGTTAAAGTTTGTATGGGAAATTGTTTTCCCTGCGTGTATTAACTCGAAACTTGGTATAAATATTTTTCAAAATAAATAATAAAACGCATGGCTTAGGATTTTTTTAAACAACCCCTATAACAGAGGGTACAATTGATAATGAAGTTTCTATGGGCCAAATTCCACACGGGCGAAGCTGCGGGCGAAAGCTAGTTATATATTTGGGTTAGTGAAAGAAATACCTGAATATTTGATTAGTTATGTAAATGTTTTAATTTTTTTTACAAAAAATTACAAAGTACGAATTACAAAGCACAAACTTTAAACATTTTTTTAACGTGTCCAGAATTAATTCCAATTGTGTATATATATATATATATATATATATATATATATATATATATATATCTGCGGAATGAGCGATGTTGAAGGAATGAGTATGGGCAGTGACGAGAGGCGATCGCACTCGTGGAATTACGAAGCTTATGTAATACGCGGGGCGAGCTTTAGTATTTGACCTGGGCCGACGTTCGCTTCTCTCTCTCTCTCTCTCTTTCGCATCCCTCCTTAGGTTTGAACATTATTTCGGGAGTGCCAGCTACTCTAGCGGGACCTCCACCAACATGAATGTATGTGTATGTGTATATATATATGTCGGCTTGTATGCATTTATATATATATATATATATATATATATATAAATGCATACAAGCCGACAAGCCGAGTCTATGATCTTTGAGGTTCTCCCTGTTCTCTCTGTCTAACATAAGTGACTCCTGATGCCTCTCTCTCTCTCTTTCTCTCTCTCACCCCTCGCTGTCAGAGAATTTATATGATCGAATCATCGAGCTTTTAAACGTGCAGCAGTCGCATTTGGTGTCGAGCACGGTGGGGAGGGGGTTTGGTTATTACGTGTCTCTATGCGTTTCACTGTCGGCGATCTGTTTAATGACCCGCTATTCGACGAGGAAAATTTGCGTGTTTGCGGTCGTTGATTTTTCGTAATTGCACTCTTCCTATCTTTCTCTCTCTTTCTCTCCCTCTCTCGCTCTCTCGCTCTCTCGCTCTCTCTTGCTCGCTGAGCATGCCCCTAATTTTCGGGCTACTGTACCGTGAACAATATGCTGGAAACGGTGAGGCAGAACGGTACGAATAATACGATGATTTTCAATCGACCGTCGCCCCATCAAAACTGTTATCACACGATAACAAGCAAAATATTCGGAACACCGGATGGCAACAATTTTTCACACGAGATAACGAGGAATAATTGTGAGTGATAAAAAAAAATACGTTTGAACAAGGACGTGAAGAAACTATTTAAAAAAAAAGACACGGTCTAAATCTGACTGGTTAGCTTAAAAATATTTATATAATTTTGTTAACAACATTTAAATTATTCGTTCAATAACATTTAAGTAATCTATTCAATAACATTTGAATTATTTGATTAACTATATTTGAATAATGAATTCAACAATGTTCGAATCGAATTAAGAATATTTGTATCACTCGTATGAAAATATAATTTGATGAAAATAAAAGTAGCAAAGAAGAACGAAACAAAACTCACCTTTAGGATTATTTTTTGCACCAATTGGTATTTGTGATAACGATGATGCGATTAGACTTTACTTTTCGGTCCAAAGCTCCGTCTTGTGTTTTAACGGACTTAAAACTTCAAAGATAAAGACGATGGTCGCCTTGAAGTACGTAAGATTTCGTGCATATCGCGCCCGTGGGGCGCACTTTTCTCCGTCAACTGACGTCAAGAGGCTCGAAGATACGGCACTCGCTCGTGCTTCGCCAGCACGAAATATTTGAATAGCAATTAAATTTCCCTCGCGCTATCATCGCGCGGCTTGTGGTTGCGCGCGCGCTTGTATGCGCGCGCGCGCGCGCGTGTGTGTGTGTGTGTGTGTGTGTGTGTGTGTGTGTGTGTGTGTGTGTGTGTGTGGGTATGGGTGTCTTCGCCCACCGGGAACAAAGCGATAACGAAAACACGAGAGTACTCCGCATGTGTTCTCTTATCAGAAAATCACAGGTACATTAATCTCCATAGTTCGCAAACGTCGAGGCTTGATTGACGGGATTAAAAATCTAGCGGTAGTGAAGTTTCGCGAAAAAAAAAACAACACAGTTTTTAATAAAATTGTAAATTTAGAAAGACAGCTTTTTCAAAAGTGGACAACGTTACGAGGAAACGAAAAGCTCTGAGAATTGCCAATATTCCAGATCGACTGGTCGAGCGTCCGTTGAAACATTTTCTTTTTCACTTTAGAGACGTTCAATCGGCAATTTCAAAATTGTTCGAGTAAGTTCCAAAAGTTCGCAATCATGTTTTAAATTTTCAGTCGCGACTAAAAGTTACATATCTCGGTAATAAAAAAAAAACACCACCATTACCCGTGTAGAAATTCAAGTCGAGAAAAAGTAATGCCGTCCACTACGTGGATCAGGTTTGCCATGTAATAGGTCCTAGGCTAGGCCCTGATCCACCATTCCCTTTTTCGGGAACTGATCAGGAACTAACAATGACAGGAATCGGAAAATCGCCGCGAAATGACGAGAAAGGTGATAGTGTAGTGACAGGGCCATGAGAAATAAACCATATAACAAGTCCTAGGCCAGGCCCTCATCCGCCGTTCCCTTTTTCGGCAACTGATCAGGAATTGACGATGACAGGAATCGGAAAATCGCTATGAAATGACGAGAAAGGTGATAGTGTACTAACAGGGCTATGAGAAATAAACCGGCAGACGGATAGAGTAATGATCAGGTACTGGTAAAGGGCTTTTGGCGACATACCCAAGTAAAATAAATAGTATCATTTCGTACTGATACTTATTATTTCACAAGTACAACAAAATCATAAGCGAATGTGGACGCGGTGAGCATAGCACTTCTGTTCGTGATATAACGACGGGTCGAAGTTTTATTCTTGTAGGCCGATACCTTGGTCACGCGAAGCTCTTCGCTCGAAGCCACCTGGCCGATTGTTGGCGAAATACATTCGTGTAATGTCTTCCCGGCTAAAACATTGATATTTCTAAACAAGGCGACATCGATTTTTAAAACCACGCACCACCTCTTTTACTTTTTCGTCTTATCAAATAATTTGGTTATTCGTTATGTTCAAACTAATACTTGTTGTAATACCATTATTTATGATAAGCATTTTAATTCTTATAGATTATCATCGATGCAAAACAAATGCTTATAATGGTGGATAGAATTACAACAGATATATTAGTTTCATCCTAATCAATTATAAGTATATTTTATGGGGTAAAAAGTAAAGCAGCTTTAGACAGTTCTTAAGCTTCACTTTTCAGGAAATGTCGATGTTCTTGCCGGCTGTACATTACGTGAAAGTGTACTTGCTCGCAATGTTTATCGGCCAGAACATTGCAATTTCTAAACATAGAGTGTAAGCCATAAAAAACGATTCTGTGATCATTCTGGTCTGTTCCATAGAAGGCCCCGGTCAGATGAATCGGACAAGGGAAGCTTGGCTAGGGCGAGACGCAAAATAGAAAATACTCGTCCATATTTCTGCACGGGTTGGGCCGGGTGGCATTTGAAAGAGGAAGAAAAAAAACGTTAATGCGTATTGAAAAAAAATTCTCTACGACTCTGGTAGCACTCACGCAAATGTTGGACGTATTTGTTTTCCTTCGATTTTCCTACCCTCGCAAAGTTGCGTGTGATTCCTCGAGTCAAATAGTAGGAAAACATTTCTTCTTGGATGAACGCGAAATGGCAAGGTGAAGCTTCCAATTATTTTTTACAAACAAGTTTTGCGATTTTCTCTCGCAATGTTATTCAATTTATTGTACAGTGTGTGTACACTATGAAAAACGTCACGGCTTGTGAACCCTAATTGCTAAAAAAACAATCAAAAGTATAAAAAGTTGTATTTTTTCATTGGAAAAAAAGGTAGAACTTTATAAATATTTACGGCGTTTTTTTTCATGACCATTTCTCCTCGAAGTCTGCAACTTTTCTTGTCAATTAATTTTCCCACTTCAGCGCTTACACCTGGATGAAATTTGTGAAAATATCGATTTTTGCTTTTGGAGGGATTCGCCAAAAAAAAAAAACATTTCAAAAATAATCTCTCGAAATTTTCAGTCGAGCCGTTCTAAATTTAGGGAGTTATGGGTTTTGCAAACCGGCGCACTTCAAACGCGTTTTTTCTCAAAATGACTTTTCCGAAATCGCTGACTAAGATATCTCAAAAATTACTGCACAGATTAACTTCAAATTTTACAAGCTTCTTTTACGTATAAAAAAGAAGTACTTGAGCGAAGAAATTTTATTCTCAATAACATTGTCAATTTTTAACAGTAATTAATTTTGCAATTTACGACAGATGAGATAAATTTTTCGCACAGCTTTGAGAATTATCAGAACGGGGCCCATACGTCCATTCAATGGAAATAAATTAAATTACAGCACCAGTGAATAAACATGTCTAATTCTGACCTATTATTACGAATTTATTGAAATATTTTGCAAAAAATCAAAGATTGATTGAATTTTAAATAATAAAAGTAACACTTTCTCTCCAAACTTATAAAAACTTTTGTTTTCGCCTTTAAAACCCCCACTGAGCACAGCCATATCGTGAGTAAATTGCACGATGTGCGAGTACCACAAATTAGAAAAGTTCCGCGTGACGTCAAAATTCGATATTAAACTAAGAAATGGATTTAACGACAACTGATTTTTTTTCTAAGTTATAATTATTCGACTTTTTATCGACAATTCATATTTTTTACTAATTTTAAATATATATCAGCTTTCGTACGTCGTAAAAAGACGAACGAAAACAAAAAATAAATGAAGTGTCCGCGAAGGGAAGAATTGGCATAGACGTAGCACGGATAGGAGTGATCGTCGATCGGCCCGACTGGTTGTAACGTACGTCATACACAAACGGTGCGAGTTGGCTATATCTCGAATTGCCGATTTCTAGGCACCAGCTCGGATAGAGTAACTAGGGAAGGCCGCGCTGAAGCGGCAAACTTGAGTAAGCAAGTGGTAGCAGTCGTAGCGTGGTAAGACGTTCAGGTTGTTGGCGAGGGGGAGCTATGACGTAAGCTGGAGGGGGTATAACGTCTGGCGAGGTCTCGTGCGATTGTGACGCGATTTGCATACACACGCCAAGTCCACTTTCTAGTTCTAGAAATAGAGAGATTATCGCAACTTTGTCGGATGTCCGTGTTTAAAAAAGATACCAAAAAAAACAAACTTGCAGCCTTCCTCTCTCTCTCTCTATCTCTCTCGCTTAGATTTGAGCCGGAGCTTTTTAATTGCGGCGGTCTTGTGAGATTTCGGACCGACCCAGAAGTTTACAGATTTCGCCAACGCTTTTTAGGGCACATTGTTTTTCTTCTGAAACACCAATACCTTTTAGTGAGAATTTTTCATTGTTATTCAGAACATTATTATTGGTAATCTTTTTTGTCATAATAAGAATTATAATTTACAGATATATATACATATTACACACATAGGTTTAAAAAGCATTAAAATAAATCGAAAAAATGCGGTCACCCAAAAAAGTGTTTGCTGCAAAAGTTTTATGGTTTCGACAGGGACATCCGATGATAATAATTTTTTTGTTTTTCAACAGGTGTACGAGATATCGCGGTAATTATCAATTTTTTAAATGGAAAGACATGGTTTTTTTTTTTTTAAATAACTGATTTTAAGACGAATCCAATGGCAAAAAAAAATCTAGCTTAAAAATCAAGAAAGTTTTGGCAGCTCGAAGTTTTTTGGAAATATCGCATGCATATATATAAAATATAATTTGAAATATATGCGTGTGAATATGAATATAAAAAATAAACCGACTCTGGTAGATGTGCGGTGGGGTTCGGCTCGGACGGTACTTTGAGTTAAGCAGCCCTGCGCATGGCCAATACTCAGAGCGGTGACCGCTTAGCCATTCACCGACTGGCGCATCAACCAGTGAGCGGAAGGCCAATACTTCTGATGCCTTGGTGTAGATACTCAAGTGAAAGTATTTGCACCAGGAAATCAGAAGGATATGGGGCCATCTATACCGATACGGGTTTTCCACAGTTTTCCCGTACCCTCGGTAAATGCAGTATAGCTTAGCCTAAGGGGTTACGTGGGTTTCGAAGCCAAAAAAAGCACATTCTCTCTTTTTTTAAATATAATATATAAATTATTTTATGCAAAATGTTAAGCACATAAAAGAGCAACATTTCAACAATATTTTAAAAAAAATTCATTAAAAAATTTGGGAAATTCAGCCGGTGGGACCTGGTTTCCGGAGACCCCTCAAAAAAAAGTGTCCTCGTGGTGGTCAGGATACCTCATGATAGCTTTATCTGAAATTAAAAAACTAAATTTTTTCTGTTAGTAGATAAGTATAGTTCGTGATTGAACGAAGGATTTTTTTTCAAATTGAAATTCGAATTTTTGGCAGAGTTGTATGCAAAATGGTTCAATTTTTGGTACAATTTACACTACGTATAGCCTTGTAAAATTAGTTGTAATCGAAAAAAAAACCTTCGTTCAATCACTAGTCAATGCTATTTTGAAGAAGTTTGCAAAATTTCAATAAGATCGGTGCATTAGTTTTTTGAGAAATCGTGTCCACCGACTTCAAAAATAGTGTTTTGAGAAAAATGCGTATACCTGCGTCGCTCCCGGTCGGTCTTTCCCAACGGGGGGGAATTCCCAAAGGCTCTCTCTCCTAGACTTTTACTCCGATTGCCTGAAAACTTTGGGAGAATATTCTAGACATATTGTACTATTAGATAGTAAAATTTAAAAAAAATGGATTTTTTGAAATTTCCAAACCCACGTAACCCCTTAAGACTGTTGTGGACGTAACGGAAGTTAGGTTAGATTAGCGAAGTGCAGGTAGGGAGTGATAGGAAAGGGCTCGATTGGGAAGGGGTAATACGTAAAAACTCGTAAGGGTATAACGTTGGAACACAGGAAGAAATATATATTAATATAAATAAAAATATATAAAAAATGTAAACGTGTGAATATTTAAAAAAATATATAAATAGATTTTTTTTTAAATGTGATAGATACATATATAAATTTTTATACATACACACACATATATATATATATGTATGTATAAAAATTGTATATAATTTTTGTCATCTAGTTTTTTTGCCATAAAAATTACTATATATATATATGTATATATATATATATATATATATATATATATATATATATATATATATATATACTAATTTTTATGGTAATTTTTTACCATATAACTATATATATAAAATAAAAATAGTAATTTTTATTTTACTATATATAGTAATTTTTATGGCAAAAAAACTAGATGATAAAAATTGTTCATATAAAAACATCACTGAAAATTAAATTCACATTTATATAATTTTACTAGTATCTATCATATAGCCTTTTGTATAGTAAAATTATATAAATTTGAATATTATTTTCAATGATGTTTTTTACATGAACAATTTTTCTCATCTAGATTTTTTGCCATAAAAATGACGGCCGCATATATACGAACATATATATATATATATATGTATATATATGCATGTATGCATTGCAGAAAAATGCTCATCGCATCGGGGCGGGTGAAAAAAAAACGTCTCGACGCGTCTCGGTGATATCGGCGAAGAATACGTAAGCTCTCGCGTTGGCAACCGCCAACGATTTACTGACACGAGGCTACAGTTGGCATAGCCGTGCGAAAGGTGCGATAGCGTAAAAACAGTCGTTACAGAACGACACTCTTCCGCGTGTGTTCCCCGGGCACGAGAGATTGACGGTGGAAGGAGGGAGAGAGACACGGATCAGACGTCGTTAGGCGTAACGTACGAGAAAAAAAGAGATACAAGTATCATCGTACGTACAAATATTGTACACATAACACGCTGGCTTCCCATCACACGCACATGTATGCGTGTGTGTGTGTATATATATAGCTCATGCGAAACGATGATTTCAGAACTGACGTAGCGCGTTAGTATAGAGTTCTATCTCCGTCTCGCTATCTCTCCCTTCCTCCGGCTGATGCTGTTCCATTCCTCGCACGTTTTTTTTTTCCCCTCAGTCGGCTGTGGCCTCTCGAGAGACAGCCTCGCGCTCGTCACGACTCACTTTGCCGGTTCTGACAATGACAATAAAATCAGCCGATTAAGAATTTTTGTTAGCCTCGTATTAATTGTGTTTTTCCTTTTTGTTGAAACGTTTTTTTTTTTCGTTAATTTCAATTATTCAACGATATTTGCTTCTCTCGTGCGGCGTGAACAATTAGTACGAAAACCAAAAAGTGTTCTTTCGGGTGGAGTGTCGCTGAACTTATTTTCTCATTCGACGAGGCTTTCGAACGATTGAGATACTCGTTGATTTCATTCGCCAAGTGAAATTGTTTTTTATTTATGGTCTATGTGTAGGATTTTTTTACGTCGTTTTTTTTCGAACCAATTGTCGCGGCACGGCTCGTAAAGATCTTTGGAATTGTGGGTATGCGTGTGCGTGGGTGCGTGTCGTGCTACGCTTCGTAATAATGTCATAGGAAGTGAACGGGATCCGTGTACGCGATCTGACAGTTAATCGTTCGCCGGATCAATTTGGACGTTCCAAGGAGAAAATAAAATATCGTGGAGGTAGTTTTTCCTCGTGATAATATGCCTCTAAATTTCTATAGCTGGCTTTACCACTGCTGTTCTTTTCTTTTTTCTTCATTTACGTTACTGGGGAAGATTCGCAACGGCGTGGCAACCAAGCCAGTGCTAAATTCACAATATACGTATACAACATCGTACATATATACAGGCATTTACATGGAGAATTTTTTTGAAGCCGTTGTATCCGTGTAATGTTGGCTAACAGCACTTTTGACTCTTTTGAGAATGGTCCTCGATATCGAATGGTCTCAAAATTACATTTGCTCGTTTATGTGCCTGGTAGCTCGAAACATAATTCTACTAACGTGGGTGTTACTTGTTTCGTACACGATTCCCTGAACGAGCGTCTCGAAATAATTTACACGCGAAAGTGAAAATCCTCGTTCGTTTTTTCCACTCTTTTTTTCATAATAACGCATGACAATTCCATCAATCTATTTTTGATTTTTTTTATGCTTCGTAGCAAATGGTCTTCTCGTTTATTTTTATTTAACTCGAACGTATGAAAATAGTTGTTTTTTGGGTTTTTTTTAAATTTCCCTTCGTGCACGAGATAAACGATAAAAACATCGGGGATACTACGATATCCGGGGCGCTAAATATTGACCGTGCGACATCGATATTACGGCAAAAAAGGAACACTTTTTCAAGAGTAAAAAAATATGATTTTCGATTAAATAACGGAGCCATAGCGATTGGAAAAAAAGTACATTTGTCCTACATTTTAGAGATACGGCGATCTTTTTATGGTTTACGCGTGTGCGCGTGCGCGTGTTTATGTAGGATCGAGTTCCGGAAAACCTCCACCCTCTGATCCAGCTGAAATATTGCACAGACCTATCAAATTTTAAGAGCTATTTATTTTAATGCGCTCCTACTATATCTAACTAGGTATACCTAATAGGCTCAGTCCTAGCTATACCGGTATATCCGTACAGAATTTTGTCGAGGAGTCCCCAAATTCTACCACATCCCTATAGGGATTTGATAGGGACATCGCACGTAGGGAGTCCATGTTGGAATCCAAGTGGATTCCGCGCTATTTCCCGAATCACCTCGTTTGAGTATTTTTTTTTTATTTTGAATTCTCAACCAGAATTTTTTCGAACCCCACCAAAAAAAAACAAAATATCCTTTCGTGATTTCGTGCTTTCTGCTTCGCGCCCGAAGCAGTATTCCTTGTGTGTATGTGTTCGAATGAATGAACCATGAGAAAATTGCCGAAGATCCGAAATGTAGTAAAAAAAAATCGACTTTTTTTTTTAACGCTATAGTTCCGTCATTTGATCGAAAAATCGATTTTCATCACTCGTGAAAACTGTTTACGTGCTTCTATTGGCCGAAATATCGATGTCACACGGTCAAAATTTGGCGCCCCGGTTATCGTTGTACTGCCAAATTATCGATAACATCGATTGTTCGAGAAAATAAATGTGTAAATATGAATTTTTCGTTCCCCTCGATTAACGACGAATTATGGATCTTTTGGTATTTTCTAGCTGACTTTTTATTCCAGTTGTGGGTGAAATCGTTCGATCGTACTGAATGAATTATACGGGCAAACCTTGGGAACGATGAAATATCTCGCGCGCGGTCGTGAAAATCGTTCACGGTCTACGAACGAATTAGTTGAAGACCTTGTCGTTTCCTGGTTTGACGTATAGACGAGACATTTTTCGAGCGTTACGGGACGATCGATCGCGGGTATGCGACCAAGTTTTTACTACCGTAGGAGAAGAATATTTAAAAAAAAAAGCAAACGTCGCGCTGACGGTTACTGTAAGAACGTCGCTCTAAAATAGATTCCGATGGATAAAGAAAAGTGACGTAAACTAAAGAGAAACAAGTGGCCTCTCTTCGTCTCTTTTTTTTAGTACTCTCTTGCACGCACCACGCAGCGTCCTATGGCATCGTCAACGTACTATTCTTTTTTCTATCTAACTCTGATGCTATAAATATGAGCGCAACAGACGCACACGTTTCCTCAATTCGAATTACATTACCGTTCGGCAAATCATGAAATCACGACGTGTTTCAATGACTGTTCAGCGAACAGCTCAATGAATCGTTAATAATGAGAAATTAATTCGCCTTTATTGATATTCGTGGTTTCGACGATTTCCGAGGATTCAACCGAGTGGCAAAATACAACAATGAATTAACCAAAAGCAATGTTTGAGTGAATTAACAAACGAAATTGTATCGTGCAAGACCAAAAACAAATTTACGAATGTTAAAGACTATAAGTACGTAATGAATAAATTATACGATTTTTTTATTATCATAAATGTTACATTATAATTTATTACTTTATTATAATAATAAATAATAAAGATTCTTTAAACATACTCATGAGTGAGAAATTATTTGTGGATTTGGATTGACTGAAAAAATGAAAAATTATTTGGCCATCTTTTATTATAATTTATTGCTTTATTAAAATAATCAATAATAAAGATTTTTTAAAAATATTCATCAGTGAAAAACTATTTCGGATTTTTCATTGTCATAAATGTTTTATTATAATTAATTGCTTCATTATAATTATGAATAAAAGAGATATTTTTTAAATACTCATTAGTGAAAAATTATTATGGCTTGAAGTTTGCATCGTTGGAAAGCGACGAAAATAATTTTTTTTTTTAATTTCTCGAATATCCTTTAGCAAATTTAATATACGAAAATCACGCAAACATTTTTTAGGATTCTTATTTAGCGATCTACAACAAATTTGCAAAATATGATTTTCGTTAATAATGAAAATAAGAAGTCGACAAGAATTTTTGTCATATTTCAACGATGCAAACTTCAATCCCAAAAATTATTTGTGGATTTGGGTTGATTGAAAAATTGAAAAATTCTTTTGGATTTTTTTTTATCATCAATATAGCATTATAATTTTATTCACTTTATATCACTTTATTATAATAATAAATAATAAGGAATAAAAAAAATACTCATCAGTGAAAAATTATTTATGGCTTTGGATTGTTTTTCGTGCTGGAAAAGTTGGAAATTAATTGTATTTGTGCTTCGTTATTTTTTGCTGTTACAGTTGTTCTAATTTATACAATTTTATTGACTTCTCCCGCGCTCTTTCTCTCTCTCTCTCTCTCTCTCTCTCTCTCTCTCTTTGAGATTCTCTTCACGAATGATCGTTTCCCGCTATCAATGAGACATTCCGTCAGTTAGCTCTGAGACGCCAACAACTAAGTAAACATTTCGCCATGAATTTTCATTTTGCGCCACTTTTAGTCTATCCGCTGTACGAAAAATGTCGTTTTTCCAAACGCCATCGGTCCGAATAATCCGAAAATGCTCGCGTTTGACGAGCAAACTCGGTTTTTTTTTATACGGCTGTTACTGGCGACGCGAGAAAAAATATTCGCTCAACTACTTCGTAACATTTACCGTCTTTCGAAAATAAGCTTTTTTTTCTTACAGTTGCTTGTTCTGCTACCCAGACATTCCCGTGTTTGAACTCTTTGTTTTACGATTGCCAGAGAGAGAGTACGCGAATAAAGTGACGGCAGGCGATCCGCTAGATGCCAATGAACTCGAGCCCAAATTCGCGCAAGATTCGTATCTGATCACGTTATCTAATGAGATGGACGTTTTGACTCGATATTTTTATTTCATTGGGTTACGTTGTCGCAAAATATTCGTCAGTCATAATTAAATAAAGACGAACAACGAGACTATGACTCATCAGAAAAAACCGATGTGTTTTCTGAAAGTAGAAAAATGTAGTGAAGCCAAGGAATTCAGTAATAGAATAACTGTTGGAACTTGAATGTGGTTCGAAGTCCGGAGAAAGTGAGTCCGTAAACAGCTTTTCGCCGAGCGTTTATTTGTACCGATGGTCATCAAGAACCCGATAGTTAGGTACACGCTAATCTCTCGGTGTGTTGACACGAATCTCGAAGGTTCGAGATAATTATCGTTCGAATTTCTTATCACACTGATAAGCAATATCGTAGACTATGGAGGACAAAATCTCGAACGTTGAACGCACAATTATGAGGGCACACGATAATAGATGTTTCTGTTTTTTTGGTTCCCAGCTACTGGACCTCCAATCAGACGGAGGTCAAGGGAGTAGTGGTACGAAGGAAGTAGTCTGAGAGCTGGTTAGCTTTGGAGCAGCACAGCAGCGTTGGCATAGGCCAACTTAGGAGGAACGAGGCAGGATGGCGACAATAGATGGGCGGCCAGCCCAATATGGCATCACTCTCAAACAGCTTAGGGAGCTTATGGAACATCGAGGGCGCGAGGGTGTCAATAAAATTAATGGATATGGAGGCGTTCAGGAGATTTGTAAAAAATTGTATACCTCGCCCAGTGAAGGTAAGACCCCGTTTTTTTTGCCCCTTTCTCTTTCTCTTCATTATGATGATGACAATTTGCGAAAATTTTCGGTACAGGCCTCAGTGGATCGACGGCGGACATCCAGCATAGGCGAGACACATTCGGTTCCAATATGATACCTCCGAAACCACCAAAAACGTTTTTACAATTAGTATGGGAGGCGCTGCAAGATGTTACTTTAATCATTCTGGAAATAGCCGCATTGGTTTCGTTAGGTCTTAGCTTCTATCAACCAACAGACGATGAGGAGGATGAGGAAGGTACGTTTTATTCGTAATAGTAATTTTCTTTGTTACATGCTTTATGAACTCGAAGATGGTATGGGGCCCTTTGAAAACAAAAACTCAATCGGCATTTTCGTTTATTTTCATTTTGTTCGCAATAATAAAAAGAAATAATCCGAGAACTGCATAACTAGAAAAAAGTTAAATTACAATTGGAGAATAATTTGAAATAGAAAATTCCAATTGCATTATCAGAAAAATGAAAATAAGAATTATAAAATGAGAAAAGAAATAAGTTACAATTAGGAAATTGGAAAAAGAAAATAACAATTGAAAGACGAAAAAAAAATTACAGTTGGAAAATGAGAAAAATGGAAAATTGCAATCAAGATCTTCGAAAAGAAAAAATTAATTAAATTTTCTAAAATTCGCTTCGTAATAACAATAATATCAAATTAAATGACTTGAGACAATAATAATTTCGAATATACGTAAAAATGCTACAAATAATTACGCCTAAAACAATTTCATTACACGTAAATGTTATTTAAAAAGTACACACCAAAAAATTGGTGGTTCAAATGTGTCTTTTGAAAAATGTATAGTAGTTCGTACATAAAGATAAAATGAAAACATTTAAATAGGTATTGGTCATCTGGACGAGGACGAGGGTAAATACGGATGGATCGAGGGCCTCGCTATTCTGATATCCGTAATCGTCGTGGTAATAGTTACGGCATTCAACGACTACTCCAAAGAACGACAATTCCGAGGTCTTCAAAATCGAATAGAGGGAGAACACAAGTTCGCCGTTATTCGACAAGGAGAAGTTAAACAAATCTCTGTATCGGATATCGTCGTGGGCGATATATGTCAGGTATTTAACGTTTCATATTCGCGAAATACTCCAAATTCATTATCATTTCTTCGTTCTCTTTAGTGCTCTCCGTTTTAGTGCTCTGAATAAATTCAATGATACTTATTACATGGACATTTTGTCTACATAGACATTGGTACATAGACATTGACAATTTATGCATAGTCAATCATTATTATAAGCATGAAAACGAACGAATTTAGAAAGGGCACCAGTGGCGACTAGGATTCATTGGTTTATCGATATGTCAAAGCAATTCCAATGTTGATTTACGAAATTTTACAATTTCAGGTAAAATACGGTGATCTGTTACCTGCAGATGGTATTCTTATACAGAGCAACGACCTCAAAGTGGATGAATCCAGTTTGACGGGCGAATCGGACCACGTTAAAAAAGGCGAAGCTTTTGATCCTATGGTGCTATCGGGTAAGCTGCAAAAGAAATTCCATCACTCCGTGTCGCTCCCTTGTGCAAGTGCTCTTTCACTCAACCCAAATCTTCAGTATTTTCCTTTTTACACTAATGTTCCTTCGTTCTTCCGGTCTTTTGCGATCCAATTTGTTTGACTGTTACCCTATACTTGTCACTTCCCATGCAGAAATTCGTTAGAGCCCCCAGCTTCCTATATCCCGACCACATTCCTTCCTGTTGGGATTTCGTTGAAACGCCGCACGTAAGGAGCCCGCATTGGAATCCAAGTGAATTTCGCGCTATTTCCCGATTCACGTCATTTAATAATTTTTAATTGAAATTCACAAACGAAATTCGTTGGGAATCCAATTGGATCCCTACGACAATTTTTGCTCGGGTTCACTGTATTCGGTTCCTCGACGAAGCTCGACCGGAAACGCGGTAAAACTGCCATTCCCATCGGTAGTCGGCGTCAGTCCGCGGCTAAGCGGTCACCCACGCGAGGACTACCCTCAATGACTTCGTTGCTTATGGCTTTTTCAACGATTCACAGGTACCCACGTGATGGAGGGCTCGGGTAAGATGTTGGTTGCTGCGGTGGGTGTCAACTCACAGGCCGGCATTATCTTTACTCTCTTGGGTGCAGCTGTCGATCAACAAGAGCAAGAAATCAAGAAAATGAAAAAGGGTATGTGTTTGAAATTCCCAAAAGATTTAGACGTAACCATTGCGGTCTTTGCCATTCGAGTGTACGACACTTTGCGAACGAGAAAAAAAAATTAACAAATTGTCACGTTGTTGCGGCAAATGATTTGGGAACGATGGAAATCAGGAAATTTGCAAAATTCAATGTTTTATGAAAATTTCGAATACTCTCCGTTCGATATTCTTGACAATTTTTTTCGTTTGGGAATCTAAACTCGAGGGCAAACTCGCAAAACTTCACATTTATATTATTCAGGCAAGTGTGGACCCTGAAAGTCTACGCATGGTTTTTATTTTGATGTGAATTTAAAAAACAACAACAAAAAGAACGAAAAATTGTTATGAAACTCACGCTAGACGTCCAATTGACCCGAACGTTTTTGCATGTTATTGTGACCATTTTAGAATGACATTTTTTTGACTGTCTATTAACTATTATAGTTGAAAAAAAATTATTACAGAATTTATTGTCAGATCCTCCCTTAACCCCCCCCCCCCCCCCTCCCCCCACACAACCCTATTTTTTATTCAAATCTCAAACGAGTTTAGGGCTGTACAGTTTTTCGCGGGTCGAGTGTTACGAGTTTGGAAAAAGTATGTTTCAGCGAAGGTCGAGCGTTCACAACGATCGGTGCTTTAAAGGACATCGATTTTTTTCAGACGTGAACACGTCTATTGTAAACTCAACTTCGAAAGTACATGATGTTCGAGAAGAAAAATGTCATTATCTGAGCTACTCAGCACAGTTTCTTATTAAAGAATCAGAAATTCAGTGACCGTCGATATCCCTGGCACTGCGCTCATTGAGAATACAATTCCAGTATTCTTACAGTATCCTAAGTTTTAAAAATATGAGTTTGTCATAAAGTCTTCTTGAAATGTCCGCATCGCTTTTGATTCGGGTCGGACGTACTCAATTCTCGCAACAACGACAAATTTTTGCGGTACCTGTTGCAAAAAAGAAATGCTGGCTCAAAAATGTCTTACTACATCTGTAACGTGAATTTTCGTGCCATTCGATTATTGTCTTTGAAAGTGAAACGTCCGGTGCTTAAGAAACACAATTTCATCATGGGTACCAAAGTTAATTTCACCGTGGCAAGTGACGTCCGCATTTACATTGGCGAAAAAAAAAACACTCTACACCAGTTCTCGTGTCAAACAAATGTTCTAAAAAGCCTGGAAAATTGTTCACCTCAATACATGTTTCTCCGTTGATCGAAAACCCAAAATCGCACCGGGGAGTCTGCACACTTCGCTATGCCAAAAAAAAAATCCATCTAATTTGCTCATTTTTGCTACAATTAAAATTGTCAATTATATTGTTCCCTTGTCGAAGATTAGAAATTTGTTAGTCGACGTTAGGGAAGTAATCGCGAAAATAATTTTTTTTTTTCAACATATCCAAGTGTGCAAGCCATTCGATGATCCAAGAGTCACATGTTCGTCGGCACACACCTGTTGTTCACCTCGAGAAACCCGAAGATCATAATAATCGTTCGTTTTTTCTACGTTTAGAGCTTAGTAGTCCTTGCGAACGATGCAAAAGGGCGGAAACGAACTTTTGCTTCTTTTGTTTTCGTACAATGACAATTGTCAGCTGATGGAGTTCCCCTAGTGTGTCTTTACCCCTCCAGGCTGCTCTCGTGTTAATCGTCCTTCATCAATATAATTGATCACTTATAAAACACTTTAAATGAAAAAAAAAACTTAAAAAAAATGGGCAAACCCAACAAAACAAAGAGAAGGATTCAGCAAATAACGTCGCAGGAGAAAAACAAGAGTCACGTCGCTTTCGGAATTTTTTTTTTTTCGTACCGATATGGAAACGCGATGATAGTTGTTTCGAATGAACCATTTTTGACGCGGACCTTTGGTAACAATTGCTAATAAAAGTTTTTTATTTTGCATGCGTTTTTTCTTTTTGATATCTAGAGGCTAAAAAGCAGCGGAAGAAGAAGTCTCTACCAGGTGACTAGAAAAAATCAATATACAACTATCTCTCTCGACTCGAAAACAATCACGACTTATGTTTCTTCTCATTGAAAGGTCTATTTGCGCTTCTTTTCTTTTTTTCTTTCCTTTCTTTTTCTCTTCGCGTTTTTTCCCCTTGTTTTCTTCACTTAACGCTATGTCGTATCTGTACTTTCGATTGTTCGTCGCATCGGAACTCGGATGGAAAAAAAGTGGAAGAAGAAAGTACATTAACGATAAATTTTAATTAATTTTTTCCGCAAGAACAAAAAGCAGAACGAAACTTGGAGACAAACATTTTTTGTTTCATCACAATCTTCTCGCAACGACTAAACAAAAAAATGATAAAGATGAACACGATTTAATTACAGTAATGCATTTGTACCTCGTCTAATTACCATCCACTTATCTCTCTGTCTCTCTTCTCTCTGTCTCGTAACCATCTTTACCGTTAAACTAAAAATCAACCATCTTCCAATCTGTATGTTTTTTTTTTGCTTTTTTTTATCATCTATTTTTCTCGTTGCGATGCTCATTATCCAATTCGGTGGTGGATCTTGCACACGATTGCGTCTTCCACACTCTCTCGTCTCATCTCTTGCATTTGGTGATTGAACATACCCTTGTTTTTAATCGAATTTTAGACACTTTTTACATAGACGATTGGAATATGCGTATCTCTCTTTTTTTTCTTCTTTTCGTTTCATTGACAATTGTGTAAATATAATTTTGAATATTTAACTCTCTTTGCTTCCGAATAGTACATTCGTGATTAATCGTTTGCGAGCCTATTTACGTTGTCGCAAGATTTTTTTTCCCATTCTTTTCGACCACGTTGCTGGCTAACAAGTTTAATGATTTATCAACTGTTGGAATGTGGGAGAGATTTCGGACCCGAGGCCCTCGCTTTGTTGGTAGAAAGAAAAAATGCTAATTCGAGACGAATGCTCGTTTTCTTCAAAAAAATTTTTTTGTTTATACGAAGTACAAAAAATTCTAGCGTCTTTTGATGCAATTTTCCGCTGACGAGTTCGCGGGCACGCGTCCGAAATCGCAGAACAGCCGATCGACTTGAAAGCACAATGACTTGACGCTTGAATTATTCGATGAAAAACCCAAAAAAAAAATGAAAAATAAAGGCGACGAGGCTGGCGAGATAACGGGCAACAGTCACACGAGTGGTGGAACGAAACACGACAGCGGCGAGAACCATCACGCTCCAGCGGCATCGAGCGGCGGCGGCGGCGGTGGCGGTGAAAACAAGAAGGAGAAGAGCGTACTACAGGCCAAACTAACGAAACTCGCCATACAGATCGGCTACGCCGGCTCGACGATCGCGGTCCTCACGGTCGTTATACTAGTCATACAATTCTGCATAACGAACTTTGTGATACATCAGAAACCGTGGAGGAGCACCTACGCGGGTAAGCTCGTGCGATTTTTGATCATCGGTGTGACCGTGCTCGTCGTTGCCGTGCCGGAAGGTCTTCCTCTAGCCGTTACACTCTCGCTCGCCTATTCCGTCAAGGTTGCTCAAATTCAACAATACAAGCTTCGGCAAGATTCGTTCGAATGTCGAAATTATTGCAATACGTGGTGCAACTTTGGAAAACGAGCATGATGACAGTCTGTTCGGAAATAGGTTTATGGGGCGCGAATTTCAAGTTTGATGCAGAAAATTACATTTAATGAGACAAATATGTATCGTCATTAATTTTCTTCAAAACTTTCTAATTTCGATATTAAACTTTGAAATGAAATGTCCGTACACGTAGTGCTTGTTTGGAAAATCATTGAATTTTTGCAATATGCCCTGGAATATTCTTTCACAATGCAGCGTAAAATCATTGCTCAAATTCTTTGAGAGTGAAGCTGCGGCTTTAGCGCAATTTTTACGACTTTGAAGAAATCTTGCCGAGCCACTTGGAAATATAGAAGAAAAATCTAGTATCTAATTGTCGCATGTTGTTTGCTTTCTCGTTGC
Organism: Ophion ventricosus; assembly: GCA_963932345.1. Lineage (NCBI taxonomy): Eukaryota > Metazoa > Arthropoda > Insecta > Hymenoptera > Ichneumonidae > Ophion > Ophion ventricosus. The sequence goes on along the minus strand of OZ010711.1, from coordinate 31,496,936 downwards.
TGAATCGCCGAGTAGAAAATGATGAAGGACAACAATTTGGTACGTCACTTGGACGCTTGCGAGACAATGGGTAACGCGACAGCTATATGCTCGGACAAAACTGGCACACTTACGACCAATCGTATGACCGTTGTACAATCGTACATATGCGAAAAGCTCAGCAAGACGTTACCGTCGTTCGCCGAGATACCGAATCACGTTGGAAATCTTTTGGTACAATCGATATCGATCAATTCGGCATACACGTCCAGAATAATGCCCTCGCAAGATCCTAGCGAATTGCCGATGCAGGTCGGCAACAAAACCGAATGTGCCTTACTTGGATTCGTAATTGCCCTGGGCAAGAATTATCAAACACTGAGGGATGACCAACCGGAGGAGACGTTCACGCGGGTGTACACGTTCAACAGCGTTAGGAAGAGCATGTCCACCGTCGTACCGAGACAAGGCGGTGGTTTCAGGCTCTTGACGAAGGGCGCTTCCGAGATCATCATGAAGAAGTACGAGATAACTCTATTATTTTTCTGCCTCTGCTAACCTTTTCTTTTCCCCAATGCGAGAAAATTTACTTCGTACTTCCCCTTCAGCTTTTTATTCAACTATAAATATATATTTTGAGAAACATATATTAATATATGCAGACAATTTTTCGTTATTTTGAAGATTTAGGTATTCGATCAATATCATCAAGATCAATGATGTAAAATGAATTGTCGACAAGTTTATAGTTATCAGTGGTGGATTGTTCCCTAAAGGTCGAACTGATTATCCGATTTCTTAAATGAATTTTCTCAAAATCGTGTTGTAACTGAATTGCTCTCTTGCACCCAGAAACGGCAGATTCACCTCATTTTATCAAAATTCTTGGCCCTATTTTACTTTTTTTCGATTTTTTTCGAACGAAGCTTCTTTTTGGGCACGTTCTCCCATCAATAATACCTGGTCCATCCACACAAATAGACACCGAAAATCTGAAACATCACGCAATTATTTCGACAAATTCGACTCATGGAGGTTTTTGTCACAAGATTATGCCATGAAATTAGTGGAGAATATGCTTGGGGATGCCAGGCAATTATAATAGTGATGGCGACTGAACCACTTATTAATAATGAAGCGTCACGGTTTATATCATGTAGTATGTGTGTATTATTTTTTCATGCATTCTCCCATATAGTTCTTGAGTTTCGCCGTACACGCTCTTGTCAAACAGACTGTATATATGTACACACATGCAAAAATCTGCATAAGCCCTCGCAACAAATATGCATATACGCTGATACACAATAATCGTTTGCCCAATGAGCGCAGTAATATAAATACACATACGAATTTTTTCGTTACAGATGTGCCTTTATTTATGGTCGCGACGGAAATTTGGAAAAATTCACGCGGGACATGCAAGACCGTCTCGTGAAGAACGTGATCGAGCCCATGGCGTGCAACGGACTGCGCACAATATCAATCGCGTATCGTGACTTTGTGCCCGGCAAGGCCGAGATAAATCAGGTTCACAGTGAGAACGAGCCAAACTGGGAAGACGAGGAAAACATTGTTTGCAATCTGACGTGTCTGTGTATCGTGGGTATTGAGGATCCGGTTAGGCCCGAGGTACCGGACGCTATAAGAAGATGCCAGAAAGCAGGTATAACGGTGCGAATGGTGACCGGCGACAACGTAAATACGGCGCGTTCGATTGCCCAAAAGTGCGGTATATTCAAGCCCAACGAGGATTGGCTTGTACTCGAGGGCAAAGAGTTCAACAGGCGCATAAGGGACAGCAACGGTGAGGTACAACAGCACTTGCTCGACAAGGTTTGGCCAAAGTTGAGGGTACTAGCGAGATCATCGCCAACCGACAAGTACACCCTCGTTAAGGGTATGATCGACAGCAAGGTATCGGCGTCCCGCGAAGTCGTCGCTGTAACGGGTGACGGTACGAACGACGGACCGGCGTTGAAGAAAGCCGACGTTGGTTTCGCAATGGGCATCGCCGGCACTGACGTCGCCAAGGAAGCCTCCGACATCATACTCACCGATGACAATTTCTCGTCGATAGTAAAAGCCGTCATGTGGGGTCGTAACGTTTACGACAGCATAGCCAAGTTCTTGCAGTTTCAGCTTACCGTTAACATTGTCGCTGTTATCGTTGCGTTCATCGGTGCCTGCGCCGTACAAGATTCACCACTCAAAGCCGTACAAATGTTGTGGGTTAATTTAATTATGGACACACTAGCCTCGCTCGCACTCGCCACCGAATTACCAACTCCCGATCTTCTACTGCGCAAACCTTACGGACGAACGAAACCACTCATATCCCGTACCATGATGAAGAACATACTCGGCCAGGCGGTTTATCAGTTGATCGTTATTTTTACGCTTCTCTTTAAGGGTGAGTTATGTTGGCTAATTCAGCGATCAACTTTATTTCTATTCGTTTCGTTTTTTTTTTAGTGTTTTTAACGCAGTATTCTAGTTTAAAGGCTTAAATTTCGGGTTTGATAACAAAAATATATATATTTTTAGTATTTATTTTTTTAGTCTTCTTATTGAGGTATCAAGAACTTGCAAAAAAAAAAATTGTGCGAAAAAAAATAAAGTTATGGGTCTCTAAATATGGCCGTGAAAAAAAAACAGTTGGGGCAGTTGACATGATTCCAAAGCTCCCATTCATCTGAAACAGATGAAACAAATCAATTTTCTTGATCAATAAGAGTGTCATTCCGGCAGGCACCAAAGAGATTATTTTTAATGGGACTGTATGAAAAAAGTTAATTTTTCGCCCTATTTTTTCAGAGTTGGAGATTTTTTAAGATAGTAATAATAATAATAATTTCGCAATGCCCGAGGTAAAGACGATAAAGGGATATATACTGAACGTTCATACCAAATTTGAAGTCAATCGGTTGGATAGAACTCGAGATTTTCTGTCAACCAAGTTGAAAAAGGTAGTTTCGGAAAAAACGCGTTTAAAGTTTCGAGTACGATTTCAGACAACCGCAACTATCTAAATGGTCTAATGACATGTTATACTTACGTTGTATTAATCGGTTATTCCTGCCTCGTAAAGTATGCCTTCCTTGACTTCGAAATTATGATTTTCTAAAGCTCGTTCTTCCCTGCGAGCAGTTCTAGCGTCCTTAGAATCTTTTGATTGTTCGATTCTAGACCAGAATACTGCTTTTAAATAATTCACTTGTCAACTAGGAGATCAGTCTAGTCACTTGTCAAGTAGGAGATCAGTCTAATCGAAGATCTATGCATAATTTTGTACAACTGAAGACTCTCAAGCTTCAATCATTCGCGCTCGCCGATTGCCAATTATGTGAACCGATGTAATTTATTGGTGAAAACAGGCCACGACATGCTCGACATCGAAACAGGGCTCGGAGTCGCGGACGCCGGCGGCGGTGCGACTCAACACTTTACAATCATTTTCAACACATTCGTCATGATGACCGTGTTCAACGAATTTAACGCGAGAAAAATTCATGGTCAGCGCAATGTCTTCCAGGGAATCTTCACGAATCCCATATTTTATTCGATTTGGATTGGAACCTGCTTGTCCCAAGTAAGTCCGCGTATACTTTCATTCTCATTCGCCGGAACGGAATTAAGAAAAGAAAATTTTGAAAAAAAAGATCAGAGTAACGAAACTACGATATTGCCGATATTTACGAGAAAAAAAAACGTCGTATTGACTTTTACTTCTTCACAGGCTTTGCCCTTGATAAGTTATCCAGTATTATCAATATTTAGTAGTGTTCCTTACGAGCTTCAACGATCGTATCCTTCAAACCTTTACCTCACACGTATCACTACCATCGATCCATTTCCTAAGAGACTTCCTCGGAGTGTTGACCACCGTCGATCGTTTTCCCATCCACTACTGTGTCCCGTTTGCACACGAGGGCACAGGGAAACTGTGAAAAATCCGTGCCGATACAGGCGGCTCGATTTTCGCTGAGTTTCAAATGTGTTCACGATCGGAAACTCGGTGAAACTGCGCTCCCCCGTCTCGGCAGTTGGCAAGCAAGCCAATGCGCGGCTAATCGGTAACCCATCCGAGTATCGGCTCGAGACATCGCTGCTTAACATGGGAGATCGATGATGTCGCACACCGATCGCCCTCGACTATTTTTTTCTCTCCTCGGTTCGCGATGAATTCACTTACGTATGTATTGATCCATTTTCGATCAGGTGTTCATCATCCAGTACGGTAAAATGGCGTTCAGCACAAAAGCTCTGACTCTCGAACAGTGGATGTGGTGCCTTTTCTTCGGGATTGGTACGCTACTGTGGGGCCAAGTAGTCACGTGTATTCCGACCCGCAAGATACCCAAGATCCTTTCGTAAGTCAACAATCCATTCAATATGTGATGTTTTTTTTTTCTTACATAGATCGTCGATACATTTGAATCTTTACAGGCTACAGGTTTTTCTTTTTCTCATCCCTGTGATATTGTCATTTATATCCGAGCGTCTGTCTTCCTCTCTCTCTCTCTATCTCGAAGGCGCAACCGGGTACGAAATGGAGCGTACAATTTTTTTAAAAAACCACCAATCTTTTCGGTTGCCTTCATCTCGCGACGTTCTTAGGACATTCGCGAGTAACGCGACGAAGAAAAAGAGGATTAACGAAATGAAAGAAAGAAAGAAAGAAAAAAAAAAGAAACGCTCCAACGTTACGAACATTTAGCCGCGAAATTTCGATAATTGTCGAAGACGGGTCATCGTTATCGAATCGCAGTTCTCATTGTTGTTGGGCACCGTGTTGTTCTTTTTTTTTTGTTTTCTTCTGTTTTCCTAATTGTCCTGAGGGTGACTCCACGCTGAAAAATCGCAGAAGAACGGAATTGATGCTGTCTTAACCCCACCAAACACACAAAAAGAAGTTACGCGAACAATTCTCAAATCGATTGTCGGCTCGAAATTATTTTCACGATGGTGACTCTGGATAAATGTTTTCGGACGTCGAGTGATATCCTTTCTTGGACGAATTGAAGCGGAGCCTGGAGATCCCTGATTCATTTACGAATGGTGTTCGGTTGTTTGACGTTCGATATTTACGATGTGTTTGTCGGTAGAAATAGCGCAGTGTCTATGATCTCAGAGGTCCTCTAGGGCGGTAAGGAAACTTTAACAAAAACGAATACACGTGTGTGTATATATGTATATATAAACATGTATACAGTCGAAACCGCTTGTAATGGCATTGCTTACAACGACTATGATACAACGTATACAACGACTATAACGTCGGTAATGCATGGTCCCTTCAATATCGTTATAACCTGTCTATATAGCGCTTATAACGACTATCAGCTATAACGTCGGTACTGCAGGGTCCCTTCAATGTCGTTATAATCGATTTTGATTATATATATTATATGTATACACATACATACATACGACATATATACGAAGCTTTTAGTTCATCCAATAGCACGATGACTTGCGCAAAACTACCTATTAATATCTGCACTTGTTTTCATATATATTTTACGGTGTGTCGAAAAAAAATGTCTCTTACCCCTCATAACAATACAATTAGCTATAAGAGAAGCATTAATGCCAAATTTGAGTTCTTCAATTTAATTCTAGGTCGTAGCGCTCCATAATTTATGGTCCTATTTCAATGACACAAAAAAATTACTCTTCACGTTCAAAATTGAATGACTCAACAACCGACGATTATTTATCAAATCCAAATGGAGTCTCTCAAAGTCAACTCTTGAAGGTTTGTAGGGCTTTTGAAAAAATCTCGATATCATTTTATATACATTTAAAACAAAAGAGCTTTCTTCAAACTGCTGTAATGAGTGTGAAAATCATGATATCGAGATTAAAAAAAAAAAGCTTTTTCAAACTGTAAAGGCTAGGCATTAAGAATGTTAGACAGGATTTGAGAAATATCAATCGTTCGTCGAGTTATTCAAGCTTGAACGAGAAGAGCGAATTTTTCGTGCAAAACAAACGGGCAAAAAATATTATCGAGGGCCACCGCTTTGACTTGAGTCAGGGAGCTTCAATTCGGCAAGGATCTTTTTATTCGTGATAGCACTGCGTGTAGGGGTGAGATATGACATTTTTTTGAACGCCCTTTTAAATACATAAATATATACATAAGTTTATATATATAGATATATGTATTTATGTATATGAATAGTCGGTAGAAAGCGGCAACCAGCATGGTGCCAGAGTTCGTCAACGTTACTCTTAGTTACTGTTTGTTAGTGCCAAGTCACCAATATCTATATACATACATATATAATACCAATTAGCCTCCAATAGCTTACATGATAATCCTTGGTACATGGTAGTGGTCATAAATGCATGCTAGATTCGTGCCCCGACTCACTGCTAATCTGTACGTACACACCCTAATCGGGGCGATATATGTATTACATAATTAGCCAGTAAGAGTCCTCAACGAGGAGGAATGAAAAAGTAATCTTGATAAAAAAACGGAAAAAAACCCCGAACGATCAAATTGCGTCCTCCTCCTAATAATTTGCCGAGCATACATTGCGTTATTCGAGCTCACATTTCGCCCCGTAACAGAGAGAAAATTAACACGCGAGCCATTAACCGCATGGACGCTTTGGACCAAGAATCATCTCCCGTTCGCATTCAGGTCAGTGGAACAAAAAGAATTCACGAAGCATCAAAAGAAAAGAAGCGTAAATGACAGATGTATCATATTGGAAGAGACGCGCGATATTCGGACTTCCGGGATTTAGAAACCAGCGTCGTAAAACTACGGACCTTTTTTCTTGTTGCACTATCGCGCGTTCTCGATTGAAGGAACTTTCGCATCCGGTGAAACGTCTCAAATATTGAGAAATAAAAAAAGAGGAAAACAAATAAAACATTAACAAAGATAGGAGACTTTATTCGTGGGAAGTAAAAAAAAGAAAAAAGATCTGAAGCTGCCCGAATCCCTAAACAACCCGGATATTTCGGTTGCGTAGACGGACATATATATATATATATATATATATATATATGTATCTTTCTTTCTTTTTTTCACAGTGGATGTTGCATGACTAATGTCGTTGAACGAAACAAAAAAAAAACAATCGAGCAAATAAATCTACGTACTTGTTTGTATGCTAACGATTTGGCCGCAAAGTCGGTCACCGAGAGTACCGAAGGTTAAATTTTCTTTTCTCTCTCTGTCTCTTTCTCTCTCGAGCCTTCTTAATCGCGAACCCCTTAATCTAGACGTACAGTCGAACTAGTGTACCTTCCACATAAGCTGAGTAAAAACTGAATCTTGTTCCGCATTAACGAAAGAACATTGGCAACGATGCGAGTTCCTTTCTTGTATTTATTATTTTCTTTTTCGAGAAAAAACATGAGAGACTAAATGATTCGAGGGGCTCGTGTAGTGTCCGTGCTATTTGTCTTCTTGCGATAATACTTTTTCTCTTTTTTGCTTTTGTTTCGTTCATTTGTTCGGTTACCTTTCTCTAACCAGCGGAGCCCTGAAGTTATGTGCGTAATTTCTTGCTTTTATTTTACGAGTTATCTCCAATCCGACTATCACTTATTGTACTTGTAACGTTATAGATATACTGGGATAATTAGTACTAACAGCAGTAGCATATTATTCTTACTAATCACATTAATAGTGCTATTAATATTAGTATTTGTTAATTTTATTCTTTGTTACGATTATCAATTATATTAGTTGTATATTATTACTTTTTAAATCATATGTCCTCCCCCTACACACTTTCTTCCCAACGACAAAAAACAATCAATTAACCATAAGAAAAATAAAAATTAAAAAAAAACAACAACGAATCTGAAATTTAGACTCATCAGTCCCCCTGTAAAGCTCGAAACCCGATTACGAAGTAGATCAGATCGTTCTGACGTAGGTTAGCGCGCAGAGAAACATAACAAAAAAGAAAGAAAGAAAAAGAAAAATTCCCCGAACCTTTCCAGGACCGAGACAGGAACAACGAGGACCAAACTACCGGAACGAGAATTTATAACGAGCCCTATATACCCATCATTTTCCTCTCCAGGATTTTTCCCGCACCTTCTATATAACAATATATTCCCCTATGAGGCCCCATACACCCGAGGGATAGACAAATTGGACGATAAAAAAAAAACGAAAGCAACCTTTGCGCCGACAAGTGTTAATGTTTTTTTATTTTTTTTGCAAAGAAACACGAATAGGCTCGACGCAAGATACGAGGGTGTATTAACGATTGTGACGAGGATATCGAAGCGAGCAGTTCGATCATTGTGTGTACATACGATAATGGTATCACGCGAACGTGTTTAGGTAACACGAAAATATAAAATGCGATAGGCCGGTTGGCCTAGACGAGCCACAAAAGAAGGAAAAAGTGAAAAAAAGGTCTACTAACGAATAAAAAAGCGCCATTAACGAAACTCAGGGGAGACCGTGAAAGAGGTTATTAGCTGCCCTCTCCATCGGGCGAGTGGCTCGACGGTCTATTTGAGGATAAGCTTAGTAGGCACGAGAATTTTTCGTGAACAAATGTGTAAACGTGTAAGAAAACAACATTAACCCCTTGGCGATATAATTACGAGTCGATATAGATTTAACTAGCAAAAAGAAAGGAGTACCGGAATAACTGCGTCTTTATTATTTTTTCGTCTTTATACATTTGTAGCAATTATATGTTTTTATTATTATGATTCACTAGAAAAAAAAAAAGACCGTCATCGTTCACAATCGATGCTCTCGATTATCGTATCATCCTCGCAAACACACACACATACACACGATCTTAACAATCATATTTTCATCTCACGAATAATCCTTTTATCGCTTAGGTATGTCGTGCGGAACAACAAACGAAGGAAAAACAAAACGACACTAATCATTCGACTCTCATCGAGACCCAAGCCTCCCCCCGCTCATCTCATCTCACCCAAGACAAATCGTAACTTCTGTTTTATTTTTCTACTCGTAACAATTAATTTCTACCTTTGATCCAACCCTCTCTTCATTTTATTCTCGAGACCCTTCCCGGCCCACGCTACCCTGCCCCCGCCCCCCGCCCCCCAAAAGCAAATTCACTCAGCTCGGGCTCGAAGCAGAAATACCCTTCCACTGTTAGAACCGCTGCGTACTAACGAGAACGGAAAAAAAAACATAAAACAAAAACGGCGCGAGAATCCCTCGTAGAGAGACGAGCGAAACGGGGACGCAAAAAAGGCCGGAGAATAATTCGAGAAGACGAGTGCATCGCGGTCGGCTGACTACAAACAAACAAACAAATCGAAAAGCCAATTCAAAGCCATAAACCAAAAAAAAAGCCACAAAAAAATACCAAAACAACAACAACAACAACAAAACTGCTTAACAGGGACCGAGTGATGAAGAAATGGTTTAATGTTTTTTAAAAACAGATGGGGCCGCGGCCAGCCGGATGATATCGGTGCTCTCAATCTAGGAGACGAGAATTACGACCCAGACTCGGATAAAAAGCCGCGGGCAGGACAAATTCTTTGGATTCGTGGTCTTACGCGGCTACAGACTCAGGTAACTATCCCTATCTCACTCTCATTTCATCACTCAAAGCAAAAAAAAAACAACAAGAACAACAACCACAACCGAATAATCAAGTCATATAAGAAAAGAAAACAAAAAGACAACGAGAAATGAAAGGGAAAAGAAACAAACAAAAAACATTCTCAGATCCCATCACAAAAAGGTTTTTTTACACCATCGACTCGAGAGGCGCCCCCACAACTCCCCCCGCCTCACCTTTAACGCCGGACGATTTACGGGTCCGGCTCGTTTTTTTTTCGTTACGTTATTTTTCTTTAGATGACAGACATAAAAGAACGGAACAAAAAAATACGGATTTTTCAGTGGGAAGAACATTTGCATCGAAATATCGTCGACACCGGTATTTCGTCGTAAAAAAAAAACACACGTACCACGAGTACCACCTGATCCCCACCCCCCAACCCCGCCCCCGAACCACCCATTTTTTATTTTATGTTTTTCCTTTCAGTTATCTCGGCTAGCGAATCCGTGAAGCTCCCGCAACTCTCTCTTTCTCTCTCTCTCTCTCTCTCTCTCTCTCTCTCTCTCTCTCTCTCTATCTCTCTATCTCTCTATCTCTCTCTCTTGTTATGTTTTTTCATTATTTTTTTCCCTTGTTTGGGTTTCTTCGAGTAAACGAAGAGCGTACGAAATTATTTTTTCACCGAGGGAAAAGAAGGCGAGGTTCACGCATTCGCAAGCTCCGTCATTGCATTCGTTAGGCGAGTAAATTCGGGTTGATGAAAAAAAAAAAATGAAAATAAAAGAAAGAAAAACGAAAGAAAAAAAACTGATGACGAACGGAAGAAGCAAAAGAGGAAATATCGAATAGGACGTTTGCGCGCGCTACGGTTGTCTACGGGTCAGTGGCACGTACACACCCACGTTTCGCGTGTGTTTTAGCTCGTATTTTTCGCTAGGGCAAGCGGAAGAATAGCGAATCGCAATTTTCGGTATTGCGAACAGACGCGAGAACAAAGAAAACGAAAAAAAAAGGTATCAAAAACGATGAGATTTTTGGTTCTTTTTACACGGCGATACAACGAACAGGTAATTTCCGCGGCAGGTAATTTATTTTTTCGCACCCGCACGAACGAGTAGGTTTCGGGTTCTCTTGTTTCGAGGTCAAGGGATACTTCCTGTATAAAAAAAACGTACGACCGACGAATAGAAACAACAACAACAACAAAAAAACCCTCGCCCACCCCCAACCCCATCAAGTAAGGACGAAATATTTTTCTATGACGAGTTTATTACCCGACGAAACTTCCCGTGTACATAAAAAAATTGGAGCAACGGAAAGAAATATGAAAATCGTAGCGCGTAGTTTAGCGCTTGTAACCCCTTAAAGTATTTACGGTAGCTTTGTTCCTAGAGGGTTATACTAGACTGTGACGCAAAGTACTTGGTTTCTTCTGTTTTTCTGTTTGTTTGTTATTTTTATCGATGCTGTGAACGAGGAATCGTCGCGAGGGAGAGAAAAGGAAAATTTCTCCGCGAGCCCAATATTATCCCGCACGATTATTTTATACGATACAATTGTCGGGAAAGATTACAAAAATATTTATATATATATACTATCATTATACTCGTCCCCGTTACAATAAAACAGAATTGATCCAAATTTGTTTTCCAAAAACCTCGACTTCATTGTGACGAACTCAATTTTTCTTCGACGTAGATACCTCCATTAAAAGTTCTATTTTGAAGTCTCAGTACAGCATTTTGCAGAAAAAAAACGATTCTGGACAATTGTACACAGGTCACAAAACTGTGCTAAATTGCGTATATTCTAATTTCTTTTTTGAAAATAATACAGTGGAATTTATGCAAACTTGGAAGGTTGAACTTTCACGGGACGTATCTACGCTTAAAGAAATAAGTATCTTATAAGTAAAAAATAAGCTCTACCCTTCTCAACAACGTCTGGACGTAATTAGTTCTTTTCAATAATCATTCTTTCGCCGAAATAACGCACTGCGATAAAATTATTACATTTATTTGACTTTGCTTGAGTCCGTACACAAAGTGTTATTGTCATTGGAATAATTGGAAATCGTACATCGTCATAATGATTGTCGATGTTTTTTTTCTCGTCACTGAAACGAAAAATTGCCAATTTTAGAAACAGACTCACCATGCCCATTTAGAAATGGTCCACGAAGTCCTCGGCCACACTCTCCGATCGATTTATCGATACGACTCATCCACGAATATATCTCTCTTTTTCTCTATCACTCTCTACCTATCTATCTATCTCTACACACATACAATTTCCAATTTCTTTCATCTCTTCTCTCTCTCTCTCTCTCTCTCTCTCTCTCTCTCTTTCTTTCCCTCATCTCTCTATCCGAAATTCGTTCACTTATGAGCAGCCACACTTTTTTACAATCCAATATAAAAACCGGGAATTGCACACAAAGATACTGAATGAAAAAGTATCTCAATTGAATTGGAATATCGAGGAAATACTCGCGGTATACCCGGACCTGGATTTACAGATAATGGGGGCAAATTTCAGTCGCATTGGCTTTTTTTGTCAATATTACACACAGCGCTCGGTCAACTAACTCAAGATTCACAACGAAAGTAAAAGCAAAACGTAAGAAGTAACGATTCGTTACCTTTGAATTTTTGAAAATTCCGAACGATCGTGTGCGGCGAGCGCGCGCAACTATCTCTATACGAATGTACGACACTTTGAATTTTCGTAATCGTTAGAGAATCGACTGAACATTTCGTTTTTGCGTAAAAAGAAAAAAGAAAGGCAAAAAGAATGCTACAACTCTACAGAGCTTACCACGAAAATCAAAAACAGCGAAATTCATATTATCCGAGCAGCATTTTTTATTTTAGTCGTACACACATTTTTTTCCAAATATTTGACTCAAACACAAATGAAAAAAAAAGAGTGTTTTTTTCACCTCAACGTTAATTGAAGAGTGTCAATTCTCGCCGATACTCCACTTATAAAACGATCACCGTGCTCGTCAAAAGTTCGCCACGTGACGAATAATCGAGCACGGTGACGAAGGAAAAGCGAGGAGGACGAGAGGTCCTCTCTCACGTTATGATTTCTCTCTTCCTGATGAAAGATGCGATACCACTTCGATATCGCATCATCACGGCGCTTTCAACATTATCACATCACGTGTGTGTGTGTGTCCCTCTCACGAAATAAAGGGCTCACGAGAACGAACACTTGAAAAAGTCGAGTACGTCTGTTTTACTCGTGAATCCGTGCAAACGACTAATTTTATAACAAGACAAACAAAAATGGATAATAAGCACAATGAAAAAAAAAGTATCACGTAAACAAGACAGCGACACACGTATAACGACGAAAAAAAATTATTCTATTACAAGAATGATAAGATAATGAAATAAAACTGAATATGTAACCTCCTTTCAGACGAGCAATAGATCTCTGGTGCAGAATGTATCTGTGACAGGCAGATCCCCCTCTCAGGATTACTATATGGTTAGTCCCTTAAAAACAACTCCGCATCGTTTGACCGTATACTTACATAATTAATCTCTGGTTTATACGTTTTATTTTATTCTTTTTCTGTCTCTGTCTCTCTGTCTCTGTTTAATAAGCGCCTCTAATTCATTTCTCATCTTATTTTGCTTTTGACATAATAATTTCCGTCCAAAATTCACTTCACTATTTGATGATGGTATTTCATTTTTTTCCAAACCATCATTCTTTGGATTATTATGCGATTAATAGTTGTTTTTTTTCGTAATGTCCTGATTGACAATAATTTGGACTTGCTTCTCATCCGACATTCGCGTTTTTATTTATTTTTCCATTCTCGTCGGATTTTCTCACGTTTGTACCCGTGTGAATTTATTTGCAGCCTTTTCTCTAATGTTTCTAACATTTTTCGTGCTTCTTTTTTCATGCACTCGTGTATACGATTTGTTTCATCGTCGCGATGCGCAATGGACCGAGATCGTGGCGCTGACATCTTTCTTGTAGACTTCTTTCTTGTATAATAAAAAAAAATGCTCGACTCGTTCACGGTCCGCGGGAAAAACCGGAGTTTTTTTCTTGTGTTGTTATTCGGTCACGAATTTTGCTGCTGTAAATGCTTGTTTCCATTGGGTTATTTTCATTTTCGACACATCGTACTTGAGTTTTTTTTCTTTGTGAACTTATTCTTCGTATATTTGTAAAATCAATTTTTTTCAAGCATGAATTCGCATACGCGCACTACAAAGCTAATTTGCGAGAATTCCTTCTCGTTTCTTTCTCAATGGTTACACCCAATATGTGGAAAAAAACAACTTTTATAAATAAAATAAAACAACTCTGTGTTCGCTTCCTACTGTGAGTTTCTGTTTTTATTTTTCATTCTCATAACGCCACTGTATATCTCTCTTTCCTTATTTTCCGTTATTACTTCTATTTGTTTACGTTCTTTTACTTTCTGCGTTAATGCAATTTGGTGTTGCTGTGATATATATATACTAATAAAGATATGAATATATATTTTTATATATAATACATACATATGTATATATATATATCTGGCATATCGATTTGGATGTACGTACGTACGTATGTATGTGTATTAACGTAACAATGTGTGCTATAATGGAAAAAAATGCGTTATCTAGGTTAAGTCTTTGTTGGCCACGTGGTAATAAAATTATTCTCGCACTTCTACAAGCCGCTTGTAAACTAAAAAAGAAGAAATAAAAGAAAAAAAAACAATCGCGATCTATCTTGTCGTAAGCTGTTTTCAAAACGCTTCAGTGTATTCGATGATGTTTTTTTTTAATCAGCAAAATACATTAAAAATGTAAAATTGAATTCACCAAGTTCGCGGAAAGTTTTCCTAATTTTTAATAGAAAATTAATGGTGTTAAGAACTCGAATTTCCGGTTGAACAAAGTACGTACATTTCTTCGAAAAAGTGATCACATTTATCTTGTTGTTTAATTTTTTCAATAAAGAAGATACGATCAGTGAAAGAACATAGTAATATATATTTTCGAAAATAATTCTTCGTAAATATCCTGAAAGACGAAAACTTTCCTTTTTTTTAAATTCTTCAAGTATTTCGAATCTTCGTCCCAAATCTTTTCTCTCTCTCTCTCTCTCTCTCTCTCTCTCTCTCTATCTATCTCTCTATCTCTCTGTGTCGGGAATCAAGATTGCTGTTTTTATTTTTTACTTTCAATTGCTGTCTCTTCATCGTGAATTTTCGTGCTAAATTTGCTTCACGTTTCCAAACTAGAAAAGAGCAAATCGCAGTGAGTAAATGAAAAAAAAAAGAAAAGAAAGTGAGAGCATCGTGGAAGGAAAGTCGACCTGGACGAAACGATGAACTGTCCGAGATAAAGAATTAAAAGAAAAAAAAGGAAGAATTGAATGAAGCGCGCGCGTGCGATCACGTCGTGCGAGATTTAGGCCGTTGCACGACCATCGATCAATCCCTTAACTGATATTGGTTATTGATTTATGATTTGTTAGCCAGCGGAACCCATACGTGAGACTGAGGTATAACAGAGCGGCAGTCTTGTCGGTCGCCATACTTTTCCTGTCGGAGTACAAACAAGTACGTAGCTCACCTAGATTCGTCGGTATCTGTCGATTGATACGTTGTATGAGACGTTTGCATACGCGTGTGAGGCTCTCTTGTAACAAAACACGACGACGATACCTCACTGGATAATCTTATGCGAATAACAACAACAACAAAACAACCAAACTTTTCATCCCTTCGATTAAAAATCCTTTCAAGGAACCATTTATCGTGCCACCGTTAGAAGCAAACAAACCCAAACAAAAATATTTGCTTTTTGAAGAAAAATAATTTATTTTTATATCGAAAAAATTCCATTTATGGAAGTATCAATCATCTTTGGTCTCTCACCTGCAAACCCAAGCGTATTCACATTCCTGAGTCAAGATCCAGTGAAGTATTTCGTTCGTGTCGATCATAGGCATTTTTGGACTTGTTATGTTGGATGATGAACGTCGTTTGCGACGTATGCCGTCAATTAATGGTGACATGATATCTTTATTTTTTTGCAGATATATATATTTGTACGTACGCATATATCTATATATAATTATATATTGGTAT
Organism: Ophion ventricosus; assembly: GCA_963932345.1. Classification (NCBI taxonomy): domain Eukaryota; kingdom Metazoa; phylum Arthropoda; class Insecta; order Hymenoptera; family Ichneumonidae; genus Ophion; species Ophion ventricosus. The sequence continues at coordinate 31,481,291 of OZ010711.1, read as the reverse complement.
GTATGTATTAAAATATATATATTGTTTTTTTTTTCAATGTGGGAAATGATTTATTGCACCGATTGAAGTTTTTTCTCTGTGTGGTGCGATTCGGACGATCGATCCCTCGAAAGAAAATGTTTTCATTACGAGGGTAAAAAAAAAATTTCTTTCGCCCACGCATCCCCGCTTACGTAGTATAGCTGTCTGAGTGTGCTGCGTGTTACGTGCTCCAAAAAAAGTGAAATCCCATTCAACAGTCTCAATAACAAAAACATCAACAAAAACGAACCGTTTACTCGAAAAATTCGTTCTTCGAATTGAGAATATTGCCCGGCTGCTGTTACGGGGGAGTTTCGAAAAAGGAATGGATTTCCTTGTTTTTCCAGTCCGGCAGCTTGCCATCGAAGAGGAAATACTTGAGAGAAATTTTTGACTCCATTCGCAGTGACTTTCGTTGTGAGGCGAAATTTGGCAACTCCAAATCCGAGATATGCCAAAAAATTTCCTCGATACTCGTGTCCTTTGTAATGGAATGAAACATTTCTGACGAGTTTCAGAGTCGCAAGTTTTATTCGTTTTTTTTTTGTAAGGAATAATAGATTTTTCAACATTTTTTTATTATCTTATTTTTCGTTTGTTTTTCGTACGAATGTTTAGTGTGCAATTAATTTCGGGAAATTCTTTTCCAATTTCGCAATGATATTTTACTGCTGCATTTTCGCAATTGCGCTTACTGTCTGACGACGAAGAAAGGTGTACCGAGGAGTGTGATATTTATCGAGAGAAATACCTCGAAATAAAATTCGAGGAGTTTTAGAGTCTCGTTATTTTTTAATTCCCGATGTAGCAACATTCTTGTAATCTTTTATTTGCAAGTCTAACGGAGTTGTATCCAAGAATGCATACACTACGAAGAAGTAAATCGGTCCAGTGTCCAATGGACGGCGCTTTTTAACAACTCTAATAATTCGGAGAAGCATGTTTTGAAATCACTCGGCAATTAACGTTCCATTACTTTTTCTTCGTGCGAAATAACCACGACTCGTCCTTCTCTCACTCGCCGTTGCATTCAGTGCGACTTTATCGAACGCCCGTTATTGCCTGGAGTTTTATCGTCTAACACCGCCTCGTGTGCGTGCCCCTTTGTTCATTAATATTTTTCGTGATATACATGAGTGCAGTGAAAATGTCGTGTCTTCACTGCGATAATTTTTTTGTTTCTCATTCTCTCGATGTATTTGTGATAACGATGAGCTGTAGGAAAACGCTTTGCGACTGGCTACTCCGCGTTGCGTGTACGTGTGAGCATCGACGATGGTACAGCCTGATTCGCATTACGAATGCCTCGAGCGTAAGAAGCGAATGAAACCCCCAAAAAAAAAAAAAAAAAACAGCCGCAAGCTTCCTCCGCTCCCTCAACCCGACGTAATTTCAACGAAACAGGCCCTTAGAGACCGCACCTCGATCCTCCCGCGGTAAAGATGAAAAAAAACGAAGGACCGATCGAATTTTGCCGACGAAATTCCATCGAGGACACGCAAGAACGTCCGAGATGTACAGACGAGCAGACACGCTCCGAGGAGAGAAGTATCAAGACCGAAAATCCCCTTAATACATCGCAAAAGATTAAGAAGATAAAAATTAAATAAAAAAAAACAATGAAAAGTTACAATCTCGGAAGGTTTTTTTTTTTTTTTTAAGAAAAATGTCTACGTCATTTCGGGGATCTTGAAAATGAAGCCTCCGCATAAAAAACGGTTAAAAGAAATGACTATATATTGCCCCTTCCTCCGCTTTCGACGATCACACAAACACCCAAACCCACAGTCCCGGCCTGCAATCACACGAGAATCGCTCGTAAAAAGAAACCACCCGGCGTAGTAAGTTTTTTTTTTTTTTTATGCAACACCACTAGCAAATCCAAAATTTGCCACTTTAGGAATGTCTGTTTGTTAGGCTTATGTGTATACGTGCGATGTTATAGATTAGGTTTTTTTACGCTTCGTTTAAATGCGCACGCCATCATCATAAATTTATATATATATATATATAAATATATATATACACAAATTTATGGCATATATGGATATGTACGCAAAAACGCAATTACAAAAATATCAACGACAATCCACAAAAACGTATGAGCTTTATACAATGATGTGTGCACTGATGTGAAAATTATACGCCTAAAATCGCCTCAATATTGCCCGATTGTTCTGGCTTAGGCTTCGCGTAGATGAATCGTTGTGATTTTTTTTTCTTTCTTATTGGCACGATAACGTGAGAATGACAAGTTCCTGAGACCCAGCTCGTGCACACACCTCCATTTATCATCACGTTCAGACGAGCGATTCGATAAAAGAAAACAAACCAAAAAATACAGAATTTCAGCGCGATGAAAGAAAACCAAAAAAGACATTGAAACTCGATGTAATAAAGAAAAAAAAGCGATTGGTTTGGAAAAAAATTACAGAGGCAGAAGAATCACAGAGTGTGAGGATAATTACCCTGAAAGAAAATAAAAAAAAAGAAAGAAAGGAAAAAAGTGAACGGTGTAAGTCTCGATCATATCGTGATCGAATTTTACGATTAATCTAAAACTCATTCGTTTTCTCTTATACTGACCTTCTACATCTGTCTCAATCTCTGTCTCTCTTCACGCTCTCGTCTCCTCTCTCATGGCTATATCTCTTTATCTCATTTCACGATTTGCATTTTAAAGTTGAAAAAAAAAAAACGGAAAGAAAACAAGAAAACTTACTGAAAGCAAAAAAAAAGAGTAACTACAATTTTCGGACTGTAGGGGACCATTCCTAATGCATATATGTTTCGTTCCTTACCGACCCTCTATCCCTCGTGTCGATATACGCGTTCTTATCCCGTGCAAAACGACAGAGGGATTCAGTCAGCTGTTGCAATTCCAAGGAGAGAGGAGTATACACCTACAATTTATATTATAAAACGTAGAATACTTTCCTTTTCGAATAAATTTATTCGAGCCGATTTGTCGCGTAGCCAAATCAGATCTCAAATAAAATCGGAGCAGAGCTTACTTCTCTTAAATTTTATCCGTCAAGACCTTGTGGGTGAGCGGTCTGAACAATTTGCCGAAAAACAAGAAAAAAAAATGGAAAAAAACGTTTCCTGTTCCAAGCGCAGATGTATGTCGCTTCAATCAGCCCGCGAGGATTTAGAACGACGCGTTGCGTCATTGAAAATGTAGGAAAGTAGACGAGAAAGAGCCTGACCACGGATGGAAAAATTCTCCCAATCACTTAGAGACCATAATAATAACAATAATAACAATAAATGATAAAACAAAATGGAAATAAAAAAGAAACATAAAATTTATAGAAAAATCCATGCATATATATGAAAAATATACGTCCGTATCGTCCGTGTGTGCCACAGTGACAACTCTGCTTAAGAAAAAACGAAAAAAAAAAACAAAAATAGAAAAAGAACGAACCAAACAAAGACAGAGCCCAAAAGGCAACGCCGCAAACCGTAAAACTTGCCACGAAGTGTAGATGCAAGACTAGAGAGAGATACCTGCTGGAAAAACAAAAAGACAAAAAGCGATTGAGGCCTGAACCGAAAGCGCAACGTTGACAGAAAGTTGAACACAAAAGATAAGCCCGAAATTAGATGAAAGCAAAAAAAAAATTAAAAAAAAAACACAGAAAAGAGACGCCTGTGCGTATTCGCTGGCCTCTCTGACGTCCTCTCGCCTCCTGATTAGAACGCCCTTTTCTTCCCTATTTTTTTTCAGCTTCGAGTAATCAGAGCGTTCAGGTCGAATCTGGAAGATCTGGAGGAGCGTCGTTCTATCCATAGTTTACACAGCTTGCACAGTATGCGAAGCTCGAGAAGTCACACCGGGCCTAGGCCGTTGTCCGACTTCACGTACATTGACGAAGATCCGACGAATCCAATATTGACGACCGGTTCTAGAACCGCCAAAATAACGAGCAACAGCGTTAACGATAGTAATCAGGACATTGATAATCGTGGCGCGAGGATAAATTCGATCAACAATCCGGCATCGCCGCTTCTACTCAACGTACCCGGTGCCAACAGTCTTCACAACAATCATCATCATCATCATCATCATCAACCGCAACATCATCATCATCATCATAATAATAATCAGCTCACAAACAATAATAGAACTTCGAATAGCGTTAACAATGGCCAGAGCGCGAACAGCGGGCCGTTGTCGAACAATCGAAATCCCGAATCCTTGACCAATTCACCGTCCTCGGGCTCCACCGAAGCCATGCTACCTGACCTACCCAAACTCGTACACGAGACCAGCATCTGAGCTCGCCTTCTCTCACCTCTCTCTTTCTCGCATTCTCCATTTTTATCCCCTTTGTAATGCGATATCTATCAAACGTTTTGTCATTCTTATATTTCTACTGTCTCTATCTCTATCACTCTATCGATGTGTACAGAAATCCACGTTTTAATTGCACTGACGCGTGTGAACTTTTTTGGACCAAAAATCACGAAAGTCACGTCGAAACACATGCCTCATTCCATATTCCACTTTTCAACTTCCAGACCCTTCAGTTTCGAAGGAACCTTGCCACAAAACTCACTTCGCCAACGTTGCCACGAAAACGTTCTTTTCTTATGCCGGAGATTGTTTCAAATCGGCTCTTCACAGTACTTAACGCGAGAGTCATTTCTCATCCTTTCGCCCCCCCCCCCCCCCCCTCTCTGGCTCTTTTTAACTAGCCGACTCATTCTTGTAAATAACGGAAAAACGAGCCCCGCAATCGTTTCTCTCTCGTGGACAACACTTTGACCAATTTTTATGCACAATTTTTTCAAACGTAGACGAGAATTATTTTACAAAAGTGAGCCCGATCTCTCTGATTCTCTATAAAGTGAAACAAAAACAGAAGACTCACGCCAGGACCAACACTCGTTCCTCAAAGCTTACTCACTTTCTTGGGAAAAAATGTGAAGCCTTGCTGGTTTGTTCGTTCGTACGGGAAATAGAACGAGAACGAGTCTGAACGGAAAAAAAAGAACTTATCGCGAACAAACGACGGATCTTGGTGAAAAAGTTTCAAAGGTGGACAAAAAAAAACGATTGAAAAAAATTAATAAGATATGTACAAATCGGTGATCCGTGGGGTGTACTTAAGGAGCACTACGAATTTTCGAGAGCTGTAAATGAGGTATTTTCTTAAATTCATACTCGTACACTCTCCTCACCTTACTCTTTCTTTCATTCTTTTCCCTCATCGGCATTTCGATTTATCTGATGCCCTTCTTAATTTCGCGTTCGCATCGCAGAATCCCTCGTTGAACCCAAACGAAAACTCGCATCACTTTATCTTCATTCTCTTCGGATGTACTTATTGACCAAGATCGTTGGAGCCCCCCGCCCTCCCCTCTCCCTGCGTCCTCCCAAAAAGAGCCCTCCTCCAAAAAATACTCACCCTGCAATTGCGCACCTAAATGAAAATACAAAGCACCCAAAACGGTCGCAGTTGCCGAGGAGTTAAGTGAAATTAACGAAGAAACGAAAAATAATACACAAACACAAACACACGGAGACACGAAGACACTAGGAGACGCAATTGCGATAAAACGAAGATCGATAATGCGAAGAAGAGGAAGAAAAGACGATGAAAAATTGTTTACGTACAATCGACGCAAGACAAAGCGATGTAATCCTCCGTAAGTTGTCATGAACGTGATTATGAAAAGAAAATGACGTTAAAGAACACCCTTTAAAGAAGAGAAAAAAAAGCATTAAAAGAAGAAAGCAAAGCTAAAGAAAGCGTACACAAACACTCGCCTTCGCTTTTTTTTATTTTATAAGTTACGTTATTATTACCATTATTATTAATATAATTTAATTTCTATGTTTTAATTGAATGTTAATCGTACGAATCTGTCGGTCTACATGCCTTTGGCTTTCGTTGAAGTGGAAAAAAAGGGAAGAAACGTAAGCTCTCATCGGAAGGTGGAAATACTTTCGGAAGGGTGAAGAGCGACGAGCGACTTCCGGTTTAGTCCGCGAAAGGCACCCTCGCCGTTTTATACATATATGCATATACATACATATATGAACAATACAACAAAAGCTTCTTCAAGCGATCACAATCTGCTGTGCCCTACCTCACACCGCCCACGTTTTTTCTCTCTTATTCACGTGTTACGCACAACAATCTTAACCTTCTCTCTTTCTCTCCCTCTCGTTCTTTTTTTCTTTTTTTTTAAATTAATAGTAGTATTTATGTTGTACATAATCGTTGTTATCCGAACTCAAAGGGGGAAGTTCAATTGTGCATTTGCCAGGAATCGTTCGAGCCCGAGAATCTCGCGAAACTTTTTTTTTGTCACTCTCTAGTTGTCAATACATTTATATTTTTTTAAATTTTTGTTGCTTTTCCGATTTCCGGGTTTTCGTGGATATTTTTCCGTATACATCTTGTTTGACCGGGCGGTTTGATGCGAAATCGTGGGTTCCGATTGAACAAAGTTGAGGATGCATTTTGGACTATTGAATCGATCAGTCGACGAAAAAAAATGACACTATTGGCCACTCGGTCATCGATGGAAAAAAAAACAAAAAGATGGATAACTGTAATCGACTAGTTCCCCGCGAACGAGCCTGCCTACCGGAAGTGAAGAGAAATCCTTAGAGGATGTACTTATTATATAACGAGCGATTGACAAAAAGTAGATATCTAAGAAGACCGAAAGTAAAAAAGAAAAATGGAGAAAAGAGGAAATGCATTGCTATTAATTGCGGCACTCGGCGACTTACGTATAATTTTGGTCGATCGATTCGCGAAAGAAGAAAGAAATGATCAATAGATTATCTATAATAAATATTCGACCGGAAGTCAGGACACGTTGTCGGGGATGTCGACGTGGGATGAGTGTCGGTGTACTCGTACGATTATTATTATTTTTATTATTATTATGTTTTTAATATAATGGCTTTTTTTTAATAGCGTGCGACCGGATGATTTTAAATTTGAACAATTCGAGAAAAAAAACAAATTATCTAACCGTTATTGACATCCGAATATTAACTACTGCCACACAAATGCACACTGTTACGATTGTGTCCGAGTCTCAATAAAAACAAAGAATAAAAAACTATGGAAAACACGAATCCTTTGGGAAGCATCGAAAAAATCCTGAAATAAAGATCACGTACGAATTTGGAACGTCGCTCCAACGAAGTTATTGAAGGCTGCTAATTTTTCTAACTCGTTGCCATGTCGCAAAATTTGTGCGTTTTTTTTTATTCAACGATACTTCATTGATAGAAAAATATCGTTAAATTTGTTAAACCTTTTTACCGCAATTGAAAAATAGTCGAGGCACGTACTTACCTCGCCAGCTGTTCTCGTTCGGTGCATTTTCGTTTCTCTACACGTGGAGTCGAATTTTCTTTTTACTATTATACTTTTTTGCTATTTTTTTTAATACATCGTTTACACATTAAAAAACAACTCATTAATTTGATCGAACAACGAGCTCAGGAGTAAAATTGTTATGTGAGCGCGTAATGGCAAATCTTGAATTTTAACGTGCTCGGTGTTCGTACGAGTTAAATTAACCACGAAGTAGGGTGCTTGATTTTTCCTTTTTTTTTCTTTATATATAAATTATATTTGTTTTATTATTACCCTTTATTTCATACAAAAATGTATTCCCGTCCTTCGATATCCTCAAATACATCAAATTCAAAGCGGCCATTATTTTTATTTTCCAGTCCAATTTATCGGATCGTATATCCCCGTATCAATATTTTACTTAAAAAATAATTCGTTAAAAAAGTATTTACAAGAACGAAAAAAAAGGATAAAAATAAAATCATTTAAAAGTGAAACTTTTTCCGGCATTTCTCCACCACCGCGATCTGACGAACAAAAAATAAATCCCTACGAGTTTTCGAGTCTGTGCAGCCCCATCAAATTAAAAGGGCGTTAATTTTTTTTATTTGCGAATAGCCCGTAAGGTTTCGCGAGCATAGATCGTTTAACCTCAGTATTAAAACAAATTAAAACGAAAAAACAGGGAGATCAAAGAACCCCAGTTACGCACGTGCACCCTGACGGAAAACATCGACTATAACCGACTTGAAACAAAGAAAGAGAAAAGAAAGAAAATTAAAAAAATATTAATCATCGTTAACAGAGATAGCCGTAACATTATGTCGAATTAAAAGAAGAGGAAAGAACCTTGACGGAATAAAAGGAAAAAACAAAAAAAGAAGTAAAGAACGAGATTGAACGAAAGTGAGGGGGAGCGTAGTTTTAATGACGAGAATTCGTTAGGTTGTTATCGAACTATAGTTGATATCTATAGATAATTATTGATTTAATTAAACATAGAATATAATATTATATATACATATATACATATACATGCATACATATATATATATATATATATATATATACACATTAAAATATACATACTAAATTTTAAGACTCGTTATTGTGATGTTACGTATGACTTAACAAGACAAAAAAGAAAGCTCGACTCTGGCCTTGGTTTGCTCCTTGTTCCGAAAAATAAAAATGAACAACAACAACAAAAAAAAGCGAAGCAAATGGAAATTTACAACGGTGTTGTTGCTGCTGTTGTTTCTAGCGATACGATAGCGGTGTTACGTAGTTTAATGTATGCATTAAAAACGAAAATACAAGAAAAGAAAACCAAAACAACTGCTATTCAAAGAGGAAAAAAAGGAAGCAAATGTCGTACCGAGGAGAGGGCGATAGCAACCGAACGGAAGAGGGAAAATTAGCGGAACCGGAAGTGACTAAATCATCACAATTTTTTTGTCTCTTTTTAACCGTTCCTGTTTAATGACCACTTGTAATCGAGCGAGTATTACGAAAACGAAAAATAATTTCCACGATATATTTATATATATATATATATATATATATATATATATATATATATATATATATATATATATATATATATATATATATATATATATATATATATATATATATATCGCTCGCACATTAAGGCTATCATATCCTCGTACAAACACTTATTGAGGTGAATAAAATAACATACTGTATCTTTCTTACAAGATTCTACTTATTTTTTGTTTGCTTTACTTTTTTTGCCGCACCTTAGCGAATTTGACGATATTAGGTAAAGTCGATTTTAGGGATCGAACGATTTAAACATCTTTTTTTTAAGATTCGATAATCAAGCTCGATAGATCGTCCGATTTTTTCGACTGGGATTATTAATCGTCGTTCCCGGCTACTACGATTACATTATCATATAATTTCGTTCTTAGATCGACACTAATTGGATTACATTTGGCCGAGAAAAAAAAAGAAAAAGAAAAATAGGTAAAGGTCGATCCATGCTATTCTTTGGTCCTAATGTATTTTTGACCGCGTCACAATTCACGATTTGTAATTTTAATCTCTTCTCCCGCACCTCGTACACTCGTACTACACTTCGAGACACCATTTTCTCTCTCTCTCTCTCTCTCTCTCTCTCTTTCTCTCTCTCTCTCTCTGTCTTTAAACCAATATATAATTATGTGTGTGTGAATATATTCATACATAGATACTTGGTCGATTCCGAGACGATCAAGCTAATCATACCTACAAATATATACACACATATCTATATGTTATTTTTCATTCAACAATCGATACGAGGGATACCATTTTTTACGTGATTTTTTTTACACGTTTTTGCGGTTTCAGTGCCGATTATGAATTTTTGAATTTATGACGTACACAAACAAAAAGAAACCAATAAATTCAAATCACTCTGGGTATTAATCATAGCACGAAATGAAATCGGCGATATAATTCGTTGAGTCGTTCGATCCACTCCGCCAGAGACAAAACAACAAAAAAGCTGAACGTGGTTGACGAAAAAAAAGGGAAAAAATTGCTTGCTCATCCTAGATCATTCATTCTCATCTTTAACATCCCCCCACCCCCAAACCCCCCAAAAACACCCTTATCTTTCTCTATTTCTCTATACATCGATATATATATATATATATATATATATATATATGTATATGTATCTATTTTTATATACACACGTCATTAACATACTCATCGTCTGCCTCACTGAAACTTGACTACATTTTTTTTTTCAAACTTACTACTTGTGTGTTACTGTTCTGTGCCCTATACCTTGCGTTTTTTTTATTAAAAAAATTATTTCCGTACCGGTACGTGCAAACGTGATGGTGCCCGATTTCTATATCCTTAAGATGCTTCCACTTTTTTCATGTTGTTCTCCTTTCTCGGTTCTCGCTATTCTGTCTCTTCTCTCATGGCAATCGCAATTCAAAAGAGCTTCAAAAACAATAAAGAAAAATTACAATTTTTCCTGCAATCATTCTGTCGCAATTAACAATTTTAATCGTTCTGTCTCTGGCTCTCGCTCTCTCCTTCTTTCTTTTCATATTCGCTCTTTGTTCGTGTGTGAAAAAAAAAATGAGAAACAAGTGTGCCCGTATTTCGAATGCTCGAGCACCATCACGGGCGTACGTCCTCGTGCAAATTTCGCCCCTGTACAAAAATATTTTTTAAAACCGTCAAGTCGATGGATCGATGTTTCGAGCGAGACGATTTTTTACGTGTCCGCCCGGTGACGTTCACCGATCAATTTTTAAATGAGTAATTAAAGTGGTCACCTCATACGACAACGATTCAAGATTTTTTTCCTAATTAAACTTCACGTCATAACTCACTAATGGAAATCCAGAGTCAAAGGTGTTTTGCCAAAAATAATTGCACTCATTTTCGTGAAAATTTGTCAGTATTATTGCGGAAATTGATCGGTTGATCGAAAGAAAGATATACTTAAAAATCTTATTTTCTCGTTCCATTCGGGTTGGAAGTAAAATTTCATGTATCGAAAATTCCACGGCTCGCTCTTACACATCAATGGTCTGAGAAAAAAAGAAACACGTTAAAATACATTCATGTATATATGCATATAGTTGGATTCAATTGCCAAACAGTGGTGTAAAAAGGACACTAGTTTATTTGTACAAAGTAGACTTTGTGCTGTGTATCAGAAGAAAAGTAAAAAGAAAAAGAAAGAAGATAGAAAAATCAAGTGAATTAAAAAAAGTCGTGAATACATTTCTGCTCATGCCATCCTGTTGTAACCATTATATTACCTTTTACTCTTGAAGGTGATAGGTGGCGAGTTGCAGGAACGTTTGATACCGGTACCCTACAGCAAGAGCTCGACAGACCAAGCTGTAAGCGCTCCTCTCTTGCTCTCTCTCTCTCTCTCTATCTATCTCTCGCTCTCACTCTATCCATCTTTATCTTTTTCTCTCTCTCTCTCTCTCTCTCTCTCTCTCTCTCTCTCTCTCTCTCTCTCTCTCTCTCTCTCTCTCTCTCTCTCTATCTCTCTCTATCTCTCTCTATCTCTCGCTCTCACTCTATGCGTCTCTATCTTTCTCCCTCGCTCTCTCTCTCTCTCTCTCTCTCTCTCTCTTTCTCTATCTCTCTCTGTCTCTCTCTGTCTCTTCAAACTGTTGACATCTACTTTCTGTACTTATCGCTTCAGTCTGTATTGTATTCTTATGAGAAGCTTTCTTATCCTCATAGAGCGTTCAATAATTCGTGAACTCTTCTTTGTTTTTCACGAATTATTTATGAAAAAAAGAACAAAAAGAAAAACCCAGGTAAAACTGACTTTTTTTTCTTCCCATTTCCTCTCAAGTGTTTCGTTCCTGATGCTCTGTGGCTACTGTTGTACATTTATATGATCGTACCTGTGTCAAAGCGCTCGCATCTTCCATAGCGAATTGCCGAATTTTTTTCTTCATTTTCGGGAAGAAAAAGTGCTTTTGTTTACGCCTACCATTTTTACCCCGGTCCGTTGGGGTGGACGATGTTTCGATCTCTCGGCAACTTTAAGGTATTCTCTACTAATCGGTACTTCTTTGGCACAAGTGGAAAATTAAACGTTGGACCTAAAAAACAAATTGGAAGAAAAATATAATTATGATCAAATAAACGTATCTATACAAAATGTTAAATTTTATTTGCAATATTTCACAAAACATATCTACTATGAAAAAAAAGAAGAATTAAATTTTATTTATTCGTTCGATCAATATTACGAATTCACGATTCACGAAATGGAAAGCAGACCAATAAAAGAGGCCAAACATTTTTTAACCAAGACTCGACTTCCAAAAATTGAGATTGAAACATTGTGACCCTAAGATCGGTATCAATATCTCTTTTCCTTTCCTACTTTTTCATGTTATATGTCGCATTCGCGCATTACTCACAATCGTCTGATAGATTTTTCGTTCAATATCTTTTTTTTTTTTACATTTCTGGCTTGGCATCGCTTCATCAGCAATTTCGCAACTTCATTAGTCAAAACTGCAATCTGGCAGGGCTAGCTGGCTTTTTTCTTTGTCAATCCGCATAGCGCTGTTCGAGATCCCGTCATGCGAATTTTTTAGCAGATGACGAACAAACGCATCGCTGAGGAGTTTTCGTCGAGACGGGCGAGTAACGAAACTTGAAAAAAAAAAAATTCAAACGTGTTGGTTGGAAATGACGAGCATGGAATTCGAATTGAATAAAAAAATAATAATGATAGTAACGTTACACGTCATTTTTCTTGGGAAAATAATGGAAGCATTTTTTTCTTCTTCAAGTGACAAGCTCGTCTTTATTGCAAAAATATAAACTATTTAGCTATAAGAATCTATTTTGCGAAGCTATATTTTTCATATCGATTTCTCAGTCTCTCATCGCACCATCATATACGCTTATGATTCAAGCTCGTCGTTTCAACGTCATCTCTCATGAACCCAACAATCTCACACTCTTTTCGCAATTCGTTATTCGTCATTATCTTTTTCTGTCGTTCGTGGCCACACGCATATACACACATCAGGGTGGTTTATCTTCCATTTTTCAATCCAACGACTCGTCAAAAAGTGTAATCAAAGATGACAAAAATTCAAAATTGGTCAAAAAATTAATTAGCCAATTCCGAAGTCCAAGGAAATGAGTAACCGAAATTTGTTGAGTGAGCGACGAATGAAAAATGGAATTTACACGTAAACCACCCTCGGACACACACCGACACATATCTGAAAAATCGGACACCATCATCGCTTTGAAGCGCGCTGAACACCCCAAATTAGTGCTTGAGCATTTTGTCAATGGCTAATAGAAACGCGAATTGCATAGATATCTGTATAGGTATGGGGTGTTCCATGCTAAAACGACCAACTAGTGGCGTATAAAGCTACGCGATTTCGTTGCTTATTTTTTTTTTGTCTTTTTCTTAATCACATTTTTCGGGGTGCGTCGAATATCAATTTTTTTCCGGACTTCTACCTCAAACGTTTTTTCACGATACAATTTGCCGATGTCGTAGTTCAGAAAAGAAGCTCTGTATAATTCTATTACTGACATTGGAGTGAAAAAGAAAAATGAGCAACAAATTCAATGAACTTGAGAGACAAATGGAGTGCCCCAAACGTACGTACACTTATATTCAAAACGCTGACAGGTACACACATTTACGTGCCTTTAGACCTGTCACATCCAAATATTGATATATACCTACATATACGTTCATTGATGAAGAAACGATAAAAAAAAAAAGAAACGTAATTGTATCGCACGAGTGAATGAAATAGAAATTTTACTTTACGTACGATGTTACCAGTTTGCGAATAAAAAAAAACCTCATACCATTACTTCGTAACACGGTGACAAAAAGAACTCGTCGGACGAGAGCAGGAACATGGGAAAAAATTGCACTGACCAGAGTCGATTAGACAAGAGTCTAGAAAACTGGTCATAGGCACTCGAGGGACGATCGGCTGATAATTAAGAACTGCATGACAGTTGAGACGAGGATACAAAATTAACTCGTAATTATTTTCAAATACGTACATAATTCGTATATTAGAACAAATTGGATAAGAAATAGATAAAATACTATTACTGCGTAAAATTGGGCGATGGCATTATTTATCTCCACTGGGATTGACGTTAAAAAAAAATGTCGAGACGCTCGACCTAGTCTTAGCGACAATTTCCAAAAAAGAAAAAAAAACCCTTTTCCACGAGAACGTTTTTTATTGACTCTCTGCACGTAATAAAAAAAAACATTCTGACACTCGGCCCAACGCGACGACGCTTTGGTTCCTCTCGTGAATACCACTCCTCCGATAATCCTACCAGCAGCAAAAGGGAAGTCTAATTTGAAATTCCCAATGAATTATCCCGGAAAAAAGAGACGTCGAACATCAAGCGAGTCGCTCGAACCAATTGGATCCGGCAAAATGAAGATTGGACGACAGAATTCTCGTTCCACTTGGCATAATAACGCGCTTGAGTTTAAACTAATAATAATAATCGATGATAAAACAAGAAAGAATAAAAAGGCATTAAAAGAGAAAAAAAAATGAAATAAAATAAGACCCAAGCATCGTGAGACTTCGTGCATGGTATAGAATCCATTCTGGTCAGCCCAGCGCCACGTACCCACCTACCCGAAGTGTGTGTAGCTCGATGGATCTTTGAGAGACGTGACGAACTTCCGGTTTGACTACTCTAATTAACCAGCCCTGTGTCGCACACATCCGTTTACTATCGTGTAAGTATATTGAAAATATTCAACAACGACCACTCGACGGAAGATTATTTTGATCAAACAAAAAAGAAAAAGAACGCTCCAATAAAGAGAAGGAAAAAAAAAACAAGTATACATGTTACGACAAAGGGTGGTGGTTGTGCTGGCGGTGGTGTGATGTCTTATTGAGGTCCGAGCAAATCTATGCAGAGAATTATGAACAAGGGTGAAGATATCGAACGATGTTTAGTTTATTGCTCGTAGTGACGAAGAAAAGAAAATAAAATTGTTCGATACTTCCTTGGAGTGTGAAAAGGACAGTACTTTCTCTTTTTGTTCGCGCGAGAAGCGCAAACGAAAGGCGCAAGGGCCCGTACGAATTGCTCGTTGCATGCTCAATATAGTCCTCAATTATTGTCTCTTTTGTACGTTAACGCAGTGGTAAGTCTATTGAACGATTTGCCTGCTTTTATTGTCGCTCCGAGAAGCTTTGTACATAAGTCATAAATGTAACACGCAAGTCATATTTATTCCTTCACTTATTTATTCCTCGTTTTTAATAAGTACTTTTTGCTATGATGGTTATTACAATCGATCGTATTACAGTGTAAATAATTCGTACACTTTGTCACAAATTCACGAATTAACGATGTTAGAAACATCGTCATAATTTACAGAATAATCAAATCTTGTTTTTTTTCTTTCAATTATTGATTTAATTTCTAATCATCATCGAAAGGGCCTCTGTTAATTAAAACGGTAAAATACTTTCAGGTTTGCTGCGTGATTCCGTGATTCCAAAAAATCACAACTTCCACACACTTCGAATTGTTCTCTTCACGTTCTTGTATTTTCTTGTCTCCTCGTTATATTTCTTTTTTTTTCTTCTACAAACAGCAAACAAAAAACCTACGCATGGCTCCTAAATCGCAAACAACAACAAAAATACGCCGAATAATTTGTACGAATTAAGGCGGTGGGAAAACTACTGCAAATGCTTCTTCGTCACTCGCTCCGCTTTTTTCGCAGTCTCCGTCAATTTTATCTCTCTTTCATTTATTGTTGTACACGTATAAGGCATAGCCCGCGAGCGATGAGGGCTCGTATTAAACTCTCGCCTCTCGTTAATGCGCTCAAAATTACGTGATATATGTACTATTTTATTTTACAGTATTGTTATCGTTATCATTATTACTATTTATTATCTCTGTGTAATGACGAAGGTGCAAGAGTATATCGCAGGCGTGAAAAAAATGGATATACTCGAAGTATCGAGCTGTACTCGGGACGTTTGATTTCTCACAATCGTCGACAACGAAATACTTCCTTTTTAATGTTTTTTGCATTGAAAAAAAAAACGAAAAAAATTCTGTGAGAGAATCACTTGTTCTCATAGTTGGAAATCGATGTTCGATGGGTGCATGCAATCTTTAGCGTTCGATGTACTTTGCCTGATGATTCATACATTTTGACGGAAGTTGTTTATCGACGTTTTTACGAGTATTTTCGATCAGGTAAACGACGGCGTTTGTAAAACGCAAGGTAATCGGAGGGTGCGCTCTCGTCTTATTCACGTTTGAGATAGTCGAAGCACTGTATTTTATTTTCTGAAGAAATGGGAATGAGCTTCGAATAAATTTTTTGCAACCGCATACGCGTCAATGAGATCGATTGAGTTTGCTCGATTTTAATCGCTACAGTGCAGCGACTACCTCAAAGAAATCTAGCTCGAGGAACGTCACTTCAGAACTGCTCGTCGTCCGAAGTAAATGAATCTCTTTCTGCGCTAAGATTTTAAAATCTATGCTTCTCCATAAATACTTTTGTGCGGAGAGACCGCTCTGCTGTGACGAGGCTCGACTGCCTTTCGTTAAAGTGCCAAAAAAAAGGGATCGGTGTACGATTTGTCAAGCACGTTCGAAGATTATGTTGGAAAGAGATGTTAAGATAGAATTTGAGATTTTAAATGTCAATTGGGAAAAATGTTGATCTTTTTTTTCGTACACTTGAACACTGGTCCGGTTTTCGCGCTCTACGCGACGAGAGCACACGAACACCGAATGGTCGACAATTTTTACAACGCTTCAAAAGTCCTTCATCCAGGATCCAATGACAAAAAAAAATTACCTACTTTTTATTCCTCTGGATCGCGTACATTTTTTTTAACTCGCGTCTTAAACTCGGTTCGATATGCGACACACACACACACACAAATATACATATGTGTCGTTTTTCTTTTTAATCTTCGCTTTTTGTGAACGCATGAACGCTTCAACGCAATTTTTCATTGCTTAAACTAACGTGCGTGTGCGCGTGTGAAATTTTTATCGTCGACTCGACTCCGCCTTTTCTCGACTATTGTCAGAGGCAAAAAAGAAATGTACGTATTATATATTTATCTTATTTTTTTCGAAATACCTTTTATTTTTATTCCCAACGCTACAGTCGTACCGGTACTTTTACAATTCCACAAATGGTACAAATTTATTCTTTATCCTGCAACGCCCTTGTAATTTGTTCCTTCCTGCGCTGTATTTTCCAACGATCATACAGTTTTTTTTAACTGTCCTTTATTTTTTATTCCGTGCTGTTTTTTCAAATTATTCTCCATTTTTTACCCTGCCTTTTTTTGTAGCCATTCTTTTTTTTCACAACGGTCTTTGAATTTTTACTCCATTTCCCCTTAATTATTGTCCTGGCCTTAATTTTATTTTCCTCCACCTTACGAATCCCTCGATTTCACTACAAGTTTCTTTCCAATAAAAATTCCCCCAGGAATTTACTGGAACGTGTTTTTAACCAAAAAATCGGAAAATTTATTACAATCTTCTTTTCAGTAAAAAAAAAAAATACGCCCATAATTCATTTTCAACGTTCTTTCCAACCAGATTTTTTCAAAAAATTACCATCATTTTTCTTGCAACCAAAAATAATCTCCAAAATTCACCACAATCCTTTTACCCCTCCCAAAAATTCTCTACAATATTATTTTCATCCAAAAAAAAAACCCCAAAAGTCCACCACAATTTGTCTCTCAATCAACATTACCCGCAAATGTTTTCCTCGCTTTACCTCTAATTCTCTTGCCCTCCCGTGAACATTCCGCATCCTTCGTTCCCGCTCATTCTCTTCCATCGCCATCCCAGAATCCAAAGAACCCCCCGAGTGTCCCTGTCGTCGGAGAAGTGGAGAAAAAAAAGAAAAAAAAACCTAACAAAAAAAACCGACTCCGGAAAGACAAAAACGAAAAGTGTACTCGTTGCTATTTCAGATCCGCGTAGTGAACGCATTTCGGCAGGGCCTAGACTCGCGATACGGCGAGCACAGCACCGTGACCCTGGCGGAGGTACTACGGAAGCAATCGACACTGAACAAACGAATCTCACAGACGAGCAGCATCGATTACGCGGACAACATACCGGACGAACTAACAATACCGGAGATCGACGTGGAGCGTCTATCGAGTCACAGCCACACGGAGACGGCGGTCTAGACGACGACGCAAACGACGCGGACGACGAAGCCGAGGACGACGAAGAAGTGACGACGCGAGATGCAGAGACGAAGAAAGAGAGCGGGTAGGAGAATGCGACGGAGAAGAGAGATAATTGAACAAATTAAAGAAGAGACTCATTAATGACAATTAAAAAAAAAGAATTCATTTTTAAAAAAACTATGAAGAAACACACTCACACAAATACACGCGCGCGCGCATACGCCAAGGAGAGGAAAATTGTCCACGATGTATGGTTCGCGAAAAAGGCTTTCCGAGCTTCTAGCCGCCGAAACGAAAAAAAAAACCCGTTGGACAACGCGCGAGCAAGAGTCGATCGATTGGAAAGAAGGGAAAAAAAGGAGAGAGAAATTTAAAAAATTACAAAATACTCTGGGAACGGCTCCAGGCTTAAGGGGAGCTGAAAAACCACCGATAGTCAACGTGACATATATATATATATATATATATATATATATATATATATATATATATATATATATATATATATATATATATATATATGTAATCGAGACCACTCTAACTGTGTGGTTCGCGAACG
The DNA here is from genome assembly GCA_963932345.1 of Ophion ventricosus. Taxonomy (NCBI): domain Eukaryota; kingdom Metazoa; phylum Arthropoda; class Insecta; order Hymenoptera; family Ichneumonidae; genus Ophion; species Ophion ventricosus. The sequence continues at coordinate 31,462,635 of OZ010711.1, read as the reverse complement.
AACGAAGAAAAAGGTAAAAGAAAAATGTTGAAACGTAAAAAAGTGAACATTGCCGAGCCGCAAAAATAATAATAATTATAATAATTTTGAAAAAGCCACGTTTGTTAAAATAATGTAAGCTTCGCCGGTGCGGGACTGTACACCGTGAGACTCTCCCACGAATTAGCCCTCACTCCCCTCCTTCGCCCTTGAGCCCTTTGCCTCTGGCCCTGTCCACCCATCGAGGGAATAATGACGACTCTCTGTGATCGACAGAAAAAGAACATAGCGTGGGAGACACGCGCCAAGAGAAGGAAAAAAAGAACAGTCTCAAGTAGAGAATTTAAAAAAAAAAGCGACTACCGACAAAGTTTATATAACGATGAAATCTTAAGTGTCACCGCCGCACGACTGGACCCCGAGATCCGAGCGATTCACTTATTAATTAGTAATTATCGAAGTAACGCACCACTGCCTCTCCTATTTAGTCGTTACGTTTATCTTCTTCCTTGCAAAGTGCATTATTTCTGTCTATTCTCTATGTCTATGTCTCTGTCTCTGTATTTCTCTCTCTCCCTCTCTCCCTCTCTCTCTCTCTCTCTCTCTCTCTCTCTCTCTCTCTCTCTCACGCACACACACACACACGCACACAAACACACACACACACGAACACACACACACACACACACACACTCTTATTCTTTGTACCTCTCTTTCTCTGTCTCTTGGATGTGTCTTCGTAAAAATATCCGATCCTCTCCTCTTGATTGCCGAAAAACGTATTTATTTTTATCGCCACGATTGCTCACGCTCGCACGATTTTCTATTTACAGTGCTCGATCTCCCATTGCTAATGATCGTATACGCATTCGTTAATATAGCCATACCTCCACGTTGCGTCTAGTCGTTATAGTCCATTTGTCGACGTGGAGGGACAGCAATCACGAGAAACGCGGGCTCTTCCTCTTTTCTGTTCTTTTTTTCCTACGGATTGAACACGCGGGTCACGAGGCGCACGGAGTACTTCAAGTGTCTCATTTTATCGCCACGCTCATTTCCCTTACATTTGAAACAAACAAATTATAATAACAAAATAAACACGTAACTGTCGCTCTCTATTTCCTTCTATCTCTTTCTCTGTTTCTCCCGCTATCTCTCTCTCATTCTCTCTCTCCCCTCTCTCTCTCTCTCTCGCTCTCTTTGTCCGCTAGTCACTCTTGTATACTACTCTTTACGATTGACGAGGCCACAGCGTTACATGACTTAAGAATTTATCTAGTCATTATTTAGTTCGTATATTGACGTACTTCCGCGTATAATTCTGCACTGGGGGTGCCTTACCGCGAAAACGAAAGATGCATTGAAAGCAAGCAAGAAAAAAGAGGACAAAACAAGAAAACGAAGGAAATACTACACGGAGATTGATCGAAGTAATAATAACAGCGGCGTACTCGTCTTTCTACGTGTGTATGTGTGTGTGTGTGTGTGTGTTAGTGTGTGCTTGTGTGTATGTATGTGTGTGCGCGTTTGAGAGAGAGAAAATAGGACATAGAAAATCCGATCGTACCTAACAAACGACACGCCGGCGGAGGTTTTCTCGACTTATGTAGTTACCCAATCGTGTGTGCTAACGATAAAGGAATAACCGAGAAACGACGAGGACGAAAAAGTAGAGAGAAGAAATGGAGAAAACGAAGAAGAAAACGGAAGAGAAAAACCACCGTAAACTTTACGCTTAGGATATTTTTAATTTAAATGTGCAAGTTCGCAAGCGTCACGGAGACGAATACGTGCGAGAGGGAGACAGACAATGTTCAAGAGACGTTATCTAATAGTAGAATTGTGTCGAGTGTGCTTTAGAACGATGAAAACAACTGATAACAATTACAGAAATTTAATAAAAGAAACTGACCCAAACGAACACCCACATACTACCGCGAAGCGGAACACGAGAATGAAAACACAGACGCACACACACACACAGCGTAATATTAATGATCGAGACGATTAAGAACAAATAAACCAATTAAGGAGCACAGCTTAAGTAAGTAAAAAAAACACACACACACATACGCAAGTGTGCACGAGGTACCTAGTTTGTGAGCTCGAATTTCGATTAACTACCGGTAGCTAAACTAAGAATGTAACGAGGGCTTCTTTAGCCTCGACGTTTGTCCCTCGATTATTTTTTTTCGCTTTTACTTGCTTCTTGTTGGTATCTCAGGCTGAAAAGTTCTCGGCCTGAGGTAGTAACGAGCGAATGGGGTAACCGATAGTACAGCGGCTGAAAACTTTTCAGCCTCCCCTTACACACACACACACACACACTCACAAACAGGAGGAAAAGAAAATAAATTCTGACGACTCTCTATTAAACATTCGAGAGGAAAAAATCCACGACAAAACCGATTAGACTACTCGATTGAAAAAATAACAGAACAATTTCGATCTTTTATCGGCACGTGGCAATGCGACGCTACGGTAGTTTGGCCTACACGCGCCGGCATTGCGAAACAATTATTATTATTATTCATAGAGAAAAAATCAGGAAGAAACAATTTTGTGACGATTTTTCCATAATTTTCTTTTTTTTTCCATCGTTTCCCTTTTGACGCGCATCATTTTTTTGCTTTTTCGTGTTTGTACATTGTGTATACTGACACATACATACACCCACACACACACATACATATGTCCCTCGCCACGAACACCGAAAGAGCTTGTTACATTTGTATTTTTGACGACGTACGCGCGCGGAGTGTAAAGAGTCTTTATTTATAAGTTGCACGCGCGAAAAAAAAGATAAGAGAAAGGAGAAAATAATAATAATAACATGAATAATATTAATCTTAATGATAATATTAATAATAACGATAGGAAAAAAGGGAAGGATTTAAAAAAAAAGAGATATTCATTGTACGGAAATGTTCGAGAGGGTGAATTTTCGTCGCGAAGGATTCACCATCGTTATTAATTACTACTATTACTGTTACTGTTATGATGCATATATTATAATTATTATTACCAATTATCGCCATTGATTTAAGACCACCGAAACCAAAGAAAAAAAAAAGAGAAAAAAAAGAACAATACCCCTCGGTTTCATCGTGTTTATTCTCATCCATCGTCCTTTTTCGTTTTTTTTTTCGCGTCGCTGCACTTTCGTCCGTCGGCAGTTTAGCGTTGATTCAACTTTGTATTAGATCGCACGGCACATCGGCGGCGTCACCTTTTTTTTTTGTCTCGCTAGGCCCTTCGAGAAAAAAAAACGATCGATTAAAGATGGTTTGACTTTACGAGTGCACACGATTATTAACAATTATTCCATACTGAATCATCTTTATACATGTACATATATATATACATATACATATACATTTATTTGTATTTATATATCTATATGTATGTATGTACACTTGGAACAATTTCCACGCGTCGATTATTCGAATTATTGAACTTTTATTCGAAATAAAAGGTTTTGTTACATGCGTGCAGATGAGACGACGAAGCTTTAATACGTGCACGAGGGGCACAAAATATTCGAGTCCGTACGATTATGCGTTTAGAGTAATGTTACATTACGTACATACACGTGACACTCTAGACCTAACCGAGTCCTCCAATTTTTTGGGTACGTTTCGCTTGTTCGAAGTTTTAAAAGAGTCATGACATTAAGATAGACTTTTTTGACATCACATTTTCTCTAGAGAAGAAAAAGAAATTGATTTAAGATTATAACGACACAATACTTTTTCACGTAGATTTTTTAGCGATTCTACAATCGAGTGCTATGCGAAATATAAAAATTCGTTTGCGATTATTTTTTTTGTAGCTCTAGTCTTTATTTTGACGTCACAATGAAATATCTTGCAAACGCAAATTTCATCGGAATCCTGACGAGATCATAAATCTTTCTTTCCGTTCACCGCGTATTTTCCAAATGCAAATGAACTCTTTCGAATTCCAAGAATAATAAAATTTCACAAAAAAATTGATCGACTTAGTTGGCGCGGAGTGGAACTAATTTTTTTGTTTCGCCGGTCGTACACAAGCAAGAAAAAAAAATTAACCGCGTAGTCCTCTTTATGTGCATAAATTTGTGGAATTGAGGGGATAATAATACCACTCAAGCTCGCTATCTCGCTCCTTTCAGTGGCTGAAAAAAAAACATGAAAACGAACAAATATGCAAACGCGAAAAATAGCGTCAAAAAACCAGCAGTGAGCAGAAGACAAGCATGCGGATGGCTTCGTCTCTCCATTCGATCTCTCCTATTTCTTCTCTTCTGAGGAAAATCGAGAAAGAGAGAGTGCGAATGAGAGAAATATAGAGAGACACACACAGTGAAGGAAAAAAAGGAGAAATAAGAAATAGCTTAAAAAAAAAGAAAACTAAGAATATATAATTCACCACTATGTGTCTTGTGGCTCGGTGATCGAACTAGTGAATTATAATAATAGATGACAAGACTATTATATAGGTATTTATATTATTATTATTATTATTGTTATTATTAATTAAATAGTCAAAGAAAAAAAGAAAAAGAAAACGCATCTAAGAATATTCATTATATTCGAACGAAAGATTTTATCACTCGCTAATCTAACAATTAACTTGAGAGTACTATACTATACTATTATATATATATATATATATATATGTGTGTGTGTGTGTGTGCGCGCGCGTGTGTATGTGTGTATGTATGTATGTATATATATAAATATATATATAGATACTGCTGCTAATTATCTCACGTTACTACTACTTTACTATTATTCATAATATCTTCACTACTATCCACTATATGAATTGCGTGTAGTATCGTTGATTTTACCGCAATTCTTAACTTTGTCTGGATATTATTCATGGATTTTATGCAACGAGGCATTGTGTATTATTGCTAGATTAAAACTTCATCGCCGTCGTTGCCATCTCAACTGGAGTAGATGTGATTAATATAAATCGTAATGTGTGTGTGTGTGTGTGTGTGTGTGTGTATATATATATATATATATATATATATATATATATATATATATATATATATATATATATATATATATATATATATATCGGTCCCGAAAGTCTCCTCCGCGGATACGTGTCAAGAACTACCTAATTCGAGTTTTTATTATCGAAAAAAAAAACTCGAGAACAATAAGTGGTATGACAAGGCTCGAGGGAAGTGATGCCTATACTGGCCACTGGAAAATGGGGGGTAAAATCTCTCTATGATGAGGCTGCAAATTTCCATGAAAGAAAAAAAACGACGAAATTCTATCGACGAAAAACCAAACAAAAAAAAAAGGATGAAAATTCTTCCTCGTCAAAGAAATAAAATATGTATACCGTCGTTTATATTGCACTATCTTTGATACGATACGAACGCATTTGTAGCCAACGAGCCCCAGTAAACGATCTTGCAGACGAGACACGAAATAAGAAGGAGTTTAAAAAAAAATTAAATAAGCCGGAAAAAAAAATCGTTCACGAAAGTACGCGTTCATTAAAGTATTCGTCTCGCTGCGGTTGGGACCAAACGTCGGTAGTTTGTTCGTCTACCTATATATACACACAAGCCGAGTTTTCCCGAGTCAATTTTCGGAACAAAAAAAAAATTACGAAAATCCGTGTGACAAAAAAGGGAGAGAAAGAGAGAGAGAAAGATAGAGAGAATTCTTTCGACGCATCGAAAGAGCAGAAAAAATTAATGCGTTTGCACTCTAACGCGCTAATGAAAGAAAATAAACGCAGCATTGAAAGTGCGGACAAACGATTTTTTTTTTAAATACCAAAGTCTACACGAGTCCGTGCACCTCCCGGACTATAAATACGAGTAAAAAAATAAAGCAAAAATTTCGTTCGGAGCTTCGGGTGTCGAATTTTCGGTGAGAGCTGTGCGTTTCGAATTTTTTCTTTGCCTCATTATCCACCCTTTCGACGACGAGTCTCCCGGTAAAGAGGGGGGAAAAAAAACAAAAGTGAGATCGCAACTTCGCAGGTGTAAAATTACCGATCGATCGGACAATAAACACGGAAAATTCACGTCTCGTGCAAACCTTCCGAAACGTGTTCTTTCGTTTTCGATCCTTCGCGCGCGTGCACGATCCTACATTTCCTTCTATAGACGTATACGATTCCGAGTCAAATTTATTATTATTATTATTTAATTTTTTCACAAAAGGTTGCCCAAAATTGAGGTCGAGTGTCCAATACCCGGACGTACTCAAAACAAAAATACAGGGGCAGGAAGGGGTGGCGAAGAAAAGCCAGAAACTTCATTGATGTCGTAGCGTACGAATTTTTGCGATTACATAGGCGAGTTCGAAATATGTCGAAAAGACAGTAAAAGGAGGTAATGCTTTGTTTGGCGAATCGCGATGAAAAATTCTATTTTCACCGGATCTACGGGCACGTCCTTTCATCTATCTAGATAGTTCAATATAGTTGAAACGCTATAAATAATAATAATAATAATAATAAGTGATTGAATCGTTCAACTGAATAATAATAATGGAGTGTGTGTGTGCGTGTATTCAACTTATACATATGCATATATGTACATAAGATATTGTATGTGTATACACTTACGATTGCGTGTAATGTGCGAAATTCAGGTTCCATAAAAATATACATACATACCTACATATGTAAATATACGATTATATATATATATATATATATATATATATATATATATATATATATATATATATATATAATATACTATTCCGAATTTAGAGCCGGCAATATATTCGCAAAACGCGTTATAGGATCTTGTTTTTTTTTTCTCACGTGTCTTTGCCAACTGCCCTTAGGATACGTGTCGATCTCGTAAGCTTGCGAAATAATGTCTAATATTTTCACATATACATATATATATATATATATATATATATATATACATATATATATTCGTGTATACGTATATATAGAATGTTAAAATACGAGAGCAAGACCTTTGCCGTGAGCGAACGTATTCAAATGGCTGGTACGTATATTTAGCCTTTAAGGCCGAGACCCTTGGGAATGAAGATAAATTGAAAAGCAAAAGACGAAATCTTTGAAAAGTATTGAAACGGCGTATTGTACAATTTTTTATGGCTAAACATTACTATGATACGTATTGCTGTTGCTCTTTCCTATACGAGATTCAAAAAGAAAAAAAAAGGTTCGTTTATATCTCGAGTGTCATGCGCGGATGAACGCGTAACGACGACTATTTCGCTGTCCTGTTCGCATTAACGATGATCGGACCGTGGTTTCTTTTTTTATTTGTTTTTCGCTCGATCGATCATGCGACGACCGAGATGCAGAGTCTCCAACTATTGTACAAGAGAATTAAGCAAGAGAGAGAGAGAGAGAGAGAGAGAGCAAGGAGTCTCGCGAGCATGAAAGATGTAGAAAAGTTGTTGGCTTGAAAACTTGATTTATAAATGAGAAAAAGAAAACCCTCCTGTCTCATCTCGTTCTTGCTAAAATTGAAAGAATACGAAAGCGAACAAAGAGAGAAGAAAACATTGGAAGACAAAAGCTTCATTCCACCTGAGACGATAGTTCCTGCGCTGTAGCATCGCGCATACGCGCGAGATCGCAACGATCGATCGCGCGGGACGTCTTTCGTGCCAGAAGCGCGCGCCCTCTGGCGGAATAGTACAAGCGCGTCACTAAACGCAGCCGTGGCGCGCAACTCTCGCCGTCACAGATGATCGACAGCTCCCAGCATTGGCCTGCGATGAGATCTTGAGAACTCGTTGCATATTAACGGACGGCGTTGTGACGAATAATCGAACGATGAAAAAAAAAAGACGCGTACAAAAACGAATAGGAACTGAAGAAAAAAAAAGTAACGAGCGTTTAAGAAAAGTCGTCTTTACGCGACAGCCAGGTTGGTTTGGAAAGGGAAAAAAAAAACAAAGTTTTCCATCGTTATACTCGTCATTTTTGTACTTATTACTATCGAATAATCGTGTTTATACTGCTGAACGCCTCATACTCCCTCTCCCTCCTTAACGACGGTATCTCACTTTTCTCGCAAACTAGTCCTTGCACATTTCCTTTCTTTCTAGTCTCGGAAATTGAAAACTTCGCGTGTGAAGAAAAAAATAAAAAAGAAGAAATGTTAACTATTATTATATCGCAGAGATCCTAGGGCGATATACGGAATGCGTTAATCGTTATGGTATATCCAGGCCTCACACTGATCGAGAGGGGTTGAAGAAAAAAAAAATATATATATATATACAAATATATAAGAGCGTATCGACGGAGCGGCCGATTTGCGATCACGGAAAAAGAAAATCTTTGTCGATTGTTACCAAAGAAGAGCGAAAAAAAGAGAGCAAAAAAAACACGTTATCGACAGAGTTTCTTGTAAACTTTGTTTACCTGTAATTTTTTGTTTGTTTATTTGTGAAAAACAAAAACGTGCTGCGCCTGTGAGATTGAACGTCTCTCGAACGAGCTTCCTTGTGGAGGATATTGCGGGTCGACGATTATGTTCCCTATAGCTTCGAAGAGCTGAAGAAAAATAATAAAGAATTAAAATAATATTAATAATGCATAATAATGTTACCCCCGAGAGTCCCTCGCGAAGTGAACAAGTTAGAGAGAAAGGGAGAGAGAGACAGGGAAACAAGATTACGATAATCTTCCTCCTTGAGAAAGTAAGAACGAGACGAAAAAAAAAAAAAGAAAATGAAACACGCCGAAGAAGAAACGACAAAGTTTATGTACGAGAATGCGGATAGAGAATAACTTCGTTAATCAGAGGAAAAATCATATTTTTCTGTCGTTACTGTTATTAATTAGTGTATCATAGTCATTTAAACTATATATTTAAAAAAAGAAAACAAGTGGATAAACCACAACAATAACAAAATCCATAGCCCGTTATCAGAATTAATGTAACACGAGGACGAAAAAAATCGACGATTTAAGGGGGAAGGTGCGTATAAAAATGGAAGTGTGAAAGATTCGACAGTTTGATCGAACGCTTATTATATAATTATTGATAAAAGATTTAATAAAACTTATGAAATCATTATTCGTGGAAGGAGCTTATTGACATTACTAGGGGGAGAAAAAAAAATAAAGTGAGAATAATATAACGTGGCAATTTTCTTCTACACGGTCAACCATTTTTAACCGATCGTTTTTGTCCGATTTTTATGACTCACGAGATCATTCTTTTTTTATTTATTTATATATTCCACACTGACTCGATGATCATTCGGTCGATTTTAATCAATTTTTTTCGGTTCCTCGTTCACCAGTCAAATCATCATCAAATTGGCCGGAAACGCGAACGCGAAATTGAAGAAGCACAACTTTGCGATGGTATATCGAACTATCATCATCCTCATACAATTTTACGAACGCACGAAAGTCTAATAATTTTTGCCGTTTTTTTGTTGTTGTACTTTTTAACAGATTTCCACAGGAATCGATTTTTCAATTTTCTTGGACGAAGGGAAAAATCGTCAAGTTCCAATATAAATTTGCATTGAACTTTGATAAATCATTTTCAAAGTTGTGATATTGTTGCTCGACGATGAGCCGTGGCGAAGAAAGATTGCCGAAAAAAAAAACAATTCGCGATACCGAATATTCGTCGGATTTAACCGATCGTAAAAAAAAATTGTTCGACGACTAATCATTTTTCGGAGGCGAGCAACATTCATTTTGGCGTCACCAAAAGATATATTATTTGCAGAAAAGGTATCGATCTTTTATTTATTTAGGTCTAAGTTGAATTTTCCGCTATTAAAACGTCTCTTTTCGTTTTTTACATCCTGGAACAAAAGTGTACGATCGTCAAGAGAGACAGAGAAAAAGAGAGAGGGAGACAGAGAGAGAGAGAGAGAGAGAGAGAGAGAGAGAGAGAGAGAGAGAGAGAAGAAGAAGAGAGAGCGAGAGTTTCAAAGTTTGCGATACAAATTAACATTGTGAAGTTTGTTCAAGTTATCCGTTATAAAGAAAAAACACGAGGCTGCAATTTTACATGTTTTTAATAATTCTCTGCGTTGTTTTTCTCACAAAACGGACACATGTACACGTAGAACACACACTGACATAGCGTAAGGTAGAAGATTCAGATGGATCCAGAGAGTAAAGATACGAAAAGTACGAAAAAAAGGTATGCTACGAGAGGATGAATATGAAAAAAAAAAGGAACGATAAAACAGGGATGTCGTGGGCTCGGTCTTGCCTACGTTGTACATAAAGCACTGCCCCACTTATACCTGAAAAAAGTAAAATAAAATAAATAATAACATTTACCGATTCACGAACGATCGGATGTACGCTTCGAAATGTGAAAAAAATCATTACATTCGATGGATGAAACTTACCCGACGACGTAGATCGTCGGAGATCGGTGCGAAGCGAGAAACAAGGAGAAAAATAAACGAAAGAAAAAAAAACAAAAAATAGCTTCATTCAATGTTACACGGAGAAACATAGCTTTCCGAGGAGAGTTTCCATTGCGGCAAATTTTTAGATTTTAAATCGGTAATTAAGCGAATACGAGGAGAATGGGAAGCGAAAAAAAAACAAACAAAAAGACGAACGTGAAACGAAGAATTAAAGGGATGAGGGAGATAAATAAATAATAATAAATTGAGAGTATTTGAAAAACTATGCTGTATTGCAAATAAAATGCGAGAAAGAGAGAGAGAGAGAGAGAGAGAGAGAGAAGTCGCGTGAATAAATTATAATATAGAAAATTAATGCAATCATGCAATCCGTGTATGGTATGATGAATGAAAAGAAAACAAAGATAAAAAATGAAATATATAAAAAAAAAACCAATTAAATCGAATATGAGAAAAAATCACGTGGTTCTGTTTGACAAGCCAACAAAAAAAAAACACATCGGTAGCAGTGAAAGGGAAGAAACAACTTATTATATTGAAGGATTATTATAATTATTAATGTAATTAATAAAAGAGAATAGTAATTATTATTGAATTATACTCATTTTAACTTATGAGATAACGTTTAAAAGGGAGGAATATTGATTTGGCGAGGTGCAGGAAAAAAGTTATTAGCGTGGGCATAGCCGAAGGACGCTGCAAAAAAAACCCAACGTCGAACGAAAAAACGGAGAGTGTGCGTTAATCGGCGACCCGACGTGAAGAGTCTTTCGTTGCAAGAGATCGGAAACAAATTTTTCTTATGTACCCGAGTTCGTAATCGATTAAAAAAAAAAAAACGATAAAGCATGAAAAAAAAACGCCAAATGGATCGAGCAATTGTAAGGGAGAATATTTTTTTATAGAAAAATCTGAGGTAAAAGCAAAAAAAAAATATTTCCTCGTCTCCCTTGACTGCGAAATTCGTGAATTTCGTTCCTATGACGTTGGGTACGAGAAACAATCTATACGAATAATACGCGAATTAATCGCAACGTTCTCGCACACCAATGTTCACTTCCTTAAAAAAAAAACACAGCTAATCATTAACTATTATACAATTTGTTTTTTCACTCGTATTAAAAATCCGAAGGGAAAAAAATAAATAAAAGACGAAAAAAAAAAGAAACAAAGAAAACTTGAACTGTCGCATCCTCACTAATTTCGTAGGAAGGATACTAAAGTATATAGTGTATATTAATATAATGTATGAAAATCGCGATAAAAATGAGCTGCCCATTGGTCTTTACGTAATCACTGTGATTAGTAAACGAATAAAAAATAAAATAAAAGAAAACGTAATAAGAATAAAAATCATTCATCGATTATTCGTGTTTGCCCATCTACGTTTTTGCCTGTAAATCGAGAAAAGCGTCCACTCGTGATTGAAACAACGGTAAAAAAAAGAAAATGAAAAGAGAACGAGAATGGATTCACCGTACGAATCCTTCTACGATTTGAAATACATTATTCGACAAAGTAACATTTAACCAAAACTGCGCCTGAATTAAATGTTAAATTTGTGGGGGGGGGGGGGGGGGGAACGTACTGACGAAAAAAAAGTCACAAGTGGAATCACCGTTTAACATAGATAACGAGGAAAAAAAAATAACGAAGCAAAAAGAAAAAGAAAACACAATTCGTTACGAAAGCACATGTATGACTTTGGTAAGCGAGAAGATCCCTCACTCCCACCTACCCCGCCCGCATTTTGTAGAATATTCATAAGAAAATAAGAGAAAGAAAATAAAATGATTTTCGTGAATCACGAAAATATGCGAAAGATTATAATAATTGTTCTCAATTCATAGGGGTAGAGAGAAACACAATTCACGATTCAGGATGCGAATGAGAATAATAATAATAATAATAATAATAATGAATGGATAAGTAAATTAATAAATAATATAAATAATAAATAATAAATGCATTATGTTAAACGTCAACTTTATAAAGAGCCGTTTCCGGTTCGGCAATTATTTCACTTTGTTTTTTTCTCGCCCTTCGTTTCTTTTTTTTTTCCATAAATTGCCTAATAGATTGAGGCACCGTTGTGACATCTCGCCGATAACGTTATAAAAATAATAATATTTGCGTCAAGCGTGAACAATAAATTATAAAAAAAAACGAACTAAAAGACGAAGAGCGTAGAGAGTTTCGATGCGACTCGTTTAAAATTGTATCGAACTCGAATTTTTTTCCTCACATACACAAACCTCGTGTACACCTAGTCTCATATGTCAGATATTGTATGTATATTCGAACGAAAAAAAAAAACCATCACCCCCATCCTCACGAAGAAAAAAGCGACGCTAAATTCTTTTTCCCTCTTTCTCCCTATCCCCTCAACGAGTCTTACAGGCCCCGTCTCTTAACTTCCGCTATTCTATAGACGGTGAAATAGACATGTAATACCTTGTATGAATATGTATATAAATATATATACTTTAATGATACAAATACATTATAAAGAAAAATTACTATTAATATAAAAGTATGGCTACGCCTGTACTAGCGGGTGCTGGCGAGCGATCTATATATATATATATATATAGCGAATTAAGATTACGTTATGATTATTATTAAAAAGAAAAACTCTTACGATGGTGGTCTTCGGAATTTTTTTTTCCACGTTCCTATCGCCTGTTTCCCGGACGTAGGAACTTTTAGATTTCGCGATGGAATGTTCCAGTGTACTTTCATTAATGGTACAGGTAAGCATAAACATATATTTTGTGTACTTACGGTTGATTATCACACAAATATCCCAGGAATGACAATACATTGCCCACTTTTGTAAAGCAACAAATCACTTGAGTAATGAGTACAGTGATACCCCAATTTACGTTGTCGCGACTTACGGGGTTCTAGATTTTTTTGTTTGACAATAGTGCCGCCCGCTAAATTGATGTTTTTGTTAGTTCTTAGTCTCAATTAAACCAAATTAATATATTTTTATTTGCAAAGGTGTACGTCTTAAGCTGTACGACTGAAGGCCTTAGGCAACTCTAGGATTTTCAAAAAATCGAATTTTTTTCTTTGTTAAAAATGTACCTTAGTACCTATAAAATTATATTCGAAAAGATTATGGGTGTGAAAAATCTCTAAGTACTCGATTTTCGAATTCTAGCGCAACCCCTATTGATTCATGTCGTGACTTTTTACTAAATTTAACCGCGTTTATCTCAAAACTACATTTTTCAAATCGGCCGGACTCATAACTCAAACAAAATTCAACCGATTCACTTGAAAGTTTAACTGTATATTTAGAATTACATTTTCTGAGGCACTACGTAGGATTTTTTAATTCTATTGCATAGTTTCTTTTTTATAAACAATTTTCTGACGATTTTCTCATGGCATTTTATACTTTTCGTTTTAGAAATGCGCCATTTTGACAAAAAACAATATATGAAAAAAATCTTATGTACTTCTATAGCTATTCTTATATATAATCGAAAAAACTTTAGTGTCTCATCATAACTCAAAAATTATAGGAGCTGTTGGTCCGGTCGTTGACCTTCCAGAAATAAAGGCGTCATCGGAAAAATGCTGTACAGTCGCCATTTTGACATGTATCGCTATGAAAAAATAATTTTGTATAGTAAATTACGTGTATAATAAAACCCCTATTTTGTAATTCCGATTTATTTTATTGTTTCGCTGAAAAAAAAATCACAAAATATGCCTTTTTTTGGCCTCTAGAGTGGCCTAAGGCCTTAAAAGTTGTACGACTCAAACGATTTTTGTCGGTCCCACCTATCACGGAAGTCCACGGTATTACAGTACGTACTAGTTATATATTTGAGTAATGAGAAATTAATCCTGAAGTTGGATTTTAATTCCATTCAACGTTTAAAAAGTATTTTTCTCTTTTTAAATTCAAAAACTTTTGCCCGGATGAAAAACGTAGTCATAATTGACTGACCATTTCGAAAGTCCCATCACCAAGTTCAGACTTGATAATATTATTATACTATGATTATCGATAAACGTGGAAAAATATTTTTTGAATACGTTCTCTATCGTTAATGTTGATTGTCGAATTTTTGAAGCTACAATAATTCTACGAACGATTGAGATAGAGTGTAATATTTAGGCGTGGTTGTTGAATCTCGGATTTGACTGGAGGTCACGAACAAGTAGATCTCAATTACGTAACTATTTTTTAAATATTTCTGATCGAGGCAATATTATAGCCGAATGCGAAAAAATGTTCCAAACGCGAAAAGTCGAATGATTTATTTTATAGTGATCTTGAATAATTGAATTCACACGGCGTTTGTTGGGTGTATCGAAAAAATAATAGGTCGATTGACTCGTGCGCCACGGGGCGAAACATAACCTCACAAGTTACGGAACAAGTGCGTACTACTTGTTTATCGAGTTCGGGTCAACGACATCAGTGACATGTGAACAGTGTAAATCGGCGACGTTAAGGTAATGCCCGCATCATATTATTAATCCATTCGAGAATGTATAATTCTGTGAAAATGCAAGTTCTTTTTTCAATCATCGGACACTTATTCGGGCGTTCGACGAGGCGCAGTAACGCGATTACAAAAATATGGAGCCAAAAAGTCGTCTGCTAGGTAATTCCGGTTATACGTCAAACCGGCTCTCGCGGTCCAGAGTTCTCTCCCCCACGATATTCCATATTATTCAATTGCAATATAGCCTTGCAATATCTGCGCATACACAAACCCACACATGCGACCGAGAGTTTTCCGTCGCAAAAAATGCAGTTTTTTCAAGATCCAACTGGTATGCGGCTACTATCTGCCCTGTATGATAATGAAAAAAGAAAATTCGTACTTCGGTCATTTACATTCGGATAGTAATTATTTTTGTTAAACTGAATTCGCAAAAGCAATAACATTTAAACGCGATAATCGTCAAAGACCTAATAATTCAGTCGTAAGACGTATACCGAATCGTCAGCTGTCATTCTGAAACGGCATTGCGATGTGAGAGAGTGAATTTTTGCTCAAAGATAAAAGATACTTCAGGTTGTAAAGATTACGCACGGGTGCTTGTTTGTCAGGCTAAAGTTGCAAATGCGACAACGAGCGGACGCCTCGTAACGATGCGCAGAGGCTTGGTAGTCGTATCCAAAGAAGTTTGTCGTTTCTATCCGGCATTTTATGTGCGCGGATAAGAATAATCGCTATCGTTAATTATCCATGTGTCTCGATGTGATAAAGATTGTGTCATGCCTGCTGGGCCGGAGAATCGCGCCGAGACGAAGAGCTAGAACGCGCAAAAAGGATTCATGGACGGCTGATACATGGGTCGATCGGGCCATGGAGGCGAGTTACGACGAGGACTTGACGGAAAATCCATTCTTGCAAGTTCTGCGTCAAGAGTACACGCACATCTTCGAGCGAGCGGTAAGAGAGGGTTTAATCGTTTGTGTACCGAGATGCGGAAGTTTTGCAAAGTCTGCGCTCGTCGAGGAGGATTTCCTTGGCCATATACTCGTGCCAGAGGCGGAGGAAGAGAGTTCAACTACTCGATTCCGTACTCTCGCTGGCAGAGAGGTGAAAGTTTCCAATCGCGTGCTCGCTGTAGAGTACGACATTGCCAAGCCGTGCTCGGCGCATCTGCTCTTCGAGGAAACTTTCTACGTAGACGAAAACTCCAAGTATTCTCTCTGGTGAGTGTCCTCTCGTGTTCTTTTCTTTACGAGATGCTTGCAGCGTAAACGTTGCTTGTTGCTCGATGATCTTAACATACGAGCGTGACCATCAAAAACCAACTTTTTTCGTAATCTGCGTGATACTTGCCAGAGAAACAAGGGATTTTCAAAATATTGGCAAGCATTTGAAAACATTTTATTTGTAGAGAAACAAATTGTGAGAATTTTTTGCAATAAAAGGGTTTATCAAGAAATTGAGAAAATCCTACGCATTTTATTGGAGAATTAAATTCAGAAGATACTAAGGTCATTGGGAGTGAATCGGATAAAAATTGTTGAAGTTACGCAGCAAGGCAATTCTCGGAAGTTTGTTTTGGGAAGGACAGCTCTGAAACTTTACCTCTCATCATTTTCAGTCTGACTGTGAAGATATAGAGATTGCAAATAAAACGTTTCCATACCAGAGCGATTGCACTAGTTTTTACGACCCTAAAGTATGAGCAAAGCTTCAAAAAATTGTGCTTTGTGACTGTCTGGACTAAATTAACGTTTTTTTTTTTTTTTCATAAGAAACTACAAATTTGCTTACATTTATATTTTTTTTTCCGCAAATACAATGTTGAACTTTGCACTGGACGTATCGACGTATCAAAATGTCTTATCCTTTGATTGTCATCGGTAAAACGATGGAGCCTCTTCAAGGAACATAAGAACGTTGTGAGAACTTGACGATTTTTCATTCGCAGGTGCATAGAGCGTCCGCTGGAGCAGAGTATCTCAGCGTCCCGAGATGACGTTCTCGCGGTAACAAATCTCCGGGAAGCGCTCGATCTTCTATGGACCGAAGTGCTAAACAAGGACATAATAAGGGAAATGACAACGGCGATCGAGGAGTTTCAGGAGAATCACGAAGATCTGGAGGACGAGCCCCTCCACGCTCAGCGTGATCTTGTGGGCGGGCTATACGCGAAAAATTTGCGAATGTTGCTCCAGGACGTCCGTTTGCGCGAGAAAACCGAGTCGAATCGTCATTTTTTACGTACGATCAAGACCGCCGCTGAGACTTACACGTTACACGGTATGCGTGCTCTTCTGCCGCGAGCAGTTGCCGCGCAAACGTCGCACGAGGATGCGGCGCTCAACAAGACAATAAAGAATCTTCACGATCTTCAATTGCGAGACTTGGGTGTACGAGGAGACGTGTACGACGGTATATTGCGAGGCAAACTCGAGCTGTCGCGTTTAAACGCGCACTCGACGGTTCTCGGCAAGACTTGTTGCCTAAGAAAAGCGTTGCGTTACGCGAGCGAGGGTACGAGCCTCGTTTCTTCGGACGACATACTTCCGGTATTGATATATCTCGTTATAAGAGCCGGTATGCCGAATTGGATAGCACAATTGTCCTTCATGAAGCAGTTTCGTTACTCGGTCAATTCGACGAGCGAGTCCGATGAGGCTGGCTTTCTCATAACGTCCCTGGAAGCGGCGGTGGAACACGTCAGATCAGGCGTACTGAGCCGACAATTGAGCGACTCGGCGTGCACAAACGACCTCAAGAACAATCCCAAGAGCTCGTTGAATCGCAAAAACGAAGATATCACGCTCTCGAACTTGTTCTCGTACATACGTGCCGCGAATCAATACGAGATTGAGGAAATCCTCGGGAGGAATGTGAGGAGAGATTCATCGTGCGACGAGACCCCGAAGCTCTGTCATCCGTTGTGCACGTGCGAGAGTTGCGAGACGAGGCTAGCGCGTGCCTCGTTCGCTCATCTACCAACCGTGAATTCGCGCGACGATCGAGGCATGACGGCGATCCACGTTGGCTCGTTGCACGGCCATGCGAACGTCGTTGATTATCTCTTGGAGCAAGGTGCCGATCCAAATGACGCGGACGCCGACGGTACTACGCCGCTTCATTGTGCCGCGTCGCGCGGGCATCAGAACACTCTGCTGTTGCTTCTCCACGCCAACGCGGATCCTCGTATCACCGATTCCCGTGGCAACACACCGCTGCATCTTGCCGCGGATCACGGTCACGAGGGTTGCGTTAAGGCGCTTCTCTACTTCACCGAGCAGATGGGAATCTCGATGAACAAGAGCCCGGTGAACGCGAGCGGCGAGACACCGTTGCATCATGCCGCCAAATGGGGCTACGGTAATATCGTGCAAATCCTGGTGGAACACGGCGCCGACACGAGAGCGACCAATCGACGCGGACAAACGCCACTGGTCGTCGCCCACAGTACACGAGTCTCGAAACTCCTGGAAAACACAACGAACGGTGTATCCAATGGCAAAGTAACGCGTGTCGAATCAACGCGATCGTCGATATTGCGCAATGGTGATCGGAACTTCCGTCCGATCGTCGAGTCGTTCTCAAGGCCGAGAAACAATAAGAGTCACAAGATCGATCGATTGTTGGCCGCAATCGCCGAGAACGATCTGCGACTCGCGTGCTATTATCTCGGTCTTGAAGGACCGCTCAGCAGAACTCCCGTCGACGAAAGTCCAAGCCTCTGTCATCCACTGTGCAACTGCGAACGCTGCGCCACAGCCCCGGAAGACTCCGACGAGCACGAAAACGACGAGAGAGCACCCAGCCTGGCCTTGAACGCTCGAAACTCGAGACACGAGACCGCTCTCCACGCCGCGTGCGAACACGGACGCACCGAATTGGTGAGGATCCTCTTGGACGCCGGTGCGAGCATCAATTCGATCACCCTCGAAGCTCGCACACCGTTGCATCTCGCATCCTCCCGAGGATACCTCAAAGTCGTCAAATTGTTGCTCGATTGCGGCAATTGCGAGGTAAATGTCGTCGACGCTTACGGCGATACGCCTCTGCATCTCGCAGCGAGAAACGGCAGTCTGGGAATCGTACAAATGTTGATCAGATACGGGGCTGATACTAATGTAAGGAACTCTCGGGGTATCGTGCCCCTCGAAGAGGCGGAAAAACGCATCTCCAACGATATTTTCGCGATGCAATCGTTTTCCAGCGTTGTCAACGTACTCAAAAATTGCCGAGCGATCAATACGTGCGACAAAAAAATAGAATAGACTTTTGAGAGGCTCAAACATTTCACCGTTGATTGTTGAAGATACTGATGTTTTTAGACGAAGTTACGTCCGATAAAACTTCAACCCCGACGTCTCAAGCCTAACATGGCAGGACTGGGTTACAACCTAGCCTAGAAGTACTGAATTTTTGTTAAACAATGTTTTTCGAGGTGCCTTTCCGTTGCTTTTCCTTGAGGATTAATCGACAGCGTTTGCCCTCAGAGTTGTGAGAAGTTGACACGCCAACGTATCAAGTACGTCTTCTTAAGGGACATAAAGGGTTACAGATTATTAAGGAATCTAACCGACCGCAAGATTGTTCGGAACTTCCGAAAAACGAATAGACTGTGCTAATCTAAAGAAATACGCATAAATTATTAGACTGTTTTTCTATTATCGTTCGTAGGCTCCGCCGAGCGCTGTCCTTTTGACAATAAATCACTCGATTATTGCTTTTATAATTTAAGACAAATCCCGTCATGAACGATGTGGCTTTTTAGTCACTCGCGGGGATAAATGGAATACAAATAGAACAAATTGTTGAGATTATCGTTCGAAAAATGTAAGCCTCATTTTCTCCCGTTACTATTTATTCCTGGACCACGAGAATGTCATCAGGTCGCGGGGCGATACTGTAAATATCAGGGATAATTTACACCACA
Source organism: Ophion ventricosus (assembly GCA_963932345.1). Lineage (NCBI taxonomy): Eukaryota > Metazoa > Arthropoda > Insecta > Hymenoptera > Ichneumonidae > Ophion > Ophion ventricosus. The sequence continues at coordinate 31,442,878 of OZ010711.1, read as the reverse complement.
TTATTATTTACAACGAAAAGTCTATAAGAGTTAATATATAAATTTTACAATACACACATACATATATATATTTATATATATATAATTGCTATACGCCTTTATGTACTCTAGAGGTAACATCATCCATAAAAAAAATATATATATTTTACACAGTTTATGCAAAAAAAAAGGGGGATAATAATTCCACGTGCCTGTGAGATTTTCGTTTGTTTTTTCTTTTTTCGCTTTGTGCCTTTACTAAACCTATAGTGTGTTTCACACTTGTGTCCGTAAAATTGATTGTAAGTACTAAGAAAAAAAAACAACGTCGTTCTTCCTGTACGAATTTGCTACCTCGGCCGCGACTTCCGGTCGGCACAGTACGTAACTTTCCAATTGTACGAATTTAACAGATAGGAAATTAATCCGCGCATGGAATATCACGTATCGTAACGAAAAACATCGTTCTCCCGTCTCAACAAACATAACGAATACATACAATTGTTTGGGTTCGTTTGATTTGATTATTCGAATACTAGCTTCGATTATTCGAACACTGGTCCCGGAACCGCGTTCTCGAGGGTTTTCCCACGAAACAACCCTCGGGGAAATTAAGGCCATGCGTCACGTCGAGCGAGCAGTTGTGAGTGCGTGAGAGATAGCTAATTCGCAGAATTGCAGTGTTCTCCGAGACGGCTGATATTGAGGAAAAATAAAAAGAAACACCTTCCGCTCTGTTAAACGACGAACAACGTCTTTCTCTTCATTCTGCCGAAATGTGATCCGTCTAGGAGTAAACTTGGTCATACGATTTTTTACCAACCGACCGTGTGAGACATGGCCTTAAGAGTCGAGCGTTTCAACGATGAATTTTAAAGGATACGTATCTTCTTTTTAACGCAGATAAATGCAACGATAGTTTGACTTTAAGGTTTCCGTAAGTTCCACTACGAAGTTTTCGAGAAGAAATATATTAAAAACTATACAGTGTAAACAGTTTCTTCTTACAAAAAATCGCAAATTGAGCGGGCATTTTATTGTCAATGGGCGCAGTGAATATGTCAGCGGGACAACTGCGACCACATTCACGGTTTCCATAAGAAATTTCATTTATTTTCTTCTCGATAACGATGTAGTGGAATTTATCGAAGCGTTAAAGTTGAACTTTCATGGGAGGTATTGACGTTTGAAAAAAATTAAGTGTCCTTTAACATTGATCGGTTGAACGCTCGATGCCTTCTCGAATCGTTTCGATCGGAATATTTTTACCCTATAAGTTTCGTCGTGATGCGAGCACACGTTTGTCGCATTTATTTATTTCGCGGCTGATCAGGCGCGCCTAACTCGCCGGTGGTAATGTCCATACAATCGGCGGCTCTTCCACGACCTTTCTTCGATCTTGCTTTCTTCCCTTACCGCGAAATCGCGCCCTGTTCGGGCTCCAATCGATTCCGTCGCCCCGTACCCTCCAAGCTGGTGTCGTCGCCGTCGTGTGATATGTCTTATCCGCCTCCTCGACGTAATCGTGTGCCTGATCGTACTCAAGGCTGAACACGAAGTCACGTTGGTAGTAATCCCGGAAGATCGGCTCGTTGCGGAATTTTTGCATGCCGCACCACGTGTGCGAGAGCAACAGGGGAAATCGTGAAAGCCAGTATTCCGTGAAGGCGACCGGTATCTCGCCCAAACTCGCCTGTGCCTCTTCGGTCAATTCTCTGTAGTGGTGTTTCTGCAAAATAAGCACGGTAGCGAAACTACGGTAAACGAGAGTTTGAGGTATTCCTTTTGCGGAGGTCCGTACTTTGTGAACGCATAAGCCAGGGCCCGGTCGAATCATTAGTAGATTACTAAGTTACAATCACTCATACCCAACGATGAATTGGAATGAAACGTTTCGCATAAATTTTGTAGATTTACGACACTTTTAGATGCTCTCTGAAAAGTCGCAGTTACGTAAGTTCTTCCGTTAGTAACAGTTTTTCAAGTTTTATCATTAATATTTTCTTCAAACGTTCGGTGACCAGCCCGGTCTTTATCGTCGTTAGAGAATCATAAGAATATTTTACATGCTTAGTGCAGTTTATATTATACTTATACTAGCTTTTACCCGTGACTTCCGCCGCGTGGAATTTATGACGCCGTGGGAGTGTAAATATTTGATTCCTTTTCAGAGCATTTCCTTATAAGCAATATTTTTTGTTGTTTTTATTGAACGGCACCCATATCACCAGCCCCGTGGACGAACTTACGCGTGAGCACGTTACGTAAAATTGACCGTGGGAAAAACAATCTTTCCTCAAATCTAACGCACAGCAAAAATAGGCTGTGCGTTAGATAAAAGTTCTTTGCGCCTGTGCATCTTAAAAAAGATGTTTTTCTATACAAACTTTTCCACCCCCTTGCAACCCCTTGAGGGTTAAATTTTGGAAAATATTGGAATACGTGTTGCATTAATCGTATTGTAGAGTATTGATGCCATTTTTCAAGTCGATCCAACCAAAAAAATATGTTTTTCAACACAAACTTTTCTACCCCCTTGCAACCCCTTAAGGGTTGAATTTTTCGGAAATGCTGAAATACGTGTTTCATTAATTTTATTGTAGAGTATTTATGCAAAGTTTCAGGTAAATGCGACCAAAAAAATATTTTTTCCCATACAAACTTTTACACCCCTGTTCACCCCCGTAAGGATCGAATTTCGAAAAATCCTTTCGTAGTGCACCTCTACACCCTCTAAGGAACATATGTACCAAATTTCATGTTTCTATCTTCAGGAGTTTAGGTTGTGCGTTGTCTGTCAGTCAGTCAGTCAGTCATGGAACAGTTTTATATATATAGATAAAGTGCTGCATAAATTAGACGATTTTGTTAAAAATTCGGCAACTTGGCTTGAAATTTTACGAGTATACTGGGATGTATTTTTACTTAATTGTAGACAAAAATCAGTTGTCAAATATTCGGGTTCGTGAAAGTACTACCATAATCGTCAAAATGTTGAAATACTCCTATTTAAATTTCGAATAATTTTGTGGTAAAGTATAATTGTAATCCATAAAATATTGAGACAGCACAAAGTGTTGCATTGATCGTGGCAGAAGGAACAACTTGGCGCGTGAACGCAACCTGTGAGATGTAAGGTACACCAACCAGTAAATGGACAGAGACCAGTGGATGGACGAAAGTTAATTTACGTTTAAAATATGTGAAGGTTATGAATTGTCGATAAAAACTAGGATCACTAGAATTTAGCAAAAAAAAAATCACGGGTGTTAAAACCAATTTCTTAGTTTAAGGACACGGCTCACAGGTCCAATCGGTAAAAATCCTTCGGCCAAGTTTTCTCCTAGCCGGAGCACCTTTCGGGTAAACGAAGAGAAAGACATTGTTCATCGTTCAACAGAGCGGAAGGTGTTTCTTTTCTTTTTTCCAAAATATCAGCCGTCTCGGAGAACACTGGGGAACTGCAAATCAGCTAACTCTCTCCCACTCATGGCCGTTCAGTCGGTGTGACACATAGCCTTAATATCGAATTTTGATGCGATATGGGATTATTCTAGTTTGTGGTACTTGCACACCGCGCAACGTCGTTAAGATACGGCTCTGCACAGTAGGTGCTCTAAAGGCGAAAACTTTTTATGAGTTTCGAGCGTAAGTATTACTTTTATTATCTAAGATAAAATCAATCTTTAATTTTTTTGTTGCAAAAATCACCCTAAACGCAACTCAAATTTACCTTGTTCCTCAAAGCTCGGAGAAGATCTCTGACACTCTCGCCTCGATAGCTTCGATACTTTCGGAGATCGCTCGCCACTTCCTGGTCTATCTGTATCCTCCAGTCACACTTTACGATACGAATGCTTCCGCTCTCCAGTGCCAAGAGTGCCGGGCTGGTCGGCTCGTCCTTCTCCACCCGATCGCTCACGTCCTGCGAATAGAAAAGCATCATATCTTGTATCGATCTGATTATTAAAGAAAAATGACGTTGAAGTTTGCAAGGTTGGAGTACGATAGTGAATTATTTTCATTCCACTTATTTTATTGGGCCGATTTAGGGTGTGAAAATCAATCGAACAAGTTTACCTATTTTTATTAGCGTTTTATGACCACGATTAAAAAAAAGCGCTTTGGATGATGACAATAATCAAGTAATGAAAAAAAAAGTAAAAAAAACGTTGCATTCCAAGAATGCAAACATCAAGGTCGTAAAGAAAAAGGAAAACTTCTGCAACGTCCAAAAGTTTTACCTGGAAAAAGCCGAGGATCCGTCCAGCTTTCCAGAAGAACGGATAATTTTGAACAACAAGAGCGGCGGGGCGAGCGGTCGGATCACTCGCGATCATGGCTCTTATCAGTATCAGTGCCAACTGTTTGTCGTTATCGGTGCCCGCTTGTAGCGACAACAGATCGCTCTCACCACCTGTTCAATCAAGTCGTTTTTTTTTCGTTACTCGTAATTGACGTAGAGCTCGTAGTCTTACCGAGGAATAAACGAGACGCGGATGACAATCGTACATAATATATTGGCCTGTCTTCTGAGGGGATCGCCGAAAGGATGTTTCCCACCGGACAAAACGTAATAGAAGACGCAACCGAGCGAGAATATATCAACGGCGCAAGTCGTTCTCTCGCCGTTCAATATTTCCGGTGCTATCCAACCGTCGGTCCCAGTGATGCCGGATCTCCGTGAAAACGACATACGGCCGAGCTGAAGCTTCTTGCAAAGTCCAAAGTCGGATATCATCGCTCTGACCTCGCCACGCGGCCCGGGCACCGACAGCAAAACGTTGTGAGGCTTTATGTCTCTGTGAACTGTGAAACGAACATTTTAGTCGTATTGGTCTCGTTCGTAGACCCCACACCGTAGTGTCGACGAAAATTACCGATATCCAGCGAGTGCAAATGAGCGAGACCGGAAGTCGCCTGATGCAGGATGCTCTTCATCGATATCGCCTGATCGTTGTACGTTCCAGCGACGTAATCGTGCAACGTTGCTTGGGCAAGCTCGAGCGCAATGTAGCGAAACATTCGATCTTGCTCGGTGCAAAAGTAACGCACAACGTTTGCGTGAGCGTCGGATTCCCGGAGAAGAGCCACTTCCCGATCGGCGAAGGTAAAACAATCGGGCAGCAATCTCTTGACCGCTACGGATCGACCGTCGAATTGACCTCTGAAAAAAAAATCGTTAAAAAATTACTAGTACTCGGATGGATAATAAAATGGACATTTCAGATGTCAAGACAAAACGAAGGCATATCTCACTTGTAAACGAAGGTTCCTTCGCAACCCTTGCCCAAAACTTCCGATGTGTTGATGATAATTTTTCCCACTCTCACGGTACCCTCGCATATGTCCTCGACCACCGCGACGTTCTCGTTCCGACCGTTGCCGCTCGTACGACTGTTCTCTCTCGAGCCCTGATCGAAATGCTACATATTTACACGTAGGAAATCGATCTCGAAGACCCGCGCAGGGTCCCAAACACACGAGAGACAAAAATGCAATTTTATCAATAGGCGAGACTCGGAAGGTTAGCGCCGATTTCCTTTTCTCGAAAAAGGAAAAAATGGGAAAACGAAAATGTCGAAAAAAAATGGGATTCCGATTCTTGCAGCTACCCGTAATACGTAGTTTTACGTTTTATTCAAGTTTTCTTTTATCCGACGATTTCTATCGAGGCTCGAGTTGAAGCCTGCCGGGTCTCTCCCCAAGTAATTGAGAAAGGAGTATTCCTTACCTGCGACAGTTGTTGAACCTCTTTGTTCATAGCTACGACGTACCAGCACATCGTTATTATGCATCCAAAGAGTATGAGAACGAGTAACTTGAGTCCCTTGCTCTCTTGCTGATTGAGCCAAAGTTTACTGGCGTGGTAAGTCGTAGCGATGGCCCTGCGCCATCCGGCTCTGTTGTCGACAGTGGCATTCGTCTTCTCGTCGATCTTCGATGGGAGTGCTAAATTGCTGGTAGCGTTAAGCGCGGGCGGATCGGTTCTTATAATGGGATCGGAACGTCCGGTGATCTGTAGAGGCTGATTTTGCGGCTTGTACTCGGTGGGTACTCTGTAATGACCGAGCATGATGAATTTCTTGTCGTCGAGGATACTCTGATAATTGTCCCCGAGTGTCTCGACACGGGTGACTCTAACGTGATCCCCGGGCACCGGAATCTCGTCCTTGTAAACGCCCGAAAAGCTATGCGGGCCTTCGAGCATCATGTGACCGGCGTGGCTGGATATCGTCGCGGTCGAGGCGTCGACCAACGACGGCAACGCGTAAAGACCGTGCCGATGCTCCCCGATGTACAAGGTAGGACTGGAGGAAAACAGATATCGAGTTAATGGAGTTTCGGAACAGCCTATCTTTAAGGGGTATCGGGGGGAGGAGGGCGGGAGATTATATTGTTCTAGAACCGATCGCCAACTTCGACACACCGATATTTCGTTTGAAAATGACACGATTACTGTAATAAATTTCGAATCGTGGACTTAAGGTATTACTGGATGAATATTAAATTTTTTAGAAAATTTTTGAAAATTTTAGGAATGATAGTTCTTGATAGAATAATAATGCATGAATTATTTTAGAATATTTCGCTAAATAATTTAGTAGTTATAAACATTTGAATTTAACACGGCCGCTCATGGGAAAACAGCTTCTGCAGACGTTAATGGTTGAAAAAGGAATGAAACTAAATCGCGGTAAATTCTGAAAATATTATATCATCAAAATTTAGGATCAAGCAATTTATTATGCTAAGTTTCAAATAAATCGACTGAGTAATTGTCGAGAAATGAATTAAAGTAATGAGGAGTATCGCCTTTTTTAACGATGAATTAATAGCAATCATTGGAAAGCTCAATATATATTGAGTTTTTGGGTAATTATTGATAATAATAAGATTATCTGAACGTATTAATTAAATTTAAAAATTGAGAAATTTTTGTTGTTGGACGGTTGAAACAGATGTACAATCACTGATAAAACCTCAGTCAAGCACACGCCAATACGTCAAATTTAGCGTCAATTATTATTAAAAGTGGAAAATTAACATTTCTAAGTGTTAATTTATTATTAAATTAGCTATTTGTAAGCCTTAACATGTACGACATGATCTAGACTTGTAAATCCACGATTCGCCCATTTTGGACTAACTTTTGCCCGATGGTCCATCCCAATAATACCTTAAAATGGTTTGTAATGGAATGTCCGGCACTGTGTGGGACACTTAATGACGACCGTTAATGGTAGTCACAAGGCGAACGGTACTCACAACAATTTGACGTCGTGCTTCTCAAGACTGAATGTTTGCAGTAGATTGTCCAGCGTACCCTCGGCTACGCTCGTAAAAGGAACGGTCACGAGGCCATCTTTGCTGAAGGTATAAGCCCCGATTACTGGACTCCCCAAATCTAATTCCCAAAGTGCAATTCCCAGTCTACCGTCCAGTGTCACGACTCGACCGGTCGAACTCGTCGTGAAGTGTACCAAATCTGTGAGTCGAAGATAAAACTAAAATGAGAGCTCCTTGCCAGCAATTTACGCGGACGGAAATTTGACGAGGACGAACCGTAGCCGTCAACTCCTTCGGTTTCCATCTTCGCCGCGGAATAATCATAGAACGTTACGTTCCACTTTCTGTCCTTGTTCTTGCTGTCGATCATTATGATATTGTACTCCGTACGACCAACGTAAATAGCATTTTGAGTCTCCAGCGGACACGTGTTCTCCACCTGATCGAAACTCATAAGATGCTCCTTCTCACCGGTCAGTGGATCGATGCTGAACCAAGTGTCGATCTTGCGCCCCGTGTAGAGTATACCGTCGCTACTGCGACACGGACTACTCGCTACGAGTTGCGGTATCGTGAACGGCAATTTTTTCAGCACCTCGAAACCCGCGCCGAACAAATACAGCGATCCGTCCTTTGGATCCGGCAAAAACATCGGCCTGCAATATCAACGAGAACTGATTACTATCCATCCACACTGATTGCTATCGATGCAGGTGGAGCCATGAACAAAAAATGTTATCTCTGAGCCGAACGATTTATTTATAACGCTAAAAAAAGGGCTTGGGTGGAAAAACATTACTGTCGAATGAAATACTAAATAATTTGCGCATCTTTTTTCTTTTTATCAGAGATTGAGATTGAGACAGAGACAATGGTCCTGTCTAAAAATATTATCGGCAATTCTAAACTTTTTCCACCAACGAATGTCATATTAATGCATTCTTATAAATTGGTCCCGACCAATTTAATCTACAGAAATTCAAATGTGATAATTGGCTCTCAAGTTAATACTCGGTGTAATTAAACCAGTTAAAAATTGATCTACGAGTAAAACCAATCAATTTATTGCGAAAATAAATTCCAGCAGAAAAAGTTTCTGAATAATACAAAACTGCATCCTGCAATCATTAAAAGAATGAAATATTTTTTTTTAAGATCATACTTTTCCTGATGATAACTCTACATATAAATTAATACATTTTCGTAATGGAATATGTACGGTTAACTACAATCAGATTGATAAAAATAATTGAACGGATAATTGTAACAATGATATGAATAGCAATGATCATAACAATTATTCAACTATAAATCGAGTTACAAAACGTGGCAACTCGCGTTGCTAAACCGACAACCGGAACAAGCTCAAAAACAACTAATGATGAGTCATAAGACTCAGAATTGAAAACACTCACGTTTACGTTACAATATTATTCATTTTTTTCTCAACAATAATGAATGGAAACATTTAACGAAATCGATGTTTGACTAATTCGGAAATAAAATGACTGAAGTTAAAAATTACTATAGCTTAACATATTTAAGGGAGGAATTGATTGAGTTGAAACTGACGAAGGCTCAAAATATTTAGGTCTCGAATTTCCTACGATTAATTTCTAGGGATTAATCAACCAAGTTCAATCTTTTTAGGGCTAGGTGATTGGCCACCCTCAAGTGAGGAGATAAATACATCGCGCATACGTACACAGTAGTCTGGCCTATGTTGTGGGGGACTTTAACTACGGGCTCTGAAACAGACAAAATAAAAAATAAAAACAAGGCAGTCAACGATAACGTTACGAGTATGCATTGATTGAGACACTTAGCTATAGTACTTCCGCGTAACGCTTAAGCATCGAGTGCATCGTGCAGAAAATAAATTGTTTTCGCAAACTTTCAGCGGACGATCGATAATATGCGTAATGACGTGTCCTTTTCCACTTATTCCTATCAGTCCGAGCAATTTTACGTGCAGCCAATTGGCATTTTACGGGCTCGAGTAACCAAAAATTTTCAATATCGATGACAAAAAATCTAAATGAAAAATAAACTTTGACGAGTATCGACTGCACAACTTTTATAAATTAGGCGACTTGAGATTCGATCGAAATTCCTCGGATGAAAATGTCAGTCGAGAAAAAATTGACCGTGCAAAAATGTAACGACACTGATCAATGCGATTTAAAATTCAGATCCGAGGCTTTTCATGTGCGCCATAGCGATACTGATTGCTTTTACACGTAGATTCGTCTGATGAAAGTTCAACTTCGGAGTAAGATCCATTACTTCGTTTTCGAGAAGAAAAAAAATGACAATGTACGAAACTTAGCAGTTTCTCATAAAGAACCCGAAATTTAATATCTATCGCAGATGTATCAACCTCGATAAATGACAAAATTTCAAGTTCACGATCCCCCATACAAAAAACTGTGTTAAATCATCTACATTTTAATTTTTTTATTTCTCGAATACGATGTAGCCAAAATTACGTTAACTGCGAGATTGAACTTACATCGTGTCTACGTCTAAAAAAGATCCGTATCCTTTAGAACTCATTCAGTAGCTCGAGCCTCCCTAACGCAAAGAACCAGATTGAACATCAGAAGATCCGTTTTCCCTTGAACTAAGATGTGCTCCTCACGGATCTACTATTAAGAATATGTTTTCATCTAATTGAATAGCCCTGAGGCCAGCTCGGAGCTCATAGAGAAAAATGGGGAACAACCGTTGTCCTGGCGCCAGCGTACAACGCCGGTACGCTGTTCCACTCCGATAAGCGATCCACTGAGGGTTGAGAAAAGCAGAAGCGTCTCATCCTGCTCCGATACAAGACCGGTACTGCCATTCTATGGAAAAATAAAAATTTTCATTAACCCGACGAAAGGGCGGTACCTGCTGTTTACCAAACCCAAAACTAAAATTTGCAGTTATATTTATCGTACATCATGTCGAAATTGTTTTCCCATGCATAAGTATTCCCCAAAAAAGAACCATGTATTATTAAGTCCCTAGGAACAGTTACAAATGTTTGTTTTTCAAAGAACTCTTCGTTGAATGTTGCTTCATAGGCCCTTTAGGGATTTCATAACCACATCCCTTCCTTTTTACTCCCCATTTGTCATTTTGCTATTCCCAGTTTTTTTAATACTGCCGGAGCAGACGCCGGTCGTCCTGCAAGGTACTCGGCGCGCGCGAGTCAGTGCCTGAGCCAATGCCACTTGTCACGGAAGACCGCGGTAGCCTGGTCGCGTATCCACTACCACCCCTTTGCCGGAGCTTCGTTACTCGTTTTGCTTCGCTATCGAACGTAAAGTGCAATTTGGAGTTCGTACCTCTGGCGACTGCTGCAGAACTCCTTGGCACAGGAGGACAAGCGTCAGAGCGGTCAGAGCCCGTGCAACGCCGTTGGACAGACTCCAATTCATAGTGTCCGAGACTTTGTGTTCTTGCCGGAACGAGGCTATGTGCGCTCCCGCGAACGTCTTGGCTGGCCTTCAAAACCATATGCTCCGATGATCGAGATTGTGTCGTGCTTGAGGATACCGGAAACCGAAGTTTTTCTTACGAAAACTCGCTCGATCAACGGTCATTTAGATTCGCACACGAATCCTCAAATGTCCTTGCCGACGCGAAATTCGTGACATTGCGTCATTTTCTTTCCATTTGTTTTATCACCATTATACGTTTCGAGGCGAAGTCACACGTTCCGAGGTGGTATCGGTGGTAGAAAAGAAATTCGAACATTTGTTTTCACCTCGTATATTAACGGAATCGCAACAAAGCTTCGCTTTGCGAGACATTTGTTTTTCTTCACTTGTGATCCTCACTCTATTATTGAGGTAGCGGAGACTTCTTTTTTTTTTTTACGATACGTCTCTATTCATTGTTCTCCGCGCAACTTGCCGGAAAACACGGCGAAAACAGGTGGACCAACCACTAGACTGGTACCACTGATCTATGCAGTGGGGTCCAAACTCCAAGGTAGGAAAAACACGTGAAAGTTAAAAAATGTAGATACAATATTTCGGCACCAGTCTCGCTGCGATCGAATTGAACCTAACGATATAGTGATAGCCAAATCAATAAAAGTGGCGATCACTGCATTCGAGACAGTAGAGGTTAGGTTTCCGTGTTTTTATCGGGACGAAGAGGGAACGAAAAGACAAATGTGCTGAAACAATTGTATTTTATTTTATTGTCGGTTTTTCCATGTACCGATTTGTCGGTAATAGAAGTCCCGACGGAAATAAGTCTATACGTGCGAAATGAAAATTAAGGGGAGAAAAACCTTTAGACGCCCGAAAATGAGCCATATTTTGTGAATTTTTTTGAGGGTGATGAAATAATCACATCATTTTTAATTTTTAATGTGATTTTATTATAGGTTTAAAGAGCTCAAAACATTTTTTTTTTATAAAAGAAAATGGCGACGTTATAGCGTTTTCCCCCGGGCGTCTTCCCTGTGCCATCAAAAAATGCTCCATTTTTCACGTTTTTACTGTTCATGTGAAACAGAAAACAAAAATATTTTTCGATTACTGACACATGTAGGGGAAGGATAAACCTATAAAATTATAAAAAAGTATAAAAATGGAAATGACGCGGGCTTTTTAACCAAAAGTTCAAAATTTCGACCATTTTTTCGACAGTTTTTACCCCGAAAAAATTATTTATCTACGCGATATCCTTCAAATTTTAGGTTTATCCTTCCAGTAATATCATAGACAGAAACCTCTCAAAATTTCAGCGAGATCGTTCAATAAATTTTTGAGCTACAGTGTGAGCAGTTTTTGACAATGTAGTTTCGAGATAATCGCGTTTAAAGTTTCAATACGATAAAACTATACATTTTAGTGACTTACCGATCAATTAGCGATTCCAGGCCCATACACTAACCCTTCAACTTCCTCGAAAAGCTGATTTTCTTCCATTTGCTGCTGTTTTCGGGCTTTACGAGCTACTTTTGTCGGGGAAAGGCTCATCCGGTTCTGCCTCTCTATCCGTGCCTCGTCGGAGTTTTCGGCGAAAACTCTGGAGTACATCTCAACAATTATGTCCAATGCATTCATAATTCTTAGAATGGAGGAATAGCCTTCATTAAACACCCCAGCAGCAATATAGGCTGCGATTTCAACGATTTTGAGCCCAGAATGGAGGTGTTTTGGAGCTAATCGCCAAACTGTTGCGGTGAAACTCTCGTTCGCGTTTTGGGTATGGCCACCCAAGCATCTTTCGAGTAAATCTTCCCTCGACAAATCTTCGTAAATTGGTAAGAGATACTCGCGGTATGCGGTCTCAGCGCTCTCCACTATGAGCTATAACTCCGTAAATATTTCATGTTTCGATTTTTCCTTTTAACAGTATCTTCTTAATATATTATACTTTCGAAATATGTAAAAAAAACCATTTTTTGAAAATTCTAAAGGGTTTTCTCTCCTTAATTTTGAAGACTAATTATAAGCTATTGGCGATAACGATTGCGTCTGACAAATTCGCACCTTTATTAATGAAAATGAGAAAGAAAAAATATTTCGATAAATTTATATCAATAGTGAATGCTTAACGGGTTACACCTAGCTTGTGGTTGGAAAAAAGAGGAATTTTCGTGAATTTTTTCGGGGAAGAAGTATTCAGGTAAAAAAAAATTTCTTTTGCATTGAAAAGTACGGTTTTCATTATCTTTTACAATTATTCTATTGAATAATATTTATAAATATGGTAAATGCAATGGTTTGAGCAGACCGCTGTTTGTAAAAAATCATTCGCGGTGACCACTGCTGCTCGAAAACAAATCATCCGAAGTAAAAAGATCAAATGCATTTAATTTTTGAATGAAATTATCTCGTGTTTGGACGAAGGATTTAAAAGAATATTGATTTTTGAAAAATAGCCATAGTCTAAAGTGAAAATATCGATTTGCAATGAAAAAAAGCTCTATGCTCATTAATAAAAAAAAAGCTATGCATTGAAAAAAAATGTGAAAGAAGCTGGTAAAATTTGAATTCGATCGGATTAAAATTTAAACAAGGCATTTAAAATTTGCGGGATCACGAAATAAACGCCCATAACACCCTCAATTTGGAACTGCCCGATTTGAAATTTTCAGAGAATATTTGCACATGTTATGTGTGGGAGCGCATCAAAAACAAAAAATCGACATGTTAGCTTACGACACCAATCAGAGGCGCCCTTTCTGTTGTAATCGTGCATGGTATTGGTTGTTACTATTTATCGACAACGGAAAAAGCCGCTAGCGAGTTACAGAATCGCGCCACAGGTCGAAGTTTTGTAGGTTCGGCACCTACAGCAGCGCCGTGTTAGGAGAACGCTTATTCATTATTTTGGGGACGTTCAGAGTCCGGTGAACTCGCCTCTAATCTTCATAAATTGATCCAAAGAGGAAAAAGTGGCAGAGTGGCACCCGTCGATGAAAAAATTGTTTGCACAGCAAATTCATTAGCATATTGCGAACGACTTACACACGCATGAGTTTAGCTTTGTTTTTCCTTTTCCCCGCATCGACCTAGTACTAAAATGTTCCTGCAATAATAGTACATTCTCAAAACTATCGAAACTATTTTTAATCTCCGCAACGTCATTCCGAAACTCCAATTTTCCCAATTCATCAAACATCTTCCTTCGAGTTCCGCGGTCGTAAAAACAATAACACATACAACATAATTTCGCTCGTTCGAAAATCAAAGCATTTGGGAAAAAAGCCCGTCATTATTGTGACATGGGTGCCAGCCACTTCCGGTACCTGCGGCGCCACCTCAAGAACCGCGCACGCCACTCAACGAAAGCCCATCTTACACATAAAATCCAAAGAAAAAAAACGCGTCAGTAGGAAAAAAAAACGTAGTCGTAAATTCGGACTACGTACGTGGGTTCGTAAGTCTCGTGATAAAACAATAACGCGAAGTAAGACCCGCTGTTAACGTATCGGCATACACGGAGCGAGTGACGTTAACATTTTTTGCGTATCAGCCGGGAGCGTTATATCGCGCGAGAGGCCGCCCGAAAGGTGTCCCGAGGAAAAGAGACGCTAGAGGCGCGCAAAAGTGCGCGAGAAAAGAAGGAAAGACAAGGAAAAGAGCGAGAGAGGAGAGAATTCTCTCGTCATTCGATAGCTGTCAAGACGGTAACATCGGCGCGGTTCAAGGTGGCTTCAAGAACGACATAACCCGCGATCGCAATTAATTGCCCAGGGCTAATCGAGGGCGTAAACCGTACGCTTCGAGGAAGTTCACCAATATCGAGTCTGTATCTCATTCTTGGCTGTCATACGAGGGGTGAATATACCACGTTAATCTCTATCCAATCTAAATACGCGACGTTTCTTCCTCCCGTATACATATCTATTTCGAGTGAAATTTCGTCAGATATCCGAGGCGATTAGATCAATCACACGCAGTATCCACGCTTATTTTGAGGTTCGGGAGCGCCGCCACGTACATACCCTTGCAACATCGTAGCAGTAGCGCATACAGTTCGGGGGAAAAAAAAAGAGGTGGGGCGCGCGCGCGCGCACACGTGAAACAACGCCGAGCGCAACATCAGCTAGGAAGCAGCAACGATAAAGAAAGCAGAAGAAAAAAAAAACAATCATGGGTCTGACGATAAGCAGTCTGCTGACGCGTCTCTTCGGCAAGAAGCAAATGAGAATTTTGATGGTGGGTCTTGACGCAGCCGGCAAAACGACGATACTCTACAAATTGAAGCTCGGCGAGATCGTGACGACCATACCGACCATCGGCTTCAACGTCGAGACCGTCGAGTACAAGAACATTTGTTTCACCGTCTGGGATGTCGGCGGCCAGGACAAGATACGCCCTCTGTGGAGGCACTACTTCCAAAACACTCAGGGCCTCATCTACGTAGTGGACAGTAACGATCGCGAGAGAATTTCCGAGGCGGAGCGAGAATTGGCCAATATGCTAAAGGAGGACGAGCTCAGAGACGCCGTACTTCTCGTCTTCGCCAACAAGCAAGATCTACCAAACGCCATGTCCGCCGCTGAACTGACCGATAAATTGGGACTGAACGCGCTACGAGGACGTCACTGGTACATACAAAGTACCTGTGCCACTCAGGGCCAAGGCCTCTACGAGGGCCTCGATTGGCTCAGCAACGAACTCGCCAAAAAGTGATGAGGCGTCGCGTGATTCTGCATCTCCCCCTGTCCGCCTATGGTCATCGAGTTATACGAGCGAACGTCTGGAATTGTCTCGACCTCGACTTTGAAACATGTGCGTTATCTCGGCTGGCGCTACACTCGAGCGATAACACCGCCTTGCTAGGGAAGCCAGAACTGTGAAATTCATTTTATAAACAAAAATTCATTACCTTTGGTGAAAAGTTAACGATCGGTTGTGAAAAATATACACGGAAGAGGGTGGAAACAAGATTTTTCATGTTTTTTCTTCAATGTAAAGTGACGACGCCCTGAGGATCTGCACAAAGCCATTTGTTTTGTTGTAGCAACTCGGCGGCGGCATTGCTCGAACGTTTAGGATCGAATCTGCGGCAAAGTGCCAGAGCGATTACTAGTGTAGATATAAAACACTGGAGAAGTGTACCAAAGATTTTTGCGAAATATTGAAAAAAATCGTTTTGCAACATTTTTTATAAACGCTTTTTCGTCAAAAAAAAAAGTGCAAGTGTGCCTCATTTAAAATAATATTTTATTAAAATCCTTGCTACTCTGGTGTTTTTTTTCGCTCACATTGAGAAACACTTTGTTATTTTGCTGCCGGATCGATCCTAAATATTGGAATAATTTCGCAGGGCTTCAGCGAGAAAGATAGCTCTGGTAAGACTGCCAGTGCGCCATTATTTCGTATTGAAGAAAACCTTCGAAAATTTGTATTTTTGTGTATATTTTCAGGAGCCAATTGTAAATTTTCAATAAAGTTCTTTAATTCTTTTTCTAAATCAAATTCAAAGTACTCGTATTCGGCCTAACACGGTGGTATTACTCCTTTAATCGAAACTATTCTCACCGACTTTTTAAATTCTACGGTGGCCTCGATTGCCATAAAAATTCCTTTGTCGTTTATCTCCCTGTATTAATAATCTTATGGAAAATCGTTCCGATAGCCGGACCAACCCCTCCCCCCGACATCGCTCTAACGCGCAGATGTACGAAAAACACACGAAACTATGACGAAAGAGAAAGCAAAACAGAATAAATCTGTGCGGCAATCAAGGGCGAGTGCCGACGTTCGTTTAGATTCATACTTTTTTCTTTGTCTTTTTTTTACAAACGAAAGATTCGTAATAGTCGCGCCGGATTTTCAAATTTGAAAGGACGCTATATCACTTTTAATCAATTTCGTTGCAACGTCGATTCATTGTTCCGAATGAAGATTCCATCCCGTGAGGCGCCGAAAAAAATTATATATATATATGTATACAAAATAACGTAGCGCGTTTGTACGATCATGTTGATTGAGTGACAGATACATGTCCGAAACTACTAGCTGTTTTTAGTACATTAGTACTCGTAATGATGATCCACAGGAACGAGAAGTATTCCGATGTGATGGTTTTTTTTGTTTCTTTTAACACACACACGTAGACGCATACAGATGTTGATAATGGTGCGAATTGTGGGCCCCTTGCGCGGGCTGCAAAGTTGTCGATTTAATATAAACCTTTCACTTTTTTTCTTCCCTTTGATGAATGATGAATTGTTTGTATCACAAAGAAGATTAGCCGTTCAGGCAATGAAATAAAAATTAATAAGATATTAAAGATTGGTCGTTGATCAATGAGCGTTTGGTTGCTTCGTCTCCAATGTATTGAGTGTACAAATTAATTTCTTGCTTCTTCTGTGATGTCAACATTTGTAAATGTACGAGAAAGATTTCGATCGATAAAATAGTCTACATTATTATTGTCATCGAGAAATATGGAGACTATTTTTGTTCGAAATATTGTACTTATGTGAATTTTTAAATTAAAAAAAAAAGAAGCTATAATTTAATTCGTACACTGAATAATTTCCAAAAAAAATCCGAATGAAAAGCTGTCGCGATGAATCATCGAAGGGTCTCGATCTAACAGGCGAATGAATTTTTTGCGAAATATTCTAAAATTACGCCTATTAACCCACATACATACGTAACTTTATTATTGTACAAAACAGTACATCCCGGAGGTACATACGTATTTACTCGTAACGTATCAAACAATTTCTTTTGTTTTTTTTTATACATTTGGCGTCGCTCCGTTTAAACTTTCCGTGTTCTTTTTTTTTCTCCTTTCAATTAACAATAATTCTGTGATCCTGTGTACTCGCGAGCTTGGAGGATAATCTCGGATGAGCTTCCGCGGAGCAACACGTGCAAGCATCGTCGCGCGGACAAAGAGGATTTTCTTTGTCGCCCACACGTCGAGAAATTCCCAATCTCTACTCCTACGTATTATTTACAATGATAACGAGGATATTTGATATTCTCTTGCGATCTCTACGAACTTGGTGCGAGTACAATTGTGTACAACGTGTGCAGCAATTACGTTCGGGCGTATATTTTGTTTGCGGTTGTGTAGGACGCGGAACGAGGTAAAAATTCAAGCCGAAATGACACGCGATTCCGTCTGGAACGGAAGACTCGAAATTTCGAAGTTCGACGTCGAAAATGCGACGTCCTCAGAACACGCATTTTGACACCCGAGCCCGTTGCATTCCGTGAACAAAATAACTGAGAAAAATTCCGATAACTATTGTTTAAGTAATTGTCGATAATTGTGCCAAATGCGTGTGCGTGTGTGCACGCCCAGACTATAGATAACGCGCGCGCATGGTTGGCATCTAGTGATAGGCGTTACGTCGGATGAAAGCCGATGGAGTTGCTACAGCAAGAGACACCTGGGAGGGCCGAAATTTCGCAGGGTGTATCGTTTCGGCTTGAACGAAGACCACGAAAGCGATTTTTTCGAGAGAGTGGATACGAGAAAGAGTGTGTGAGCGAAAGGAAAGGGAACCGAAAGAAAAAAAGAAAAATCGTGCGTCGCTATCAGACTTTGCGAACGACCCACGTGGTGGACGGTAGATTGGAAGCATCGCCAAGCGCCGGAAAATGATTCTCCATCGTGTGGCTCAACGAGTGTGCTCTCTGATCGGCACCGATCTTCAATATTTGTCCGCAGATGGTACAAGCCTCGAGATTGTTACTCGTTTTTGGTTTGGCCTCGCGTCGATGAATCTCGTAGAGTTCGCGCTGTTTCTCGATGTCCGGTAACAACACGAGAATCTCAGGAAAAACATTATCGAAAGCTCCTCGTCCCATTGCGCGACGGCAGCCCTCGTAATAATCGACGGCGCTACAGTCGCCTTGACGAAACGAACCGCTCAGACGACGAAATTCCTGTATGGCCTGTTCTTCGTCGCCAAGCGCCTCGGTCACCCGTGCCACGAGGCTCTTGTTGCGTTTTTGAAAATCAGGTGGTGGGACGTACGCGTGAATTCTCCTGTTGTTGGTGTATTGCTCGCTGGTCGGCAAAATAGTGTAAATCTCGCCGGAGCTATTGGTGAAGGTGAGACCACTGTCGTTGAGCTTCGTTGCGGTGCGTTCGTCGGCTTCGTTGCAGATCTTAACGGCAAAACCAGGAGGCGGTGGAGTAGCGCTGCCGAAGCCAGGCGGTGGATTCGTCACTTTTCCGATCGTGAATTTTCCATTGTTTATTGGGGCTTCGTGGTTTTGTGGCGCGCTACCCAAGGATGGAAATTCCTCGATCGTCCGCGAGGCGTTCGAATTCAAAGCGTCGATCTTGAGCTCCGAGCGTTTGCGCACGACCTCGGCGTTGTTCCTCGTCTCGCGTTGTTGTTTCTCGCTAGTGTTGGTCGTCGTCGAGGTAGAATCATCGGCACTCGCGCCACCTTTTCTCTTGTCCTTCCTCGAGGTTTTCTCGTTCTCCTTTCGCCCATCGTCGGTCGTCCTAGCCGCGTCCGTCTCGCCGTTGTCTTTCGACTTGATCTCTTCCCCTTCGAGGTCGCTCTTTCGCGCCACTACCCCTTTCGTCTTTGCAATGTTATTGTTGTTCGACTTGGAGCTCGTCGATTCGTTGCCACTGGAATTATTGCCGCTTGACTGCTTCGTCTTTTTCTTTTTGGTTTTTCCTTTTGTCGCGTCAGCTACGGATCTCGTATTCTCGTTCTCGCGTTCTTTCGAGGTTTGTTCTCGTTGCTGAGACCACGACGACGATTCGGGCACAACAGTGACCGTAAGCTGTTTCTTATTGGCACGAGACGCGGGTTTCGACAAACTCGGAAAATCCTCGGACGATGGTAAACGTGGCGGATATTCGGGGAAAGGTGAAGGCGCGACTTTTTTAGCCTTCGAGACTTGTTCCGTCGGTTGTTGCTTGACGCAGGTGACTTTGGTCCATTGGCCGGTATTGGAATTACTACCGGTCGACGTAGCAACGCCTGACGCGTTGGTTCGCCTAAGCGCTGGAAAGTCGCAATCCATCGAGTTGCGCTGGGCCGGTCTTATACGAATGTTCGGTCCGCTTACCCGAGTCGTCACTGTGCCGTCGGTCTTATGATTAACGTGTATAGAGACGTTCGGCGTGGCGGAGGACTTTGGACGGTGAGACGACGCGACGCTGCTCGCCGAGTCTCCTCCCTTGTTGTTGTTGATGCTACTGCTGTACACGCTGAGATTGAGTGTCTTCGGAGCGCTAGTCGATGAACAAGGCGCGCCAGGATCGAGGGCCGGGAAATTTTCGTCCGTCACCGCCAGCGCTTTGGACTTGAGGCTACCGCATATCGTGACATTGGCTCGTCCTCGCGATTGCCCGAGGCTCGGCATAAGAGCGGGCGACGAGGCGTTACCGAGGGTCGGAAACTCTTGGGTACTACGCACGTCCGGTTGTCGGGCGAATGCCGCGCTCTCTACAACGTCGAACGGGATCTGAGCGAAGCCTCCCGCGTCACCGGTCTCCGTCTGATACTCACGGACACTCGAGCCCATTTGCTGTTGCTGTTGTTGTTGTTGGTGTTGTTGTTGTTGCTGCTGCTGCTGCTGATCGCGATTATTGTAGTCGCGCGGTCTTCGGGAATTTGACTGCGAGTTAATGCTCCCGTTACCGCTCATCGTTCCACTCGCCAGACTGCCCCCGGGTATTCGCCGATTGTTGCGATTGTCACCTCGAGGCGCTAGCGTGAACTCCAACTCCAGGGTACGCGCTTGCTTCGCCGCTGCCTTACCCAAATGCTTGCCGTGCGTACACGCTTTGTGTGCCTTCAGATCGATATCCGTGCGGAATACACCGGTGAACATTTCCTCGGAGCATGCAGCCTCCTCGCACAGGTAATGCTCGTTGCGAAAGTGATCGCGCAAGTCGTTGTAAGAATTGTAGTAATGATGGAGACCGTCAGCGTCGCAGAAATGACAATAGAGGTGATCGCGACGCAAGTGACGATACAACTCGTCGTTGTCCATGTAACGCTGGTCGCAAAATTCACAGAGCGGATGACCCTTGTGACTACGGTCGTCCGGATCGCCCTTGCGACGATGCTGACTCAGATTCGAACGGGTGTAGCAACGCCTCTCGTGAGAGAATATCTGAAAAATCGAGGCGATTCTGCAGCAAATTGGAGAATTGCAATCGTTTTTTTTTTTCTAGGCACTCCAAGCTTGCATGTAATCAAATATGGGAATAGACAATTTCACAAGAGGCAATAGACGCTCACTCGTGTCGCGATCTCCCGTGTCAAGCTGCATTGACCTGGACTAATACTCGGATAAGTGATCGCACAGCTGCACACTGACTTGCGCACCGATTACCGATTAGGGAACCATAGAATCTCTATTACGTTTTTTAAATTATTCTCCACTACTTTTCTACTCTAGGACTGGCCGCGACATGGTTTGATTGGCCTCTAAAAAAAATTCTCGCATTTTTTCCACAAGCCTATTCACCTTTTCATGAAGCAGAGAGAATCTCGACAATATGCTGTTGCGCTATAATTGAGATGAAGAAAAATGTATCCAGAGGGAAAAAGTTGGATAAGAAAAAATGAAAGTTCGGAGAAGTCGAAAAATATTTGGGAAATTCTTGAAATTTTAAATTCTTTTATGGAGGCTTCCAATCGAAAAACTGTAGTGTGTCCATATTGCTTGCCGTTAGTGTACAGTATCTTGATAAAAAAATAAATAGAAAAATAAACAATCGATCGATAGACGAATAGACAAGAAAATATATATACCCTTAAGTTTTCGACGCAGAGATCACAGTAGTGCAACTCGTGTCTCCTCCTCATGTGGTCCTTCAGGCCGTTAAAATTGCCAAAGAGCTGTTTCTCCTCACAAATGGGACAAGCATGCGCGAGCAGCCAATTGAATTTCTCCTGTATGTCGGGACTGTCGAAGTATATGCTGTATCTTGTATCGACTAGATTGCTCCTTCTCAAGTGACGAAAAGGCTTTACGATTCTGGTAAAGACAACTTTCGGCAGATCCTGACGACAAATAGGACACTCGTTTTGCTGACAGAGAACTCTCATTCTCGTGCTGCACTCGTAACAGACCGGATGCTCGCAAAGTCCTATGCTGTAAATCTCTACGTCCCTGTAGCAGACGACGCAGGCATTGACGTTGCCAGAGTTGCAGGCTACGCCGCTGGTCTCTCTGGGCTCGGACATGACCGTAAATCGCTGCGACAGAAGAACAGAGAAATTAGTGAAGCAGCAGTAACAGAAGAAAGAGAGAAGGAGAGTTTTTCTCCAATGGCGTGGAAAGCGCAGACCCAAAACAAAGTTGACGCACAATGACAGGTTGCAAAAGCCGAGAGCGACAGAGTTGTTTTTTTTCCCAATGCAACAAAGTGCAAGGAGTAGACGAAACGTGAGAAAAAAAAATGTCACGAATTTTTTGGAAACGTTTTTTTTTTAAACCTTTTTTCTCTTCTGACACGAATTTTGCGACCTCGCGGTTTTTTAATAGCGCTCACATTCCACGTAACGTGCGTGCGTGATTGATGATGCA
Organism: Ophion ventricosus; assembly: GCA_963932345.1. NCBI lineage: Eukaryota > Metazoa > Arthropoda > Insecta > Hymenoptera > Ichneumonidae > Ophion > Ophion ventricosus. The sequence continues at coordinate 31,420,613 of OZ010711.1, read as the reverse complement.
CGAGAATAGAACGAGTTATATACGTTACGGACATACGTGTGAAACAGATGTCAAGGGTTCGTTGGTATTTTTTCTCTTTTCTGTTTTTCTTCAATGTAGTCGCGTGCACACTCGCCGAGAGCACTTGGCCGTAGAGGTTATCACGCGCGCACGGTGCTTTCGGATATTCCTATTTATTGTTATAGCGCCGTCGCTTTAAAAAAAAAATTTATTCCTCACAGTGTGAAACGCTCGCGCTGTTACGCGATAAAATCGCACACCCGAATTTCTTCGATTGTATTTTTATTCGACGATCCTTTTGGGGCGGCGGGGAGGGGCAAGAAAAATTCGGGGAGAAACGGGAAAGGGAATTTCTGTGAATTCGCCGTGTCGTATACTTTCGAAAAATGTGTGTATATTCGGGTAGGATGTATATTCGGGGCGATTCGGTATATTAAGTGTCGTATCGATAAGAGCGGCGTTTCTTTTTTTTCAACCACGTAAACCGTTCTCCCTTCTGCTGTGGTAAATCTTGCATATAGTTATATGTTGTGGCACCGACGCGTGTACAGATTTCCGCATTCTGCCAGAAACAACACACACACAAAACATACGCCTTATAGCGTGTCAGTACAGAAATGGATTAACAAGCTTGCATCATCGAACGCGGAAAAGTGGTGGAGCGCGAGGAGAAAAATACCGATAGGTAAAAATGAATGGAAAAAACAGGAAACCCTCAATTGCACGGTGCGAGAACCGTAATCGCGACTTCGCGATTGAAGATCGACAGGCAGCGCTCGTGGTGACGGAACGACGAAGCCTTTTGGGACCGAGTTGTTCCGATGTTTTTTAAACAAAACTTTTTTTTTTATTGATTTAGAATTGTGGCAAAATGAATTTTTTTTAATTACCAAATTATTTTAAAAAATTTTAAGAATTTTAATCGTATGAAAATAGTCGCTCGCTGAAATTTGACATTTTTTTTAATTTCCAAGTTTGTGCCGAGACGTTGTCGCGGACAGTGTAGGCGGATCAACATTTCGAGAAAAACTTGTTTGGGTTCTGATTCCATCATGGACGCGTATTTCATCGTTTATTCGTTGCTAGACCGTGTAGTCTAGCAACGAATTGGCTTAGATTACCCCACCATCAAGTGTCACATCGGTGCTAGGCGCCAAACATCGCGCGGCTAATGCGCCTGCGTCCAGTTGACGGTGGCGCCGTTCGCGCCACTCCCCACTCTACATACGTCGAGAGTGGATTGTTGACCTCATTTCGCACGAGTCCCTTTAAGGGGGCACACCCGACTAGACGGCGGTAAAAATAGGTGAATTTTGGGAATTATAATTTCAAAAACTATTCGTCCGATTTCATCCAAGTTTGTTTCATTCGAAAGTATAAATATTGCGTTGCGATTACGTGAATACGTGAAAAAACACGAATTTCCAGATTTTTTTGCATTAAAAGTAATTTATCTACATAATTAAAATTTTATGTACATATTATTACATCTATCAATTTTCCATTTTTTTTATATTTAAAAACGATGGCTGCACCACATATTTTTCCAAGACGGTAGCCGCCCGAGTCGTTTTACAACGTACAACCTAGAGTCTGATGCATTGATCTGAAACACCAGAGTCAAGGAATTTGACATTTTTAAGTCCCACACGTTCTATGCGAACCTAGAAAATCCGAAGCAAAGTGAAAATTCGAAAAATGGTATATGTTTGAAATAAATGTTATATTTTTCATGTAATTTTTACTATAGAATTTCTTAATCAAAAATTAGTTTTTAAAAAATATTTTCAACAAATTTTCGGTTCACATAGACGGTGCTTATGTTGTCTAAAAGTGGGCAAAAATTTCAAAATGATTAATTACTTGAGTCATCTTATACGAGGTTCACAAAACAGTGATTTTTAGAAAAACGCGTTTTAAGTTTCAAGACTTAAAAGTTTTGTAACTAAACAACCTACCCATTGATCTGCGATTTCGGGTCCCTCAGCTTCCTCGTGAAGTTGATTTTCGGCCGTAAGCTCTTCTTTGCGTTATAAAGCGATCTTCCCCCTTAAGGAGGGCCGAGCCGTTCACCGATTAATGTTCTGCACATCCATTTTTTTAGACTTGAACGTTAGACTTCGAAGTTTCCATGAAGCTTGCCAAATCGTTTTCGAGAATCTTTTTTTAACTAAGCACTTTAACATCGTTTTTTAATAGAAAAATTAACTGTGCTCATTGCCAATGAAGAACCAGCAAAATTCTTGATTCTCTGTCTGTATGAAATCTCAGGATCGCAGGGACAAAAGGGATAGAAGTCGTTCGGACATAATAACTGTACAATGTCGCAGAATTTGGTTTTTTTTTTAACACGATAGATGGTAACATTTATATGCGATTTGAAGTAGGTGGCTGGCATTCTTCACCCGCACGTTATTATACAGCTAAAGTAGTTTCCCTTCCTGAGCCTTCGTATCGTTATTTCCCGCTCTTAACTTACTTCTTTTTCTTTAGTTCTTCGAATATATACTCAAATACATTCTTCTGCTCTACAGATTAACCGCGATTCAAATAATACTATGGAGATTATACACGAATAAACATTCATACAGTCACGTCACTTTGGGCCCGAAACACACGCCTATTGCTTGATTATAAACACACACCAAAATATTACATTTTTTTTTCGTCCTTTCCCCCCTCGTGTCATCGCTCCGGCCGCCCCCTTCTCTTCCTTTTTCTTTATTCTTTCATTTTTTGCATCGTTTTTTGTTTTGTATCTTCTTTAAACTTGTGTCTCGAGCGGATGTGGCGTGTAGTCCAAGTTTGCGACACGAGTTTACACCATTATACCAATATACAACTTAATAACTATGGTAAGAAAACGGAAAATGTACAAATAACTCGAATCGAAGATCTTTTGCGTTTTTTTTAAAGAGTTTTGTGGTAAGTGTGCATCCTCCATCTCTCTCTCCGTCTCGCATGCACGCACACACTCTCACGCTCTCTTGTTCGGTAAGGTGTGTTTGTGTGCCTATATGTATGTTTCCATTATATATATATATATATATATATATATATATATATATATATATATATATATCATTTATTTATGCATGACTAGAAGCAATGAAATATATGTTTCAGCTATCTCGAATTTTAATATTCGAAAAATAATCTTTTGGCGTTCGTTCGCCCTCCACGTTTCATCGTCCTTTTTTTTCATGCTTTTCTTCTCACGAGCAAACTACATAGGCGAACTATAAATTGTGAACGTAAAGAAACAATGGAATATAATTTTATCGTTCTTGCAATCGATCTTTCTCGGATGAGCTCGATGAAACGTTCGCTGCGAAAAATTCGCAAAATTTGGGAAGAAACTTTGCGACCAACTATCCTCGTGTTTGGTACTCGTAATCATTGAAAACGTTAAAGCGAACTCGTTGTTCTATTTTTCCAGGAACTCTGTATTTTGCGATACTCAAAATGTAATCCGTAACGAGAAATTTTCACGGAAAAGACATTAAACGAAATAAATATTGATGCCAAACACGACGTTGATGTGGGAAATATTTATTTGTGAAATTCCCAGAGGGTTTTGTTTCCTCAGCTGCAATCGGAAGTCGAACGTTTCTTCGAGAGCGCTCATTCGAGTACAATAATTGAGAGAGTCACGCAACGAGATGCACGCGACTATTATTTTGCTACGGTAAATGCCACGTTTACTGCTCTCAGCGTATGTCCCGTTTGTTCTCCGCTTGTTGTTTGTCTTTTCGCGGTCGCTTTCAACAATAAATCGTCGACTCGATTGAAAAGGTGCACTAGACGAGCCGCGTCCTCTAAGTATCTTAACTACGTAGCGCGAAATTTGATCGTGTCGTTGTCACGAGCGTCTCGAGGGTTCGATTACGTTTTTTCTTATTCTTCTTCTTTTTTGTTATTGTTGTTGTTTTTAATCGCTCTCGAGACAACGAGGGAACGCACAATTCGTTTTTTTTTCTTAACTTCTTACTAATTTTGCGGAAGTACTCTACGAGCTAATATATGCGGTCTCTTCTTCGATAATCGCCCGCTCCTCTCTCTTTCTCGCGGCTAAGACGATCACGATGAGAGCTAAATATACATAATATCAATGCGACGGGACATCACACACCGCTTCCGTATTTCTTCTTACTTCCCTTCGCCGTAATAAGATATTACTCTATTCGTTAATCGGTACGCTCTATGATAACCCGAATGTTTTAAACGATAAATAAATAAAAATTAACGGTACAATACTGAACAACTGTACCTCTCAACGAACTATACAACTCTCTCACTCTCTCTTCGTTAATTTTTTGTGTGTGTGCCGTTTCAGTGCTTCGTATCTCTTTTCTTTTTTTGTTCGCGCGTCCGTTTTTTTTCTTCTATCCCCCCGAAATATCCATCTAGCTCGTTACACGATATACGTTAATAAGCATAAGCGATCACACAAGTACGCTGCCGAAATTTACGTGTCGGTTGATCCTTTCGATTCGCGATCGAATTGTTTTTTTTCAGTGAATGTTTCGTTACATATATATACATATTTGTATGTATATTCGTTCATATTGTTAATGCAGTTTTGTGTAATGAATACTGGCCGAGAATGAATTGAGACGAAAAAAGAGCCACCTTCTAGCCGAGGATTCTTCAAGGATCGTACACACGCGACTCGGATCGGCTTGTTTTTTTTCTCTTCTTTTCCTCCACGGAATCTCAAGGATGCCGTAAAGCGGCAAATTTTTTGCAAATTCCTTATACTACGATCGCCGAGCAATCTTTACGCAAAAAAAACAGGCTCTTTGCTCCCTTCGGCGTTAGTTTTTCTTTGCATTAATTTGTGGGTGTCTTTCTTATGAGGCCTATCGTTCCATTCCGAATGTTGGACTACCTGACTGTCGTCGTAAAGTAATTCGATTAAGTACGGTCCTGTCGGAGATTGTGGCGCATATATACACTAGGCTGCCGAACAAAATAAAATGCAAACTCTTATCTCTTCAAACAATATTACCAGGTATAAAAAAAATTGTTGATGTTTCTTTTTGCCACGTTTGATTTACACGGAGAATTTGCGCTTCTCGTTCAAAGTCGCGTGAATGACTCAGCATCTGACGAATATTTGTTGAATGTGGTTGAGGATTCGCGATTCTCCTTGAAAGTTTTGAAAAGCTTGATTTTCCAAACTTCGATACCATTATTTTTACACAAATTGGAGCAATTTCAAAAATGGCTTTCTTTAAAATTTTCAACAGACATAAATGCATTTTTCAAATAGCTGTGATTTGGTCAGAAACAATGATGTCGAGATTATTAATGGTTTTTTTTTATAGGTGTTAAAGGTCATCTTTAATATTCAACCAGATTCAACAAATGTTGATGAGTTGCTGAGTTATGAAAGTTTGAAGGTACAGAGCGATTTTTCCGCGTAGACTTGAAGATCTCAATGTCGACATGCATTTTTTTCAGAACCCAATTTCATTGTTCGAAGGGGTGAGAGTTGAGCTTTTTCATTCGACACGACCTGATACACGCGCACATTCGTGTCTAAATCCTATCGGCAAAATCGACGTTAATATAAATATAGTCTGGAGAGTACGACGACGAATATTTTAAGTCGAGATCTACGCGTGAAAGATGAGACTCCGTGCAAGTGTGATCGGTTTTGTCAATCTTTTCTTTTTTTTTTCTCTTCTTTTCTCCATTCGTCGTATTACGTTGAAGAAAAGGATAAAAGAACAATTCAAAGATGTCGGAGAGTGTCCGATACGTGAGGATAATTGTATAAGAGGGGGGGGGGGGGGGGGGGGGGGGGGGAATTTGTGTGTCACATGTATATCGAACGTCGTCTCACGTCAGTAGTCTCACTGTGCAAATATAACTTTGAAAATATATCGTACATTTTTTTTCGCTTGAATTAACTCGATCGATTTTTTTTCCTCCTCTGTGTGTGTATGTTAGTGTGTTTCCTGTTTTTCGCTCCTCTTTGCTTTTGCGCTTTCAACATTCTCTTACTCTCAGTACGCCGGTGCCTGAAACTCGCCCATGCCCCGTTGCTGTTGTTGCTGGGCAAACGGCGGTTCTTGATAAGCCGCGTCCGTTGCGTCTGGATAACTCGTGTAGCCCGCCCCACCCGCGGGATCCGCCTCATAGCTCGGGGCGAACGCTGCGTCCGTGCCTTGCTTGAATCTCTGGAACGCGAACCAAGCGCTTCCCGCCTAGGAAAAAAAGGGAACGTGCCGAATTTCACACTTTCTCGGTAAAAACAAAGCGTAAGGGATGGGGTCGTAAACAGCCCGAAGGGACACGCGAAGTATCGTTAAAATATTGAACAAAAATAACCTTACAAAAAATATGGAATATATGATGTTTGAAAAAAATATATATAAACTAGCTTTCATCCGAAGCTTCCTCCGCGTGGAATTTGGCCCATAAATACTTCATTACCAGTTGCATCCCTTATGGGGGGTTGTTATAAAAAAATCCTAAATCATGCGTCTTATTATTTGATTTGAAGAATATTTATACTAAGTTTCAAGTTGATAGACGCATGGAATACAATTTTCCATACAAACTTGTACGTCCCATTTCAAACTTTTAGGGTTTAATTTTCGACAAATCCTTTCTTAATGCACCTCTACACTTTCTAAGGAATATATCGTTCAAATTTCATGTTTATGTCTTCAGCGGTTTAGGCTGTGCGTTGTCTATATGTCAGCCAGTTAGTCAATCACAGAACTCTTATACAGGGTGGACCACGCAACGTGTGCACCTCTTTTACGACCAAAATATGCGTTGCACAAAAAAATGTTTTATACAAAAGTTACATGGTTTATAAGGCTACACTATGTGGTGCATTGATTTTTTATATAGGTGGAGGCGCTTCGAAGATTTGAAGGTCAACTTTATTTTTTCAAATGGAATGCTATATTTTTTTATAGCGTAATATGATAGAGTATCGAATTCTGAGTAAAAAAGTATAGACCTTTATTAGCCCTAGAGTTAATAGCTAACGAGTAATTTCACTTTATTACTTTAAAATTTTCTTCACGTAATATCAAGTTGGAGATTCATTCATTCATTTTCACTTTTATCTTTCTGATAATAATCACGCACAATCACCGAAGGATACTTTAATACTGGATTACAATCATTGAGAAGATTGTGAATCATGATAAGTGTGTGTGATGTGGTAAATATGTTCATATTGATAAACACTGTGATGTAAACACTGCCATTCAGAAATTTGTAGTAGATTTGAATCTCCAACATGATATTACGTGAAGAAAATTTTAAAGTAATAAAGTGAAATTACTCGTTAGCTATTAACTCTAGGGCTAATAAAGGTCTATACTTTTTTACTCAGAATTCGATACTCTATCATATTACGCTATAAAAAATATAGCATTCCAGTTGAAAAAATAAATTTGACCTTCAAATCTTCGAAGCGCCTCCACCTATAAAAAAAATAAATGCACCACATAGTGTAGCGTTATAAACCATGTAACTTTTGTATAAAACATTTTTTTGTGCAACGCATATTTTGGTCGTAAAAGAGGTGCACACGTTGCGTGGTCCACCCTGTATATGTTAGATATTACGCGTGACGTTGAAGTTTGCACTGATGGAGCGCAACGAAAATTAATTCTTTTTAAGGTTTGCACTGATGGAGCGCAACGAAAATTAATTCTTTTTAAGGTAGTAATCTCGCCACAGTCACGTTGAAAAGTTTATTCTCCGCTCAATCGATGAAAGCTTCGAAATATTGGGACCTATCATTATAATGTAGGTTGTACATCTTATCGGGATGTAAAAACTTATAAAGTAATGATGAAAACGCCTAATATAATGTTTACCTAACCCTCACTTTTCTATCAGACTATTCATTCTGACTATTAATACGTACAAACTCTGCGTATACGGATATGCACACAGTAATGTTATCTAGTTCTAGTCTGTTTCCAGTCGCTTCGTGGCGCTAGCGTCGCTAGGCATTGCTTAATTTAAATCGCTATATCTCTGAAACTAGACGGTCAAAAATGATGATTTTTTTTTACCCACTTCGTCATATGTTCCTCTGTAATTGTGAATTTCCAAAAAGAAATCTGTACAAAAGTTTCGAAGTTATTGCGTGAAAATTTTTCACTGCTCCCTATAAGAACACGTGTAAAACCAAGAAATCTTTGATTGCCAATATCTCGAAAACGGAGCGGTGAATCCTTTTGAAATTTTGCAGGTAATCATTTAATAGTGTCCTGAATGAGTCTTCAAAATTGAAGATCTATGTAAAAACGCCTTGTCTAGACTACTACCTTAATGACTCAATTTCTTTTTGGCTGATTCAGGCTGTGGAAATCGCTCAAACGTTTCTACTTATTTTTATTAGAAATTTACGACCTCACTTTATAAAAAAACGTCTGGATAATGACAAAACAAAAAGAAATTGAAAAAAAAAACAAATCGTTTCATTCAGACGATGCAAACTACAGTTCCGTTGTGGAGTTTTATTTCCGTTTGGATTTTTTGGAGCGATTTAATTTTGCCGTAGCGGAAATAGCGGTCGTACACGTTTCCTGAAACGTTCTACGCTCGTTACCCGATACGCGAACATCCGAGCGAGAAATTCTCATTTCTTTTGTCGTACTCGAAGTAAGTTTCGATAAAATGTTCAGTGCACGAGTTCTCACCCAAGTGAAGATTGAGAAGAACGAGAAGGCGATCGCCGCTTGGACGTTGTTGACGCCGTATCCGTCCTTGGGTTCCGTCGAATTGTTCCACGCGTTGGTCAGGTAGCAAAATCCTACGAAATAGAGGAATGCCCAGAAGCCGGAGAAGCTGTGGAAGATGAAAAGACGAGAGAGAACGCGCGTTAGTATAATAAGCTGAATACGGTTGGGAGCACGGTGTTGGGGCGGCTCTAATGACGATTTCGTAGTTCCAAGAGACAAACAAGACGCTTTCATGTGTCAAGTTGACAGATGCCTCGAATGCGAATACGCAGCTTCTGGTATTTAAAAAAAACTCAATGTTATAATAAAAAAGTTCGCTTGACAGTGGAGACACGTGGTGGGCGGCTGGATCTCCCGTCCACGCACCATTGGCTCGGGTCAAGGACGTGCGACCAGACATTAAAAAAAAAAAAAAACAATAAATATGCAAACATTCGAGCCTGTAGCCTCGATGTAATAACGTTGAACGTGTGTTCAACGCAAATAATTGCGGAGCCCCTGAACATCTCACCCGAGATCCAGAAGTACGTAGTGCTTCCTGGTCTTGACGGAGGACATTTGCTCGAAGAGATACTCCCCGACGAGGAATCCTATGGACGCTAGGAAAGCCAGAACTCCGATACCCACGCCGTAGTTACACGCGTTCGCGTCTTTATTGTACAGACAATACTCCTTGCCATCGTCCCCCTTCAAGTATCCTTTGCTGCTTATGCAGCCAAATACTATTATAGCAAAGAGCTAATCGACAAACAGAAGAACACAGTGTTATGAGCTTACACCTAGTTGAAATTTCTGGTTTCTCACGGATTCTCAAAATATTACATCAAAATACGCATTTCATCAAAATGCGTATTTTGCGTATACGCAAAATAACATCAAATTCGCCAATCAACTTCAAAATTTAGAAACTTCTTTTACATATAAAAAAAAACAGTGCTTGAATGAACAATTTTTTTTTTCTATGCATAGCATTGCGTATATATAGTTTACAATTATAGATATAGCTTTCGATGCATAGTTTGCAGAGATGCAAAGTGATCCATATGCGATGTTTTTTTTTATCAACGTAAACAGATGATATTGAAGTTTGCATCGTTGGAACGCAACGAAAGTTTGGCATCCCAATTTTTTGTTGACAAATTTGTGCCTCGAAAATAATCCAAACGTTTTTCGGAATTCTTATTAGAGATCTCCAGTCTGACCATGTGAGAAAAGATTTTGGTTGATAGAGACAATGAGGAAACAAAAGAATTGGAAAAAAAATTCGTTGCGTTCTAACGATGCAAACTTCAACATCGTCGTAAATAGAGCGTTTTTTGCCACCGAAAAGCGATACTTTCACTTTGGACTGTGGCAATTTAAAAAAAATCAATATATTATGAAATCCTTCGTCCGAGCACTAGATAATTTCATGCAAAAACTAAATTGGTTAAATTTTTTTTCATTTCGGATGATTTATTTCTGAACAGCAATGGTCACCGCAAAAGACGTTTTTCAAACAGCAGTCTGCTGAAACCATTCTATCTACCACATTGATAAATATCTTTCAATACAAAAACCGTAAAAGATACTTAAAACCATACCCTCTAATGTTAAAAAAAAAAATCAAAACCTACACACGTTTTCCTCGAATTCCTATTTTTACCAGCCACAAGCTAGAGGTGTAACTTGTAAATGCAAGTGAGTCGAGGCAGACGAAAAGTATGCACTTAAAATAGGAGGTGGGAAAGAATCCATTCAAAAAGCACACGAGGGCGCATCGTTCACTGGACGTAATCAGTGAGAAAAGAATCCCTTAAGGGGGAACCAAGCACCATCTAAAGCACCAAAAAAAGGCATATCAAAGCCTTTTTTTTGGTTTAATTTGGACTTTTATCGAGCAGTCTGTTCTTCTTTTACATTTAAGAAGGGTCCAGTCTTTCATTAATAAATGCTGAAGGATATTGATTTTTTCACTCGCAAGTACGTCCAAAAAAAAATCAACTTCGAAGTGTCCACAAGTTTCTTTGCTTCCTTTGGGGATTTTTTTTTTAATATACGCAAACACAGGTTCCCAGGTGTCACGAATTCAGCTGCAATTTTATCGTTTATGAATGCCGTAAAGGCGTCAGTGATGATATCAATCGCAGCTGTATTCACGATTTTTCACAAGTAACAGTGCTTCAGATATAATATATTCGAAAAAAACTTATAGAACTATGATCTAAAAAATATTTAGGATAGAAAAAAATGGGGTGGTACGTATTAAGACTTCAAACTTGAACTTTTAGTGGGTATATCTACGTCTAAAAAATCAGTATCTTCCAGCATTCATCGGCAAATGGCTGGACCCTCCTTAAATGCAAAATAAGAATGAACCGTTAGAAAAAAAAGTACAATAAGACAAAAAAAAAGGGCTCCAAAATGCCTTTTTCTGTGCTTTAGTTATAAAATTTAGCACAAACTTGTAGAACTATGACCTTAAAAATATTTTGGAATAAAAAAAACTGTAGCGGCTCATATTAAGACTTCGAACTTGAACTTTTAATGAATGTGTCTATGTCTAAAAAAACCAGTACCCTCCAGTATTTATCAGCGGACCGCTGGACTTTTCTCAAACGTAAAAGAAGATCAGATTGCTCTATACAAGTCCAAATTAGACAAAAAAAAGTTTCTGGAAGTGACTCTGTGACTCGACTCCTGTAAATTTCCAAAAGCTCAGTTTTCGAACCAGAATACTCTAACAATGCACGAGCGGATATTTATCAATGATAACGATAATTACTTCCAAACCCGGGATACTAATCCCAGACTGGGTAAGTAATTACGAAAATAAACTGTGCTAAAGATTCCAGAAGGAAAATGTTCACCATCGACTTTTTAAAGACCCTTAAATCAATCGACTTTAGAAATTCAACAAAACTCGAAATAATCGAATATTTGGAAACTCGATGGACCGCCCAAGTGACAAAGGGATAAAAAAAAAACATTTTTTTTCTTACATCGACACAACTATCGGCGACGAAGTTGAGAGGGGGATGTTTATTCAGAGGGTCGTGGAGGGAAATCGAACAAGGGCATGAAGCACGAATGGGCAAATTCGCGATGGTGTTTCGGCTCGAGGCTGACAAATTTCGGGTGAAAAAAAAATCGCGACAATGTTGCGACTGGCGTGTTGTTTTTTTTCGAAGTCTTGCAAGCGTAAAAATTGCCGGAGAAGGTGAATGAGCAACGTTTTATGGGACGAATCGCTTTGATTCGTTGAAAAATCAATAGAACAACCCCATCGTTCGGGGAGGGTGGAGAAGAATGGGGTGGAGGGGGGGGGGGCGCGAGTGTCCTCACCGACCCTCGAGGGGTGGCGAACGTCGTTTCCTTCCGAATCGATGCCCGTCATTCGTGAAAATACAAACGTTAATCCCGACGAAAGCGTTTGCGCGACGAAACGTCACGAGAACGAAAAAAAAAGACACAAAAAAAAAACAAATGCTTTTTCTTAATTTTTCATAACGGAAGAGTTGCACTCACCAAGCACGCAGCTTTGAGAATAACGTGAGGCCTTTGTACGAACGAAATCGGGTCAAACGGGGCTCCTGCCTTTCCACCACCGTAAGCTCCACCACCGTCCATCTTAGGGCGACTGAACGCAAGCCTGAAAATTCAAAGCTGCTGCTCTCGCGAAGTAGGAAAAGGTACCGTGCGCCTTAACGCGCAGACGCGATGTTTTATCTTCCTCTCTCTCTCCGTCTCTATCTTGCTTCCTTCAGCTCCTCCTTCGCTCGCTCCGCCTCCGTGTTCCGAATAAATAAGGGCAATTGAAGCTTGCGTCAGATCCGTGAGATCCCACGAGTCATGAGAAAACACACACACACACACGACACGCAGCGTACGACGACTTCCTCACGAAATTTTCCGCGAGTATCTGATTCTCGATTCCGAAAGAATGTGAGAATGTATGTGCTTCCGGTTGCCGCTCCCGTACGTGTGTAACGAAAAAATAAACGCGTGTGCAGTCGATGCTGAAAGGGAACCGAGTACTGCGCACTTACGGTGCAAAACGGTATTACGCCGGAAACTCCGAAAGTCTCTTGCGATCGTAATCGATCGTGTTCTTTCGCTCGCGTCACACTGTTGGTATATATTTATTGCGCGAATATATTGTTTTCCGTACGCGACAAACGCGAGAGGGAGAGAAGCGAATTTCCATGTTTGGAATTGTGGCTCGTTTCGCGCTTCTCACTAATGATTGCTAAGGCTTGGAGTCAACAGCTGGCGCCATCTTGTGGAACGCTTAGCTCGGACGATAAGACATTTTGTTCGTTCTCTTTTCACTGAGACATTCTTCCTAGCAAATAATTCTCCGTTATCTTTTTTTTGACACTCGAGACCGTTTTTTTTTTCATCAATTTGTTCTTTTTGAATTTTTTATTTCCAAACGTAAAGAGCCATTGTCGCTATTTATCAGCGACGCTCCGAACAGCTCGGTGGCGCCATCTCTCCCCACTGCGAATCTCATTTCGAACTGTCATCTCCGTGACCGTGCACCTGTGATTACGATCTACCGGATCCTATGCACATGCGTTTCCCTCGAGTGCACCTGTTTGTTTGAAAATGGCGACCGAGAAGGATTTGATTAACGGTAAAGCCTATCTCACGCGTTATATTTCATTTAAATCGCATGTTACTATCAAAATTATAATCATTCATTTTTCACGCAGCCGTCAGGGATTCCCTCGAGACTCACGGTGTCCTCGGACGTTTAAAGGCTGAAATGCGAACCGAGGTAATGAGACTTTTGGACGGCCCGAGCAATAAATCCAGCCGAATTACGGAAATTGAGAGCCCGCGAAACATCATGCTCATGAATGAACTCGTACGAGAGTATTTGGACTGGATCGGCTACAAGTATACTTCTTCGGTACTCGTTGCAGGTATATGTTGGACATTTATTTATTCATAGGCTCGTTCGCCGTGGACGAACTTCCGGTTATTAGTTATCTGTATCCATAAACTATAATATGTGTGTGTGTGTGTATATATATATGAGCTATTCCACGCCATTTCACCTAGCCCGTGACCCCGACAATTTTTTATTTTCCTGATTTTTTTTGTAAAATTCTACCCCATGAAAGGAATATCCACACAAATTTTTAGATTTTTATCTATTCTTTTTTAGGAGTTATAATTTTCCAAAAAATGTCGATTTCGGAAGTTTTGGAAACGTTTAAACGCTGATAACTCCTGAACTAATTGAGATATCGACAAATGTCAATATATCATTTTTTTGTTCATTTTGAAGGATGCTTTCGTTAAAAATATGAAAAAAATTATCAATTATCAATTATCACGTTTTTTTTGCTTCTAAAGGGAAAACTATTTTTTTTTAAAGATGTTTGCCATTTGTTTATTTATTTTTTTAAATTCTCTAAAATAGAGTGACCCATTGTATGATTTTTAAGATTAGTCTCATCGTGGGCCCATTTTGCCTTCTATTTTTTTCGAATTAATTATATTTTTTTGAGAAGAGTTTTATCATTTCAATCTCCAATAGTGCTGCTAATGATTTTGTGATTTCCAATTCGGCTTCGACAGGCCTGAAACGGTTCATTTTTAATTTGTGCTGAATTTAAGGATTTGTTCATTTCATTTTTAATTTGTGCTGAATTTATTTTAAAAAAATTGATTCTGAATAAAAAATCTTTTTTTTTTCGTCAAATTCAGAAGAAATAAAAAATAAACCGTTTCAGGCCTGTTGAAACCGTATTGGAAATCATAAAATCATTAATTAATGGAGATAAAAATGATAAAACTCTTCTCAAAAAATATAATTTATTCGAATAAAAATGGAAGGAAATATGGGCCCACGATGAGGCTACTCTTAAAATTCATACAATGGGTCACTCTATTTTAGAGAATTTTTTGAAAAAAACAAAAAATGGCAATCATATTTAAAAAAATAGTTTTTACTTTAGAAGCAAAAAAACGTTGACATTGATAATTAATCATTTTTTTTCATTAAAGTTTGCTTTAAAATGAAAAAAACATATTTATATGGACATTTGGCGATATCTCAATTAGTTGAGGAGTTATCAGCGTTTAAACGTTTCCAAAACTTCCGAAACCGATATTTTTTGGAAAATGATAACTCCTAAAAGCGAAGAGATAAAAATCTAAAAATTAGTGGGGATATTCCTTTCACGGAGTACAATTTTACAAAGAAATATCAGGAAAATCAAAAAAGGTTTGTAGTTTGACGTTGAAAATCGGAATTTCCAATTTTTATTTTTTCAAGAATACGTGTTACATAAATATCAAAATCGAATCTTCAAGTAATGCGAGTTAAAATCAACGTGTCATTTTTCAATTTTTTGGTTGTAGTTTTCTGTGTACCGTCGAATAAAAAAAAACTCGAAACGCTTTTCCGTCGGAAAGCGTTGCAATGCGAGCTAAATAAAGTAATAGGAGAATGTTGCCAGATACTCGACCATACAAGGAATTAATGTACTTCCTGTATTGCAGAATGCAAGCTCTCGAAGCAGCCGCTGGATCGATCTTTCCTGCTCCAGGATCTCGGGCTGCGAGACAACGAGGCGACGAAGAGTGTTCCACTGCTCTTTAGCCTCGTGGAAATGACCAAGAGCGCGAAAAATTCGGGTGAAAAATTCGCGTAGAGAAATTTCGCAAGGAGAATCGGTGGGGATTTTCGTGTGTACACATTTTACATTGTAAAACCAAAGAAACTTTGAATAGCCGCTTTAGAAGAATTCTCGTATCTGTTTTTATTATTTAAAGACTACTTTTACATATCGACATTACAAAGTACAATATAGCTTTAGTATTTAATTTACCAGGAGTCGTTTGCATTTTTTTTCTTCCCCTGTTCCTCGATACTTCTTTTTTTTTATGCTTCGATAACAGAAACAAAAGTGTCGGCCGGTTTCCATAATACGAGGAGTTAATCGTCTTCGGTAATGATTGGCTGTACATCGTACTGTACATTGCGCGCGCGCGCGCGCGCGTGCACACCTGTGAAAATTCGCGTCTCCCATCTCATTCTTCCTCTCATTGCTGAATCGCTACTGTATTTCTTCGAAAAATCGAAAAGAAAAAAAAACCGCGGTCTTGCAAAAGACGTAATTCGAGTCGCTGCGAAGTATCTCGCTTCTCTCTTTCTTTGTCCCGCTTCATTTTCTCGCCTTTCGTATTAGACAGAAAGGTTGAATACTGGAGATAAGACAATAAATAATGCATTTTCGAGGAAAAAAAAAACACGAGTTTTTCGAAGAGATCTGGAAATGTCGAGCATCCCCGATGGCTATCGTAGTAATGTAATGTTTTTTTTTGCGTCTTTTTTTTCAAAAGTACTCTCAACACGTGCGCCCAGTGCTTCGACGATCCAGCTGCTCGAACGTTGATCTTCAAGGAGGGTCAAGAGTGTCACCGATGAATGTCAAAAGATACTGGTGATTTTTTTTTTTTTGAGGAAGATATGGTCAATGAAAGTTCAACTTCGAAGTCTCAACAAGGTCCGCTACATTGTTTTCGAGAAGAAAAAACAATACTTGATTCTGAGAGCTTCAGGACCATTTCTTGTGAAACATTGACAATAAAAATTCAGCTCGATCCGCGATTCTTCTTTTAAAAAAACTGTGCTGAATTGTCGAGATTGTATTTATTTTTATCGGAACAGATAAAGCGAAATGAAAACTTCCAAGTTCAACTTTTATTGGACGTGTCTACGTCTAAAGAAAAAGTGAGCATCTTTGTAACATTGGCCGGTGAAAAGCTCGGGCCCTCAATGGATTTTGTCTTCTTCCATTTCCCCAGCGGGAAACGTTAAAACCGTAAATTCATCAGGTTCGTATTTACTTTTGCGTCTCGTGAAATTGTTTCTGTTCCGTTGTCCCAATGGTTGTTGTTTTAAGTTCTTGTTTTTCTAACGTCGTCATTTGTGTTTCGCCTTTTTCTTCTTTTTCGCCTGTTTGTTCTTGCTCTTGGATTTTTTGGACTTTTTCTTGTGTCTCTCGTCGCTGCTTGAATTGGACGAGTCTGTGTAGCTGTCCGAGTCCGAGCTCGTGTCCCTCTTGGATTTGCGTTTCTTGTGCTTTTTGTGTTTCTTCTTGCGTTTTCTGGTGTGAGAATCCTCGGAGCTGTCGGTCTCGCTTGACGAGCTATCGCTGTCGCTCGTCGAATAATCCTCGGAGCTCGTGGACTTGACGCGTTTCTTCGAGCTCTTTGTCTCGCTGATTTTCTCCACCGCAGCTGTTTCACCAGGTGCTATCTCGAGTTTTGGTTTTTTGGCGGATGCTGCGGCGGCAGTGGCGTTGGTGGATTTTCCTTCTTCGGTCTCGGAGTCTGAATCCGAAGCCGAATAATCGGGCTCGAAGTTAGCCTCGTCGAGTACGCTGCGCTTGCGATCGGAAACGAGACGTGGATTTTTACGTTGTTTCTTTGCGATTGTTTCGTGATTGTCGTCCTTCTTGAGATCGCTGGATGAAAATTTGTCGCGTGTCGGTGTAGTCGCGGTATTCGTAGTGCTCGAAGAGCCAGCAACAGCAGCAGCAGAAGTGGCAGCGGCAGTAGCTGCTGCTGCAGTATCCTTGTGTTTTTGTTTCTTGTCTTGTGACTTTTCCTTGTCCCTCTTGTGTTTCTTATCTTTGCGTCTCTTGCGATCCTTCGATTTGCTGCGACTGCGATGTTCCTTCTTTCTCTTTTTCTCGTCTCTGGTTGACTTCTTGTCTCTCTTCCTCTCAATCTCGTCCTCGGTCATACCGCTCGTGGTAAGACTGGGCTCTTTGCGTTTGGATGCGAAGCTCTTGGAGTGTTCGTCCCTTTTGGCGCTTTGAGTGGGTGGTGGTGTGCGTGCACGGCGATCGCTTCGATCGCGCTCTTTGTCGCTTCTCTCCCTGTCCCTCTCGCTTCTCGACTCGTTACGGCCAGCTCGGAATTCCAATCGGGAATCGTTTCGAGAATCTCTCGAGTCACCGCCACCACCGCCGTTTCTCGAGGTTTCGTGTCTCTCGCTTTTCGTCTCGTTACGATCGCGGGGGGGTCTCTCGCTTCTGTCGCGATCTCGTTTACGATCGTCCAAAAAGACTTTGCGCTCGTTGTTGGTGGCGGGTGGTTGATCGCTACGACGTTCGGACAAGGACGGCGAGGACCTGCGATCTCTCGAGATCCTCGGCGATCTCGATCGTTGCCTGCTCGTCGGATCGCTCTTACTCGAATCTCTGCGCTCAGTGAAAGTCTTCGGTTGGCCAGGCTTTCTCTCCTTCTCGTCCTCGACTTTGTCACCGAGTCTTTCCTTCGCCGAAAGCCGGGTTGGCGAGTGGCCGCTCTCAGGCACCGGTTTGAACTTCGTTCTGTCGAGTTTCGATTTTTTCGCTGTCTCCGTTATCTCGACGTTTCTCTCGTTTCTACCGACGTTTATCGTCACATTGACGCTTTTACGAGTCTCGCGATTGCTCGCAGTTGTCGCCGCCCCTGGCCCGGCTGCCGCCACTGCCACTATCGTCGGTGTCGTCACGGCTTCGGTCTCCATTATCTTTGGTTCGGGATTCTGATAGAGTATTTTGCGACTCTCGCTTATCTTCTTTATCTCGATCGGTCGAATGGCGTTTATGGCTTTTTGGAAGATCGCATTTTCCGCTCTCTTCAGTACTTCGGACGTGACGACTTTCGTGGATTTCGTATCGTCCGCGCAACCAGGCGCAGGCTCCTCCGTCGCCGCCGTCTCGATCGGAGTATCGAATTTTTCCGTCGTATCGTCGCGTTCCCACTTCGATAATTCCGGCAGTTGAGCCAAAAATTCGTCCTTCTTCGGTGACTTGGCGTCCGATTCGGGCTGGTTGTCTTTCGCTGATTGGCCGGTAGTTGCTGCGTTACTTTGCGTCGAAATCGTCGTTTCCGCTTCTACCGACGACATCGTGGTCTCGACGTTGCTGCCCTCCTCTTCCTCCTCCTCCTCCTCATCCTCTTCTTCCTCCTCGTCGATCAAACTCGCCGAGTACTTGCCATCCGGGCCAACGTCGACCTTCATCTCCGTATCGTCCAGCCCACCGTACAGACTCTCCAACGCTTTAGCGTCGTCCTTGACTTCTGGTATCGGTTTGAAATTTGGATTGGGTGGATTTGTACCGAATTCCGTTGACTCGCGGGCCACCGACGAATTGATCGAGGATGCCTCGGGTGGCTCGGGATTCATCGAGAGCGCTTTCTCGTCAAATTTCTCCTTGACAGCCATAATTGGCGATCTCACGGCATCCTCGGTTCTCACGGTTTCCGATTTCATTAAGTCTTCAGCCTTAACGGATGAATTATCGATCGAGGCGGCGGATTTCGTTGTCTCGGAAATCGAATCCTCGGCGTTGGTTTTCGCGGTCTCGTCCTTGCTCGTCGTATCCTTCTGGATCGAACGTTTTTCTTTCTTTTTCTTCTTTTTCTTTTCCTTCTCATCGCCGTCCTTCTTCTTCTTCTTCTCCTTGATTTTGCGCTCTTTCTTCTTCTCCTCGGATCTATCCTCGTGATCCTTGTCCTTTCGCTTAGTGCGCTCGGGTGACGCGTCCTTGGTAGTTGCGGTAGCGGTGGCTGTCGTCGTCGTCGACGAAGTTTCGTTGCCCCGCTTCGCCGGATGGGGACTCGAGCTCTTCTTCAGCTTTTTACGATCGGCCGAGTGCCTCTCGTAACGCTCGTGACGCTCGCGCTCTTTCTCCATCTCGTAATCACGGTCCTTGCGATCCCTCTCGCGTCCGCGTGACTTCTCGTCGATTCTGTGCCTATCACGTTCGTCCCTGTAACTGCGAACGACCGATCATATTAGCGCGCTTCGCGCGGGCACACTTACCAGTGAAACAAGAATTGCAGTATTGGCTCCGTGCGCGGAACACAAGCACCGCGTAGTGTTCGTATTTTTGTCGGTTCCGTCAAAAGCTCTGTTATTGTGGTTGTGACTATTGTATAATATTGTGATAAATTATACAAATTAAAATCGCGCCTCAACTGGATTTAATTTGTTTGCATTAAATCAATTTCTCTGGCCAAAGACGGCAAGAAGTGTTTACTCTTAGTAAAGTGAAAAAAAAAGTAAATCAAATTTCATTCAAATGTATATTTTTGTTTTCTTCTAATTTTGTTATAAGGCGAGAAAAATCAAACTGTATAATTGCTTTTATTAAAAAAATATTCATTTAACAAACATATCGTTGCTGTACAACTAATAATAAATAAAAATTTGTTTTCGGACCGAAATGAGCATAATTTTAAAGACCGGCTTCGAGAGTATAATTCACAATATTAATTTCCTGAAACTCAATTTAAGAGAAAACTGTTGGCATCTGTTAAACACGTCAGGGACGTAGAAGACTTAAGGATAAAACATAACCCAAGTTTAATAATTCAAGCTCGTATCGTAAGGCAAACTTTATGATGCTTACTCTTTTCTTCTAACTGTAGTTATCCATTTGTTGCCTTGTGCTAACTTCCAACTTGCCGTAGAGAATCGATAAAGTTCGCATCTACTATTTCTTTCCGTATTTCTGCAATTTATTACACAACAACTATCGTGGCCCATTTTTAATGAAACAATATTTTGTAATTTGCTTGCCAAAATCTCGTACTACGCTCATACAGATTTGACAGATAAATAGCCGAGTTTATTGCAATTTTTGTCCACTGCGGGTCCATTGCGTTCAATTTCATTACCCCCACCCTATACTCTGCACGGAGCCAACATGAAAGTGTTGAAATATCTCTGTTTTTAATTTCGAATAAACAGTAATACGATAAAGTATTATTCTACGTGCGCAGAGGACAACTCGAACCCATATTTTGTTATTTGTGAAGTCTTGTGGCAGGACCGAGTGTTGCTCACATTGATTGAGGAGGAAGGAACAATTTGACGCGCGAAGGCAACCTGTGAGATGAATTTGAACGCGGCAAGTTAAAATAATACAAATTTGTGAATAATCGATTCACACGTGAATTACCATCCGTTTGCGGGCTATCGTTCTAATGCAACGACTTACACGCAGCTAGTGAATCAGTGATCCGAAATTCCTAGCGTCACCAAATTGGTACCATTGACTAGAGAATTCTCATTGAAACATTTGATAATCGCAATTTTTCCCAATATCATATTAATCCTCAGAAATTCCCGGCACAATTAACGCTCCTTGTTCTTGCATGTGCCTAATTGCGATATACAATTGAAACTGGAGGAGTGCGCGATCTCAACGCCGTTTCACTAAGAAATCGCGATAAATCACTCCGCTTCGAATTCCATTTATGAAGCGTCCACAGCCAGCAAGCCTTGAATTTCCAAACACGAGCGAACCTTTGTGTATTATCCGCATCAGATAAGAAAAAAAAATCCACAACGGTCCAACAATCGGATACGTGCTCGTTTTGAACGCGCCTGAGTTTCTGTCGCCGCTAGAGGAGATAAAATACGCGCAAATACCGTTCTTTGTCGTAGTCTCGCTTATCGATCGGCCTTTCCTCATCACGACGATCGCGTACGTGCCGGTCGTCGCGTTCCTTCTCCTTTCTATCGCGTTCCTCTTTGTCGCGAATTCTCTCCTGGTGCTCGCGTCCGGAGATGGCTCGATCTCGTGGATCGTCGCGCTCGCGATCCCGTTCCCGTTCACGGTCGCGCTCACGATCGATCATTCGTCGCTCGCCGCGATCGTCTCGCTCACGTCCACGATCGAGACGATCGTCGCGCTCGCGATTTCTTCGAGAAAAGTAAGAGGAAAGCGGGTGTGAATGTGCGAAAGAAAAATTGATGAAAATTGGAACATAGTGCTCCAGGTAAATTGACAGAAGAGCCTTAGTCTAGCAGCTGTGAAACTGATTAATTTGTCGACAATTAATGCATGTTAAATGAATCTCTCGTCGATATAAATTTCAACCGTCTACAAGCATTTCGATTTTAGTGTCGAAACTCCTTAAGGAGGTACGATCTATAAGAAGAATCCAACTTTCGGGCCTGAAATTTTTATATGATGTTGACGAATACGTTATGCACCCTTTGGACAAATTTGAGCTATATCAACTGTTCAGTTTTTTCGTAATAAAATTGCAAAGTCGAGCACTTTGAACTAGTTAAGCGCGTCGTCTTATGGAGACGGTCGACCGGAAGTGCGGTGATCACGGTTTTGACGCTTACGTATCCAACTAAGGTCGTTGGAAAAATAAAATTTGATAAATTAGACATAATAGATATTGTAAAAAATCGAAAATTCGAACTTCACCGTGTAGTTCAAGCACTACATTATGAAACAGTTTCAACTTCCAGTTGAATATTATCCTAATGACGAATTAGCACCCATAGTGAAGACGAGTTGCCACAAAACGCAACATTTTACCTATAATATTAATTCTGCTGAGGTAATTCGGGGCTATTTGAATAAGGTTCCGATAGATTTGGTGCAACGTTTTTTTAGTCCGTTTTTATGGTGAAACTGCCATTGTGAATATGACGGAAACTACTCCAGAGTCGTTGAGGATCTAATTTTTCAGTTTTTATTAGTAAATATGCAATAAAATATTTACCACAAATTTGGCACTTTGGGATCGACAATACGAATATTCAACATAAATCAGAACACCCGTGGGGTAACATAAATTTAGTCTCTTTGTTGACCCTGAAGAACTAGTCATATCTCTTTAATTTCGCTCCACGATACATTTTCATCGAGTAGTCGAAACAATAAAGGGGCTTAGATTGAGCGAACGGGAAAGGTCCTCGTACGATCAGGAAAGACGCTAGTGAGCAAGAACACGATGCGAGGACATATTTAGGCATAAAAACGTTGCTATACCTCTCATCGCGTATCGGCGGGCGTTCGCGATCCTCGACCTCGTGTTCCTTGACCCTCTCGCGTTCTTCGCGTTCCTTCGATATGCGCAATTTGGTGTCGCGCTCGTCGCGCGTAAACTTGTCCGGATGATCGACACCGGGCGGCGGCAAGTCGTAATAGCCCTCGGTACCTGGTGGCGCAACATCGTCGAAGGGCCGTTTGTACGTAGTGTCGCGCAACGGGCTCGTCACGGCTCCGAATCTTTGAGTGCTCGGACCGGTATACCTGGCGACAAAAAATTAAAAGATTAATCGATACTTTTTTCCGTCGATTTTTACTCTCTCTCTCTCTCTGTCTCATTCATTCTCACTCTCGATTATTCGTCCAATTCTTTTTTTTTTCTTTTTGCATCATTCCTTCTCGAACTTTTGAACGAGCGAACTCTCCGATCTCGTCACAAATTTTCCTTGAACAGGAAAAGAAAATAAATAAAATCACGTTTCCACGTTCGTACACATACACTTTTACTCACTGTCGCGCGACACCATCTTAAAGTATTTATTCTCGTTTCCTAGTAAATCCTAAAATTCTTTCGCCCTTGCGGCTATATATATATATATTTTTTTCACAGGGGCTCTTGCATGGTTGCTTGGGGGCAAGTGCAAGAAGACTCATTCAAATCATTAATCACACGTGTGTCTGTCTGAAAGAAGATAATTATAACGATGCGGTATTGCGGGACAGGTAGTCGTCAGCAACCACCGCGCACTTATGTCACCTTCGTTTTCTTCACGAAATATAATTTCCAAAAAAAAGAAGAAAAACTCAGGAACCTCTTTGTCTTACGGTGTTGTAACGTGGGTGCTGAAAGATTGCGAGATCGCCGTGGGCGAGATTGTCCGGGTGAGCTGTAAAAAAAGACGAGAGAAAGAAGAATAGGAAAGAAACGAAATGAAGGATTATGCGGTACGAGACTCACGATGACGAGTCGCCCGTTGAGACTGAAACTTTTGGAGAGAACGAAACAAATGAAAAATCGTATATTATTCATTTACGATATAGTTGTAAATCAACATTTGTAATTTTTGACGCTTTTTTTTTGTTTGTTTGTTTTCTTGTTGCTCTTTTCACAACTGGCTCAAGTTTTTTTTTTCCTTTCTCGATGTCTCCGGTGTTTTACGGAAGAAAAAAAAACGTATACAACGGAAAACGAGGGGAAAAAAGAAACGAGCAAATTGTTACAACACGTCAGTGAATAATTCAAAATATTGATTTGGTCCTGAATTCACCTGAATCAGAAACCGAGTGTTGGTGCGTCGTTCACAGTTGGGCAGAGACATTGCGATTCCCATGCTTCGAAAGTCCGCTGGTTCTTGTTGTAAACTCGTTTCTTTCACTGCGAGTCCTGTTCCTCTTCAATTCATTATGCGAATTATTGTGTTTCTCTTTCGCTCTTTTTCATCCTTTCTCTCTCTCTCTCTCTCTCTCTCGCTCTCTGCCTTGGCCACTCTTTATTATACATTATTCACAGTTTATCAGTACAATGTGAAATTTGACGTAGTCGGAAAAAAACGCAGAACAAGCGTAAATTATCATAGTATCCGATATGTTATAAATATCGAATGATATTCTCTCTCTCTCTCTCTCTCTCTGTCTCTCTCTCTCTCTCTCTCTCTCACTCTCTCTTTCTCTCTCAAGGTTATAAACTTTTGGTAACACGTGTGTTTTATAATAAAACGACTGCTCGTTACAGGGGAAAATATAAATGAAAGTAATAATAACATCAAAAGTGCGGCGATCGATTGACTTCAAGTTTGGCTCTTCTTTCTCTCGCGTCTTCAAACATAATTTTTAAACGCTCTGGAGGAGGTTCGGTTGATTGTCGGTTAATCAAGAGTATTCGATCCAGTGAATTTGTATTTTTGCGCCTCAAATTATTGAGGAGAAGATCAAATGTCTGTTCACGGGTGCACATTGTGCATCACAAAAAGAGTTGTTTCCACCAATGAAATAGGTCTGTAGATTTTTCTATGCAAGTGCACTTTCTCGCGTACGCACTTGCGTACGCGAGAAATATGTGCATATACATATATGCATTGAATTTATTTGTATTTTAATGTATTAAATTTATGCAATCCAATGGCGGAATGTACCCTTTTGGTTTGAGATCAACGGTTCCAAATTTCTATATCCAATGAAATTTTTCATATCCACACATCGCAAGGAAATTTCCAAATTCCCTTTCTCATACCCATTTTCCATTGTCAACGTTTTTTGGGAATCTTTCGTATTCCATTGCATTCCATTTCTTGGCTCTTATTGAGCAACTATGTTGGCCACGTGACAATCCTCCAAGTACTCGAAAACTTCATAATAAAAATATCCATCAAAATAGAATTGAGTAATACAAAAATAGATAAATAAATATTTTCATCTTATATACTACGCAAATCTATAAATGAATTAATTAAAATCTTGATAAATAATAATTGATAAAATACTGTAAAACTTTACTCTCAATCCAGAATAATCTGAAAATCGACACAGGAAGGTCGAGAAATTACCGGAAGCGCACTCATGATTATACTCAACTCAATCAGTCTTAAAAATTCGTTGACTCAATTTTTCCAAGGAAAAAAAGGTACACGTAGAAGACCAAAAAAGAAAATCGTTGATATCACAGACAAATATTTTCAGTCACGTACGTGAACGAAATAAAAGTGTATTTTTCTCTTAAGTTCGCCATCAACGACCGAACCTCGTCAAACTATTTTTCAACAGTTCCGTCGCTCTCGCTCTCTCTTCATCAATTTTTTTTATCGATCGTATTGCATCAATAATATCATTTATAAAGGATCGCCATTCGATAGCCGCGATCTTACAACATATTCGATCAACTTTCTCTCTCTCTCTCTCTCTCTCTCTCTCTCTCTCTGTCTCTCTCCCTCTCTCTCACACACAGGACACATAGTTGTTCCCGGGCTAACAAGCGTCGAGAGCACGCCATCTTTTCTTTGCTTCCTTTCCACTCAAAAACTTAAAATTAATTTACATATCAATCGCACCAACTATTTGCTTCCTCGAATGTACAAAATTATTAACGCACTGGATCAGTCAAAATCGTTCTCCGATATATATAAATATATATATTTGTGTGTACATATATAAATGTACGAGCTCGGGCCAGCGATAATTCGCAACGGGCGCGATTTCTTGGGGGGGAGTGGGGCAGTCTTTGACACTCTTTGCGGGCGTGTAAAGTAGAGATAAACACGGAGAACGAAAAACAAAATGTTTTTCGTTTTTTGTGAGGGGGTGGGTGGGTGGGGTGAGAATAATTTTGGTTTATCGGGCATGATAGATGCCGCGATCTTCACGAATGTCCATTATAATTTCTTCGCATAACGGTGTTGAAGTTTGCATCGTTGGGACCAACGAAAATTCACTTTTACGAAAACTTCTTTTTCGTTTCCTTATTTTTCATTATCATATAAAGGCTTTTTTTGCAGATTTATATTCTAGATCTCTAAATAAATGTCATAGAAAAATGGTTGGTGAATTTTTGCAGGCGTGATCTGCCACAAGAAATTAACGCAATTAAAAAATATTGCATTCCAACGGTGCAAACTTCAGCCCCATCTTAGCATAATAGTATTCTGATATCACAGATATGTATGTGCCTGTATACATATATACACACGATCGGTGACAAAGGTACAATGTTTCGCGATTGTTCGACCAGAGCCTGACGTAAAAACAAAATCCTTTTTTTTTCACACCAATCTGCTTAATGTTTTTTTTAACGTACGTTTTTCCCTCCAGATGTTTGATACCAAGCCCCAGAGTTCGCGAGTCACAGTGCATCTTAGACGTACACTACCCGACAAAAATCTTGCGAAAAAAAAATCCGAAAGAATATTTTCTCAACGGCGAATCCGGTTCTCTTTTTCTCTCTCTCTGTGAGAACAAATTTCCATCGCTATTTTGCAAAAATGTCGCGACTTTATGAGAGTTGGAAAATCACAGAAGAAAATACAACGACTGTCAAGATCCACCAGCGGGCAAAAAAAAAAGTGGCGGAGAATAAGAAGGAAAAGCATGATAATCTTATTCCTTCATCTAATAAAATAGTATCTCGAATATCACCTACCGCCTCTTTTGCCCGCAGCGTGTAACTTTTCGTCCCGATGGAAAATCCGTAAAGTGTACCAATACTTTCCGACGGTTGTGTATAAATGTATATATAAAAATAGATATGTGCGTGTTTGTATATAAATATATATACATACATATATTGTATACATATACTCACATTTTTCTTACCCTACTTTGAAAGCAAATCCGAAAAGGATGCTTCAACGATGGGCTGCTCATGATATTTACAAGGGCAACGTCTCCCTTCATCACTCTCCCGCTCATACGCACACACTCTCTCTCTCTCTCTCTCTCTCGCCTCACTTATAATTGATCCCCAATACCGAGCGATGCTCGAGCAAAGTTCGAAAGGAATTCTCATACATTCAGCGTGGAACCACATTATTAGCGCTATTTGCAGATATTCCGAAGAAAAAAAAACCATTTCTAAGTACATTGCGAAACCTTTGAAACTTTGCTCGACGTAGCAGCATCGGGATAGCGCAATCGTAGATATCTTTGGGAAAACAAGGGATGGAGGTATATATAAAAAGAAGAAAAAAAAAGAAACAACAGTAACAACAAAAACTAGATTGAAGACCTAAGTGGAACGCCGTACCCGACGATACCTGTGTGTCGTTCTTTCGGAAGTGGGGTAGGGTGGGGGACGAGCGGGGGTTCGAGAAACAAGAATCCGTACGTGTGCGTACATACAGACGAAGCGATAAAATAATATGGCAAATCGCGTATCGCTGTCCCGAAAGCACAAGTGTATATTCCGTCGGAATGGAGGGGAAAAAAAAACAATAGAGACCGGAAACTCTCGTAGAGAATGGTCGATCGTGACGAGATATTCCGGGACAGCGATATTCGTGGCGACGATGTCAAACAGCCGACTGTTCTTTTCTTTCATATTATCTTTATCGTTTGTTTTTTGCTCTGTTTTGCTCAACGTGTGTACACGAATCATCATCAAAGTACTATTGTGGCGAAAATACCTGTTGTAGGAATCATAATAGTCTTTCCTGTCCGGTTGTGGAGGTCCCAGTGACATTAGCGGCGGTGGATGCGAAGAACCTCCGCCGCCGCCGCTGCTGCTGCCGCCGCCGCCGCCGCCCCCGCTGCCGCCGACCGGCGCTAGATGAGGCAACAACGGTGGTATATTGTGCTGGGACGAGTGATTACGTGGCGGATAACGCGGCGGACCGATCGGACGTTCTCTCGGTAATGGCGGTGGTGGCAAGTCGCGCTCACGATCCCGGAAACCATACTCGTGAGCCGGTGAGTCGTTGTAATAATTGTTGTAATTGCCACCCGGTGGATCACGCGGCTCTCGAGATCTCGGCCTCTCGCGTTCGCGGTCACGGTGAAATCTACGGTAGGTACGACGAGCGCGTTGAATTAAAGTAGTCAGCGATGGATGAAAAAATGTCGTTTCGTTGAAGTATTTCTAGCGTATTGTGAAAGTAATGATAATAATATAGTATAAAGAAATCAATTTATTATAATGGAGCATAATATGGTGACTAGTATAATTCAGAACGAAGCTTAAGGTGGGAAAACCCTTTACAATGTTCAAAGAATCGATTTGTTTTTTCTTCACATATTTCGCAAGTATAATATATTGAAAATATACTGGAAAATCGAAAAATTGAAATATCAAAAATATTTACGAAGTTATAGCACATAGTCGTATAGCACATTATCTCATTGAAACTTTAAACGGGATTATCGCGAAACTGCATTTTCAAAAACTGCTCATGTTATAGCTTAAAAAGTTATTGATCGATCTGGCTAAAATTTTGGGAGATTCCTCACTATAACATTATCGGAAGGATATACCTAAAGTTTTAAGGTTATCACGTAAATAAATTACTTTTTTGGGGTAAACATTGTTGAGAAAATGGTCAAAAATATGAAAATTTTATTTAAAAGCCTACTTAATTTTTAATTTTATACTTTTTAATATTTTTATAGGTATATCCTTCCCCTACACATGTCAATAATCGAAAAATATTTTCGATTTCTGTTTCAGATCAATAGAAAAAATCGGACAAATAGAGCACTTTTGGATATCACGCAAAAGGCGCCTAAAGGAATAGGAAAACGCTGGCATTTTGTTTTATTTAAAAAAAAATTTACACTTGAAAGTTGTAATGAGATGTCAAAATTTTTAAATGATACGATTATTCTATCACCTTTAAAAAAAATTCATGAAAAATGACTATTCCGGGCGTCTAAAGGGTTTTCCCCCCTTAAGGAGTTTCGATAATGTTCTCTAGCTGCAAGAATGCAGATGAAAATACAATGAGTTTTCGGCAGACTATCAGCTTCTTGCGAATAAAATTTCATGTAGATATAAATTATTGGGCAATTTGCAACTCATAGTACTGTTGAAAAATATTTCCAAGCCGGGAAACTATATTTGACCTTATCATTTTTTCAATTAAATATAAATATGTTGCAATTTTATTCAAGAAAAAAAAACAGAATTACTTTTAATTTTATGTAAAACGTTGGATTGTTTTTTGTGACATAAAATTACTTGTAACTTTATGTACATATAATTTAATAAGCCTATTCTTATCGATCAATGTTATGTCAAATGCATCCAAGCATATCCAACCCCGTCTTTTTTTTTTCTCTCAATCGATATCTTACCTCGGCGGAGATCTAATGGGAGATCTGTATCGAGGTGGCAAATCGCGTTCCCTCTCGCGATCTCTCTCCCTATCGCGTTCTCTGTCACGCTCGCGATCTCGATCTCTGTCACGGGAGATAGAGCCCCGTGGCGATTGACTGCGAGAGTACGATCTGGATCTTAAAAAAAAAGCGCAAGATTAAAGTTAAAGGATGACGAGTCGGTTGACTGACAATATAACTTTTCAACTCGTCGCATTACCTGCTGATCGAGAAGCTACCGCTTCGTGATCTTCGTTTGGGCGTACGACTTCGTTGTCTGAGAGGCGGAGGCGACCTTGAGGATCGCCTCTTCGGCGGTGGACTGCGAGATCTGCTGATGCGCGGTGGTAGCGGCGATCTACGTCCGAACGAGCGTGAACGAGATCTCGTGTAGCTTCGTGATCGCGAGCGGGTACGACTGCGCCTGCGGTGCTTGCCGAGGCGACGATCGCGCTCGTCCTTCTCTCGCAGCATGCGCTCGAAAGCCTCCAGCGGGTCGACAATTACACTGTGCGAGCGAGCAAAGAGCTTGATTCATTATCGTACATTTGGGCGTGGGAAAGGACCTCCAGGCGAATATAATAGTAACGAATTGGAAAAAGGAGAGAGAGAGAGAGAGAGAGAGAGAGAGAAAGAGAGAGAAAGGAAAAAACGAGGGGCTAAAAAATTTGGGATCAGAAAGTTTTGGAATTCGATTCAATGCTCCAATTCCTCAATTTGCAACATTTCTATCAATAAAATGGAGACACATACCCAGGAGGGTTTCCGTTGTGTATAGTTCTTCCCATTCCCGAGGGCGGAGGTTGAACTCCCCTGTATCCCACTAGAACAATAAATAAATTAATAAATAAACGAAAAAGCTCAACCAAAGAATAACTAAACGAATTAGTGTACATCGATTGATCAAGTAAGGAGTTTCGGGACAAATTACGAAATGCTAACATTTGATACAAATTTATACAGCAGATTCCTCCAAATTTTAAGTCGATCGTCTGCACCGTTTCCATTAAATTTACAATTGAAAAAAAAAACTTTTAAACATAGGGAGATTCTTACACTCATCGCTGATCGGCAGTTTTACGCACAAAATAGTGTGAAGAAATGTTAAAAATGTTATGAAAAACTGTCAAATGACTTAGTACATTATCGTATGAGTTTTTGAAGTTTACTATGACGACATCGAACTCACTGTGATGCATCCCCCGCATCGGCCTTGGCGGTCCGTTGTAACTACGGGGTATCTGGGCTCCCCTGTAGCCCGACTGTTGATACGGGGGCCTGTCGTATCTCGGTGGCCCGTAATGCGGACCGCTCTGATGCTGCGGATACATCGGTATCCTGTGCGCCATGAAGGGATCCGGCAGTAGCGCATTGTGGGGCGGCAGATTGGGCGGTGGTTGATTGTAATTCGGTGGTTGAGGCGGTGCCTGCGATTGCCCGGGGAGACGCTCCTCACCGGGTGGATACGGCAAGAGCGGCGGCTGCTGGCTCTGCGTAGGAGCGTGCAGATGAGGCTCGTCGATCTGTCGCGACAACGAAACCAAACATTATTTCTCGCAATTGTAGACGATCTTGGCAACTTACGGATCATTGTTAGATTAAATATTTTTGCTTCATCATAGAAGCTTTATTTTAACCCTTCCGTTGACACACTGGGTCATTTTAAGCCAGACGAATTTTTCGACCTCAAATATCCCTACTTCAGATTTTTTTTCCGAGAACGGCCAACGCTATTTACTTCCAGTTTGAAGCTTCAAATGAGCCCCGGCACAACCAACTAGCAAAAATATCAATTAGTCTGCTTTTGGCGTCGTTTCGAAGTGTACACTGGGTCACTTTGACCCATGCGTGGAGTTGCTTTTGGAAGTTGTGTTTTTTCGTGGCTATTTTC
Organism: Ophion ventricosus; assembly: GCA_963932345.1. Lineage (NCBI taxonomy): Eukaryota > Metazoa > Arthropoda > Insecta > Hymenoptera > Ichneumonidae > Ophion > Ophion ventricosus. The sequence continues at coordinate 31,389,402 of OZ010711.1, read as the reverse complement.
TACCAGAAATCGTAAGTATTACTCTACAATATCGCTCTTTTTCATTCAATAATTATTTGTGATATTGGGAATATATTATTTACATTATTGTTTTTTCACTCAATAATCATTTGTGATATTCACAACTAGCTTTTGCCCGCATGGAATTTGGTCCATATAAACTTCATTACCAGTTCCACCCCTTATTAGGGGTTCTTTTAAAAAAAATCTAAATCATGCGTTTTGTTATTTATTTTGAAGAATATTTATACTGAGTTTTAAATTGATACACGCAAAGAATACAATTTTCCATACAAACGTTTACATCCCATTCCATCCTTTTTCGGGTTGATTTTCGAAAAAAAAACCTTTCTTAGTGCCTAGGCCCTTTAAGGAATATACCTTCCGAAGTTCATTGAAATAAAAGTAGGCAATTCGATGTTACTCTACAAACTTCAACACCCCGTTGCACCCCTAATTATGTTTTGTTTTGAATAATCCTAAAATATGCGTTTTATTATTTATTTTGAAGAATATTTATACCACGTTTCAAATTTATGCACGTAAGGAATACAATTTTCCGTACAAACTTTTACACCTTATTTCACCCCCTTAAGGGCTCATTTTCGAAAAATCCTTTCTTAGTGGACCTCTACACCTTCTAAGGAACATATCGTCTGAATTTCATGTTTTTATCTTCAGCGGCTTGGGCTGTGCCCTACAATTATTGTGAAGGAATTGTGTGTCACCCTCATATTTTTTTAATTCAGTAATGTACAGATTTGAGCCTCACCGTTGGCGTACCAGGCCTTTCTTCGGTCGACCTTCTAATGTCCCTCTGATCGGCGCAGTAGTGATAGCGACTATTGCCAGGCGGCAAGTCCTGATAGCTCTTAGAGCCCGGATGATTCATGTGATGGGGTGAGGGAGCGCCGTGGGACTGATAGTCCCCGCGCTGCGAATGCCTCGGCGATAGAGATCTCCTGCGGTTTAACGTACGCAAGTTTCCGAACCTGTGGCCATGATCGTCCCTCCTGTCGAGCCACGGAATAATCGCTCAATCGTTTATCATCGTGTTATTATCATTAGGCTAGTTTGAACGAGTATGCGACTGCTCGCTCTATTATCGTTATTGAGTCAGTAAAAACGCTTCAGAGTCAGGAGACTTAGCGTCGTTTGCTTAGTAAAGGCGTCGTGAGCGTTTTTTTTAATTCAATTTCATTCGAATTTGACAATTGGATAGGAGCAGAATGCGCAACGTGATCCTGGAGATTTCGAAGATTGAAATGGTATTGGAAAAAAAATGAGTTCAGCGATTACACGGTGAGGCAGAGGACTCACTCCGACGCTGCGAATTCGAGACCACTCATTTATTAGCCACGCTGAGTCGTTGTGTGATAACGACAGCCCGAAAACACAATGAAACTCGTGAAATTCGCAAGAATTTTACAACCAGTCAGCGGAAGGCCGATAATTCTGAGACCTTCGTGGAGACACTTGAGTAAAACGTCTGTGCACCAGGGAATCAGAAGACGATACCGGTACGGGGTTTTCCACAATTTCCCCGTACCTTCGGCAAATGCGGTATAGTGTAGCTTAAGGTATTTCTTTCACGAATCCAAATATTTAACAATTAACTGATTTTCGTCTACAATTAAGTACAAATACATCCTAGTATACTGGAGAAATTTCAAGGTAAGTTATCGAACTTTTAACAAAAAAAAAGTTAAGACTTTAAAAATCATCTAATTTATGCAGGACTTTATGGAGATAAATGACCACATTTCTATCGCATAATTCATGTACTAAAAAAGTCTAGATGTCTGATATAAACTGCTCTAAACATGTAAATTCTGAAGGTTCCATTACAACAGTAAAAACAATGGGTCACCGAATGTTTAAAGAAAATATTAATAATAAAACTTAGAAAAATGTGACTAGCAGAAAGATTTTTATAACCGCGACTTCTCAAAGAACATGTAAAAATGTCTAAATCTACAAAATGCGAAATTTCTCATGTCAGTTCTTTGTCGAGTATAATAATTGATTGGAACTTATTTTTATTAAGCGCCACTGTAATCTATTAATAATTCCAATCTTGGCTTATGCGCTCACAAAATATGGCCCTCTGCGGAAAGAATATCTTAAGACGACTGTGGACGCAAACGGAACTTTACGTCAGATTAGAGAAGTGCGGGTAGGTTGCGATAGGAAAGGATAATACGTAAAAAGCAGCAAGGGTGTACATTGAAACTCAGAAAGTTAAGAAAAATACATTTTACACCTTACATTCGTGTGTCAATATTTTTTTCCCAGTCCTTTAATGCAACTTTTTGCACACAATATTCCGCTTAATTGTAATACGATTTATTCCACATCGAAATAGAGTATTCGAATATTTTCATAATTAAACTGTTTCGATCAATGATGTTTAAGTTTGCATAGTTGGAATGCAACGAAAATCATTTCTTTTTAATTACTCAAATTTTTTTGGCTGTTTTAGGCTCTGAAAATCCTTCAAACGTTTTTACATTTTTTCACTAGCCCTTAATGACCACAATTTGCAAAAAAAGTTTTGAATAATCATGGAAAAAAAAAAACATCGCCAACTTCAATGTCATAACGTCACATCTCAGACAAAACCAAACAACCCCAAACCGCCGAGGCATCCCATATTTGTTCCTTCTCTTTTTCCGCCGTACCTCTCGCGATGATTATCCTTGCTGAAACTTCGCCTGCGTTCGCGAGGCCTCTGATCGTCCGAATAATCATCGTCTTGATCTCTCGGCTCCTCGGGCTTTTCGTCCTCTCGTCCCGGATCCTTCTCCGGCGAGTTCTGTCCGAGTGATGGTATGGGCAACAGTGGTTCGGTGCCAGGCGGCGGAGGTACTTCCGTCTCCTCGTCGGTCGTCAATTTCGTCAAAGGGTCGCAGTGCACTTCCGTGTCCGAGGGAGATTCGAGTGGGCCTGCGGCAAAAAATACGGCGAAAAACAAATCATACGTGCATACGTTGTAAATAAAGAGAAGCAATCGCGTAGGCGCGGATAAGTGGCGCCGAATCGATAAAATTCTATCATCATATCGCGTCGTATTTCTCAATTGTCGATGTTTCTCACTTCGGAATCTTCTTTTCTACGCTTTCCGGTTGTTACGTTTTCCTGCATTATTCCACATTTCGCGAATCTTTTCCTCCTTCTTTAGAGGTAGGTTATGTATGTACTGATGGGGAAAAAACATACACATATAACTTTTGCGCGCATATATGTATATAGCCATTGGTGAGCGCTTGCAAGAATTCAAGATGGCGCTGCGAGTCGTCCTTATGGCTTGGGTATATTGGCGCTATATGTGTATACATAAGTTTTTATTATATATATATATATATATGTAAATATAAATACGCTGGGAACAGAGTGGGGAAAAAAGCTTCATTTGCCTTATGATCGTGTACAAGCTCAACATAACCTCTCAAATTTTCGAACAGATTCTTCTCCCAGAAGGTTAACTTTTTTTTTTTTAGGAAAAAACAAAGCATCAGACTCTTTTGCCCTAAATATTGTTCATCTCTGAAGAAGCTCTTTTCGAAAAATATCAGTTATCTCTTTCGCACTCGTGTCACGTGGTACAGCTGATACTTCGCCATGCGAAGGCGAAGCTACTCGGTCGGTAACCCGTTGCGTTCTTTTTCTAAGGGAAGATTGACATTTCGAGGGAAAAAAAACGAGTCTTGTTCTCCTTTCGAGAGAGCACAGAGACTTTTCGCAATGTCAGTGGTGTCGGAGAAAAATGGAGAACGGATTTTTGAAGTAAAAGATGTACCCATATAGGTGTGTGTGTGTGAGAGAGAGAGAGAGGTGGCTGAACGTCGGTTTCTCACTTTTCTCCGGGACGAGTGACATTTCGGAAACGAGAAAATCTTTATCTTGCGTTCCATGCGAAAGGAGAACGAAGTGAGATTCTTCTTTTTATCCGAAAAGTCAGTCTTCTTGGGGAAAAGTACGCTGCAGGATTTTTACCGACTGAGCAGCTTTCTCCTCGCCTTGACAACAAGTTATATTATTATCATCGTGGAATTTTGTCTTTTTTTCTGCTTGTAAATAGTCGCTTGAAGATAAATCATTGAAAGCGAAAATAATTAGTAATAGTTTAATTTAATGACTCAGTACACACAAACACGAACACACAGTACGTAAAAGAAGCTTTTGCACACCATGCTTTTTTCTTTTGGTGTTTTCTTTATCTCGGGGAGACTCCCGTACATTATTATAATATTATTTATATTAAAAATAACCTACACGTATTAGTCTAGAAATGATCTGTGGAATAAAATACTCTGCAAAAATATTCGCCACTTTTCCGAACAGTAATTACAAAAAATCGAGGTGTGCAAATATATTTTTTTTACCCACTGTGTATCTGCATTAAAGCTATAAGAAAAAGCTTCCCTTCGACTTTTCCAAAAAGACCGTCGCTTTTCTTGAACTTTTGTGTTTTCTCTGTACGATACTTTTTGGAAACAACGACGAATATATTCGACTTCGTTTGGGTTAAGATCTACTTAAGAGAACAAAGTCTTTTATAAATATTTGTTTCGTATCTTAAGGTAACGTGCACGGCGCGCAGGTGGACGGGGTAATGTTCTATCTGTGTTGCACCGAGGACGGTTTTTGACATCACGTCAAAGTTTCAGTTTCCAGATGGACCAGGGTAAGAAACTTGGATCTAGGCTCGTGTTAAATGATTCTCGAGAACGTCTATCGTACGGATAAAGAAAATCGCCAAACGAACGTCTATTCGGAAGTAATCCGTCATACCTATTCGAAACGGAGTACGGTGAGAAAATTCTTCGTGTCCGCTTGTGAGCGATGGTAGAATTCGCGTGAGCTTTTTGAATGATTTTTACAAGATACTGTTCGCGTATTAACATGAAAGGATTACGCCACCTTGGCGCTCGGAAAAATAGGTATAACATTTTTTGAAAATGTTGACGCGACTATCAAATGTATTAAATAATTTTTATTTTTCACAAATACATTATAGCTTTCTGAACGAATTTGAAAACAAAAAAAAAATGAATACATTTTTTTTTCTCGCGGAGATATAAGTCGTCTAGTAGGACCCTCTTTTCAAACTGTTAACCCAAATATCTCGAGATCTACTCCACCAATTTTCATGAAATTCATACCACCTATTCTTTATGATATTGTCTAGGATGTAGCCTAGGATTTTTTCGATTGGATGACGCGTTTATTTTTTACTCATTTTTGAAACTCAACATCTTGATAAAAATCAGTTCTTGCCCAACAGGTGTCATTTTTACAAAAAAAAAATGTTAAAAATATTTTCCCTGTGCTACACTTTAGCTTTCTGTACAAGAAATTTTATTTTTTATTTTTTAGACGAGGCCTGATTGAAAAAAATTTCATCATCGGCAAGGATTTTCAAAAGAGGGACTAGACGACCCATGTCTCCATTTTTTTATTTTTTGAAATTTGTTCACAAAACTATAATGTAGTTGTGAAAGACAAAAAATTACTTTATATATTTAACAATCGCGTCGGAATAAAAAAACAAATATATACCTATTTTTCCGAGGGCCAAGGTGTAGCCTTAAGATATTACTGGATGGATATTGAAAAATAGCCAAATTTTATGAAAATTTGAAGAATGATAGTTCTTGATAGAATAATAATACATGAATTATTTTAGAATTTTCCACTAAATAATTTGGTAGTTACAAACATATGAATTTAACACGGCCGTCTATGGGAAAACGGTTTCTGCAGACGTTAATCGTTGCAAAATGGATGATATTAAAAGGCCGTAAATTCTGAAAATATTATATCATCAAGATTTAGGATAAAGCGATTGATTATGCTAAGTTTCAAATAAATCGACTGAGTAATTGTCGAGAAATTAATAAAAGTAATGCGAAGTATCGCTTTTTTTACCGATGAATTAATAGCAATCATTGGAAAACTCAATATATATTGAGTTTTTGGGGTAATTATTGATAATAATAAGATGATCCGAACGTATTAACTAAATTACAAAAATTGATAAATTTTTTCGTTGGACAGTTGAAACAGATGTACAGTTACTGACAAAACCTTAGTCAAGCAGACGCCAATTATCGTCGAATTTGACTTCAATCATTATCAAAAGTGGAAAATTAACATTGCCAAGTGTTAATTTATTATAAAATTAGCTATTTGTAAGGCTAAACATGTACGACATGAACTAGACTTGTAAATCCACGATTCGACCAATTTGGACTAACTTTTTGGCCGACGGTCCATCCAATAATACCTTAAGGGGAGTTCGATATGAGTTGCGTAAGTGCCTAATGATGTGATCGTCGTTTTTTTTTTCGCGTACATTGTAGTCATTGGTTCTTTCAATTCGCGACTCCGAATTAAGGAGAACGTCGTGTGTGTGTGTGTGTGTGCGAAGAGTAAAACTTGGACAACATTAGGGATCGATTCAAGGGCGAAATTGGAGCGAATCTTCGGCTCTGGATCGAAATTTTTCCGAGCGAAGAATTCGTGTCACAAAGACGCGTGCGCAAAGTTTTTTTTTCTTCTTTTCTTTCTTTCTTCATTTCTTTTTTTTCTTTCGTCAGTCGATCATAGGGATACTTTACCGGTTAACATGGACGTCACGACGGGTTCTTCGTACTGCAGCGATATTGCGGGTTCCGCGATACTCGTTGGATCGTCCGGGTCGTTTGTCGGCGTTGCGTGACTGCTCGCGGCGCTCGCCCCGACCTGAAGAGCCGCGGTTCCTCCAGCGACTTGATTGCTGTCCTGTGACGTGGCAACTATAATCGCTTGTTGTTGCTCGATCCGCGGTTTTTCCATTTTTACGGAGCTCTGCTGCGACGACTGCTGCTGGCTCGATTGAAGGGCTGGCCTGTAAATCTGACGCTTCACATAGCCCGTCTCGTTCTTGAAATTCATCACGGCGTTACGGAGAAAACGATTGGGCATCAGAGTCTCGGGCGAGACGTCCTTCTCGTTGCAGTCCGGACACTCGTGTTCCTCGGATTCGAGCAAAAATGTTCGTATACCTGATATCGAATGACAATTGTTGAAATTAATTAGGGGTGTGCGGGTACTCGATTCACTCGGGTACCCGATGTTCGGGTCGGGTCGGGTACCCGACGGGCGAGTAATGCAAAATACTCGCCACTATCGCGTACCCGAATTTGGTCATCGGGTACTCGTAAACGTCGAGTACTCGTGAACTTCGAGTACTCTTAAACTTCGGGTATTCGTAAACTTCTAGTATTCGTAAACCACTCGGAGATCCGTATTTATTATTTATATTTATTATTTATCTAGTCGTTTCGATCGAATAATAGGAGAACACGAAAACTCGAAAAAAGCGATAAAACGAAAAAATGATAATACTGTAAAAATCTTTTTTCGTCTCACTTTTCTATTCTTTGTCTTGTTTATGTTTCGCTTGTATACAATGTAAACCCTTGGAGCTTCGTCGCAAAGGGCATAGCTACTTCTCTCTCTCTCTCACTGTCTCTCGCTCACCACCGAGAGAGAAAGAGAGAGAGAGAGAGAGAGAGAGAGAGAGAGAGAGAGAGAGAGAGAGAGAGAGAGTTCTCTCTCGCGACTTGTCTCCACGCATTGCCGCACAGCTCTTATAGTTTTGTCTGTTCTCATGCACGAAATATTCGGCTTTTTCGATTTGTTGTGACAATCGTTATGTTGCTGAGCAAGCGAGCACTCGTAAACGTCTCTTTATTTATTGTTTCTTGTTTCACTTAATAATTTAATAATGTCAATCACGAAATCTTCAGAATCGAGTGATAATCGATTGATTGTTTATAATCTTTAATCTTTAAATAAAGATAAACTATCGGAAAAACTTTTCATTACAAGAATACAAAAAACGTTTTTGTATACTTAATACTTATATTTAATATTAAAATATTGAATTAATATGAATATGAATATTAAAATGATTAAATTGATTATTTTTATTTCTTATGATCTCCAACCTATCGGCGAAAGATAATAAAGCTGGAGTCTATTTCGTACGTTTTCGTGGCGCTATCTACTATGAAACGAAATTTGAAATTTTGTTCTGGCAGCACGGCTTATCGAGTACCCGACGTGAGACGAGTAAACCGCTAGGCGATGGTTACCCGAATATACTCGAATATCGTCGGGTACTCGATAAAGTTCGGGTACTCGACCCGAATCATAGTCGAATTACCCGACCCGACCCGACTAGTTCTGCTACCCGCACACCCCTAAAATTAATGGAATCATCGTTCAATGTTGTGTGATGAGATATTTCAGCCTCGTGGAAGAATGGTAGTTGATGAAAAAGAAAAAAAATAATTTGTCGGCCTTTTGTACCGCATGGGGATTTTTGAAAAATAATTTACTGGCATTTTTTTTGCTCACCGGTATTTTACTAATGCAGTAAAAATGCTGCTTTTTTTTCAATTAAGGGCTGACACTCGGTTGAAATTTTTAAAAATATCAATTTTTGGTTTTTGTCGGATTTCCAAAATATAACATTTCGGCAGGTTCCGCGAACGAGCAAACTTTAAACGCGTTTTTCTCTGAATGACTTTTTCAACGTCGGTGACTACGATATCTCGAAAAACACTGCACCGATCAACTTTAAATTATACAAGCTTCTTTCACATACCAGAAAGCAGTGTTTGAACGAAGGAATTTTTTCCTTCGATGCATAGTTTTTTTTTTTTTTAACGAAAATGGAGCGATTTTCTCCACCAAAAATCGATACTTTCTTTTTGGACTGAGGCAATTTCTTCAAAAAGAGATATTTTATCCAATTTTTCATCCAAGCACTAGATAATTTCATGCGAAAACTAGATGTGTTTGATTTTTTTTTATTTTGAATGATTTGTTTCCGAACAGCAGTGACCAGCGCGAAAAACATTTTTCAAACATCGGTCTGCCCCAAGCATTGTATGTACCACAAAATATTTTACAATAAAAAGATTGCACAAGGTATTTAAAACCCTATTACAATGTAAACAAAAAAAATTTAACCTGCACACGTTTTGCCAGAAAAAATTCACGAAGATTCCTCTTTGTTTCGACCACGAGCTAGGTGCAATTCGTTTAATGATGTACCGTTATTTGTTCGTTGTCGCGCGTTTACGATTGTTTTTTGTATTTTTTTTTTTACCGATGTTCGCCTATTTTTAATTGATTTCCCAACAGTATTTCCGATTTTTTTTGCTATTGTTCCTTATTTACTGTTTTTTCAAAACTGATTTACTGACGTTTTTTAAAATGATTTACTAATGTTTTACTAACTTGTAGTTGTTTAAAATTGGTTTTATTATTTACTGATTTCTCGGCATGTTTACTAATGTACCGATATCCTTGGGTATTTACTAATTTTTTTAAGCCAATTTACTGTTATCTCTACTATTATTTCTACTGATTTATTGCCATTTCGGCTGATTTACTCCCATTTTTATGAACTTACCTTCATTTTCACCGACTCACTATTTTTTTTAACACTAATTTATTGTTTGTTTTCCTGATTTGCTGTTATTTGTATTGATTTATCGGGCGTTTTGTTAATCAGTTGGTATTCTCATCTGATTTGTAGACATTTTTGTTCATCTACTGAAAATTCTACCAATCTACCGGCGCGTCCTTTTCATCGAACGCGCGGCTTCCCTGACGTCGAGCAAAGCCGAGGAAACCATTTGTCACGAATACTCACATTCGTCGCAGAATGTGTTGCCGCAGCATGGTATCATAACGGCATCGGTGTGCAAATCTTTGCAAATGTTGCACAAGAGATCTTCAGGTATCTCGGGCTTCTCGACTATCGGCTCTGGATCTTGAGCAAACGGGGGACGTTCCTTTTTACCCTCTTTGTAAGCTTGACTGTAAAGGAAAAAAAAAAGAGAAACAATGAAAAATAATACAAAAGTCGGGTTTGCCCGTGTTGTCGACCATCGGAGAGTATCGTTTAGCGAATAAAAGTGAATTTCTTGACTCACTGATCGATAGCGGGTACCGCGTATTGTCCGGTAGGCGTCATCATAGCTCCAGGTACCAAGGGACCTTCCACGGGTACCATGAAACTTCTCGGTATACCCGTGCTCTTCTTAATCTCTATTGGCTCTCTGTCGACGCCGGACGGGCAGTTTTTTATCCAGTGGCCCGGCTGGTGACATTTGTAGCATCGATAGTTCGGCGGTACCTCGCCGGTTTGGTTAGCACCTCGTATCTTCATGTAGCTGTGAAAAATTGGGACTTTTATAATACAAATAATAATAATAATAATAATAACTAGTTAATAATAAAGCCAACAACAATAATAATAATAAATAGATTGGGTAAAAAATAACAATGATAAATTAAAATGTACAATAATATTAATAATAGAGACGACAATAATCATAATGTTAATAATAAATAAATTGGACACAATAATAACAATAATAAATAATATTAATGAATAACTACATAATATTAATGGTAATAAATGAATGGTATAAAGGACACGGGAGTCATGATAAAAAGATTATTATCCTCGATATAGTTTTTTTCCACTGAGAAAAAGTAAATGAAAAATATTTAAATATCGTACTTTGATGGATCGTAGTCCTGTGTAGACTGAGTCATCATAGCTCGAATTTTGTCGTCTTCCGAGCCGTCCAAACGCGTAAGATCCACCGATCTGCCCATATTGGATTCTTCTTTGGAATTGGCAAAGGCTGGTTGTTCGTTTCGATCCCATGATCTTTTTTGTTGTACCGTCAGCGGCACTCGAGCAACTATCAAACTTGTATTCTTAGCGATGAGAGCATTGTCGTCTGTGTAATCTGTGGCACAATGGGAAAATACAAAAGTTGAGCACCGTCATCAGGAATGTGTGTCTTTCAACAGTGCTTTTCTAATGTTCCTAGCGGGTCAAAGGAGCTGGAATGTCTTTATGTGAAATTTTGAAGCAACTTTGCCAGATTGCAACTAGCAATATTTTGTATCAAAGTTAGCAAAGTTTTTACAGATCGATAGTAGCAACTGTATCGAATTTTTTAAACATAACGAGCAAACTCGTCGATTTATTTCCATAAGAAAATACAGGCTAGCAGAGGGGTATTATTCAGACAGGGTAAATTTGGAAAAATTTAAGGTTTTCTTTCGACCCAGGATCACAGGGATGACATGTTGATTAAAGTTAGTTGTAAAATCGTCACGTGAGAGAATTTACAGTGTACAAGCATGTCTTTATGATTCTTTATGGCGTTGAAGTTTGCATTGTTCAACCGCAACGAAAATTCATTTGTCTTTTGAATGCACGAATTACATTTAGTCGATTTAGGCTGAGAACATTATTCCTACTTTCTGGCATATGCTCATTGGAGATTTATGACCTCAATTTGCGAGAAGAAAACAAAATCGTTGCATTTCAACGATGCAAATTTCAAAGTTGTAATTCTTTCCCACATAGCAGCAATCGGAGTACAGACCCAATATAAAGTGTATGGCTCTTTAGGCACAATGTTGAAGTTTGAAACGAACTCTTTCGAATCTCTCAATTATCTTTTGGCGATTTTAGACCACAAGACCCGTACGTTTTTTTGCCAAGCCGCAAAACATTATTCGGTATAACAATAAGAATAAAGCGGAAAAATAAGAAACGATTTTCGTAGCGTTCCATTGCCGCAGACTTCGACGCTGCTTAAACGCTCTCCCATATTTTGCCATGCACTGAGACAAGAATTTGACGAACACTAACGAAGCGCAAAAACTCTATTGAGAAGACAAAAGCAACGTCAAAAATTTGTCCGCATGCCACTCAGGGATCTCTTCGGATATTGGGCTACTCGGATGTTAGGTGCAATTCGTTTAATGATGTACTGTTATTTGTTTGTTGTCACGCATTTATAGTTTTTTTTAATCATTTTTACTGATGTTCAGGTTTTCTAAATTGATTTCCCAGCAGTATTTCTGATTTTTTTATGCAATTTTTCCTTATTCACTGTTTTTCAAAACTGATTTATTGATTTTTTAAAAAATGATTTACTAATATTTGACTGATTTATCATCTTTTTAAATTCCTTTTATTCTTTACTGATTTCTCAGCATGTTTACTAATTTACCAATATTCTTGGGTATTTACTGATTTTTCAAGCTGATTTACTGTAATTGTAAGTTTGAAACGAACTCTTTTGAATCTTTCAAATATCTTTTGGTGATTTCAGGCCACAAGACTCGTACATTTTGTCGTCAAGCCGCAAAACATTATTCGGTATAACAATAAGAATAAAGCAGAAAAAAAAGAAACGATTTTCATAGCGTTCCATTGCTGCAGATTTCGACGCCGCTTAAATGCTTTCCAATATTTTGCCATGCACTGAGACAAGAATTTGATGAACACTAACGAAGCGCAAAAACTCCATTGAGAAGACAAAAGCAACGTCAAAGATAAGACCGCATGCCGTTCAGGGATCTCCTCCGGTATTGGGCCACTCAGATGGACGACTGCTCCAGAGCGGTCTCTAAGGAACTGGGAATAACTGCTCCGAATAACCGATCATCAAGATTATACAACTATCAAGCAAAAAAAAACTATCAATCCACGGGCTCACCTTCCTTGGTCTGGGCATTCGTGATCTGCAGATCGAAGTCCGTGTTCTTGCCTATGCGTTTCTGATGAAAAATCGCTTTCTTGAGATCGGCGACGGAGATGTGTAGTCCATCGAACGAGACAGTGTCGTAATCCAAAGTGGACTTGAACTTGTAGTGAACCGACATCGCGTCTCGCTACTCGGGAATCCTGTTGTCAATGAGCAAACAAAAAAAAAAAAACGAAGAAGATGTCGGAAAGTCGTTCAAGAGTCGCATCCGAAAGATTTGGAGGTTAACGTCGCGACGGAGTACGAGAGCATGTGTAAGAAGAGAGAATCGAGAACGATCATTTTTGTCTTTTTTTTTTTTGCTCGTCTTTTCGCGAACGTGTGTCTCACAGAGGTTTTGTCGGATTACTTTGTCTCCGGGGATACGAGAGACTTCGTGATTGCCGCGTATACGTGGGCTCGATTGATCGAAAACGGGGGTACGAGTGTCGGAGAAATTTTTGCTTTCCGCTTCACCGATAACACGGTTAGAACAGTGGTTTTTCGTCTGGGGATTACATGAGGTGGAAAGGGCGCGAGGGAGGGGAGAGAGGGTTCTATAGAGAATGACGAGGCTCGGAGTTGTTTTGATGAGAAGTGCCGGATGAGAGGTATACGGTCTGTAAAGATTCGCCGACTTTCTTCCGGGAAATTCCAAACTTTCGCAAGTCCCCGAAGGCCGAGGAACAAAATACTTCTCAATTGTTATTTTTATTTTTTTCCTTTCATTTATATTCACGATTTCCGGTTAATTCGTTTGAACAGAACGACGCCATGTATATGTACTTATATGTATATATACATCGGTATATATACACACACATATATATATATATATATATATATATTTACATATATACTCACATCACAATATGAAAATCGAGCAATTATTACGCGAAGAGAAATGCGCGAAGCAAACTGGCGGAGTAATCGCGGATTCGCAACCGGAGACACTTTTGCGCCGAGTTCCGATGAATCGAAAAAACCCTGCTAGATGGAACAAATCGATTTGGCTGCGGTGCAATTTCGCTCGAGGGAGCTACTCCTCGTTTCTCACGGGCTTCCGGTTCGCGCGGACGCTCGAGACGCGCGTAGGCAGCGCCGCGCGTTACTTCACTTTACCGCCGCAAATTTAGTGCGACTAGTTCAACTCAAAACTTTTTTTTTTACCACTCGTTTGGTGATTGGCAGCGTACGTCGCACATTGAAATCGTTTGATAGTTCTCCATTTTTTCGGAAAACTTTGACTAATATTACTCTTCTTCTACCGATCGTGTGATAATTGCTTGATAGTGTATTAGCGCAGTCACTATGTACTTTTAACCTTGCAAAAATTCCGTTATCGCTCTTTCTTGTTTTAACCGTTCGGAGCGGGGGGGGGGTCATGGTAGTCTGAATTCAAAATGGCGACCAAATCCTCCATGGGTTTATGTCCGCCATTTTGCATTTTATAAAAAAATTGTTTTTCTTGAATGACTCGGCCATTTTCCATTTTTGGGTAAAAATAGTAAAGACTAAACTTGTAGAAAATTCAATTTCCTACAACTTTAATTATAGTTTATCTCTACGATCGATATTTTTCGAATTAAACTTGAAAAAAGCGGCGAAGTAAAACTATTGCATTATCTCGTTTATTTTTAACTTTAGGGCATAAATGAATATAAACAAACTTGTAGGGAATAAAATTTTCGACAATTTTGGTTTTTACCTTTTTTTCCAACAATCAATATTTAAGGTGGTACGCCAATGGCAAAGGAAAAGAGAACCGTCAAAATATTTTTTCGCCAACCATTCGACAACTGAATTGTATTCGTTGTATAAATACGACGAGAAGTGTCCCTAATACGTATTTCTAAATGTGCCACAAGCATAAAACGTCGAAATCTGTGGTTCGATGCAGCACGACGGTGTCAACTCGAAATCATCGTCCACTTATTTTTTATGTGAAGGCCACTTTCATGTCAGTGTAAACGTGTTACAACATAAACTGTATTGAAATATTTTCTTTTAATACGTCTTTCTCAAAATAATTATGATACGTAGCGACAATAACTGACACAATTTATCAAGCCTCTTCTAACCTAATTTTTTTCAGTTATCTACGGTCGGTAAATTACTCGAATTTGCTTTAACAAATCCACATTTACAAATCGGTGCACGAAAATTAAACTAGTTTTCGGCTATTTCAGCATGCTCGAGTTGTTTTCAGATGTAAAATAACACCAAATTTCATATTTGTGTAAACTTGCGTGTAGGCTGTATACAATAGCCTATTCGGTCACGTTCGAACGATGACGTCACAAGCGCCAGCGCCGTTAGCGTCACATAAAAACAATTAATAATTATCTTTAGAATTATTTCAAAGAAAAACCCTTTTGATATTCTGTTTAATTATCTCAAAAGATCAATTCTAAATTTAAAAAAGAACATTTTTTTTTCAACAACTCAATTGAACACTCTTGTACCGATCGTTCGGTGGTCGTTTGATATTGCCTGGTAGGCCATAGCGAAGCATTTAGTAATTGTTTATCGTAAATAAAGCGTGAAAATAAAAGTGTAAAAACCATTCTCTTTGTTTTTATCGTAGATTTATGCAATGTACCGGTTTATCCGAAAGCGTAAAGAATTTTTATAAAAAGACGTCCGCGTTATCGAATAAAAACGCATGAACTTTGAAGATTTATTATGTAATAGAATTATTGTACAATAAATTACCACCTTGATAAATCGAAGTAACAAACATATTTTATTAATTGATATCAATATAACAATTAAGGGTTATGTTCCTGTGATAATTCAGTCTACCGGTCCAATACGGCAGCAGCGCCGTCCTACCGGGAGCTTTATGTTTCACGATTTTGCGAACGCGTTTCTGTCTTTGTAGACCTGCTTGCTCAAACCTCGGCAAGAAACTCGTTCTGCCGGCTCGGAATTTAAATCGCGATAAAAGAAAAACAAGTAACACCGATAAAGGAAAGTAAACTTTTGACCGAGCATTGCGTTTCGATCCGCGGCTTATCTTTTTGTTTTTTTTTTCTTTCCCCTCGTTACTGCACGTATAATCGCAGGGACTTTGACCCAATCTGTGTGTACGTTATTGTCCACCATCGGGGAATCGTAATTTTTTTTCTTAAAGTTAGGTTAACCATGTCGGCTTTGCTATCGAGGAGGCTTCTTGGCCGTGCGAACGAATTGAAGAATTTTACGCGTGCGAGTATCGTACCGTCGCGCAAATTGAATCTTCTCGAGTATCAGAGCAAAGAGTTGCTCAAGGATTGCGGCGTTTCGGTACAAAATTTCACGATCGTCGACGATCTCAACAAAGCGCCCTCGACTCTCGACAAGTTTCGTGAGTATGCGAAAATCACGAGGGCAATCGCGTTACGATTTAGTTCCTCATCTTTTGTCTCTATATCTCTTTCTCTCTCTCTCTCTCTCTCTCTCTCTCTCTCTGTCTCTCTCCCTCTCTTGGATGGGAATCGGCAAACGACGGGGACTCTCAGACGTCGACGAGTATGTCGTCAAGGCACAGGTGCTGGCTGGAGGACGAGGCAAAGGATGGTTCGACAACGGCTTCAAAGGAGGTGTACATCTCACTAAGGAGTGCGTAGCAATTTGACATTTTCAAATTTTTTATTGTGGACAATTTTTGTTCTAGTCTGTACAGTCGAACCTCAATATAACGAAGATTTGTCCATTCCCTTTCAATAGACACCCAAAACCTTCATACAAAGAAAAAAAACTATAAATATAACGAACTTATTTTCAGGGCCCTTGAGGCGGGCAACCACTTTAGGAGACTGAAAATTAGATGATTTTTTGGATTTTTTTATCGTGAAAAAAAATGGAAATTTTCGAACTCTGACAATAATTTATTCATATTTTCATACATCGCTGGTAATTTTTTCAAGTTATTTCATGCATTAATTAAGGCGTAATCCGCGTTGTCCCTTGGTGTGTCTTTATCATCATTGTCGATTTTCGGGAATTGTGCAGCTCACAATTCGCATCTGAAATCATCCAACAAATTTTTATACATTCTTGAGATGTTTTTTAAGAACATGAACCAAAATTTTGAAAAAAAAATCGAGAATTGAATGTTGGAACGTGTTTGAAAAAAAATGATCGATGTTTAGCCTTTTTTTTCCTGGCATTTTGCAATAATAAATATGTTTTAAACAATCTAATCTTTCCAACATTGGCATTGGCACAGCTGACTATCGCTAAAGCGTCGTCGGGTCCAGATTATTGACAGGGTGGAAAACATTCAACGTACAACGTTTTAAGAGTTTTTAATTCGACAAAGTCGAGAAAACGTTAAAAATGTCGCGCGGACGAATAAATACATTTTATTATAAAGCTCAAATACTGTAATACTATGTAGGTCTTAGTTAACACGGTGTCGCCACGTTCAACCTGCAAGTTTCCATAATGTCCAAAAACAAACCGTACGAGCTCAAAACTCACATTTCGTTAAATGTCCAGAATATTTTTTCTCGTTTTTGGGCTATGTAAATGACTCGAATGTTTTTCAGGATCCTCATTAGAAATCTACAACATAAACTGACAAGAAAATACTTCAGATGACACAGAGAATAAAAAAAAATGAAAAAATAAAGAAAATTCATCGCTAACCCTAGTTTAACGATTCTCCAGTCCAAAAGCCGTCCTGGACATCGTGAAGAACATGCTGGGCCATCGTCTTATAACGAAACAAACCCACAAGGACGGGATTGTCGTTCAAAAAGTCATGATAGCCGAGTCGGTCACCATAAAGAGGGAAACGTACGTCTGCATACTGATGGATCGCCAGTACAACGGTCCCGTGCTGATAGCGTCGCCCGCGGGTGGTATGGACATCGAGACCGTTGCCCAAAAAAATCCCGAAGCCATAAAGACCATTCCGCTCGACATATATTACGGCATCGACGACAAGATTGCGACCGAAGTCGCGACGTTTTTGGGCTTCACGGACACTCACGTGCACGAGAAAGCGGTGCACGAGCTGAAAAATCTTTGGCGATTGTTCGTCGACATAGATGCATTGCAAATTGAGATAAATCCACTTGTAGAGACCGAGGACAAACAAGTCGTCGCGGTCGATGCAAAAATTTCCTTCGACGATAACGCACAATTCCGCCAGAGGGACATCTTCGACATGGAAGATCTGACGGAGAAAGATCCTGCTGAGCTAGCCGCTTCGAAGTACAACTTAAATTACATAAGCATGGACGGGAATATCGCTTGTTTAGGTTGGTTCTTTGGTCAAAGAATTACAAGTATTTATATTTTTCTTTGCGTAATAAAGACAGGAGTGTCGATTGAATGGTTTTTGAAAAAAAGTATATTTTTTTCTAAAGTGGAGGACTTCTTGGCCTAAAGATCTCAGGACTTTTATGAAAGAGGAATAATAAAACTCGTGGAGCGATGACAGAAAGTCATTGAACAGAATGAAACATATTTAGTTGATGAAAATCGCTTTTTTTTTGGTAAATATTTTGCGTTTGCAATTTACGCGATTTTCGTTACGGAATTATGTATAGACGCAATATATTTTCAAAAATTTCAACTAGGTTCAAGCCCTCTATAATGAAATTAGCTTTTACTCGCGAGTTCGTTCGAGTAGAGTTCGGATATAAACTTTGTTTGATTTTAAGCGGAGAAGGTTAAGTTGGTCTCCTTATCTATGACTTTTATGATTTCGCCAACTTAAATTAACGCGGGACTCTTTTTTAATGAATTTATTTTTCGAAAATATATATATGAAGTTATAGTTATTATCCGTGACTTCCTCCGCGTGGAATTTTCAAGTCAATCCGACTGAAAAAAAATATGTTTTTCTATACAAAATTTTCCATTCCCTTTCAATACTTTAAGGGTTGAATGTTCGGATATACTAAAGTCCATGTTTCATTATTTCCGTTATAGAGTGTTTACGCCAAGTTTCAAGTAAAACCGACCAAAAAAATATTATTTCCTACACAAACTTTTCCACCCCCTTGCAACCCCTGAAGGGTTATATTTGGGAAAATATTGGAATACGTGTTGCATTCATTGTATTGTAGAGTATTTATGCCATTTTTCAAGTCGATTCAACCAAAAAAATATGTTTTTCAATACAAACTTTTCTACTCCCTTGCAACCTCTTGAAGATTGCATTTTTGGGAAATGCTGAAATACGTGTTTTATTAATTTTATTGTCGAGTGTTTATGCAAAGTTTCAAGTAAATCCGACCAAAAAAATATTTGTTCCCACACAAACTTTTACACCCCATTTCACCCCCTTGAGGATCGAGTTTCAAAAAATCCTTTCTTAGTGTACCTCTACACCCTCAAAGGAACGTGTATTAAATTTCATGTTTCTATCTTCAGTAGTTTAGGCTATGCGTTGTCTGTCAGTCAGTCAGTCACAGAACAGTTTTATATATAGATTAAGTTTGTTTGATAATATAATTTTATTGTAACCGTTCATTGTAATTTTATTATTAATATTTATCATGATAAACATGAATAATAGAACATACAGTTATTTCATTTCGTTGTTGCATAATTCTATTATTGTGTTCATATTCTATTGCTAATGTTTATCGTCATTAATGTTAACAATGGATTACAAGTACATTGACACAAATTATAACAGTTGGCAAAGTGTTTTTAATTTTCTTTATATTATTAACAATACCGCTCCGTATTCTCGTCGTGTTTGAATTACGGATGAATTTTTTTTTCAATTTACGTAAACCGCTTGCCAATTGTTTCGAGATGAATGAAATGTGAGGACAATTTTTCCGCAGTAAACGGAGCCGGCCTGGCAATGGCCACTATGGACATTATAAAGCTAAACGGCGGGGAACCGGCAAATTTCTTGGACGTGGGTGGCAGCGTCACGGAAGATCAAGTTTTTCAAGCGTTCCGAATAGTCGCCGAAGGTATAACTTCGACCTTCAAAAAAATAGCAATGAATATTTTATTTCGCGTAAAAAAAGAAGAAAAAAAAAAGATCATTACGTTATTCCGCGCTCGCGTTCGGTGATCCGTTTTATCACGTAAACTTTTCTGTAATTTCAGATCCCAAGGCGAAGGCTATTTTCGTCAACATATTCGGAGGTATCGTAAATTGCGCAACAATTGCGCGGGGAATTGTTGGAGCGGCGAAGAGCCTAGGAATGAAGAGACCGGTGATCGTCAGGCTGCAAGGTAATATATTTTTTATTCCCCACTGTACTATTTATGCATTAACAATCAGATCACAACTTTTTGTATCGATACTCACTTAGTTTGGGTTAAGGCCGTTAAACTTTTGCCGGATCATTATTCATGCATTAACGATCGCGCCTCAATATTCTACGTCGCAATTCGGTGAGTTTGTTTGGGATTTGGCGGGTTACACTTCGAAATTTTCGGTTAAGCCCAATTTAGAATGATTGGACGAACATTTTCTTGGAGAACTTTATCCACTTTGAGAGATAAAAATGAAATTGGATTTACATTTTTTCTACGTCCGAAACAAGCTAAAGAAATGCGAAGGAATTGCGAACTCCGGAAGGTAGTTCACGATGGGAAAAGAAATTATTGTCAAATGATCAAAAGTCCTGTCCCGATTGTGCATTGTCTAATTTCAATCAACGCGTTTATTCTGATTTATCGTTAGCGTTTCTATTTGTTTGGGCTTGATTTATCGTTTCTATTTGTTTGGGTTTGATTTATCGTGATTATTGTTTCCATTTTTTTCGGTTAGCTTTATCGTGATTATAATATTTATCATTATTGCATTGATTGTTATCATAGAATTATCCTTATCATTGAATTATCGTTATCGTTGGATTATCGTTATCATTGAATTGTCGTTATTATTGCAATGATCGTTATCATTGAATTATCATTGACCAGGTACAAACGTGACGGAGGCGAGGAAGATTCTCGAGGAGTCGAAATTGCCGTTCACCATGGAGAATGACCTTGACGAGGCGGCGAGAAAAGCCGTACAATCGGCGCGGGCATAATTTCTGCGAATTTTCGATTTCGAATCAAGACGAAAAAAAAAACAGAAAAAAGAGAGAGAAATCGTTCGAAGAATACATTTTTATTCTTGTACGAGAAGGGCGGGATTTTAATCTCCGGGACTCTGTGGGGCTTCGAGTGCGTTGGATAATTCCATTCTTTTTACGTACACACATAATTCACTAATCTTGGATTTGTTATTACTTGTTACAGGAACTTTTGTTCTCGATTCAATTAGTTTTCTTTGTTTTTTTTTATATGTATAAAGACGATCGGTAGTAGTTTGTGACGAGTAGTGTTGTCGTTTTTGTTTCGGCTTTCGCAATCGGGCTTGCGGATGACCGGTTAGCGTGCGAGCGTCCTCCATATCCCATTTTGGTCAAGCTCAAGCAAAAACGCGTTCGGTGCCGAAGGAGAGACGTCTCGAGCGGCTCAGCCCTCGATTCAGCGAGAGACAATTTTGTTTTTTTTTTTCCCTCTCTCGCTTTTCTCGGCACGGTGTCGTGGCAAAGAGCTCCGACTGCCGTATACGGTCAGTTATTCCAGAGTTGCTCGGACACGGTAACGCCTGCGTTTTACACACCACCCCCTTCTACCTGCAATCCGTATAAACGCTCCTTCATATTTTCACAGCCGGCTCTTAGTAGGTCGACCTGTCGATGAGTCGGTTATCACCGAATCGCAGATCGACCGATATTCTTCTATCGAACGCAAGCGAAAGAAAAAGAAAGATTGGCCGTCTAGTGCTCGCCAGGCAAGACGAGTTATTTGGTTTGTTTGACTGGACTACAGGTATATTTTTTATTGCAAATAATTGATGCTTGGGCCCAGCAGTAGTAGCGTTGTAAAATTTAATTGAAGAAATATTAGTTGTAGAAATAGCACTTGTAAAAATAATAGTTACGGAGATTATAGTTACTCGAACAATAGTTGCAAAAATAGGATTTAGGATAATTATAGTTGCGGCGATAGTAGTTACGAGAATGATAGTTACGGGGACAATAGATCGGAAGACAACAGCTACAGGAATAATAGTCGAAGAAATAATAGTACAAATCATAGTTACAATAAGTTAGACAAAAATAATAGTTATGGAAATGATAGTCGCAACGACAATAGCTGTAGACAAGAATAATAATAGAAAGTTATAATAATAATAATAATTTTAAAAAATCAGGTACAAAAATAATATGTAGAGTAATAGTTATTCAAGTAATAGGATAATAGCTGCGCGAGCAATAGGAAAATAATAGTTGAAGTAATAATAGTACAAATAATTGGTGCAAAAAGTTACTAGCTATAAAAAAATAGTAGTCACGGAAATAATAGAACGATTCTAGTTGTACACACAGTAATGATAATAATAGTGCCAAAAATAAGAAGTGCGAAAATATGTAGAGAAATAGTTATTTGAGTAATAGGATAATAATTGCGTGAATAATAGTCTAAAAAAAAAAGAAAAATAATAGTTGAAGTAATAATAGTACAAATAATAGCTGCGTAAAGTTATAAGTTAGAAAAAAAAATAGTACTTAGGGAAATAATAGTTAAAGACATAATAGTTACGGAAATAATAGTAACATTAATGCTTAAAGAAATAATAGTTACACGAATAACATTTAAAAAATAATAGTTACGGAATAATACTAATAAAAATAATATTTACAAAAATCATAGCTGCAATAATAACTGTAACAAAAGCAACAGATACAAATGTAATCGGAAAACTAATACTAAAAAAAATCGACACGGAAATATTTACACATTTTATACTGAATGTAGTTGTAAAAAAATCTATAATGCCCGCATACTAAGGCTGATAGCAACAGACACAGAAATCCTTTTTTCCCATATTCCCCCAGCAAAACAACATTCCCAATTATCACGAATATCCCGTAAATTATTTTGCACCACGCTGCACTTTATTCATTCCAATGCATCTGTCCCCCAGCCTGCAAGAAGGAAAATACTCCAATAATTCCGCAGCGTCCGCAGGACAGAAAAAAACCCATGCTTTGAATTTCACAATTGATCGAGAAAATTCTAGATCAATGGAGTCTGGCTTCGGTTGCATTTTTTTTAGTGCTTTTGGCTTTGACCCTGCGAGGATGAGTCGTTGGACAATACGAAATGTTTGAGTCAGTGATTGAATTTGGATAGAAGATTGCGATATATGTGTGAGAGCGATATAAGCTCCGTCGTGACGTTTTCGTTTGTGAGTGAGAATATTAGTCGTTCGTGTATATATAGAAATCGTGGCACTTTTCCTCTCTATCCACGATTCTTGAGGGGGTAAAAACGACCAAGGAGCGCGAGATACCTACACACGTATATATATATAGATATTTATATACAGACGTTCGTGCGGATGTATATGCGTGTGTCTTTCTCTCTCGGGGGGGCTACAAACGCCGAGAGGGATACACGATGAACTATTCTTGGAGAACTTAAACTCTCAGAGCAGCTTTTGACTCCGCGACGACTACTCGGTGTGTGAACCACACACGATCTCTTGTTCATACTTTCACGGTTTTTGTCCACGACGCCAAAAGTTCATCGCGACAATTTTTTCGCAATTTTCTTGTGTGTGTTTTTTTTGGGGGGGGCCCTCGTTCCTAATTTTTCTCGCTGAGCGAGAAAATTCGGAGATCTGTGAGAGTGCGCGAGTGACACAAGTGATTCGTGTGGCGATCGGGGCACGAGCTCGACGACATTCGGCCAAATATACCCCTGATCATTTTCCATAGCGCACGGATTTTTTTTTCTGCTGGGAGGAAAAAAAAGTTCGGTCCAACTGAGCTTGAGGTAATTCGCGTGTACGCAACATTTTTATTCCGTGCGGCTATTCGCTGGATCACTGCCGAATCGCGAGGGGACACCGATTTTACCGAGCTTCGCACTTTAGGTCTTCGCCCCGGACTAGAATTCTTGTGTTTCGATTCCCGGTCCTATCTATGAATTACGATGATTATTTTTTTTTCGTGTTTAATTCCCGAAATATTCGTTTCGGAGCTTGCGTGATGAAATTATTATTTTTTTTAATTTGATGTAGGGGAATGTTTGGTTTCTGAATTTTAGCTGATAAAATATATTTTTGCCGTTTTCTTTGCGTGGAGTTTTATTCGTAAAAATATGTTTTTCATGGATTTTGCCGATCTAAATATTTTTTTTCTGGACTTTATCTATACAATTATTATTTTTTTGTTAATATTAGCTGTTATAATGTTTTTCTCCTGGATTTTATTTGACAAGATATTTTTTTGGTGATTTTTTGTATTGCAATATTTATTTCGGGATTTTAGATATGACATTTTTTTTCCGATTTTATCCGTAAAAATATGTTTTTTAAAATGGATTGATCAAATATATTTTTATTCTGGACGTCATCTATAAAATTGTTTTTTTTGTGGATATTAACTATTTTGTTTTTCTTCTGGATTTTATCCGTTGAAATATGTTTTGTGGATTTTATCGATCAACCTATTTCTATTCTGGATTTTATCTATAAATTTTTTTTTTTTCGCCGCTTTATTTTATCGAAATTTGTTTTTTTTTCGGGTTTTTATTTATACCAATATTGTTTTGCTAGCTTTTATTTATCCAAATTTACGTAGATAACAATCTCAGATCCCTCAATGAATGACCAAAAGCCAGCAAGAAACAAAATTCGATCAGCTGGAAAGAAGGCAAACGAAAAGTATTTCATAAAAATCAAACTGAAACATTTTTTCCCTATGGTGGTCCACGTCAAAAACGTCTAATTTATGTCTCCAAATAAAAAATGATCTGTTCTTTTTTTGATAGTATCCCGGGAGATTCAAATAATATCAAGCCCCAATAAAATTTTTTTTAAATTAAAAACCCGAAACGATTAACGTTGAATAAACGGATCCCAAAATTAAAGCGAATCGATCACGATTTTATTAAGATCTGACGTCTCCGTTGACGTACACAAATTCACGAGAATCTGTTATTTTTTTGCTCCCTACGCTGAGAATGTTTATTATCGAAATTCGTACTCGGTGATAGGCCATTACTTTATTATTGTATATACGAGAGCGTTTACACGTTCGTAACGTCCCCTCGAAACAAATGGAATTTGCGCTTCTATTAATGTCTCAAACATTATTATTTTATTATTATTTCAATTGGTTGGTTCGTCTTTTTGAAAAAATTCAAATTTATATTCTCAAATTGCTCAGCGAAAAGATACGATTTTTTTCTTCGTCACAGAAACGTATTTAACCGAAAAATGATGCACTCTGCTCCTCCCAAAATCATTCCACGTCAGATTCTCGTGCTCCAACTTTCAAAAAGTATTTTTAAGATTACGTTGGCATCGAGCCCCGAGAAAGTTCGACCTTCGAAACTTCCCAAACTCTCCCCAAAATTCGTTTTATCAATTGTTAAAAATTCGCTTTTTTGTCCTGTTCGCAATGAAAATTTATTCGCAAATCTTCTTTCGCACCTCACGAGAATGAATCATTCGCCGATTCGCGCCTCGCGGGACTGCTGCCAGCTGACTCGAGTGTGAGCTCAATTGATTTTCCCTATCCCCAAGAAGAAAAAAAAAAACGAAAAAAAAACCGCCTAAATTCGCCAAAACTGAAAATTCCAATTTTCCCAGGTTCGAAAAAAATAATTAAATTCTCGATTCTTTTGACAGAAAAGAAAACCAAGGAGGGAAGACGATTCGCGCGCATATTCGAAACTTCGTGCGCGGTCACGTGACACCGAGGGTCTCTCGACAAGGTCCGCGCTGCGGAGTGACTATCACGCCCGCGCCGGTAACTCAATCGGGAAAGGAAGGAGGACAAGCACTTCGTGCGAGCTTTTGTCAAAAATCTAAGATCGACAAAGCGAAAGAAAGAGAGAGAGAGAGAGATAGAGAGCAATATACGAGGAAGTGGGCACTCGAAAAATAATCTCGATCCTTGCTCCCCCCCTCCTCGTCTGGCCAATTGAGAGACGAGATTCTTTTTTTTTCGCTCGTACACTCGAGTCCAAGAGGCTCGCGGATAGACTATCGGTGCTTGACGCACACTTCCAGTCTTTTTATCTCTTTCTTTCTCTCACTCTCCGTCTTTCTCCATTTGGTACCACCTCCATCGTGGCACTCCAGAGTGCGCTACGCGTTAGCGAATAGCCAACCATAGCTGGGCAATCCTAAGCCGCCTTTCCCCGGCAAAAACACGCGCACAGCAAGGCCGATAAGATGAATGAGAATGATAAGTCAGTCAAGAGCGAGAACTCCCCGGAGGAGGAGGACGAAATGATCGAGCGTGAATTAGCCGAGGACGCGGAGTGGAAGAGAATACAACAGAATACATTCACGAGATGGGCGAACGAGCATCTGAAAGTCGCGAACAAGCACATCAACGATTTGGAGACCGATCTGTCGGACGGTCTTGGCCTCGTTAGTCTAATCGAGGTATTGGCACAAAAGCGCTTGCCGAAGCACAACAAAAAGCCTAATTTTCGTTCGCAAAAGTTGGAAAACGTCTCGGTCGCTCTTAAATTTCTCGACGACGAGGGCATACGTATCGTCAACATTGGTGAGTACGAAACGCCGGGAATGACGACCGAAAACTACACACCGTGACTATTATTGCGCCAAAAAAAAAAAAATAAACTCCAAACGAAACTGGCCAGTTATTGGCCAGTTG
The DNA here is from genome assembly GCA_963932345.1 of Ophion ventricosus. NCBI lineage: Eukaryota > Metazoa > Arthropoda > Insecta > Hymenoptera > Ichneumonidae > Ophion > Ophion ventricosus. The sequence goes on along the minus strand of OZ010711.1, from coordinate 31,363,112 downwards.
TCCAGTCACTTTCTCAGCAAGTATTTGCTCGTTGAAAATTAGTGAATGGGTTGCGGAAGTGGGTTGGCACGGGTGACGAGGAGAGTTGTACCATGCGAGTCGAGTACACGAATGAAAATCGATCCGTCGAAATTCGCGATGAGAGCTTTCGGCCCTGCGGATGCAGCGAGTTGCAGCGCTCTCGCACCGTACGAAATATTCGTTTTTTACGGCTCATGGATATTCGTGACGTTTACTTAAGGGGTTACGTGGGTTTCGAAGTAAAAAAAAGCATATTTTCTCTTTTTTTTTAAATATGATATATAAATTATCTTATTCAAAATGTTAAGCACATAAAAAAAGCAACATTTCAACAATATTTAAAAAAAATTTCATCCAAAAATTTGGGAAATTCATCCGGTGGGACCTGGTTTCCGGAGACCCCTTAAAAAAAAGTGTCCTCGTGGTGGTCAGGATAACTCATGATAGCTTTATCTGAAATTAAAAAACCAAATTTTTTCTGTTAGTAGATAAGTATAGCTCGTGATTGAACGAAGGATTAAAAAAAAATTGATATTTGAATTTTTGGCAGAGTTGTATACAAAATAGTTCAATTTTTGGTACAATTTACACTACGTATAGCCTTGTAAAATTAGTTGTAATCGAAAAAAAAAGCTTCGTTCAATCACTAGTCAATGCTATTTTGAAGAAGTGTGCAAAATTTCAATAAGATCGGTGCATTAGTTTTTGAGAAATCGTGTCCACCGACTTCAGAAATAGTGTTTTGAGAAAAATGCGTATACCTGGCGTCGCTCCCGGCCGGTCTTTCCCAACAAGGGGAATTCCCAAAGGCTCTCTCTCTCTCTACTAGACTTTTACTCCGATTGACTTAAAACTTTGGGAGAATATTCTAGACATATTGTACTATTAGATAATAAAATTTAAAAAATGAATCTTTTGAAATTTTCAAACCCACGTAACTCCTTACGGTATTCTTTTCACGAACTCGAATATTCAGCGATTAACTGATTTTTGTTTACCATTGAGGAAAAATGCATGCCAGAATACTGGCAAAATTTCAAGCCAAATTAACGAACATTTGACAAAAAATTACGACTATTATTGTACAGACTATACAGAATCTTTATGAATTTTTTGAATTTTTTTCACCACAAAATACCAGAGCTGACAAATAGTTTAATGTTCATAATTTTACGTGCGGTTAGATGGGCAAGATGTTCGCGCTACGAGTGAGGTAATTTTTTGTGTGCTATTTAGCACCAAGTTAAACCATCTTTGACAACGGATTAACCCAAACTTAAACTTTGTAAACATTTAGAAAAAATAAAAACCCATCTTGCCCATTGAAAACCATATACATTTAATATTGAACCATTAATGCTTGATAGAGGATTATCAATCTTTTATATCTTGTAATCTTTCTAATATTTTTAATCTTTTTGATCTAATAAAAGATTACGACTCTTTCATAATAATCATCAATAATGTTATACTTTTTCGAGTTGGTAATAACACAACAGTTTTTTTTTATCACGCAATAAAAGTACAGAAATGCCTCATTTTGCCCTTTAATCATACATTTTATGAAAACTTATTAGCGTCTACAGAATAAATCGATTCTCCGCATGTATTTTTTTCGAAGTTTATTGAAGACAAAAAAGCTCATAAACCGTCATTCGACTCAACTGGATCGCTCCAACCTCCTTAAACCGTTTTCTTTCTGAGATTTTTTTATACATGTTTATTCATCCTTCAAGAATATGTAAAAATTGAAAAAAAAATTGTCATGCTCTTTTGTACGTTTGCTTAGAAAGGTGCGCGGAAAACGCCCCCAATTGGCGACCAGTGTGTGGACGTTGTATGAGCGTTAAAAAAATACAATAATTTTCTTAATCTGTATGAGTGTTGTGATATTTGGAATTAGATTCACCAAAAAAAATGCACAAAATGGTGACATGCTAAACGTTGATTATCAATTTATTTACAGTGGGTAAAAAAGTATTTTCACATCGCGTGTTTTTCAAATTATCCTACGAAGTTTTTCATAAATTTAGTAGGATAGTTAGTCGTTAGTAAACTCCGAAAAATTTTAATGAACATTTTATTTTTCTTCGAAAAAAAATGCTCAAGTTTTTTATTTTATTTCGCCGGATAATTTGAACAACACGTGGTGTGAAAATACTTTTTTTACCCACTGTGTATATATATATAATTTATTCAAACTCCTAAGGAAAAAAACTTTATTTCAAACGCAAAATAGTCATTTTTAACGAATATATAGGGAATTCCACGTAAATTTAACCACTCTATTTTAATTTTTTTTTATGTTCAAAGTTCCGTAAGAATTTGCGAATTAATGTGCGATTTTTCGAAAGCTCAATGCTTCGAAATCTCTCCTTTCCTTTAATTGGCACTGCTCGATGGTGTTCCAGCGAGAATTGAAATTATGAAAACGAAAGGAAGTCGTAATCTTTCGGAAGGTCAGAGAATAGCTTTATATTATCGTATTGGGGAATTCGCATGGCATTCGAGAGAGGGAGGCAGAAATATAGATGGAGAGTGGGAAAGAAAAACTACGAGCCTCGTTTATTCGTAATGGACGAAATTAGCGATGCATTTGTATTTCCTTCCGCGATAAAGTTCTTAATTACTCTACACGACGGCGAGCATCGAGAACTGCGGGGAGAGGGGGGGGGGGGGGGTCAATGTGAGTTAACATTTCCTGTGATGACGACAGTTAATTAATTACAGGTCTGTTATGCATCAGAGCTTACAAAATTTACGATATGTCGACACTTTACGATTACAAAAATTCGACGCTCTTCCGTTGTTTTTTCGGGGGCTAAAAAATGAATTGGATAAAAAATTGAGCATCGTCGCGTCAAATTACTCGGAAAAATTCGTCCTGTTGCAAAATCGTAGCTTTTTTTTTTTGTTTTCGTTCGTTCACTTAGGGACGCGGAACGACCGGTTTGAACGATTTAGCAGCGATAGCCAGGCCCGTTATGTTATACGTCGAAGTTTCGATAAAAACACATACACACACACACACATATATATACACGCAGGAGTTTAGCATTTGGAGGCCGGAGAACGAAGAATGGAGTGGTCCGATATTCGCTCTGTCCACTGGAAGACTCAAGGACGCACAAAACGAAAACTTAGGCGGACAAAAGGATCTTCATATGGAATCGGTCTTATGTAGGAAAACGATTTCGGGGGAGCAAATTTCTCCGAAATGCCGTTGCATTTGGACAAGCGAGAGAGAGAGAGAGAGAGAGAGAATGAGATAGAGAATGAGAGAGTGAAAGAAATGACGTACCTTATGAGTTCAACTTTTATCAGCAATTTTTTGCAAGTAGGATTGCAAATGAAAGAAAATTCTTTGAAAAAATTTAATTTTAGCTTGAAAAATCTTTTTTGAAAATATATTCGTACCGAATTATTCCAGCTGCATTTACGATCGTTACCGTAAAATTTCTTTTCCAAGGCACCACATTTTTTTCGGCTCGGTAGAGTGTGCAGAAAAAACGTGCAAAATTAAACAAAAATTGAACTACAACGAGCTTTGGAAAATTGATAAAAAATGAAGAAATTATCAAGTTTTTTTTTAAATTAATAAAACATCCATTTATATTATATTCTTTTGAATACTTATTATTGTTTTGTTAAAAATAAATTTTTTTTAGAATTTGTTATTTTCGTTTTGTTAAAAATGAATATTGAAATATTAATGTGCTTCGTATTTGTTTATTGCAATTTTTTCATTTCAATGTTTCTTATTATTATTGTTCTTTTAATAATATGGTTCGTATCTTTTTGACATTTTTTTTTGCCTCGATACATTGCCGTTTTTTTTTTACATTGACAAGTTTCAGAATTTATGTTTATTGTTTTATTTTTTTACATTAATATGTCGGGCGAGTGGTTGGTAGGAGGCTTGAAGTCGAGCCGGGAATCGCGAGGATGACGTTCTGCGAGCGCAATGCCGGCGACACTGAGACCGTGTGCGTGCGCGTGTGTGTGTGTTGACCTTCACCTGGTCCCGCCACGAGGTTTTCGACCACTTTCTCTCCCTAAGCCCGTCCCTCGATGAGAATCGCATCATCGCGCGCACGTGTGTGCGTGTGTCTACGGCTTTCTCTCTCTCTCTCTCGCATTCTCTCTCTCTTCCTTGCTCTTTAGTTCTTGTTCTTCCGAGCCTGCGCACGAGACTAACGCGAGCGATCAAGCGCGTGCTTCGAAAATAAAAAAATAAGAAACATACAATCCTCTCGAGTAGGCTCGAGCGGTACATCGATGAATGTTAAAAAGGATACGTAGTTTTTGACTTTTTTTTTTGGATTTTTAACATCTGAAGATCCCGTAAGTTCCATGTCGTTTGGGAGGGAAAAAATTTAAGTTTGCGGCAATTTCGCCGCGCTATTTATTTAAAAAAACGCGTATAAAATAATAAAATAATATTTTTATCATAATTATCATTTATTTCATAATTTTATTTCGTAACAGCGAAATTATAGATAATCGAGAATAATGATAAATTTTATTTACAATTGGCCATTCTTGCCTCTCGGGCTTCAGAATATTACATCAATTTAATCGAGAGTAATAATATTTATCAAATAATATATGATAATAATGATTATTTGTTTTAAAATTTTATTTAACAATATTTGAATTAAAAATAATGAATAATAATAATTATGAAATAATGTTTGACAATAATGTATTTCAATTTTATCATCTTATTTTACAATATTTACACTATAAATAATGATTTTTAGTTTTATAATTAAACTTTTTCATATTTAAATTTAAAATATAAAAAATAATCATAATTATCAAATAGATAGATAGATAATATTTATTTCAGGTATACCCCTTCAGGGTGTTTACACAGCTAGTCCCCCCCTACATATATGTTCCCCTTACAATCTTTTCTTATCTCTAACTTATATTTTATTGCCGCTTTGCCTATCGTTTCCTCTCGCATTCATTTCCTCTTTTGCGATTTTTCCGCTCAGTTTCTCAAAGTGGTTTATGTACATGCATAATTCAGTCACATAATTATCAAATAATATTCGGCAATAATGATTTTTAATTTTCTAATTTCATTTTACAATCTATTAATTATAAATAATGAAGAATAATGATAATTATCAAATAATATTTGACAATAACGATTTTTAATCTTATTTTATAATATTTGAATTAAATATTACAATATTTTCATATTTTACAATATTTTAATTAATCCTTCGTGGTCACACATCCAAATTCAATCGCGGTGGTCGCACCTGGGTCGATTCTACCCAGTCAGTTTTCAAAAAAGTATTGTGACCAAACCATCCGTCCGAAATGGTTGAAAAAATTACGGAAGATGCTTCGAACTTTCTAGATGATGGACGAAAAATTTTGTTTATAAGAAATAAAATGGCGACATGTTAAAAAAATTCATAATGAGGCGAAAACGCAAAAAAATACACTTTTTCGCTAAAAAAAATCATAGTTCCGGGAATTTTCAACATTTTTACCTAAAATTTGGACGTGATACTCCTTAGATATGCTGATTTTGGGAAAAAATAGTAGCATAGTGCGCTTTCCAAAAAAGGTATTTATTCCGACATGTGATGGGGGTAAATTTTATGGCATGAGGATACTTCAAACTCCAGGTAAGATGATGAATACAGACCCATTCGAAGCCGGCAACTATTATATATTTACGCCCAAAATTGATCGACGGGTCGATTCTATCCAGGGTGACCAAGGGTTAAAAGTCATGAAGAATAATGATAATTATCGTCCCTTTATTTTACAATTTATTTTTATGATTATTTCTATAATAATTAAATATCATCCAATGATTATTTTTCATAACAAAAAGTTATTATAATATTCAAATGATATTTATGAAAGATTATATGTAACCATTTTCCATTAGTCTTTTGATATTCGTCGATAAAATCCTGGAACCAACTCGGAGAACCGAGCGCTTTCTGGACGATAGATCGCGAGTGTCAAAATCCTCACGATATTAAATTGTCACGATGTGGAATTCGCCACGTCCGTTGTACGCCTCGCGCCGGGAGAGAATGAAATAAAAACCGCATTATTTAGCCTCGCGTGGCTTCCCGTTGATACGCAAAGCTTGTTCTCGTGTTTGTGTCCGCGGGCGCTTCGTCGCAGATATTGCAAACGTTGCTTTCGTTTCCTCCCCTAACTCTCATCGTCAGCATACTTACATCGAGCTCGAATTACATCGACTACGACCTTTCGCGATTGCACTTACGTTCCCCATCGAAAAAAGAAGGAAAAAAAAAACAGAAAAATTTTGGATCGTAAAAAAAGGAACACGCAATGTTTTTTTTTTGTTCGTCTCTTCGATACTGTAAATTGATGCGGCAGACGTTGTAGGTGCCGTTTTAATTCACTTCGCCATGCCGATGAGACAAGCGTTTAATGAAGGCTTGCGTCAGACTGCCTGAACGCCGGCCGGTACCGTACTTGCTTCGAAATTATACCACGCAGCGTACGCTCAAACTGACAAAAGTCAATTCGTAACAGGAGGATGACGCGCGAGTTTGGTCCATTCGAAGAACACACATTTGTTTTTTAAACGTAGCACCGTTCGCGATTATCGCTCGAGCAAGGCGCCGTATGAAATATTGAGAATAATACATACATTAATTAAGCGATTATACAGGGCGGCTCAAAAATTGACGTTCACAAGGAAAGTTTGGATGCCTCGTATCGATACCTATCCGAATCACCCTCATATATGTCCTACGATCTTTTTTACCTTTCGAGAATAAATCATTTTTTTTATTTCTCCTTTGTGTATGTACTTTCCTCTCGATTTTTCATCGTTATCGTTATGAAGTGCACTCTTAAGCAATAAATAAATAACTGAAGCCTAACGTCACTACCTTAGATTTTGATTTTAAAAAAATTAAAAATAAATTCTTTATATCTATAGTTTTCCATCGTTGTATGAAGGTTTCGGGTGTCTATCGGAAGGGAATGGAAAAATCTTCGTTCTATCGAGGTTCGACTGTACTATATCTATAAATCTATCGATCGATCTGTCTATAAATCCATCTGTTGATCTATCTATAAATCTATCTATAGATCTATCTATAGATCTATCTATAGATCTATCTATAAATCTATCTATGTTTCATCCAAGATAATATATATTATCTATACAGGGTGAGGCACATAAAGTGTTACAGAGCAATAGCACTCAAACTATTGATCATATCCAAAAATGTTTCAGACAAAAGTTTCAGTGTTCGAGAAGGCACATACTGGACCACCCTATTTTTTTTATCGGTGGAGGCGCTGAAGCTACGTCAAGGTCAACTCTACTTTTTAAAATGGAACCATGTCTTTTTTTTCGATGACATTATTACCGATTTTAAGACGAATTCAGCGACCTACATCACAAGGTCATTCTAGTCACGCAAAGTATGAAAATAGTCGAAAAATCGAAAAATATCGGAATGATCACTTTCAAAGGATCCACTAACCTTGGTTTGGGTCTACCTACAGAAGATGCTCGAAGTGATGACCCTCGACTTGTAAGCACTTGTTAATTCGCTGATGAAAAGACCGTCTAACTTCAGCCAACATTTGTGGTGTAATTTCGGTACATGCTCGGCGTATTCTTTCTTTCATGTCGTCAGGCGTGGTAGGTGCTACCGCCATTAATATTTACGGCATTCCCCCAGCACCATCGACATATCAAAAGATTCTTGAAAATTGTTCATCTTCGCGATCCGATGTACTCACATTAGAAGGTAATGCGTGACTAACTGATATGTCAACAGAAAATGCGTACTTGCTGCCGATAAGAAACATTGGTATCGTAAGAAATGAAAACATCGATCAAACAAGTGTTTACAAGTCGAGGGTCATCACTTCGAGCATCTTCTGTAGGTAGACCCAAACCAAGGTTAGTGAATCCTTTGAAAGTGATTATTCCGATATTTTTCGATTTTTCGACTATTTTCATACTTTGCGTGACTAGAATGACCTTGTGTTGTAGGTCGCTGAATTCGTCTTAAAATCGGTAATAATGTCATCGAAAAAAAAATACATGGTTCCATTTTAAAAAAAGTGGAGTTGACCTTGACGTAGCTTCAGCGCCTTCACCGATAAAAAAATAGGGTGGTCCCGTATGACGGCCTTCTCGAACACTGAAACTTTTGTCTGAAACATTTTTGGATATGATCAATAGTTTCAGTGCTATTGCTCTGTAACACTTTATGTGCCTCACCCTGTATATTCAAGAGTTATTAAACAAATTGATTAGATCCTCTACACAAAAACATTCAATTTTGGCTTCACTCAATATTCCATTTCCTCCTCGTGTATTCCATTGTTTACCAGCCCAAGAGTAATCTTGACAATTGTCTCATCGCGACACAAACTTCCGCACGTTACGTATTTTGGCTAATCGGGCTTTTAGCAATCGTCGAGTTGGTTATTCGGGGTCGATTTTGTACGCTGGTAATGCGAATGAGCGCGTATTGTAAGGTGCGTTCAGGCGCACAAGGCAGGGGCGACGATTCGTCGATGCCGTAATTGTCGCGGCATTCGTCGAGCCGGACGTCAGCGGTAATAATCATTGTAATTAATAGACGATACAAAATGATTCATGAGACGCGAGAGTTCGCGATTGTATCCGAAGAAATTGAGATCGTGCGTGTACGAGGGCATAGGACTCGCGGCCGTTGGTGTACCGCAATTGGTGTATACACGCGAGAGATATAATTCGTGTGTGCGATGCGTTCGATGTGACCTTGTAAAGCGTCGAGCCTCTGACTGATGGAGATCGAAGATAAATCGGGAGTGAATATGTCTCGAATGGGATCGGGGAGCTCGCGTGATATCTCGTGAGAATTATGGACGGCGCGTTGCTTCTGACGATTGATCAGTGTCGCATGTAACGAGGACGATTTAATTGGCATGTACATCTTACTTGAAACGTTCGCTCAAATGCATGAGTCGTTTTGGGTAAAATGGGCACGTAAATTACACTGGGCAATGAACTTTAAATTTAGTTTTGTGTTTATTTTTTGTTTTTTTTTTTCATGCTAAGTGCCTTCGTGTTTTACCTTTTAACGGTAATATTTGTACACGCTCGTATCAGGTTTGTTTCAATGATCAATGACGCGGTCTTTTTTGTACTCACTTTTTAGACTTTATATACTTTCGGGAGCGCCCCTGATGAGAGAGCAACAATAACATTTGTAGAGACGAATTTTTGTCCTTTTTTTTTTTTTTTTATCTCGGTAGGGAAATATAAATGGTATGTTTTTGAACCGGATACATTGGGGGACGTTACCGCAACAGGAAATTCACTGGCTAGGAATTCTTTTTATTTTCAAATGCCTATTCGACACTATGATATAGGATAAAAATACTTGTTATGATTTTGCATACTTGGCTGTTGGTCATAACGTTTGACAATGGAAAAATTTATCGCGATTTGAAAAAAAAACCAGGGCACGAAATGTGCAATTTTTTCTTTCTCGTTTTTTAGGTAATTTTATTATTCTTCTAATTTGTTGATTCAATTTTTTTCATTTTTCGCTCTTAGAATTAAAAAAAAAGTATTCTCTTAATTTTTTCGTCCTTTTTCTTAAACCCTGTTATCCTTTATAATTTTATTTCAATATTGCAGCATTTTGTTTTGTCTTTTTTATTTTTTTTTTTATTTCAATTATTTGATTTTATCACATATTTTCTTATTAAACAGTTTTATTACTTTCTTCCTTTGTCATTTCTATTATTTTTACACTTTGTTTTTCGTCTTTTATGAATGGGAATATCGTATTTTTTAAGGGGTTACGTGGGTTTCGAAGCCAAATAAAAACATATTTTCTCTATTTTTTTAAATACAATATATACATTATTTTATTTAAAATGTTAAGTATATAAAAGAGCAACATTTCACCAATATTTTTAAAAAATTTCATCCAAAAATTTGGGAAATACAGCCGGTGGGACCTGGTTTCCGGAGGTCGCTCAAAAAAAGTGTCCTCGTGGTGTTCAGGATAACTCATGATAGCTTTATCCGAAATTAAAAAATCAAATTTTTTCTGTTAGTAGATAAGTATAGCTCGTGATTGGACGAAGGATTTTAAAAAAAATTGAAATTTGAATTTTTGGCAGAGTTGTATGCAAAATAGTTCAATTTTTGGTACAATTTACACTACGTATAGCCTTGTAAAATTAGTTGTAATCGAAAAAAAAACCTTCGTTCAATCACTAGTCAATGCTATTTTGAAGAAGTGTGCAACATTTCAATAAGATCGGTGCATTAGTTTTTGAGAAATCGTGTCCACCGAATTCAAAAATAGTGTTTTGAGAAAAATGCGTATACCTGGCGTCGCTCCCGGCCGGTCTTTCCCAACGGGGGGAATTTCCAAAGGCTCTCTCTCCTAGACTTTTACTCCGATTGACTTAAAACTTTGGGAGAATATTCTAGACACATTGTACTATTAGATAATAAAATTTAAAAAAAGGATTTTTTTTTTAATTTTCAAACCCACGTAACCCCTTAAATTTTACGAGAAAAATTCCGACGCAGAAACATTTGTTGAGCAAGAGCATTGAAAACAGTTCCCGAGTCTCGCGCGTACGATATTACTTACCTCACCTTTGCCAGGATATAATTTTTCTTGTAAAACACGCGAAACACGAGATCCCCGTATTGTTCGTGGTGCATATGTGTCTCGGATGCGTCCAGGGTGGCTAAGATTTCGAGATACGTCACGTGATACACGAGTGCATCGTCCGCGAGGAATAAACTTCCGGTCGGGTGCAACCTTCTACTTCGATTGACAATAAATAGGGTGGAAAAAAAAATTGCCATGGGGATGGTGAAAAAAAAAAATGTTGTGAATTTTGATGCTGGAAAAATAGCCAATAGTTTACAGAAATTTTTTGGCATTGTAAAAAATGTATACAAGTCTATTTTGGATTACTAACGAAACAGTCATGAAGAAAAATCATTGGATTTATTCCTGAAATGCCTATTTGACAAATGAGACAAGTACCGGAAAGTCAAAATATATTTAACTCTTTCCATTCGCCTTATTTTTTATTCGTTTTTTAAATGTAATTATTTGTTTTTTTTTGTAGGAAAAAAAAATAATTTTCGTATCGGAGATCTTTCTCAGATTTTTTCGCCAAGTCTCAGTGACCAAAGTAGCCTTGTAAAAGAGAGGAAAGAAATTGCCTTCCTCGAGTGAATGAGCGTAATACCGGAAGTGTTCGAGGGAATGTGTCTGGACTAGAGTACCGAGTGATTCAAAGAATCTTGAGGCCCGCGAGTGACGATGACGAAGAGCACTCGTCACTCGTCATTTTTAATAATACGAAGAAACTCATATTTCTTTCGAATTATTTTTTCTCAATTATTTTTTCTACGATTTCTTAATTATTTTTTCGACGTATCCTCAATTATTTTCTCTACGATTTTTCTTGAAGAAAATAAGACAATTATCTTTGCGAAATAGTAAAATAAATAACGTGTTTTAATTTTAATTTTAATTTGACAACTTTTGCGGAATTTTTGTTTCTAACCTAGGAACTTTTTGATTGCAAAATAAAGGGAAGTGATATTACGTGTGAGCAAGGGATTTATCGATCCTACGTGATCCTCGAGGGCCTCGTATCGAGGCGTTCGACACTCGTTCTCGATAGGCGTTGAGAAGTTATATAGGTAGTTAGTAAGCTCATGCAAAAACCGCGTTCTTCTTACCCGACGTGTCTTCACGTTTGTGTATAAGCGTGTGACGTCACTGGTTGCTCGCGGTAATTGCTTAAAATAGCCAGGATGAATCGCTCAGTGGGGCCGTCGCTCCTGTCGTTTCTTTCGGTCTCTCGCTGACTAACACTTTTCTGTACTTATAATTCGATGAGGCTTTTTTACCCGAGCTTGCTTCCAACGAGTCAATGAAAATGACGCTTTTTTTTACTCTTTGATAATTAATTAGTAGGCAGCATCGGTCATTATTTCAGGTATGGTAAATTATTCTTGCATTTAATGATTTATAGTTTGAACATGAAATTATTCCGGGCATAGCGAATCATTTATTCTGGGTATAGTTAATTATTTTTATTATTTTTAATGATTAATTTATAATGAAGATATGAAATCGTCGCGAGAGTGTTTAATAATTTCTATAATTTTTAATCAATAATTAGTAACTGGAAGTTCCAATGATACATGACATATGGAATTATTTATTTTTGGTATAGTCAATTATTCTTGCTTTTAATGATTTATAGTTTGAACATGAAATTATTTCGGACATAGCGAATTATTTATTCTGGGTATAGTTAATTTTTTTAATTATTTTTAATCATTAATTTATAATAAAGATGTGTAATTGTCGCGAGTGTGTTTAATAATTTCTATAATTTTTAATCAATAATTAATAACTGGAAGCTCAAATTATACATGACATATGGAATTATTTATTTTTGGTATAGTAAATTATTCTTATTATCTTTAATCATTCATTTATAATTAAAATATGTAATTATTGCGAGTGTGGATAATTATTGCTATCATTTTTAATCGATAATTAATCATTAGAATCCGCAATTATTCCTAAAATAGGGGATCATTTATTCCGGGTATAGTTAATTATTCTTATCATTTTAAATCGATAATCAATGATTAGAATCCGAGGCTATTCGGCACATAGCGAATCATTTATTCTGGCCATTGTGAATTATTCTTATTATTTTTAATAATAAATTAATTATTAAGATCAGTAATTACTGCGAGTATAGTTAATTATTCCTATCGTTCTTAATCATTCAGTTCGTAGTTCAATCGCGTCGAATTGACAAGGATAGAATTATTATGATTATTGTTTATTCGAACTGATTGTAATTAACGATTAAGAATTGCGATTATTAATTATCAAATTATAGACTCTTTTTTTTATTTCGTGCTCGTTTTGCAAATACATCAAAGTGGCTTTTCCGATATTTTTTTAAATGAAATAATTCGTAGAATACAAAATAGAAGTGCGTGTTTTTTTTTACAGTTAACTGAACTCGTCCCACTTTTGCCCAGTGCTTCGTCTCGGCACGAGCAGGTTTTCGAAATGATTTATTGATCGATCATTGCTTTTGCGTAGAAAAATGTTGTGTCCAGGACTTCAACAGTTATGGAAACTAGTTTTTTTTTTAAATATCATTATCTCTCGATAGACTCTCGTATCGTTGTTTTTTTTTGTTATACGGTAAAAAAACCGTGAGTCAAGAGTTTTTACAGTTAGGGGTACGGTCGAGGCCGGTACCGAAATTTTTTTACCTTTAATCGTATACTTTTGTTTGGGTTTAAATTGAAAAGTCTTGTCATCAATTAATTGCATATTTGTAGGATGATCATTTAGCCAGAGAAATGTTATTAAATGGAAATGAAAAATTCAATAGCAATTAAATAATAAAAATTTTAGAGTAAAAAAAGTTATCGAATAAAATCTGCACGTTGTACATGTTGACGTTTCTTATTTTTCGTCAAAATTTTCAATGCAGCCAAAAGAAATGTTCTCAATAATTCAGAGCGCTCGAAACTGAATCTTTTTTTTACTGTTTCTTTTATCTGAAACGTCGAGAGAGCGAGGCGTATTTTCCAAGTATTATCGTTAAACGATTTCGGCGGCCTCGGAAACCCGACATATGTGTCCTAATAAAAACTAAACGAACAGACGAGACCGAATTTTGGGAATGTTCTTCGAGGCGTTGCTCCGAAAGCGAATCAGTAATCAGTCTGTCAGATATTCGCAGACCGTTATCGCTGGGGACCAATTTGTTGAAGGTTTTTTTTTTCTTCTTTAATTACATTTACATATTTATATATGTATATATGTTGTTTTTGTGTGTACCCAGTCGTGTGAGCACAGCTCGCTCTCTCTCTCTCTCTCTCTCTCTCTCTCTCTCTCTCTCTCTCTCTCTCTCTCTCTCTCTCTCTCTCTCTCTCTCTCTCTCTCTCTCTCTCCCTCCCTCTCTCATAATCGTACCATATTTATGCGACGTTTCGAACCCAAGACCTATCATCATAACGTGCCTGGCTCCGACACCTTCGAGATGCCCGAGTTCGCCACGTCACGATGGGAGCAGCTCCGAAAAATAAATACCAAAGTCTCGCCAGTCCTATCATTCGGCAATAAAACGTCATAATAAAAGAAACGATAATAAAAAATATATAAAAAAAGTAAAATGTTGCGCGAGAGACGAATTCAAATCGATGACGATTGGTGGCGATACGAAAAAAAATTATTGCTCTTTTAATTCTACGGTGTCTATGGCTGCCACACGTATAAAAAGAAAAATAACAACGGGCTGTTTGATTTGATAACAAAAAAAGAGATGAATTATCTCGACAAAAAGCTGATCTAATGAAGGGTCAATTATTTTTTAAATATTCGTAGAAAAAGACTTCGATAAGATTTAAAAAAAGATTATTTGAATACGATCTATTTAAATGCAATTCGAAAATTATTTAAATGAGATTCAAGAATGATTTGAATGAGATTCAAAAAAGATTATTGACGTTTTGAAATTATGATTTCAATAAGATGTGTAAGATGATTGAAGCAGCATTCAAAAAAATAATGTGAATAAGAATAAATAAAATTAATAGGCCTGGGGAAAAACTGAAATTATTTCGGAGGAATAAAATAGTAAAAATAGAAAAAAAATCATGTGAATGAGAAGAATTAATCCTTGGTGGTCACCCTGGGTACAATCGACCCGTCGATCAATTTTTGGCATAAATATATAATAGTTTCCGGCTTCGAATGGGAATGTTCACCATCTTACCTGGAGTTTGAAGTATCCTCCTACCATAAAATTTACCCTCTTCACATGTCGGAATAAATACCTTTTATGGAACGCGCACTATGCTACTATTTTTTTCCCAAAAGTAGCATATCTAAGGAGTATCACGTCCAAATTTTAGGTAAAAATGTTGAAAATTCACGGAACTATGATTTTTTGAGCGAAAAAGTGTCTTTTTTGCGTTTCCACCTGTTTGTGAATTTTTTTTAACACGTTGCCATTTTATTTCTCATAAATAAATTTTTCGGACATCATCTAGAATGTTCAAAGCGTATTCCGTAATTTTTTTTAACCAATTTGGACGGATAGTTCGGTGACAATACTTTTTTCAAAACTGACTGGGTAGAATCGACGCAAGTGTGACCACGAAGGGCTGGGGAAAAATAGCAATATTCTTGGGGACAAAAATCGTGGATAATTCCGAGCTGTTTCTACGAAAATAAAATAAAAAACAGCACGTTGATAAAAAGGTCATTAAAAGTGAAATAAATAGGAAAATAGGCTTGCCTAAAAAATTAATATTTTTTCGTAATATTTTCTTTTATTGGAAGAATAAATAATTAATAAATTAATCAATAAATCATTGATTAATAAATCAGTAAATTGATGAATAAATCAATAAATTGATTAATAAATCAATAAATTGATTAATAAAGCAATAAATTGATTAATAAATCAATAAATAATTTCACCGATTGCCAAGCTTTTCGCTAATTGGATTAAAGACTCCAGTGTGCTCTTTTGGCAAGTCATGGAACAATCCACTGGCTTTCATCGCTAGTTATCGAAATTTGTTATTTCGATGCTCGAGATATTCAAGAGGTTCCCATCGAGCGGTTCATATCTTTCTGGCTTTTTTCTCACCCCGCCCCCTTTCTCTCGTGTAAAACGATAGGGCATCGATATTTATAGGCCTTCTTGTTAAAAATCATCAAAGCTGCAACTGTTTTTTTTTCTGTTGATTTAAAAACAGCTGTTCTTTCGTTCTCTCGGTCTCATCGATTTCCATAAACAAAGGATCGCGAACGCGAGGAAATAAATAAATGATCGAACGATGACTAATCCGACGTGCTCTCGACGGTCTTGCTCTTCACCATGTCTGTGTGTCTGACTGTCGTCTCACTTGCCAAGAAAATGTGCTCTCACGCCTGTGTATTCTCATTTCTGTGAGTTTTATCGGGGCCAAGGTTTGTGTCCCGAGAAAGACTATAACAGAGAGGGAGAGAGAGAGAGAGAAAGAGAGAGAATGGAGACTATTTTAAACATCTTTCACGATAGTTTTGTCTCGAAACGACGTATATAGATAGAATGCATCGAGCCAGAGTCTCAAAATTCTGTGACCGCGAGTTTTTAATAGTTGGCACTGAGTGTCGAAAAAAAAATCTCATTCACAAATGTGACCTGGGTTTCAATAGTTACCACTATTGAGGAAAAATCTTACTTTAACAATATCGCCCCTCGTTCTTCTATTTTATCCGCGCCAAAAGTTATTAGCGATCGCACATTCGTCCATCTCCCTCGGTAAAGAGCTGTTGCCAATAGTCCGATGGGTGACCGCGTCAAAAACGACATGCCAAATTTGGGACCTTCCATTTAAAATAGCAAAACAAGGCAATGTGGGTTTTTTTTTCTAAATCCAAATATTCAGTTCCAAACAAATCCTTCAAAATTTATAACGATGAAATTTTCACTGATCGATTGGAAACAAAAAGTGGCCGAAGCGATTTTTCCGAATCTTAGGCAAAAAATATCGAAAAATGCGGCGCAATTCTTCCCGCGGCAATTTCATTGCACTCGAGAATTCAAATGGTCGCTTTGCCTTGTTAATCTCGCGTAGACTCATCGGACATCGTTGACTGCAAGCTGAAACTGATACTCGGTTTGATATGGACGCTTATTCTTCATTACGCGATCTCGATGCCGATGTGGGACGGCGAGGACGGCGACGACAACGAGAAGGGTGCAACACCGAAGCAAAGACTGATGCACTGGATCCAGTCGAAAGTTCCCGATCTACCGATCAACAATTTCACGTCCGATTGGAACGACGGACGCGCGGTTGGCGCACTCGTCGATGCGGTTGCACCGGGTTTGTGTCCGGATTGGGCCGATTGGAATCCCAAGGATGCCGTTCAAAACGCGTCCGAGGCGATGGGACTGGCTGACGATTGGCTCAATATTCCACAGGCACGTTTTGTCAAATTTCATTATTATTATTTACTAGCTTTTGCCCGCGTGGAATTTGTCCTGTACAAACTTCAACACCCCGTTGAACCACTAATTGGGCGTTGTTTTAAAAACATCCAAAAATATGCGTTTTATTATTTGTTTTAAAAAATATTTGTACCAAGTTTCAAGTTGATACACGCAAGGAATACAATTTTCCATACAAACTTGTACACCTCATTTGACCCCCTTGGGAGTTGATTTTCGAAAAATCCGCTTTTAGTGCACCTCTAAACCTTTTAAGGAACATATCGTCCAAATTTCATGGTTCTATCTTCATGCGATTAAGGCTGTGCGTTGTCTATTATGTCAGTCAGTCAGTCAGTGACGGAAGTCACTGACTGACTGACATATATTTATATGTAAATACTAGCTTTTGCCCGCGACTTCGTCTGCATGGATCTCTAAATTTTTGTTGAATTACTTTTCAACCCCTTGATGTGTGATTTATTTTAAAAGGCTGACATACGTCATTTTGAATTTATAGCCAGTAGCCATTCGTATTTTATGAGACTTATAATTTCATCATTAGATTTTTTTTAAATATTATAATTAGAAAAATATTAGACGTTAGATTTTATCCAATTAAAATTATATTTGATTCGGTGTATTCTATAAGAATTTTAATTTGATAATTACATTACATTTGACACGAATGTTATAATTAGAAAAATATTAGATATTTTATTTATATTAGATTTGATATTATCTTCTATTTTAATTAGATTTGATTTGTTTGAATCCTATAATAAGAATTATATAAGACTGATAATTTCATAATTGGATTAAATTCGAGTCGAATGTTGGAATTAGAAAATGTATTTTTCATAGCCTATGTGTTATTCCAAGTAACTCTCTACACGTGTGCCAAATTTCATCCGTGATAGTGGATAGCGTGATAGTGGAACAAACATCGGAACAAACACACAAACTTTCACTTTTATTATATTATTAAGATATAAATTATCGATAAAGATTTTTTAAACATTTTATATTATTATTATTATTTGTATAAATTATTTGTTTAGAATTCGTCAAACTATGATTACGGTTATTAGCCTAAATGGCTTTGTTATTGTTGTTGTAATTATTATTATTACTGTTATCTGCATATTTCTGCCCAGCTGATAAGATATGTTCATCAATTGACAGCCGAATTTTACCGAATTTTTCAGCTGATCAAACCCGAGGAAATGGTCAATCCGAACATCGACGAGATGTCAATGATGACGTACCTCTCACAATATCCCAATGCAAAATTGAAATCGGGCGCGCCCCTGCGAGCTCGCACCAATCCCAACAGGTACATCTTATTGATCAACTCAATCTTTCGATCTACATGTACTCGCAAAATTTATGATAAACAATCGTGACGGATACATGAGGATTATATGAGAGTACTAGCTTCTGCTCGCCACTTCGTTCGCGTGTACGTCGGTAATTCGGTTGATGTGTACGACGGGAATGGATCTTAGAGTCGTATCCTATCGAGGGTTGGATTCCGAGGTTATTATGAATGATAGGTTTTCTTTTTTAAATACGCACGAATAATCACAGTACTAGAAAAAAATGGACAGATCAGAATTGAGTCTTATTAAAGTTGTACTAGTAATTATTATATTAGAAACAAGTTAAGGCTAATGATATAAAAAAATTACTAGAAAAAAAAGTAATAATTGAGTCAGACAATAATTAAGGTTCGTAAAATTTGTGCTCGTAATTGTTGTGCTAGAAAAAAAATTTGGGGCTAATCACATACGTAGTCGTAATTATATTACTAGGGAAAAAATATATGAAAATTCAATCAGGTAATGATTAAAGCTACATAAAACTCGAGTTTTACATTGAGTATTTACTGAAGAGCTTCCTTATGAATGCTTGCCTATTAATGAGTCTCCCTACTTGACGGATCCTGATAAAAGGTTTTATTTTTCAAATACTAAAAATTCGGGAACAAACCTTGAGCCATTTTCACGCCGACTTCGTTCAAGGAGATAAAAAAATATAAAAAAAAACAACGATATCGTCTCGGTATCGCATTCCAACCCTAAGCCTAATTTCAACCTGAAAAAAAAAGAAATTTTGTATCAGTAAGATAGGCCGTGCGATCAGAAAATTTACCGATCTCCCGTCGCAGAACGAAACGTCGCATAATAAGTCAAAAATAAAATGAAGAAAAACTATGAAATTGAATAGTAGAATGAAGAAGAAACAAAAAAGTTTTCGGTTGATCCTTCAATAATGGATATTTCTATTTGATTTTTTTTCGGTGGCAGCATTCCCCCACCGCGGTAAGTCGGGCGACGCTCTAGCTGTGTTTTTCAAATTGCAATTTTTTTTGCTTATTCATTTACTTGTTTTCTTTCGTAAGCTTAATCGCAAACAAATAAAGAATTAAAAAAACCGCTCTCTGGCATAGATTTTTTTTTGTTGCGACATCAAAAGCAAAGGAACAAAAAGAAAGAAAATAAATAAAACGCAGAATTCACATGGCCGCATTGTCTAATCACGTTTGAGACTTTTGCTAACCCCAAACGCGATTCTCGATTTTCATCATAAAAAGAAAGGATTCTTTTTTCATTTGTAGCGCAAAAAATTCGAGGTTGGCCACCCTCATCGTTAAGCGTTGTAGAGTAGAATCGAATAGCGTCTTAGACCAGTATATTCCTCTATACATATAATAATACATCAGTAACGCTTGATAACAGTTTATACGCCTCGAGAAGAAAAATAAACTTTCGTAGTTGCGAGTTCGTGAGATCTTCGGAGGAAGGGAAGTGCCATTTTTTTCCCCCGCAGCTCGCACTTTTTTTTTTTTATCGCAGTGAATTGTCCTTTATAATTGTTTTCCCTTTTCTTTTTCGGGGCGTATCCACGTGTAGAGTGCGGGCTTATGGGCCTGGAATAGAACCAACGGGGCCCATTGTCGGGGCACCTGCCAACTTCACCGTCGAGACCTTCTCCGCGGGCAAGGGCAACGTCGAGGTCATTGCTGAGGACTCCAAAGGATCCAAGATACCGGTAATTATAATGAAAAAACACAAGAGAGAATGGAAAATACAAAAAAAAAATTACAGTATATTCTTTCACTGAAGGACGTGCGAGAATCCCAGCGATGAAACTTTAACAATACTGATTTTATTTTCAAACGTTGATACCGAATCAAAAATTCTTTATAAAACGTTGTACCTTGAACGTTTTTTACTATGTAAATAATCTGGAGCCGACAATGCTTGGTCGTGCCAATGGCAGAGAATGCCGCTGTTGCCAAGTCTATCGGTTATTTTTTCTTGAATGACATTGCAACATATTTCTATTTAATTGCAAAAATGATAAGTATTAATATCATTTCCCGGCATGGAAATATTTTTCAAAAATATTGTGTGTTGGAAATTGCGCAATAATAATTAATTTTTAGATGAAATTTCATTTGCAAAAAGTTGGCAGCCTAGCGAAAACTTATTATTGTATTTTCATCCCAACTCTTGCAGCTAAGGAGCGCCATCGAAGCTCCTTAACATTCATCGTCTGTTTGACAAGAACGTGTACAGCGAAACTTAAGGGGCGGGGGGGGGGGGGCCTTTAGACGCCCGAAAATGAGTCATTTTTTATGATCTTTTTTAAAGGTGATTAAATAATCGCATCATTTAAAAATGTTGACATTATCTTTTACAACTTTTAAGTGTTATAATTATTATTTTTTTTAATAAAAAGAATGGCGGCGTTATGAGGTATTACTTTAGGCGTCTTTTGCGTGATATCGAAAAAGTGCCCTGTTTGTCTGATGTTTTTCTATTGATCTGAAACAGTAATCGAAAATATTTTTGGATTATTGACATGTGTAGGGGAAAGATATACCAATAAAAATATTAAAAAGTATAAAATTAAAAATTACGTAATCTTTTTAATCAAATTTTCATATTCTTCATCATTTTCTCGACAATTTTTACCCAAAAAAAGTAATTTATTCTCCTACCGATAATGTTATAATGAGAAACCTCCCAAAATTTCGATCGATCAATAACTTTTTGAGCTATAACATGAGCAGTTTTTGAAAATGCACTTTCGAGATAATCGCATTCAAAGTATGTGCTATAACTTCGTAAATATTTCATATTTCGATTTTTCGATTTTCCAGTATAGTCTCAATATATTATACTTTCGAAATGTGTGAAAAAATCGTTTTTCTGAACATTGTAAAGGGTTTTCCCCCCTTAAAAACTATTTGGGAGAAGCCATTGAAAAAAATACACACACACACTACTACATGATATAAATTGTGATGCTTTATTATTAATAAAAATGTAGCCATACACGCTTCTGTCAAACAGACTGTAATACTCAGACTCAATTTTTTCAAATTATAAAATCGAACAAAAAACAACTGTAAGTCTATTTTCGAGGAAATTCCCAAAGTCGAAGCGTGCTTGAAAAAAAAATCTTCAACATTTCGTCACAAAACGTTGATCAACATTTCCAATTAACCTTACAACTTATTCTCGATTATTCGAAGCAATTGGCGAATAATTCGAACGATCAATCGCTAATTGTAATCCTCGATTTTCGGTGAAATTCGACAGGTGGACATACGCTTCAACAACGATCGTAATCTCACGTACTCGGTGTCTTACACGCCAAAGTCCGAGGGCCCTCACAGGGTGCGAGTACTGTTCGCCGGTCGTGAGATACCGAAGAGCCCGTACACGGTAATGATCGAGGGACATCCCGGCGATCCGAGCAAAGTTACCGCGAGCGGACCGGGCCTACAAGCGGATGGTGTCGTCATAAATCGTCCGACTTATTTCGATATAATCACCAAAGGTGCTGGACGGGGTGTACCGGAAGTCATAATATTGGACCCACAGGTGAGAAGTTTGCCTTCTGTAATACTGATTGATCCTCCGGTTCCATTCGGTATTTCTGTGCACGTAGGCGAGACTTCCGAAATGTCAATGATGGTTGGACTTCTATAACGAACTGAGACTATATAATAATATAAAATAGTACATTTTACACATTGGCATAGAGATATTAGGATCGATATATTTATAATTACTGATGAAAAAAAAACACAACATAAAGAAAACAAAAAATTTCCAGAGCTCGAAAACATCGGTACCGGTAAAATTGCGTCAGACGTTACCGGATGTATGGAGATGCGAGTACTCGTCACCGATCACGGGTCTCCATTCCGTGAATATATTCTTCGCGGGCAAGCTCATACCCGGAAGCCCGGTGGGTGTGGTTGTGGCGCCAGTTTCGGACGCGAAAAAATGCCGCGCTTATGGACGGGGACTGTTGCCGTCGGGTGTGAGGGTGAAAGACGTGGCCGATTTTACGATCGTCACGAAGGACGCCGGCGAGGGAGTTCCGGAGGTTCGAGTCATCGGTCCCGGAGGCTCCAATTTGCCTGTGCAGTGAGTACTCGAACAATCGGATATTCCAGCCACATTCAAATCAAAGGATATTTTTTTTTTCAAAGAAAAGATACGTTCGATGAAAAAAAAAAATGATTGCATTTTGCAGAATGAAGAAGAAAGACGCGACTACGTACGAGTGTCACTATTTGCCCGTAAAGGACGGTAGACACGTGGTTATGGTGTCCTACGGAGGCAAAGAAGTTCCAAAGTCACCGTTCGAGGTGAACGTCGGCCCTTACAAGGAATCGAGCATTCGCGTTTTCGGTCCCGGCCTTTACGGTGGCGTTGTCGGGCATCCGGCCAGATTCACGGTCGACACGAACGGCGAGACCGGAGCCCTTGGTTTCTCGATCGAAGGACCCTCCAAGGCGAAAATTAATTGTGACGACAACGGGGACGGTACCGCCGACGTTTCTTATCTTCCCACACTCCCCGGACCTTACGCCGTTCATATACTCTGCGACAACGAGGACATACCCAAATCACCTTACATCGCTCACATTCAGCCTAAGTCCGATTTCGATCCGAGCAAGGTTAGATCCTGTCTCAATTGCCGGCGCTTATCCGGCGTACTTGAGCTCTTTTTTTTACATTTTTTCTCGTTTCCGGAATGTTTTTTTTGGTTTTCCTGCAGATTTTTGTGATTGTGGATTTGACTTTTTTAAGTAGAGAAGTTTTTTTTTGCGTTGTTGGTTTATTTCTGTTTTTCTGGATTTTTGTTGTTGTAATTTCTGTTTTTTTTTTTCGTATCCGTTAGGTTTTGCTTGCTTATTGAGTTTTTTCGCATTTCTAGATTTTTTGTCGTTGCGGGAGTTTTTTTTTCTGGGGATCTTTGTTTGCTTCTGGTAACATTAGCTTTTTGTTGGTTTCTGGTGGTTTTTTTCACTGCTGGATTTTTTTTTTCATGTTCTTGAAAGTTTGCACTTAATTGTTAGTGCTTGCTTTTCGTTGTTGGATTTTTCCGTGTTTCTTAAAGTTTTTTTCTCCACGTCTCTCGTCGTTCATTTTCTTTCTCGATATTTTTCACGTTCCACAAGATGTGTATTGAAATCCCTAGTGATTTTTGGGCTCCTGGATTTTTTTTATGTTTCCTGAAGTTTTTTTTCTCTCAAATATCTAGTCTTTTATTTTGTCCTTCGATTCCTTTCATATTTCTGAAGGTTTTTTTTTCTATTCCCTAGTTTTTTCTTTCATTCCTAGATGTTTTTTTTTTCGTAATTCTAAATTTGTTTCTTTAGATTCTTAGTAATCCTTTTGTTTTCTTTATTTTATTTCCTTTTTAGAGATCTTTTTTCAACCTTCCTGGATTTTGTGGTCACGTTGTCACGTCTTTGTTTTCAGCCCCTGGTGTTTTTTTTCCATTTATTCGCCCGTAGCAAGTTGTTCGGGTTGGATGACGATGGGCCTTTTGGGGATAACGTTTCGGCAATATAATTTTCCTCTGTCTCGTTCGACAGGTCGAAGTCTACGGGCCTGGAATCCAGACGGAAGGCGTTGGTCGCGACAAGCCGACGCAGTTTACGATCGATGTGAAAAAAGCTGGCCAGGCGCCCCTTGAGGTCGCCATTCAGGACGGACTGGGGCGCGAGGTTCCCTTAAAACTCGAGGACAAACACGACGGCACCGTTCTCGCCAACTACGTGCCGACTTCTGGTTCCCAGCACGTCGTTATGGTGCGCCTCATAACAATAACAATTAAAACTTTTTTATTGGCAAATCTTCAGAAAGACAAAAAAACGTTATAATATCCAGGTGAACTACGGTGGCGTTGCAACGAAAAAATCGCCCTACAGGGTCAAGGTGGCAGCGCCCTTGAATCCAGCGATGGTATCGGCCTTCGGGCCGGGGCTTGACAAGGGTGTTAAGTCAAACGCTGCGACGCACTTTAACGTCGATTGTCGTGAGGCTGGCCCCGGTGAGCTTGACGTTACGTTGTCAGCCCCCGATGGTCATGACCTTCCGGTGTCCTTGACCGACAACGAGGACGGCACGTATACGGTCGACTACGTCGCGCCACAGCCTGGTCTTTACGCGGTCAATCTCAAATATGGCGGCCTAAAAGTTCCTCACTGCCCGTTGAAGGTCAACGTACAGCCGCACGTCGATGTATCCAAGATCAAGGTCGATGGCCTCGAACCGAGTAAGTATTGCAGCCATAATGATATACGTTATCGCAGTAGTCATAAAAAAAACGACAATGATAACGACAATTATGATAATAATAATAATGATAATTATTATAACAACGATAATAATAAAATAGCAATAATAATAATAGAAGTAGGAGAGATAATTATAATAATAACAACTATAATCATGATAACAGTGTCCATTTTTTCTAGTATTATTATTATCATTATTATTGTGATTCCGAGATGTGTAAATAATCATAATAATAATGCTGATTACTAGAAAAAGATAATGAAAAAAATCGCGATGAAAACAAGAGTAGGAGGAGAGATAATTATAATAACAACAATTATAATTACAGTAACATTCTATTTTTCGAGGATTATTATTATTATTACTGTGATTCCGGGATGTGTAGATAATAATAATAATAATAAAGTAATAGTAACTATAATAATACAGTAATAACAATGATATAATAATATTAATAATAATCGAGGACATGCAATTGCGTTTTCCATCAATTCTGGCTTGAAAGATATTTTTGATCGACGATTTTACCAATCATCAGCTAATTAGTAGAAATAGCGCTGCTGGATATTTGACATTTGACCCTCGGTTAATGGTTCGCTCATTAGTTTAGAAGGGTGGTGAATTTGTTATAACAGACAATCAAAAATGAGAGGGAGAGAGAGAGAGAGAGAGAGAGAGAGAGAGAGAGAGAGAGAGAGAGAGAGAGAGAGAGAGAGAGAGAGAGAGAGAGAGAGAGAGAGAGACCGAGAGAGTTTCCTCTACGAAAATGGTTGAAAATAGATAATTGCTGTTTGTTTTTCTAAACATTTGTAAATATGAGAGTCTACATTTTTTCAAGTATAGACCCGATCGTACGTGACGGTGGCAAAGATAAAAAGACTCGGGGGATTAAAGAAAAGTGAAGACGAAGAAGAAGCAGATTGGAAAGAAAAACAAAGGTTAAGGCGGGCAACCACTTTAGGAGACTGAAAATTAGATGAATTTTGGATTTTTTTTTATTGTGAAAAAAAACGGAAATTTCCGCAATTCTGACAATAATTTATTCATATTTTCATACATCTCTGGTAATTTTTTCAAGTTATTTTATGCATTAATTAAGGTGTAATCCGCTGTGTCCCTTGGCGTGTCCTCGTCGTCGTTCACGATTTGCAGGAATTGTGCAGCTCGCAATTCGCATCTGAAATAGTCAAACAAATTTTTATACATTCTTGAGATGTTTTTTAAGAACATGAACCTAAATTTTGAAAAAAAATATCGTGAATTGAATGTTGGAACGTGTTTGAAAAAAAATGATTGGTTTTTAGCATTTTTTTTCGCGGCATTTTGCAATAATAAATATGTTTTAAACAATCTAATCGTTCCAACTTTAGGTTCATGTTTTAATAAATTATATTATGTGAACGTGTTCTAAATTTGAAGATGATCCATCAATTAGTTTTTGAGGTATGATTCCCGCAAATTGAGAAAATGTCGTTTCGAGAAAAACACGTTTAAAATTTCACAAACGAAAAACTCAAAGTTAAATGTGTTTAATCAAATGATAAAGTGTCTTACCAATTAATTAGCGATCCCAGCACCATACAGTAGTTCTTCCTCTTCCTCATGCAACTCATTTGAAGCTTGCATTACCTCTTTACGAGCTTTTCGAGCTTCTTTTGTCTCTAATAAACTTTTTCTATTTTGCCGAGCCACGCGCATCTGATCCATTTGCTCGGCATATCCGTAGCTCTGCCTGCCAAATAAGATTTGTAGTTCATTCATAACCAGGAGTAGCGCTGAATGTCCTTCATTGAATAAAATAGCAGCAAGAAATGCCGCTACCTCGATTATTTTTTACCCAGAATGGAGATGTTTTGGAGCTAATCGTCAAGTGGTCGAGTTTGGGTTTGTTTGGGTTATGAAAACCCAAACAAACCCAAACAAACTACCTACCTGAGCGCTCGTGGATACCTGAGCGCGCTTGGGAGTCGAGCGGAGAGACTTTATCATTTATATACATACCGTTAGAAGGAATTCGAATACCGTTTTGAAATTTTCAGGGTGTATTCTTAAGATATTTTGCTAATGATTTACGGAATAAAAGAAAAATTGATTTTCTGAAGCATCTAAAGTGGTTGCGCGCCTTAACTTGCGTGCGTGGGACGAGTCGAGATTATTTCGACATTTGGCTCAAACTTTTTGGTAATGAGCCAGTATACGAAAATAATCGCACAGAAGAGAAGAAGACACGGCGTGAGGGGGGGGTAACTAAATGCGATCACGATTTCGAACGATATTCAGTTTTTATGAAAAAAAGTACATTTTTGTGCGGGCGACGGCTTCTCTTTGCTTCGAATTCGAAGACGATTTCTAGAGTCAGGGGGGTTTTTTTTTAATATACACGGTATGGGGATCCGCTCGGGGATCCAACGTGACTGAATCGGCCAGGAAGAACTTCCTGGAGTGCGAAGCAACGTTTATTCTCAGAGCGGGAGAGTCTACGGTCTAAAAATACACATTATATTGTAGCTCGTAATTTACGCGTTTGTTTCGAATGATCGAGAAAATTCGTGAAGTCCGTGTTTCTCTTTTTTTTCTTTTTTTGTTTTAATTTATGTTCGTTTCAACGTTTGTGTATCTAAGGAATTATTAGATTGGGGGTGGTTTCAACATTTGTGAATCTGGAGAATTTTAAGATTTGGGGTAGTTTCAGTATTTTCGGATCTAGGGAATTTTAAGATTTGGGGTGTTAGAGCCTAGCGAGTTTCAAGTTTGGGGGTGCAAAGTTCGGAAAATTAAAAAAATTTGGCGGCTTAGACCAAACGAGAATTTACATCATTTCGAGATTAAGGAGTTTCGTGACAGCTTCCCTTTAGGAGGAATCTTTTAATTTAATTTAGAAGGAATTTGTTAATACTTTAACAAATTCCGAGACATGTATTAAAGATTATTATGATTTTTACACAAGCCTATTAATAACGTGTTTCAATTTTATATCAATGTGTATCTTTCGATTATTTTATATTAAAAAAAAATTGATACATTTGGCGACGGCGTACTGTTGGCGATACTTATTCTATTACCGCGAGCATCAGCGGGCGCAGCAACTCACGCAGTCCATTGAAAGAAAACATTTACATTTCTGTATCAAACCGAATCAATTCCAAAGCATAAATATCATTTGTCAAAAATAAAATATATCACTTCTTTCGCCCTACAACGATTATTGGTATTCACACGCGCCATTTACCACACGTGCGATGTTGCTACCTTCGCCTTTACGTTTCGTCGACGGGGAAAAAAACTCATCGTTTTCATTGATAAAAATGTCAGGAATTTGGTAAATGGCGTAGAAGGATCGTTTAATTTTTGGGTGACATAATTGCCACAATGTACTGAGTAGTTTTACAGTTTTTCATAATATTGTTATAATTTTTCACACTATTTCGTGCGTAAAACTGCCGATTAACGATGAGTGTAGGCATCTCCCGATGTAAAAAATGGTTTTTTTCAATCCTATATTTTATGGAAATGGTGTGGACGGTCGATTTAAAATTTGGACGCTGCATTTAGCACATGATGAAGAATCTACTGCATAAATTTGAATCAAAGGGTATTCGTTTCGTCGTTTGTCCCGAAACTCCTTAAAGCGCACATCTCATAGCGCGCCGCGAAGGTGACGGCTGTTTTGCAGATTTCAATTTTTCTCTCGAACAAATGGTACTTCAGAAAAATGAAAAGAACCACATTCCGCTCCTTGAAGAGACGAAGAGATTCAGTCTCTTTGTTGGCTCGAGGTGTGAAACGTCTGAGAGAAAATTTAGCTGCAGGATTTTTACCGACTGAGCTTGTGATAGATCCAGGATGATGATCCATATTCAGGATCTATTCATATTCGATAGATCCGGGATAACAATCTTTTTTTTGGATCTATCCATATGCAATAGATGCGGGATGATGATCCATATTCTCCGTCCGTTTCTCTCTTCTCTCTCTCTCTCTCTCTCTCTCTCTCTCTCTCTCTCTCTCTCCCCCTCATTCTCACCGTACCGTCAGAACGATTATATCTCTCTCGCGCGCGCTTTTTCTACCCAAATCCTTTCGCATCAGCTTGAAGCCAAAAAGACGAAAGAAGGTGAAACACGTATAGAAATTAGGCAACGGATAGATAAATGTCCCATCGCTGAGGAGAGGAAAGCCTCGAAAGAGACGTGAGCACAGAGAAAAGAGATAGAAAAATGAAAAATCATCGTAGCCGCACCGGTCAACAGTCTCCAACAGTTCCGGGTGATAACGCAGGATGCTGGAAAAGCTGCGGACATACAGGTAGCGATAACGACGCCGTCGGGTAATCGTGTCAAAGCGCACGTAATACCGAGCCACGACGGTTACGTGGTGAATTTCACCCCGACCGAGCTTGGCGAATATCTGCTGGGCATCAGTTTCGGCGGTGAGCCGATCACCTCGTCGCCCTATCGTTTGAACTGCGTCCACGGGAGCGATCCGTCCAAGGTGCGAGCTTCCGGTCCGGGACTACATCGTGGCACGGTTTGCAAACCCGCGGAATTCGTGATTGACACCCGGGGCGCTGGTCAGGGCGGCCTGGGCGTTACGGTCGAGGGACCATGCGAGGCAGCCATCAATTGTCGCGACAATGGCGACGGCACCTGCTCCGTTGCCTATTTACCAACCGAGTACGGCGATTACGGGATCAACATAACGTTCAACGATCGCCATATACCGGGCTCGCCGTTCCAAGCGATCATCCTCGACGAGCCTGATCTTACGAAGATTAAGGTCACCGGAAACGGCATACAGCCCCACGGTTAGGAGCCGCACGCCTGCCGCGTCTCGTTGTTGCTCGATTTAATGGTCTTCTTTTTTTTTTTTCTTCTTCTTCACTTGTTCTTTTCCAGTTTTCCGGACCTCCAACGTTTTACCGATCAGTGCTGAAGGATGAGATTTTTTTTTGCTTCGACGTTAATATGTCTGGTGAAAGTTCAACTGTGCTGGTCGTCTTTCTGATCATTTTTGAGTAAAAAAAATAATACCCTGGGTATTTGACTTGTGAATACGAAATGGCGGTGGAAAATGTTTAAGGCATCAGTCTCCATTTATTGCACATATTGTTAAGAATTTTTTTTCATAATCAATTTTATCTCCATATTTTAATCTTTTTATACATGAAAATATAAGTTTCAAAGGACAAAAAAAAATGTAAAAAATTTTTTTTTGCAAATTTATCTTTGTCATTTGGCTGCCAGAAGCCTGCTTTCACCTCGTCGACACGAAATCTTAACTTTGGAGCATCTGTAAAGAAAAAGTCGAGTATTTTATTATAAAGTGAAGTTGTAGTTATGACCCCTACTAAAAACTTTCAACCCCTGATAAAAAGAAAACAAAATGGCGCATTTGTAAATTTTTCGACTGTTTTTTACAACTTAAATTGTTTAAAAATAGAATTAAATATTAATGAACATTTATACCGTTAGTAGGGGTCGAAGACATATATGCATAAAATAATTCCTGCAAATTTGAGCCTAATCGGTGCAATAGTTTTTTTTTAATCATGTTGACAAGGTCGAAAAGCGTTGTTTTGAGAAAAACGCGTTTAAAGTTTCTCTTGTAAAAATGTACAATAAAACTTAGAAAAAAGCCTCTTACCCTCAATCAGCGATGCCTGGTCCATACATTATTTCTTCAGCTTCTTCAAAAGCTTCACTTTCTTGGGATTTTTGGTTTCGGATCTCTGTTTTGCGAGCTTTAGCGACGCTCGACACGGCGTCTGCGCGCTCAGCGCAGACGCTTCTATTGTGTCACTCTTTTTAGCTCTTTATCGGTCACTCCGACCTAAATAACGTTTTCTACCGTATTTCTACAGTCATAGATAGGAAACGAAACATAGTATACGAAACTGATGTTTCCAGAAAATCGAAAATTTCCGAAAATAGACTGATACTGATCCTGATAATTGAGCTAGATTTTCAGTAATCAATCAACGCAGATGATGCGTCTTTGAGTGCCAAATTCCCAAGATCTTGATCTATTTTTTTTTACCTCAAAGACGACCTGGTTTCGAAATCGTTGAAGTCCATTTTTAACCAGACATATTTGGGTTCGAAGGATCAGCATCCCTTAATCGATAATCGGTAAAACGTCCGAGTCTCCTTGATTCGTCACTGTGCCATTGTATCCCCGATCCGCGACGTTGGTGTGCCTGAGCATGAAGTTTGTTAACGAGGATCACTTCCCTTTTGTTTTATCACGTCTCACGAACATCCGCCAACCCCGCAAAACACCGTTCCTCGATCCTGATTGTGAGAGAGCCTCTCTGAAAAGAAAAAAAAAACAACAAACGAAGCGAACGAATGAGCATCATTAAAAAAGTGTCTAACTGCTCGCTCTAGTGCTGTGAGTTTTACGATTGCCGTAGCGTTTCGATAATTTTTCTCTCGCGATCGAATTTTGTGGATTTTGTTGCATAGGCGAGAGGATGCGCGACGCGAATCCCGTGTGACAAGCAGGAATGAACGCAGCATGTTCTCTTTCCACGAGTATCAAAGCGTTTTGAGTTCTGTTTTTTTTTTTGTTGAATTTTATCACTTGGCGATGTAGTTGGACATCGATCGGAACTTCGGTCGCAACTATCGCGAAACGTTTCGTGATTCGAAATATCGAAGTGTCCACGTTTGATTTCAGGTTTGAGCGTGAACATCCCGGCCGAATTTACGGTCGACACGAGAGCCGTCTCGAAGAACAAGAGCGACGAGGGTAAAGTCGCCTGCTCGATCACCAATCCGAGCGGTGGACGAACCGAAAAGATCATAACACCCCAGAGTGACGGCACTTATCGCATAACTTACACGCCATTCGAGGAGGGTCGTCACACTATCGAGATCCTTTATGACAACGTCCCGATACCTGGATCACCCTTCACCGTCAATGTCAAAAGGGCTTGCGATCCTACCAAGTGCCGAGCTTACGGTCCTGGCCTCGAGAAAGGCTTCATCAAGAAACTCAACAAGTTCACCGTTGAAACGAGCAGTTAGTATTTCGCCCCGTAATTGTTGATCTTAATCACGAATCACACGAGCCAATTCCTTGTTGACGTGGCAACGAATTTCGGGTATTACACAGTCGAGGGCATTGGTGTAGCCAGCATTTTTTTTTTCTAGAGGCGCCTAGGAGGGGCCGATCTGCCAAGAACTGGTTTTGCTCACGCTCATCTTTTTTTTTTAAATAAGATTTACATAATAGTTGATAATTATGTAACACACATGAAATAGGAAACTTCCTTTAATCACACGTTCGTGTTAACATTAATACCAAACTCTTGCAATACCTTAAAAATTAATCAACTAATTTTTCATTCTTTAATCCAGTTACCAGCCTTTAAACTTTACTTTCTGTACGTACTTAAGTAAAAAAGTCTGAGTTTTTTATTTTTCGGCAAATCGGCCCAACATTTTTTCCGCTGGAATTTTTATTTAACAACGTCATTCACCATATTCAGCAGTGACATATGATATAATCGTTTCTGAAGCTTCTAAGCCACATTGTGCTTTCTGCCTCATGGCAGAAAAAAACTTCTCTCCCAGCTGCCGGAGCTTACTGGGAATACTATTGATGCTTGGAAAACTTTAGATAAGTTAGGGCAGTACTCCTTTTTAATATGCTTTGTTAAGATAGTAGTCTCACCATAGTCACGTTGAAAGGTTCATTCTCTGCTCAATCGATGAAAGCTTCGAAATATTGCGAAATATCCTGATAACGTAGGTTGTACATCTCGACGGGATGTGAAAACTTATAAAGTAATGATGAAAACGCCTAGTATAAT
Source organism: Ophion ventricosus (assembly GCA_963932345.1). Taxonomy (NCBI): domain Eukaryota; kingdom Metazoa; phylum Arthropoda; class Insecta; order Hymenoptera; family Ichneumonidae; genus Ophion; species Ophion ventricosus. The sequence continues at coordinate 31,330,616 of OZ010711.1, read as the reverse complement.
GTTTACCTAACACTTTTGTATCGGACTATCCACTCCAGCTACCAGTACGTAAATACTCTGCGTATACGGATATGCACACAATACTGTAATCTAGTTCTAGTCTACTCCAGTCGCTTCGTGGCGTTAGCATCGCTAGACATTGCTTAATATAAATCGCTATATCTCTGAAACTAGACGGTCAAATTTCATGACTTTTCTTTTACCCACTTCGTCTTATGTTTCTCTGTAATTGAGATTTTTTTTTAAATCTGGACAAAAGTTTCGAAGTTATTGCGTGAAATGTGAAGTTTTCCACTGCTCCCACGTTTTCTTATAAGAAAACGTGTAAAACCGTGCAATCTTTGATTGCCAATATCTCGAATACACAACGGTGAATCGTTTTGAAATTTTGCAGGTAATCATTTAATAGTGCGTTGAATGGGTCCTCAAAATTAAATAAAAATCTTTAGAAAAACGCCTCGGCGAGACTACTACCTTAAATTTTCCGCATTTGTTTCATCATTTTTAAATTGGAGAATATTTTTCATGATTATCGCTACAGCCGCTAAGTCTGACGTATCATTTATTAATATTTTTCTATAATTATTGCTGAAATCTTTCCCGTTCTTCATATCCAATTTAAAAAATGTATCAATTGCACGAGCTAACGGTAGATTCTCAAATCAGCGTTTTATGCTGATAGTGAATGTTGATCTTCCAGTATTCTTCTGGTTGTGCATCGGCCGGAAAAACTGATTCTATTGCTTTCTCTCACAGTTCACTTAATTTCAAAATTTGAATATCCATTTAATTTACGTAATGCAATAGCTACTTTTTATACAAATCGCGAAATTGGGACGAAGAAAATAGTTCGTTTTATTAAATTATTTCTTTATGCTTGCTTCGGTGAAACTTAAAGGGCTACGTGGGTTTCGAAGCAAAAAAGCATATTTTCTCTATTTTTTAAAAATACAATATATAAATAATTTTATTCAAAATGTTAAGCATATAAAGGAGCAACATTTCAACAATATTAAAAAGAAATTCATCCAAAAATTTGGGAAATTCAGCCGGTGGGACCTGGTTTCCGGAGACCCCTAAAAAAACGTGTCCTCGTGGTGGTCAGGATAACTCATGATAGCCTTATCTGGAATTTAAAAACCAAATTTTTCTGTTAGTAGATAAGTATAGCTCGTGATTGAACGAAGGATTTAAAAAAAATTGAAATTTGAATTTTTGGCAGAGTTGTATGCAAAATAGTTTAGTTTTTGGTACAATTTAAACTACGTATATATAGCCTGGTAAAATTATTTGTAATCGACAAAAAAACCTTCATTCAATCACTAGTCAGTGCTATTTTGAAGAAGTGTGCAAAATTTCAATAAGATCGGTGCATTCGTTTTTGAGAAATCGTGTTCGCCGACTTCAAAAATAGTGTTTTGAGAAAAATGCGTATACCTGCGTCGCTCCCGGCCGGTCTTTCCCAACGGCGGGAATCCCCAAAGGCTCTCTCTCCTAGACTTTTACTCTGATTGACTTTAAACTTTGAGAGAATTTTCTAGACATGTACTATTAGATAATAAAATTTAAAAAATGGATTTTTTGAAATTTTCAAACCCACGTAACCTCCTAAATCAAATTAATCGATTATTTGACTTCATTTATTTTGGAACGATTATTTTTCTGGGGGGGGGGGGGGGGGGGGGGGGGGGGGGGGGGAGGGGCTGGCTACGCCAATGTCCAAGGGCCCCATCGAATTGAATCGCCATTTACACGAATACAATGCTGCAATACTCCTGAGTACAAAGTTCCATTGTTGCGCTCATTCACAGAAGCCGGAAACGGGGGTCTCGGTCTCGCGATCGAAGGTCCGAGCGAGGTACAAATGACGTGTATCGATAATTACGATGGCTCGTGCAGCGTGGAGTACGTGCCTACCGAGGTCGGGGATTACGACGTGGGGATAAAATTCGGCGACAAGCACATACCGGGCTCGCCTTTCAAGGTCCAGGTCGAGGTTGGCGTCGACGCGAAAGACGTGACCGCTTACGGATCGGGAATAGAGCCTGATCAAGTTCGCGAGGGTGTACTGGCGAAATTCATAGTCGACACGTCCGCCTCCGCTCCGTCGACCCTCGACGTCAAGCTCAAAACTGACAAGGGTCACATGAGCAAGCCCGCGATCGAGAGTCTCGGCAAAGGCGTTTATGAGGTCACTTACGAGCCTACTCCTGCCGGTAGCAACGTTCAAGTGGGCGTCACTTACGGCGGCGAGGACATCGCTGGTAGTCCCTTCAAGGTTAAAGTTCTGCCAACCTGCGAGCCTAACAAGGTTGTACTTTCCGGGCCTGGGGTTGCCACCGTTTGCACCGCTTCCTTCCCCGTTGACTTCGTCGTCGACACCTCCAATGCCGGTTACGGCGATCTCGAAGTTCAAGTTCTCGTAAGTCCGCGCCAACGTTTCCTTCTCCTCGGTCATCTTCTTCGTTGATCTGCTAGACGTGGACGTTTTTTTTTTTTTTCATTTGCCTCAGGGCCCGGACGAATCGCCGCGAAAAGTGACGGTTCAGAATATCGGCGAAGGCAAGTACAAGGCGACTTATTTGCCGGACGATTGCGGACGCTACAAGGTCAACGTGAAGTACGGAGGCAAAGAGGTGCCCGGCAGTCCGGTTATGGTACAGAGCGTTTCTACTGGCAAAGCCGATCAGTGCAAAATCAAGGAGGGAATTCAGCAAACTTTGGCCCAAGGAGAGGAATATTGCATCACCGTCGACACGGGCAATGCCGGACGAGGTGCTCTCACTTGTCGCATCAGATCAACTTCCGGAAGGTTAGTTCTCTTTCTCATTCTTTCTCTCTCTCTCCCTCTTTGTCTCTCTCGGTCTTTTGGATGCCCGTGATACAATCTTATTCAACAATACTCTCTAACATTGTACCTGCTCGAGCTGCCAGGTACAATCTTGGCCGATCAAAGCAAGCCACCTAAATGGCAGTTAGTGTCTCCGGCGACACACAATCCGCAATTTACGATTGCTTCGCGTTATCCAATTTTATTCGAGTCGTTAATAAATTGCGGGTACTTTTTTGCTGCCTGACAAATTTATCATCGTATCTTCGTAATAATGTCCTCTTTTTTGGATCTCCAACTGTCATCATAAATTTTTTCGCCCACCCAAGTTAGGGCTGCCCGCAAAGGATGCGAGGGGGAACATTGGAAACATGTGTTGAACGAATATTTGGGTCGAAGCAATGACTGAGCAAGCGTAACGAAAGTTCTATCCAAAGCATCGTCATTAGGCTTTGATTGACAATTTGCTAGAATTGATCGATCGAATGCTTCTCGTTTTTCGTCGAGATATTCAATTTAAACATTCTGGCAAGATTAATTTCCGCACCTTTTCTTGAATGTGACTTTTTTTGGAAAGTTTACGAGTCCGTTTCGCCTATCCCTGCAATTAACTCTACTTGCTGGCATCTCAAAACCAGTGTCAAAGTCGATGGGGCAAATTTTTTTATCCTCTGTTGGAGAAGCTGTTGAAAGAAAGCTCTTCGCGCTTTTCGAAACTCGTGACTTTACAATATTGAAATTTTCGTCCTGCTGTGTGGAGTCGTACTAAAGATGTCGAAATTGACGACTTGCCAAACTCTTGCCCATTGCTCGTATACATTCCGAAATAATTCAGAGTGTTCTAAGTGTACAGAAAAAAAAAGATAAACAAGACTACACGTCTTGTAAAATCCTGACTCGTGTTTGCCATGTGTTGTTTCATTGTAAATTGGTCCGACGACTCGTGGCACTCGATCTTCCACTTGTATTACGATACGTGCGAAAACACAGGCGTGCACATGTAGACCATACGGATGTACGTGAGAAGTGAGAGGCGTACGTATATGTATCTTGTGAGAAGTATCGTTTGGCAACGAGTGTGAAACGTTGTCGCACATGGGGCCAAAGAGAACCGTTGGCGAAAGGTCGCGCGAATCGCGAAGGCTCAACGTGGAAAAACTTTTAGGACGTTGACAGGCACAAAGAATTATAGCAGCTATGGCTTTACGTACTCGAGCCAACCAACGAGATTCATCTTCCTAAATCTTCGTTGCTCTTCTAATTGCGCGCTGTATTTCAGTAACATTAACGTCTCTCAGCCCTCTGGCATTTATTTCTCTTTTACAGCCTCGAAAAATTGCCGTATTATATCAAAATTACAAGCCTTTTGGGAGCGCTTCCTTGTCACTCTGCCACTTTGACGCGACAACAAGGAAAAACGGATGTCGGATTGTCGTTTAACCCTTTGTGTCACACATTTTTCCTTTAGTGCCTCTCAGGTGGCACTCTCAGAGTGCCACCATGGCACAAAGGGTTAAAGAAGTAAACTCGCGTCTTTGGGTTAATTGCATCGATTACGTTTCCCTAGGGTCAATTGAATGCGCGACATGTCAGGAGATTCGTGGTACTCGAAATATTGGACGTATCCGCCTGGTCCGGTGACCGGAAGCGCGACTCTCGATATCTCTGCAGTATTTCCTGGATGTTATTTGTCAGCTTTAAGCACGACTGCCAGACAGTCATGTTGGCCTCGTTCTAGTCTCCGGAATTCCTGCATCGGAAGTTGTTCATGCTGGTTCGGAAGAGCAGGCAAATTTCGAGAGCTTATTTTTCGCACTAGAGTGCCCTAATTAAACTTCCTGCGCGTGCTTACTTTCTTACTCGCATGATGGCATTTTGGGCGCACCACGCGAAGACAAATTAGATTCTATTCGGTCGTATGGACGATGGTAATTGTCATTAAGTAGAAATTGTGCAATACTTTGCGGAGAGAGCCGAAATGTTTTTATTTTTTTCCGAAAGTACTCTTCCACATTACGAGTTATATATAAAGTTGGAATACACGCGAAGACATGGAGAGAAATGGTCTAATTGGTAGTAGCTATCTATTTTAACGCGACGAGACCCTCCGCATAGGCTATTTTAAAGAACGCTGCTTGATATGCAGCTGGTGTTGTCCGTCAAGCTCGTCCGACGCGTTTCAATTTCTTAAGGGTTGGAGTCAGCCCTCGATCAATTCTTCTTGGGCCTGAAGGGTCTTCGACAATTCTGTATGATAGGCAATTTCGTCACGGGTGGCAAGTAACTGATTTTTATGAATTTGCAGGCTTGGTGATGTTGATATGGGAATGGGGGAGTAGTTTTGGGGTGAAAAGTGTGGGTTTGGGGTTGAGGATCTAGCTTTTAGACTGGAGGTGTCGTTTCGTGGTCTGGGATTTAGTTTTCGGATTGGCGGTGTAAATTTTGGATTGGGGAGCGATCTTTTGGATTAGGAGTGTAGTTTTGTGGCCTGGTATGTAGTTTTTGAGTTGCAGCTGTAATTTGGCGCTGGAGAGCGATTTTTTGGAGTGGGGGTATAGTTTCGTGGTCTGGTATGTAGTTTTCGAGTTGGAGGTGTAGTTTAGGGTTGGGAAGCAAGCTTTTAGTTTGGGGGTGTAGTTTTTGGGTTGAAGGTGTAAATTTCAGATTGAGTGTGTAGTTTTGTGGTCTGGTATGTAGTTTTTGGGTCGGAGGGGTAGTTTGGGGTTGGGGAGCAATTTTTTGGATTGGGCGTGTAATTTTGTGGTCTGCGATGTAGTGTTCAGGTTGGCGGTGTAGTTTGAGTTTGAGGGGCGAGTTCTTAGGTTGAGGGTGTAGTGTTGTGGTCTGGTATGTAATTTTCAAGTTGAAGGTGCAATTTGGAGTTGGGGAGCGATTTTTTGGATTGGGAGCGTAGTTTTGTGGTCTAGGATGTAGCTTTCGGGTTGGAGGTTGAGTTTGGGGTTGAGTGAGATTTTACATTGGGGGTATAGTTTTCGGGTTAGAGGTGTAATTAATTTTCGGGTTGGGGAGCGATCTTTTGGATTGGAGGTGTAGTTTTGTGGTCTCGTATATAGTTTTCGAGTTGGAGGTGTAGTTTGGGGATAGGGAGCGATCTTTTGGATTGGGAGTGTAGTTTTGTCGTCTGGGATGAAGTTTTCAGATTGGAGGTGTATTTTCGGCGTTGGTGATGTAAATTTTGGGGCTAGGAGGTGTCAATTCGGATGCTCAATCTCCTAAAGTTGCTTGTGCACGTAGATTTATTAACAAATGAACAATAGAATGATGTACACTTCTTGGAATTCCAAAACATCCAGACCAACACGTAACGCTCGAAATTTGCATTGAATCGAAAGACTTCGATATTTATGGAGCGCAATAACGTTAAAGCAGCCATAACGCAAAATAACTCTTGACGATAGGTTCACCGCACCGTTTAAATCATCTCATTTCCGCGTTGTTCACATGCGAGTCACGGTCTGTCGAAGCGATCTGGCATTTGTCCCAGCGCCGAGAAATTGCGGAAGTTTAATTCCCACGCTTCGATTCTTTCGGATAGTCCGTGGCTCTGTATTTACCGCGAATTTTCGAGGAGCGAACGGAGAACAAAAGAATGGTGGTTTTCATCGAAACAGGGAGCTATTAAAATTATTGTCGTTTCAGCGAGGTCGTGGACATCGACATCGAGGACAACGGGGATGGAACCGTCAACGTTTATTACACGGTCGCCGATGCAGGGGATTACACCCTCAGCATAAAGTTCGGTGGACAGCCCATTCCCAATGGCATCTACACTTTTACCGTAAGTTTTTTTTTTTCGGCGTTTCCTTTTTAAGTTTTCGATTGCGAGAAGAAATTTGAGGTAAAGACAATAATAAATTATCTAAAATTTTTAAATAATATTGCAACGACGACCAATAACGGTAGACTTTGAAAATTCACAATAAAAATGATGTTCTATTGGTATGAGTCATTATTTTAATAAATATTACATATATTTAATAATTATCAGTAATAAATATTATTGAAATAATACAAATATTTGAATAATAAAATAAAGAATTCATTGACGAATAAAAAAGCGCGAACTGTGTGTTTTTAAATTTCAGGTCTTTGGAATTTTTATATTTTGATATTCATATAAAATATAAATTATATTTATATATAATTATTATATATAATAATAATTATTATATATTATTTATAATTATTATTAGATATTTTATTTTTTGGTATTTGGATTTTCTGTAGAAACATTTCTTGTTTATCGACTGCGAAAAAAGTACAAGAATTTCGGTAGCTCGTTACCCACGTTCAAGGCTGTAACGAATAGATCAGTGAAGACAAAGCGTGGATTTGTTCTCGCAACGACGATGCTCTCGCCACGGATGAGATCAAACGAACGGCGCCCAGTACGTTCTCGAGACAATGTTAATTAGCCGGACGAAGAAGTGAAGACGAACGAGACGCGTGCGGGGCAAAACGTCACCTCGAACAGATAAACTCATCCCCCAGAAAATTCAAGCTCTTCAAGCTTATTTTCATCGAGTTGGGATCGTCCAAAAGAAGGGGATCAAATTTTTAAAAGTTGCTTCCCAACGACACCAAAAAATCAAACGATTTCCCGACAAATTTGGACTCTCTTTTTCTTTGAATTTTTTATACCCACTGGAGAATTTTTTACCGATCCCTTCGTGAATCCTGGACTGAGGGAAATTTTCTTTTTGAAGGGGAAAATAGCAAAAAAAGTGTTTTCAATTTTGTGCGACGGCGGTGGTACTTTGGGTCCTAAAAAGAGCGTAAATTAGCTGTGGGGGTAGGTTGGTCCGGGAAAGGCGATCGGTGTCGAATATCGCGGTGGACTTGAGGTTCTCGACTAGCAGTCGAAGGTACTAAAAATCTATATTCGTTCGGGCATAGCATTCGGAGGAAAACCGAGTCGTTCCACGCTTCGTACGAGGTTGCTTTCCAAGCAGGGGAGCTTTTTGGGAATCGTTTTGTCATTGCTACTCTCCGAAGAGAGGTGGAAGTGAGAGAAAGAGAGGAAGAGAAATTTAACTATTTTTCCCGTCATTTCTCGTGTGTGTCTTTAAAGCCGTGGGTGGTCAGCGGGACGCGAGAGGGGAAAGTCTATGCAGCGATGGTGTGGAGCACAAGGCAGAAGGTTCTGAGAGAGAGAGAGAGAGAGAGAGAGAGAGAGAGAGAGAGAGAGAGGGAGAGAGAGAGAGAGAGAGAGAGCACGGTAAACGCGTGTTTCTAACTATAGCGACCAATATACCCCACACGTACAAACACGCAAGGATATTGTCGGAAAATGTTCATCTTCGAACAGTCCACCTCGAATTTTCATCGTGATCGCACCGACGCGATCTCCCTAGTTCTTTCCATACAAATTTCTCATCGTTACAATACGTCTGCACACGTCGATATTTCATTCGACTCATTTATTGTCTTCGTAATCGTCTTCCTCACCCAAACGAGGTTCGCACGCTTCGAATACGCATAACTGGATCCTAAATTTGAACCCACAAACCGATCTCGTTACCGGTAAATCAAGACAATATTCCGAGTAGCAGATTTCGATCGATAAAAATGACTTATAACGTCGTTCGATGAATGATATTTGTGTAATTCTCGTGAATGGTTGGAATATCGAGACTTAAAGAAAAGAATTTCGTTTTTTCTTTGGGAATTCAGTTTTCGGCAGGATCTATCGGTCTCTTCGTTACGAGCTATTCGATCCGATTCCAGAGACACGAGGATTTTTATATGTTTAGCAAAAGCGAGGGACACAAGGAGACAGCGAGAGAGAGAGAGAGAGAGAGAGAGAGAGAGAGAGGGAGAGAGGGAGTGGGAGAGAGAGAGAGAAACGAAAAGGGAGAGAGGAGGGAAAAGAGAGGAACGAGACGCTCGAGCTTTTCGGTCGAACTCTATTTTGATCACCGGGTCGCGGCTTTTCATGAAATTTATTAACAAACATATACATACATGTGTATATATATATATATACACATGCAAAAAGGTAATACTGAAAACATTCGACTTCTAGGACCGCCCTGTTCCCAAAATCAACAATTTGTTTTAAAAAGTTCAAGGACCGTCTGCAAATATATGTATATATATATATGACAAGAAACGATGGAGGGGATACATACTCGCATATACATATGCGTCTCGGTGTCCGTCTGTGGGGGTGGATAGAGCAAGAGGGGCGAAGGCGGGCCGGGAAACGCGGAGACGGCAGGGAAGAGGAAAAAGCGCCGAGAGTCCGGTGTATAAATTAATGCCCCGGTCGGTGAAATTAAACAGCGTGACTCGCGATCGGCCAATGTTGTGAAAGAGCTTTTTGGTCGTGACCAAAAAACTTTTTTGACGAAATTATAATTAAAAAATGCAATGAGTACTTAGTTCGAAACTCATTGGAGGAAGATATTTGAAAAATTGAATGGCTTGATACTGCGTTAATTAGGAAGAGGTGGTTTGAATACAGGCAATAGGAATTTTGATGACCAAGAGAGAGGGAGAGAGAGAGAGAGAAAGAGAGAGAGAGAGAGAGTCAGATAAGTGAGGGTGGCCCCGTTACGAGTTTGCTGAAAGTCTCTGGACCGTGTCAGAGTGCTCTCAAGCAAAAGGCAAACACACATTCAGGAAGGAGAGGCGACAGCTGCATTTGCATCGGATCACAAACCTCGTTCACGTGGATAAATCCGCATCACCGAGATTTCGAAAATAGCAAATAGTCTATCCATGCAGTTTTTTTCCCTTTTTTTTGTTCTTTATTCTAGATAACAGAGACGAAAAGAGAATCCGAGAATCTGGAAAAGAAGCTTTTTTCACTTTTACGCTTCGTTTACTCGAAAATGACGTAAAATGTTTTTATTTTATTTTTCATATGTCAGATCAATCACTTATACCGCCAATAATTACGAAATATTATTCTTCTATTGAGAGAAAAAAAACTGAACGGTATTAATATTTTTTATTTTGTGAAAAATTAATCTTTAATAATGATACCAATTATGATGAAATATTCTTTTATCGCTCAGGAAAAGATAAAAAGTAATGTTTCATTCTTTAATTTTTACTTGGATATTGCGAGAGAAAAGAAAATTAACTTGCACTTAAGATGAAATATTCTTGTACAATCGTAAATACAGAATAAAATGAGGAAGAAGAAACGTTAAAATTTGCCAAACATCTCTCGTCAAGACTTCTCGTTTTTTTCATGATTTTTCTTTTTATAATCTTCTCTTCCTCGTATTCTCTCTCTCGATCTCGTTCGATTCATCTTTTGTCGCTGTTTACGCGATTCTAATTCCAAATCGCTTTATCCTCTTGTCATTTCAACAAACATCGTGGTTGGTGGTCGTAGGAAGGCTCGGTGGGGAAGAGAATTCGAGGGGGCGTTGACGGGGGTGCGGAGGCTGAAGATCTATTATAATAGTCGCGGATTCAGGCATTGTTGGATATTTCCCCGAGCAGTGGAAAATTCAGTGTTCCTTACGGCCCTCGTGATCGCGAGTTTAGCGCTGCCTCTCCCCGTGGTTGGATCCTCAGCGTATGAGATTTTTTTATTTTAAGTTTTTTTTTGTATACGGCCAATTCGTGTTTCCGTCGAACGAGTGAAGTAGATTTTTTTTTGTTTTTTTTTCTGTCATGAAGTTGTGGTCGATTTTTGTACCGAATTGTAGGTAGAATGTACGACGAAACAGGAAAAAAACAACAAAATATTAATATGTCAACATATGATACAAAATAAATAATAATAATATATATAATGAATAATACATATTGTAATAATACGCGGATAATGAATCGAAGAGGCTGAAAATCGTAATTTTGTTTCGCAAACATTTTTTTTCTTCTTATCGACGACACGCGAGACAAAAAATAAGTAAATTTTGGATAACAAGGTTCGAGGATTATGTAATTGAACATAGAGCAGCGCGGGGGATAAAATGAGTTTGGCCAGGCAAGCCGAATCTCGAAATACGTATATAAATTCCATCGTCGCGACTATCAAATCGCGCGCGACTATCTTTTTGAAATATCACGACGGAATATTATCGCGCAAGCGTGCATTTATACTTCACTGTTTCGCTGAATTCCTGGCAAATTTTACTTTACGCGCGGGCGCGCGTATCCAAAAGTATTGCGTACGCCGGGATACTCGTTGGAGCGAAAATTGGTATAATTTTTGGAGCGCCAATTTGTGCAAATTTATCAAAGCTTATAAAAACTAATTTTATGAGTGAAATAGACAGTATATTTCTTTTCGCAAAAGATGCTTGGAAAAAATTTGAATATGTAAATTACGAATGACATATTTTGAAATGTCGTAATTCATTATTTTTTCTCGAATTTCGCTATCGAAACTTTTAGAGCGGAAAAAGTATATAAAAATTGGCGAAAATACCGTATTCTTTATGACGACTGTTGACCATAAATAAGCATTAAGAAAACGAGCAACGGTAGCACACGGACAATATAAAATGTAAATTTAGAAAATTCAAGTAAAAATCAGTAAAACTAAAAGGACTCCATACACATGCTAGAACTCTAAAAAGATAGAAAAAAAAACAACCAAGAAATGTTTCTCCTAATACTTATTTTTAAAAATGTTATACGAGCCAGAAGAAAATAAAAATACGTGAGAACGTTGAAAACAAATCGAAATAAAAGAACGAACCTCAATACGATGAAAAAAAAAATAATCAAAGAATAATAAATGCGTCTAGCACACGTGCTGAAAAAAAATGAATTTGGGCATTCTAGTCTCCAGTTCTATTTTTTTGCAAACCAGTGAATCGACAGGTCGTCATTTTTTCACACCAAAATGATAAATTATCAAATTCCTACCCAAGTATAAGAAAGATATGCCATGGTTGCAAAAAAATGACTATGACATTTTGTTGCAAAAATAATAGCGAGAAAAAGAAAGTTTATGGATAAATGAAAAAGAGAAATCAAACAAAAAATGCACGTTTGTTTTCCAGGCGTCGGAAGAATATCGGGAACACAGTACCCACAAGACCCACCGCGGCAAGAGAACAGGCGATCGCCAGACCGAGCGTTTGGTGAAGCAGGAGCACAGCTCGAGCGTAGAGCAGAGTTCGAGTTTCACGTCAAAGCGTAGTACAACCACCCAGCAACACGACACCAGCTCGAAGAAAAAGTACAACTGTGTCAGACTCAACAGCATCCCATTGCCATCGGGAGACGGAACTGTCACCGGTAAGTGTACTTTGAATTCGTAATAATCGTCAAAATGATAAGAACAACAATAACAATAATATATGCAACTGGTCATCATTGATATAAAAAAAAATGAATCAACTAAGTAAGAATTATCCAATGTTCACATTGACAAATAACCCAAACAAGCCCAAATAACAACAACAATAACAGGAAGGTAATAATGGTAATAATAATTATAATGGCTATTTTTAATAGCCATTATATAGCGATAAAATTCTTACCATGGAATAATATTTTTTAAATTGTTTGGTTCACAAAAAAAATGTCACAAAAAAATCGTAATTGAATGATAGTTGTAACGAAGAAAAAACAAGCAGGAAATACTGATCGACTTTCAGCATTGTAAAAGTGACGTATCAGACAATCGCAAAAAACTCGCCAATTATTACTCGTACAGATATATATATATATATATATATATATATATATATATATATATATACGTATGTATACACAGTGGCGATGCTCGATCGATAATTAGCCAATTACTCATTGTGTGAGAATCAAGGGCCAAATTAATTAATGATATCGAACAACGCTTGAGATATTTGGCTAATTGCAGTCTCTGAGTAGCGTCTATTTATTCGAACGCTGTAGCTTCCCAGCGCGATCAAACGGTGTTCTGATGTTATAGAGCTCATTAATCATTGCAGCGCCCAGGAGTGCACGATCGCGTTACTTGACAGACACGACAGGTTCGCACTCTTCGTCTTATCCAATGATAATCCTTCTCTTTCTCAGCCACACACACACACACACACACACACTCGCACACACATACATACATTCACATAGTGAGCGTCAAAATTCGAAATTGCTAGCTCCAACACTTTTTACGCTGGGAACGTCGCGAGTTGCGCCCTTCTGTTTATCGGCAATCGATCAACGCACGAAATATAAAATATAGCGTGGGTTCGTTATATTTCTCACCGTTTGGAATCGCCGTTAAGCTCAAGATTGCCAAAAATATATGCTCGCTCTTGGATCTCGATGGAGAGAGAGAGCGAGAGAGGGGGGGGGGGGGGGGGAGAGAGAGAGAGAGAGAGAGCCAGCTCCCGATCACGTTTCTCTCTGCTATCCTCTTCGCCTCCTAGTTTCGTAATACATCGTTCGCGTTTGTCATTGGTTATATTAATATATTGGAGCTTGATTAAGCGAAGTCACATGCTCGCGAATCTCGTTCTTGCTGTCTATCCGCACCACAAAGATCCACAAAAACTCCCAGCAAGCGCGGTGTTTTAGGGAATCCTCGATAAGTGATGACGATCATGAAGACGTTAGGTGGACGAATTATCAGCCGACGATACTGCGCCGGCTGCGATTTTTGCCGCAACTATGCCGTACTTTTCATCGACATACAGCGTGACCATTATAAGGTGGCCTTCTGTTTTTAAGGGTATTGCGCGGAGACTTTGCGACTGAGAAAAATATGATTTCGAATGGTTTTTCAAGTCCCCTTCAGAAAAAAATATAACTCATTGTTGCAATGAGTAGTATTTGCCAGAAAAAAATTGAACATTCCGGGAAACAATCAAAATTCCATTTTGAGTACGGCAGTATAAAGATAATGAAATCCCGAATTCGAAACACTTCTGAAAAACTGTATACCTGCATCCCGGGGTGGAGAAAAAAATTGTCAAAGATGCATTTTCAATTGGATAAATTGAATTTAGTTCCATCCAAAAAAAGTTTTTTTTTCAACAGTGTTTCGTATACGGAATTTAATTACCTTCATTCTGTTGAAGTTGAAATGGAATTTTGATTTCTTTTCAGAAGACTCAATTTTTTTGCCGAGTACTATTTATCACCAAAATACGCTATCATTTTTTTCGAAGAGTAATTGAACCACCATTAAAAATCAAACCCTTAAAAAACATTGCCATAAATGTCACCCTGTAGGCATCATTTTTTATTCACATTTATGTACAGTTTATTTGACAAGAGCGTGTACGGGGAAACTCAGAAACTATTTGGGAGAAGGCATTGGAAAAGAAGGCCCACGCACTACATGATATATACGAGCTTTTGTCAAACAGACTGTATATGGAAACGCTTTTTCAGCTACTCACTTATTATCGATATTATTTATGGGAAGCCTCGGTACATAATTCTAATTTGTTATTGTCGTTTCATTACGGAGAATCACACGAAATGAGCCGAGAACAATGTAAAACTGCGCCAGGATAGACATACCTGAATTGTGCATTGATTGTCTCCAAAAAGCAAAAGACTTCGGGGCATCGTATCGTCTGCTTGTCTTCGCTTTTCCATTCGAATCCTCGCACGTCCACCTGCCTAGTCGTTCACTCTCTGTCTCCAGAATACTTTCGACGTCAGCACGAAAAAGGGGTCGAAAAACTGGCTGGCCCGTTTCATTTTTTATTCAACGGAAGAGGCATAAAAAAAATCTCGTGGCTTGCTATAATTTCGAGATTGCAAGGGAATGTGTCAACGAGTTTCTTTACGAGGTCACCAAGCAGAGCGAACAGGAGGCGAATGAGGAAGAAAGAGAAGTTGAAGTGGGAGGAAGAGTACGTAATCTCAGTGATTTTCTTCACTCGGAGATGTCACGACGTACCACCTGCTCTATAAATTCGTTGCTCTCGTGGCCCCTGGGATCTAGGCTCATACCGTTTATACATCTCTTCTTCGTCTCGTGGAAAATACGCTGGTCTCCTTCCTTCTGGTCATCATCCAGCTATAATCCATTCGAATCTCAGCCTTTAACATGCTCACCCACATGCATGTACACACGCGGAACACACACTCGCAAAATCACCTCGATTACGCTATATCTCGGCCCCACCCTCATCCCCTCTGTCTACTTGGATAATTCGGCAAGTGTGCGTTTTTGGATGCGTGAGCGAGGGCGTTCTAGCTTGCGCGTATTTTCTATACCGATCTCCAAAGACTCCTAACGAGCAACACTCGTTAAATATATCTGTATGTATCGGGGCGAACTTCGTATACGTGTGTGAGTTCGTATGCGTTGTGTGGAACACACACATGGTACCTACACGTATATATAGGTCTTCGTATACATATCTATATACGTATACACAATTTTCTATACTACCCGCAACTGGAAAATAAGTTCGTCCCCGGGACAGCGAACTTGCCAATATTCGCGCCAGTCATGTCTCGAATCATCTCAGTCTTCCCGGAGATGTGCCTGTGATCGGTAATCCCCCCGAACTTAACTCTGGAGAAAGGCCTTTGACTTTTCGTTAATTGCGTCGTTACGATTGGAAATTAAAAAAAAAAAACTTTGTTTTTTCTCGGTCTTCGATTTTTTGTCTGATTTTTCTAAGAGTCTTGAGAGGGAGAGAGAGAGAGCGAGAGAGAATGAAGCAAAATCGATCACATTCAGACGCGAGTCCTTGAATTTTTTTCTTGCGATAGAAAGGGATAAAGAGAGCGAGAGAGAGAGAGGGAGAGAGGAAGGGACAGGGTCTCTGGAAGTTCTTGTAAACTTTGCTGGACCAAGGGACGATCAGTTGATATATATATATATATATTTTTTTTAAATCACTCTATCCTTGGGAGATTGTGCTTTTTTTTGTATTGTCAAATTTCGTGGGAAAGTGACGAGTGTCGTACATTCGAAAGGCGTATCGCGCGGAATTTGAAAGACTGTTGTTATAAGACCGGAAATGAGTTGGAACCGTAGCGAAGAAAGAAAGGAAGTGACGACGTCTACGTGGGACGAGATTTCGACTTATCAAAGATACTGGCTGAAGAGCATTACCTACAGCGATATCGATCGCGCCGAAAAGGGCCCGATTTGTTACGCCAGTGATCGAATTCACGGACACGAGGAACAGGACGAGGAGGAGGAGGACGAGAAGGAGGAGGAAATCGAAGATCCTAAAGATTTTGGACCCGGTCTCAATTTCGTGCCTATAAGATTTCAGAGTCTCTTCTACATTCATACGAAAAAAGGTTCGATAGCTAGAAAAAACAAAAAAAGAAATATAAAAATCGGCTCGTCGTTTCGGATAATTTTGGGTATGTTGCGTTTCGGAAGTTTTCTCTTGTTTGAAATTTTGTCGAATGGACGAAAAAGTTCGATTGACGAATATTTTGTATTTTTGTAGGGCTTTTTTGTAGATCGAAGAGAAAAATCGATTTTTTTATATTTTTACCAGTTTTTCGTTTACCGGGATTCTTTTGCAGTGAAAATTCTTTATTTACAACAACATTTTTAGAACCTTATGTCGTGCGATTAAAAATTTTTAGGTACAAAAGACACTAAACATTTTTCAATTGCTCGATTTACTGCAAATTCGATTAATTCCAAAATCCCTCGATTGTTATCTCGTTAAGAGGTTACGTGGGTTTGAAAATTTCAAAAAATCCATTTTTATTTTATTATCTGATAGTACAATATGTCTAGAATATTCTCCCAGAGTTCTAAGTCAATCGGAGTAAAAGTCTAGGAGAGAGAGCCTTTAGGAATTTTCCCTGTTGGGAAAGACCGGCCGGGAGCGACGCAGGTATATCGAGGCAGTTGCTTAGCTATTGTTTGTCTGCCTCTCTCGCTCGCTTCTCTCACTTTCCGAGGGTTATGTATTATATTTTAGTTTCATATTGCTTGTTGAGCTACGAGGTATCTTTAAAGTTATACGTGTGCGTAGTGAATTTTTATCGAGATTTTCAATCATTTTTTTGCAAAATGGACCCGCATAAAGTTAGTAGAGCAGATCGAGCCGAGGGAAGAAGAAAAGATAGACCAAGAAAAAGGAAACAATCATTTAATCCTAAAACTGCAAAAATCGACGATGCATCTTTCGCCAGCACATCGGCGAAAAAACTTAGAAGCCAAGAAGAGAAACACGTGCCGGAGAAGAGTCTCTCCTAGATTCATACGAGAAAAGGTTCGATAGCTAGAAAAAAAAAACAAAACAAAAAAACAAAAAAGAAATAGAAAAATCGACTCGTCGCATCGGGTAATTTTGGGTATGTTGCGTTTCAAAAAAGTTTTCTCTCGTTTGAAATTTTGTCGAATAGACGAAAAAGTTCGATTGACGATCATTTTGTATTTTCGTTGGGCTTTTTTGTACATCGAAGAGAAAAATCGATTTTTAAATATTTTTACCGATTTTGCTTTCAACGGGATTCTTTTGCAGTGAAAATTCTTCATTGAAAACAACATTTTTAGAACCTTCCGTCGTGCGATTAAACATTTTAGGTACAAAAGACACTAAACATTTTTTTAATTGCTCGATTTACTGAAAATTCGATTAATTCCAAAATCCCTCGATTGTTATCTCGTTAAATTCGTGGAGTGAAAGAAATGAAGCTCGTGTCAATTTTTCGTGAGAAAGTTTCGAAGCTCGCCTGTCTATTCTCGTCAAATCTCTCGAGCAACGTTGAAAGAAAGATTCTTTCTTTTTATTTTCTTTTTTTTTGGCAGGGTAGGTCGCAGCTTCAGTTTTGGTCCAATCACCGGCACCGCGACTTCACGTCGTCCAACCAAATTTTTTCTTTCTCTCTCTCTCTCTCTCTCTCTCTCTCTCTCTCTCTCGCCCCCTAAGCCCCTCGCTCTTTCTCTATCACTCGCCGCATTATGGGCGTCCAGTTTATATTTAGAAAAATATTTTTCCTTCCCTCAAAGCAAAAGAATCTTTCTCCCATAGTTCTTTACGGTCATCAGCTAGCGAAGCTCTCTCTGTCCCGAAGAGCACTTGGTGCCGATAAACAAGCGCGAAGAGCTCTTGAGAAGAGTGCAATCAAAATATTTTAAAAAGAAAGAAAGGAGGAAGAGAAACGAGCGCGAAAAAGAAATAAAAAAGGAAGAGAAAATTGCAATAATTTTGTTTTTTTTTCTCTTTCTACCCCGAAGCTGACGTCAAAATGCCAAGCGGGAACGTGGACAAACCTGTGATCGAGGATAATCGTGATGGAACCGTTTCCGTCAGGTACGAGCCCCGCGAGGAGGGCCTTCACGAGCTCGCCGTTAAATTCAACGGTGAACACGTCCAAGGTAATTGAACATCAGAAATAAATATCCCATTTTATGAACTAAGTGAACTTTTTTTTTATGAACTTTTATGAACTTTCTACTTTATGACCTTCATTATTCCATTATGTCCGTCCGTTTATTACGGGACGGGCGTGCTCCTGCTGTGCTCTTGTAATCAATTGATTTAAAAATCTGAAATAATGCACAAATATATGTTCGACACTATTGGAAAAAGGTTGCACACCAAATCTTGATAATTAACAGATTACTCCGCGAGCTTATCAAGAGTAACATTTTTATTCGAAACTAGTTTTTGTCCGCGGTTTCAAAATTATTTTGTAAAACACGTTTCCTGTATATTTAAAGCAGCACATTTTTTTTTAATATAAAAAAAACGTTTTTGAGGCCGATAATGATCAAAGCAAATTGAACTACGGTGCTGCAGTTTGGGCTGCAACGAAAGTTCTTTTTTTTATATTCTCATTGCCTAATTTTTAGTATTACGCTAAATCTTTTTTGGCACATTTATGTTGTACATCTTTAATTAGGTTTCTTGAGGCGGGCAACCACTTTAGGAGTCCGAAAATTCGATGATTTTTTGGATTTTTTTTATTGTGAAAAAAAAACGGAAGTTTCCGCAACTCTGACAATAATTTATTCATATTTTCATACATCTCTGGTAATTTTTTCAAGTTATTTCATGCATTAATTAAGGTGTAATCCGCTGTGTCCCTTCGCGTGTCCTCATCATCGTTGTCGATTTATGGGAATTGTGCAGCTCGCAATTCGCATCTGAAATAGTCCAACAAATTTTTATACATTCTTGAGATGTTTTTTTTTTAAATATGAACCTAAATTTTGAGAAAAATATCGAGAACTGAAATTTGGAACGTGTTTGCAAAAAAATGATCGATTTTTAGCATTTTTTTTCCCGGCATTTTGCAATAATAAATATGTTTTAAACAATCTAATCTTTCCAACTTTAGGTTCATGTTTTAATAAATTATATTATGTAAACGTGTTCCAAATTTGAAGATGATCCATCAATTAGTTTTTGAGTTATGATTCCCGCAAATTGAAAAAATGTAGTTTCGAGAAAAACACGTTTAAAGTTTCACAAACGAAAAACTCAAAGTTAAATGTGTTTAACCAAATGATAAAGTGTCTTACCAATTAATCAACGATCCCAGCACCATACAGTAGTCCTTCCTCTTCCTCATGCAACTCATTTTAAGCTTGCATTTCCTCTTTACGAGCTTTTTGAGCTCCTTTTGTCTCTAATAAACTTTTTCTATTCTGCCGAGCCACGCGCATCTGATCCATTTGCTCGGCATATCCGTAGCTCTGCCTGCCAACTACGATTTGTAGTTCATTCATAACCATGAGTAAGGCTGAATTTTCTTCATTGAATAAAATAGCAGCAAGAAATGCCGTTACCTCGATTATTTTGTACCCAGAATGGAGATGTTTTGGAGCTAATCGCCAAACGGTCGAGTTTGGGTTTGTTTGGGTTATGAAAATCCACACAAACGCAAACAAACAAACAAATTACCTAACTGAGCGCTCGTGGATACCTGAGCGTGCTTGGGAGTCGAGCGGAGAGACTTTATCATTTATATATATACCGTTAAAAGGAATCCGAATATAGTTTTGAAATTTTCAGGGTGTATTCTTAAGATATCTTGCTAACGATTTATAAAATAAAAAAAAATGATTTTTTGAAGCATCTAAAGTGGTTGCCCGCCGTCAGAAATTATAGAGACATTTTTGTAGCCAAAACAGACCGACAAAAATTGAAGCACTTCAGAAGTATTAATTTCCATTGCATTCCGTTTGAAAGGAAAATCCATTTAAACGGTAAATCGCATTTTCTCGGATTCTGGAAGAGTTCATTGTCACACACGAATAGTTCGGGATAAAAGCTCCAGTCGTTTTCACGCCAACTTCGCTTGAACGGACACATGGACCGACAAAATATTCGAAAACCAAAGATATTGTTTCAGAATGATTTTGGACCCTACTGGTTTAAATGAAGTCTAAAAAATCGAATTTACAAACAGATACTATAATTACGTAATTTAAGCAAGATCTGTTATGTGCGTCGCTAATGACCCTGGGAGGTGGGATTCCACTTCAATGGATATTTCGACACCAACAATTTCCCTAGAAACGTTATCAAGCTCGATATTGAAGACGCAGGCTAACGATTTTTTTTCGGCGTCTCGTTGATGCAGGTTCTCCGTTCAAGTTCCACGTAGACTCACTCGCGAGTGGCTACGTGACGGCTTACGGTCCAGGACTGATTTACGGTGTGTGCGGCGAGCCCGCGAATTTTACGGTCTCGACGAAGGGCGCGGGCGCGGGTGGATTGGCCCTGGCGGTCGAGGGCCCTAGCAAAGCTGAAATCTCGTGCCACGACAACAAGGATGGCACGGTTTCCGTCTCTTATCTACCTACGGCTCCTGGAGAGTACAAGATTTCCGTCAATTTCGGGGACAAGGCGATCAAGGGCAGTCCCTACGCCGCCAAGATCACTGGTCAGTTGCTCGTTCGTTCGTTATTCAACGTCGGGAATGCATTATTACGAAATACATTTCTTCGCCGGACAGAAAGAATCAGAATCACCAGAAAAAACCAACAAAACTCGAGTCAGATAATGATTAAAGTTAATGAAAACCTTTTATACTGGGCACTGATTGTAAAGCTTCATGATAAATGTTGAAGGGTATCGAGAGGTATTCGAAAGCATTGGCACAGCCGGGAGGGGGGGGGGGGGGGGGGGGGGGCGAGCACGGCCCTGCCCAGAAAGTCCGGTGCCCCATTTCTTAGAAAAAAATTGATCCAAAATAATTGAAGTCAAATCATCGATCAATTTTATTTAATTTGCGGATTTGATTTAACGCTGATTTGAGAATCTGCTGTTAGCTCATGCAGTTGATGCATTTTTTATATTAGATATAAAAAATGGAGAGGATATCATCAATAATTATTAAAATATCTTAATAATTGATACGTCAGCCTTAGAAGCTGAAGCGATGGTCATGAAAAACATATATCAATTTAAAAATTATTGAATAAATGCTGAAAATTTAAGAAAGCATGTTGATAAGGAGTACTACCCTAACTTATATAAATCACTACGGCCAGTGAGTTTCGCCGGCTGTGAGAGAAGTTTTTCTGCCATCAGGCGAATACAAATGTGGCTTCGAAGCACAATGCTTTAAAAACGTTTCTCTCCTATGTCACTGCGGAAAATGAAGAATGACATTGTTCCAAAAAAATTCCAGTTGAAAAAGTGTTGAGCCGATATGCAGAAAAAATAAAAAACTAAGGCTTCTTCAATTGATTACTTACTGAAAGTAAAGTTTAAAGAATGATAACTGGATTAAAGAATGATGAAAAATTAGTTGATTATTTTTTAAGGTATTGCAACAGTTTTATATTAATGTTAACATGAACGTGTGATTAAAGTAAGTTTCATATTTCATGTGTGTTACGTGAGTATCGACTATTATATACATTTTATTGAAAAAAAAGAAAATTGTGTACAAAACCAGTTCTTGTCAGGCCAGCCCCCCCCCCCCCCCCGAAATGCTAGCTACGCCAATGTTCGAAAGGTTTGTGGAAAAGTTGACCGCGTTTGTTTCCGCAGGTGAGGGTCGCAAGAGGAACCAGATATCGGTGGGATCGTCGAGCGAGGTTCAATTGCCGGGCAAAGTGACTGAGTCGGACATCCGTTCGTTGAACGCTTCGATAACAGCGCCGAGTGGATTGGAGGAGCCCTGCTTCCTGAAGAACATGCCGTCGGGCAACATGTGCGTGTCGTTCACGCCCCGCGAGTCGGGCGAGCACGTGGTCGCGGTAAAACGCATGGGCAAACACATCGCGAATTCACCTTTCAAGATAAACGTTAAGGATCGCGAGGTGGGCGACGCGAAGAAGGTCAAGGTGACCGGTGCGGCTTTGAAGGAGGGTAAAACGCAGACGGAAAATACGTTCTCGATCGACACGAGAGAGGCGGGTTTCGGTGGTCTCTCGTTGTCGATAGAGGGCCCGAGCAAGGCCGAGATCCAGCCAAAGGACAACGCGGACGGTACTCTAAATGTGTCCTACAAGCCAACCGAGCCTGGCTACTACATAATGAATCTGAAGTTCGCGGATCATCACGTTACTGGCTCGCCCTTCACCGTCAAGGTCTCCGGCGAGGGAAGCAACCGCCAGAGGGAAAAGATTCAGCGTCAACGGGAGGCTGTGCCCATTACCGAGGTCGGTAGCCAGTGCAAGCTCACCTTCAAAATGCCTGGCATCACATCTTTCGACTTGGCCGCCACGGTCACCTCGCCCGGTGGTGTCACCGAGGATGCCGAGATCAAGGAAGTCGAGGACGGCCTCTACGCCGTTGCTTTTGTACCCAAGGAACTCGGGGTCCATACCGTTTCCGTACGCTACAAGGAGATGCACATACCCGGATCACCCTTCCAATTCACCGTTGGTCCGCTACGCGACGGCGGAGCTCACCGGGTTCACGCCGGTGGTCCCGGTCTCGAGAGGGGCGAACAAGGCGAACCCTGCGAATTCAACATATGGACCAGAGAGGCCGGAGCTGGTACCCTCGCCGTTTCCGTCGAGGGACCCAGCAAAGCTCAGATTGATTTCAAGGATCGCAAAGACGGAAGTTGCTACGTTAGCTACAGCGTCGCCGAGCCTGGTGAGTCTGATTAATTATTTCTTAGCGCTCTCATCAATCATGGATCGTGGTTGCTTTCTATGATCTGTACAGAGCTTAGATCTTCGTAGTGTTTCCGGTGTAGTGTAGCGTATGGAGTAATCAAACTGGAGTACCAATCATTAGAATCGTGTTTTCAATCCCGTCCGACACAATTCCAAATTGATCGGAGCGGTGACTAGGATGGTCGAAAGCCACGATACTTCACGTTGTCATCAGCGGGTCATCGTGGCGAATTTGAACGAATACCGACCCACGGTACAGCGCACGAGCTCTGATAGATTCGAGGATTATACAAGCCGGACCATTGATCATCGATAGAGAATGTTCTATCGTCCGATGGCAAAGTAGGCAAACGTTCCGATCATTCGCGTTGGAAGATCGTACGACAAGCGGAATACGGTGGCTCTCGACCACGTGCAGTCAACGTTGTAATCCAGAGGCCTCGTTTGTCTTTAAACAATTCCATGGGATTGTTATCCCGATAGCAACGCAATCGAACTCGAACGTAATGATCGATCACGATGACAACCTCCGCCGAACTTTGATCAATTCTAATCAAATTGAGTTGCGTTCCGAAATTGATTTTTTTTTCTTCTTCTTTATGTCGAAACAAATCTTTGTCTAGTCGATCCATCGGAAAGACGAAACACCTCCAAATCCGTACAGTTTTGTTACAAGCGCTGCGGGAGTATTCTTCGCTGCTCCAAAAATATTTACGTAGCAGGGAAAACGTGCGTCGACCCCGACATTCGTTTCGATACTTCATCGTCCTCATCGACGTCGCTCCTTTTTTCGTTTCGTTTTTTTTTCGATGCGTGGCGGGGGAGGAGAGTGGGACCTCGGATTCGTCATTCCCACGCTTTTTTTTCCCGCCCGACGGACAACGCAATAGGCTCGGTTAGCGCTCCGGTGGTGTTGGTGCTCTCCTCTCTCATCGTCCGCGATCCCGAAATATCCGTTTCTATATTCGTTTGGGTCGATTCATATTTTGGCGCGGAGTGTCTTGGTTGCTTTTTCCTCTCGGTTATATAGCGCCGATCGGAGTGTTCTCTCTTCCTAGCTTCGGAACGTTCAACATCATCAGCTGGTTTATATTTGACTGATATACGTACATACATCGGTGCCTGGGTAGAACAGAGACCGTGATGAAGAGAGAGAGAGAGAGCGAGAGAGAGAGAGAGAGAGGGGGAGGGAGAGGCTGAGAGGCGAATGGTTGGAGAGACAGACACAGAGAGAGAGAGAGAGAGAGAGAGAGAGAGAGAGAGAGAGAGAGAGAGAGAGAGAGAGAGGGTTTTTCGGTTGTAAAGGATAGAACTATTGCGCGAGTGTGTAGGAGAATCGAGAATGAAAATCCGAAGGTTTTGCTTCGCCGGTGACGAGAAGTGGGACAGGCGGGAGAATTCTCACTGGGCTTCGAGCGGAGGCGCAACTTTTCGCGAACGAGTATATTCGAGTATTTTCGAGAAACGGTTCGAACCAACGAGAAACGAGAAAATCAAAGGGAAACGTAGGATGAAGATAGATAGTTGTGCGTGGCTATAATTTGCGTTTCTTCAGCCCCGAGTCTTATTGACGAATCCCTCATTTCTTGACCCACTTTCACGCGGTTCGTTTCTCAACGTTCATTCATTCGTTACGATTGCGAATACGTCTTCTTCGTCTCGCTCTTCTCTTTCGCGCCTCCCGACTCCCCCCGCCCGCCCTGCATCGCCCCCAACTCGACGTTGGGCTATCTCAAAACGCGATTTCACGACATGGGCACCTTTACCGCTTGCAAGAACATCGTACTCCTGGGAGACGATGGCCCACAGCTTCACGAAGACGATGGTCAGTTCGTAGCGAAGAAAAGAAAATTGAAATAATGGAGACTTGCGAGGCTCGAAAAATGTTCAGAGATCGATCTTGTTACGTATTCATTTTAGGGAATCGATTTTTTAAAATAAAATTCGCATATTCAAGGGTTACATTTATTTTTCGCCCATTATTTTATTCAGCCTAATTCTCTTTTTTTTAAATTTAATCATGTAATATTAATTTGACTATTATATTCTTTATTTTACTATTTTTTAGTCGTGTGTTTTTTGAAAAAATTACGTAATTTTTATTCCCTGTAACTTCTTGAATATTCGTTATTTTCGTTTGCTTTCAGTTATTTTTTTTGCAATTTTAAAGACTATTTTTTTTCTTGATTTTCGAAACATTTGGTTGTCACTTCATTTGTTCGGGCTTGTTTGAAGAAAACCCGAAATTACGCATCTCAATTTTGATCAATTATTCATTATTTGTTTTAATGATAAAATATTTATTTTAACGATTTTCAGGGGATTACAGAGTGGGAATAAAATTCAACGACCAGCACATTCCCGATTCACCTCACAAGGTGTACATCTCGCCGGCAATGGGAGACGCTCACAAGCTCGAGGTCGCCCAATTCCCTGACAGCGGTGTGCAGCCGGACAAACCTGCGACTTTCCTCGTTCGCAAGAACGGAGCGAAAGGCGAACTCGATGCAAAGGTATAAAAAATCCAAAATGCCTCAAATTCACGACATAAAATTCCACGGGTTACTGTATCTTTTATGGGCAACGAGTAACTTTGCTTGATTTAGTATTTACGAATCCGAATGAAAAGGAAGACCAAAAAATAAATAAAATAGAATGCACCAATGCCTGAAATTTACTTTGAAAAAATCCTAGGGGCCTAAATGTTCTAAAAGAAAGAATTTCCTAAGCAAAAAAACTTAAATAAAAGATAAAGTAAAAATCGAATGCATAAAGCGTAAAAAACCTGAATTTCCTAAAAATAACAATAAATAATCTGAGAGGTTGCCGTTTTTTTTATGAATCAGTCATTTTTTTGAGCTAATGTTGAAAGTAAAATGTGTAATTTTGAAAAGCCATTTTCCTGAAAAAAAATTTAATAATGAACACAAAATGTCTACGATGAATTTATGGCGAATTTTGATTCGTCGAGAGAGAATAACAGTGCTCTTGCTAAGCTTCCCCTACGCTCGAATATATCGGGGATGATTCACTAACGTGAGACACTTCGTGATTGCGCAAGGGAAAGTACCAAAATAAAACGCAGCTTTTGCGAAATAAGTAATCCCGAAACGGGAAGATTCGTTGCGTGGGTTGGCTCGTAAAATTTATGCGTACACAAAAATGGCTTTCGACACCTCACATTTTTGCCCCTAAAGCATGATGAATCGAAAACGAGAAAAAAACGCGATTATCCATCATTATTCCAAAAGAATAGGTTTTTTTACGCATCGTTATTATTTTTTCTTCAATAATTTATAGCTATTCCGGTATCAATTATTATTAATTTTTCTTCCCTTATTATTATTATTGTTTACGATTATACAATAATAGTAATAATGATAGTTATTATTTTTATTTAGAAAAATTACCTATTATCGACATTTATTTCGAAACATTTAACGCTCTAGACTGAAAAATAATCCGATCGCAATCATTTGCCTGAAAAAAAAATATCTTAGGGACAATAATTGCAAAGCAAATAATTATTTTGAAAATAAAATAACCGCGAAAAATAGAAAAATACGAATATATAGTTAGTAAATGAGACTGAATGAAAATTATATTCTTTTCGTGTATAGCAATTGCATTTCTTTATTCTTTATTTGCATTGTTTACAACATAAAAAAGATCATAATTGGCGCGCACCCCTCTCGCTCCCCTCCAAAGGAGCCGAAAATAAAAAAATTATAGATGCAAAGAAAAAAAACCCACTTTTCAACATTTTTTATGAAAAGTAGTATACATGGTTAGATTACAACAATAATTCCAATGAATATTTATTTTCTCAACTATTACCCAATGTCTCTCATCTACGCGCCATAAAATAGAACGAAGCAATAAATAAAAATGAATAAAATTGTGCAGATCGTTTCACCGAGTGGAATCGAGGACGATTGTTTCATCCAGTCGATCGACGCTGAGGAATATTCCGTGAGGTTCATGGCACGTGAGAATGGAATACACAATATCCACATTAAATTCAACGGTGTTCACATAAACGGAAGTCCCTATCGGGTGAAAGTTGGCAAGGTGGACGCCGATCCAGCCGCGTTGCACGCTTTCGGCAACGGCCTCAAGGAGATAAAAACCGGCCAGAAGACGGATTTCATAATAGACACGTGCAACGCCGGATCGGGAGCACTCGCTGTAACGGTCGATGGCCCGAGCAAAGTTGCCATGGATTGTACCGAAGTCGAGGAAGGTTACAAGGTCAGATACACGCCCCTCGTACCCGGTGATTATTACATCAGCATCAAATACAATGGATATCACATCGTTGGCTCACCTTACAAGGTCACGGCAACCGGTAAGATATCTCCTCTTGTTCTATTCTTCTCCCAGTACTGAGGCTTCAGTACTAGAAATCGAGCTGACGAAACGGTGTCCGAATGAAAAAAAAAACACCCAATCTCATACTAACCGACATTGGTATAGCTAGGGGGCTGGAGTGCCCCCCCCCCCCCCACCACAAAGTAATTGAAGTCAAATAATCGATTTATTTTACTTAAGCTTCACCCAAGCAAGCATAAAGAAATAATTTCATAAAATTTGAATAATTTTCTTCGTTGTAATTTCGTAATTTGTATAGAAAGTAGCTATTTCATTACGTAAATTAAATAGATATTTAAGTTTCGCAATTAAGTCAACTAAGGGAAAAATCAATACAATATATTTTTAAAAACCATAAAAACATACTTTAATTTAAAAATAATGAAATAAATGCTGAAATTTAATAAAGCATATTAAAAAGAACTACTGCCCTAACTTATATAAACTTTTCCAACCAGTGAGCTCCGCCAGCTGTGAGAAAAGTTTATCGTCCACGAGACGGATAAAAAGGCACTGCAGAACATGGAGAATGACATTGTTGAAAAAAAATTCCAATTGAAAAAGTGTTGAGCCTATTGGCAGAAAAAAAATAGAAAACTAAGACTTCTTTAATTGAGTACCTAATATAAGTAAAATTTGAAGACTGGTAACTGGATTAAAGGATGATGAAAAAATAGTTGATTTCTTAAGGTACTGCAAGAGTTTGATATAAATGTTGACATCAACGTGTGACGATAGCAAGTTTCATATTTTATGTGATTATCGACTATTATGAAAATTTTATTTAAAAAAAAAGATGATTGTGAACACAACCCGTTCTTGTCAGCTCTCACCCCCACGCTCCTCCCGCCCGGCCAGAATAAATGCTGGCTACGCCAATGCTAACCGGAAGTCCACTGGACTACCGGAAGCTATATATGTAGCGTTAAGTACTAGACGATCGACTGAATTTTAGGCGCGGACCTTGCCGAGCGAGGAGCTCAAGAAACGAGCTCGATTATCGTCGAGACGGTTTCGAAGATTTCCAAATCGAAGCAGACAGGCCCGGTACTTCCGCTGTTCAAATCGGACGCGAGTAAAGTTACGAGCAAGGGTATGGGACTCAAGAAGGCGTATCTGGGCAAACAGAATCAATTTACCGTGAACGCTGGCGATGCCGGTGAGTGAACGACCAAGAAACTCTTTTGAATACCGTTCGCTGATGATCCGCGAGAGGCGCTATATCGCCGCATCGATATCACAGAGCTTTCGCTTTACCCTCAGTCGGGAAAATGTTAAATTAAAAAAATATATATATTTTTTCACAGGTAACAATATAATATTCGTGGGAGTTCACGGACCTAAGGGGCCCTGCGAGGAGGTTTACGTAAAACACACCGGCCGTAACAATTACAACGTGAGCTACTTGGTGCGCGAGAGAGGCGAGTACATCGTTATCGTCAAGTGGGGAGATGATCATATCCCCGGATCGCCCTACAAGGTCGAGGTCTAGAACCTTCCTGAGTCACCGGTATAATAAATAACATTAAAATTGAAAGAAAAAAAAAGACGGGCGGAAACATCACTCTGTTTCAAAGGTGACGGAACAAACAAACAAACAAAAAAACACGCAGGATAAAGTAATATTTTACACGGAATGAGAAATATTTTTGGAGCAACTATTTTAAGTATTCGCGCGGGCAACAGTGAAGGGAGTCATACTCGTGATTCATCATTGAATCGATTGTCTCGATTATCAATATATATATCGTCAATTATCCACATCGAACGCTACTTTTACTAAGCTCCGAAGGAATCGTCGCTGTAAACGAAAATCAACTTCTCTCACCTACGGGGCATCAATGACATCGCTGTTTTACGATCATACATTTGTGCAGCTTGAAACCTTCACGCACTTAATACGCTAATTAAGGCCCGTGACAATTTATCGTCGAGGAAGGAGAAAAAAAAACGTATTAAAAAAAAAAGAAA
This sequence comes from Ophion ventricosus, assembly GCA_963932345.1. Taxonomy (NCBI): domain Eukaryota; kingdom Metazoa; phylum Arthropoda; class Insecta; order Hymenoptera; family Ichneumonidae; genus Ophion; species Ophion ventricosus. The sequence goes on along the minus strand of OZ010711.1, from coordinate 31,301,493 downwards.
AAAATTAGAGAAGTAAGCCAAGAAACGAAATACCAACGTGCCTTTGATTTTAATTCTCAATAAACGATCATACTCGTAATGAAAACTCGTTTTCCTCGGTACGTGTAAGCACAATATTTTTTTTTATCTTTCGTGCCACGCCATAAAAAAAAGAAAACAAACAAAAGTATATGTATGAGTCGCGACGAGGGGAATTATGCGGAAACGCGAAAGAAACTTCGTAATCGCGAGCATCCCATCATTGTATCGTTACACATACTTAATTATATATTTTAACGATTATACTTAGAGCATGTAAATGAAAATATATTACATACATCTATATCTATATGTATCTACATAAATATACATACAGTCTGTTATCAAATTGGCTTAGCAATAAAATACAATATATTTATTAAAGCTGTGTTCTGGTGCAGCAATGACGACGCGAAGCAACGAGCAGAAAGTTCCTAGACATTCCTAGAAATCCTACGGATGTGAACCAAAAAAGTTGGATCTCTTTTTCGATGGCGGGCGAAGTTTTTCGTGCTCCAATGTCGTTTCAGTCCGGAAGTCACAGCGTGGATTGTCGTAAAGCCCGGAATAGAGGATTCGGGATCTTTGCGAATGGAGAGTTAGAACTCAATATTCGTTTATCAAGGAGTTTCAACACTGAAATTGAAATGCTTGTAGACGATTGAAATTTTTATTACCAAGAGCCTTAAATACCTTAATTTAGGATGCATTAACTGTCCAAAAATCAATCGGTTTCTCACCATAGTTTCGGAGATTTTTAATGTTCATGTTTAATCTTTTTTCATTTGGTAATACACTTGACACTTCGTGAACACTAGTTATAGGGTTGTAGGGACAAAAATAATACCGAGATTTAGATTTAAAAAAACTGAGGAATTCGTGATTATAGTGTTAGGAACATCGTGTTAAATAATCAAGTGGTTTTTCTACTTCTTTCATTAATAATATTCGAAAAAAGATGTAAGTTTTGAGAGCTCGAACGGTTTGTTTTCGGACATTAATGAAACTTGTAAGTTGAACGTGGCGACAGCGCGTTAACTGGCTCTTTCGTGTGAGCCACTCACCGTCAAGCATTAAGGGGTTACGTGGGTTTGAAAATTTCAAAAAATCAATTTATTTTATTTTATTATCTAATAGTACAATATGTCTAGAATATTCTCCCAAAGTTTTAAGTCTATCGGAGTAAAAGCCTAGGAGAGAGAGCCTTTGGGAATTCCCCCCGTTGGGAAAGACCGACCGGGAGCGACGCAGGTATACGCATTTTTCTCAAAACATTATTTTTGAAGTCGGTGGACACGGTTTCTTAAAAACTAATGCACCAATCTTATTGAAATTTTGCACACTTCTTCAAAATAGCATTGACTACTGATTGAAGGAAGGTTTTTTTTTCGATTACAACTAATTTTACAAGGCTGTACGTAGTGTAAATTGTACCAAAAACTGAACTATTTTGCATACAACTCTGCCAAAAATTCAAATTTCAATTTAAAAAAAATCCTTCGTTCAATCACGAGCTATACTTATCTACTAACAGAAAAAATGTGGTTTTTTAATTTTAGATAAAGCTATCATGAGTTAGCCTGGCCACCACGAGGACACTTTTTTTTTGAAGGGTCTCCGGAAACCAGATCCCACCGGCTGAATTTCCCAAATTTTTTAACATATTGTTGAAATGTTACTCTTTTATGAGCTTAACATTTTGAATAAAACAATTTATATATTATATTTAAAAAAAATAGAGAAAATATGCTTTTTTTTTGGTTTCGAAACCCACGTAACCCTTTAAGGGAGGTTTCTACTTTGTTCAGCCAAAAAAAAAAAGAAAAATTGATTTTGCTATATCAGAAAGAGCCAATGCTTAAAAAAAGTGTACTCTATGGTCCTGGCATAGCAGATTAGGTGTAAGTATGAAACTTTTTATTTTATTCGCGCATAAACTTCATTTTAACTTTAAACGCGTTTTTCTTGAAACCACGTTTTCAAAGTTTGAAGGAAGTGCTCCTATACTAGAATTATCTGGATTTATCTAAAAATATTCGAATGTTTTTATTTTCTAAATAAAAAACTGCAAAACGTGTTGGTACAAAACAAAACTTCCCCTTCGATAGCTCACTTTTTTTGCATTTTTCAATTTTTCTTCTTGATTCTAATTCGACTTATACACAATATTGTACAAAGTAAAAATATATTTGATTTTTTGCTTCAGATCACCTGTTCAGGACTCAGGACTTCCGCAAGCGAAGAATATAATCGCTGGCACACCGACTTACCCGGCTCCTCCCAGTCCCAGTACCATGTTTTGTCAAACTTTGAAAGATATTATCATGTTCAATGAAGACCGCTTCGTAAACATACCAAATTTCAACATTCTATATTTAATGTTTTTCGCATAAAAAATTGGCGAAAAAAGGAACATTTTTTTGGCTCAACAAAGTAGAAACCTCCCTTAACTGGCGGGTATTTCAAAATCGGCGGGTGTTTAAAACTTACATAGTGCATTTGAACTTTATAACAAAATGTTTTAATTCGTTCACTCGACATTTTTAATGTTTTCTCGAATTTGTCGAATCAAGAACTCTTTATAAAACGTTGAAAGTTAAATATTTTTCACTATGTAAATAACCTGAAGCCGCCGAAAAAAACTTTTTTTTTCGCTTGAAAGTACACTCTTACAGAATAAAGAACAATTTTTTGTTGTTGCATATACATGTATATTTATTTAATAATTGATAATCGTGTAAAAGCATGAAAAAAAGTATGTCGCTGGCGTTGATGATTTGCGCTCTCTAGGTAATCTGAAATAAACAATTCAAAAAGATTCTTAATCTGT